>JAINUG010000005.1:0-750000 GCA_029706075.1 Aldrovandia affinis
CAAATTTTCCACATTTGCCATCAAAATACATGACAAACATGGAACTCTTGACTTTCCTGCATGAGAAGAAGCTGACAGAAATGTACCCCAATATGTGGGTAGCTCTGAGAATCTCTGCCACTTCCTGTTACAGTGGCTGCTGCTGAAATTAGCTTCTCTAAGCTCAAACTCATTAAAACCTACCTGAGATCTACTATGGTGCAAGAACATTTCAGTGGACTTTCCATTATTAGTATTAATCATGTGGTCTCACAACAGCTGTCATATGATGATGTGATAGAAAAAGTCAAGGTGAGTAAGGCTGTAGAATAAGGCTACATTAAGCAGAGTATTGCACTGCTGTTGGCTCAAGAAGCACACTAGTTTTGATAATGGGGTTATAAAATAAAACAATTTTTGGCCACAGGAGGGAGCCAAATCAATAAATCATTGTTATATTTTCAATTTGATTTGTATTTTGTGCAATACCCTTATTTATATTATATTTATAATTATTGTTATGTTTAGTGCATTTAGCACTGGTTTCTTTAATATTGTTGTAATTCTGTGATTTATTTGTTTCTAAAATAAATAAATAAAAGTCTCAAAGACATAAAGCTATGCAGTAGTTTCTGTGTGAGTGTATGAACACAATGATTGGTGGTGGAATTGGCTGCGATGCAAGGGGCACCAGCTATAATCTTGCCTCTGGTACCAAATTGGTCAGGGTGCTACAAAGTAATTATAGTCAAAACTAGAGTTTAGTGTAAGTAATTGTTAGTTAAAACTACTAGTTCTTTGATACACTCAGTACCAGGTAACTCTTCAGCTAATCATAAATTCAGAAAGTATTCAGCAGCCTGTAATCCACCCTGATGTGTAATATTCATGTTCAATCTTTACACACAGGTTACAAGAAGGTCATTCTCCTCCAGCTCTATGTCCCTGATAATGTTAATGCAGTCAGTATAGGAGATTATAATTATAATTATATATATCATTATATTTGGTCTCAAATGATTTCAGAAAATAATCAACAAAAGTAGAGACTTGTCTGTTACTGAATAACAATGCTGGAGATAATGGGACAACATTTAGGGTTACCCTTGGATTTATGTATTAAGGTGTAGACCAGGGGTGTCAATCAAGGGCCAAGTGTATCCAGGTTTTTGTTGCAACAAATGCACTACACCAGATGATTGAAATGAGTTCCCCTCCTTGGTTGAAGAAGTGAGCTAATTAGTTAAATAACCTGGTATAGTACATTTGTTACAACAAAAACCTGGATATACTCGGCCCTCAATAGAATGAGTTTGACACTTGTGGCATTGATTAAAAGTACCCAGGGAGGGGCTGGCGGATGGCCCAGCGGTCTAGTGCACCGCGCTTTGGAGCGGTGTGCGCTGCCCGTCAGAGACGCGGATCGAAACCCGCGTTTCTACCAGACCGGCCCTGGTCGTCAGCCCGATCGGAGGCGGCATTTGGCTGTCCGCCTCCGGGGGAGGGGGGAGGGAGAGCCGGCACGAGTCCGCCGAGGAGAAGGTTAATGGAGTCCGTGGAAGATCTCCGTCTCGAAAGAAGGCGGGGAAATAGGTCCAGGAATACGAATCTCGTTCCCGGAGGACGGGCGGCGGACTCGTGAGGGTGGGGAATTGAAAATAAAATAGAGGGTATAATTGGCTACTAAATTGGGAGAAAAATGGGGGAAAAATCAGAAAGAAAAAAAAAGGACCCAGGGAGAGTCCACTTCCATAGCATGCATTTAGTTATAAACCCATTGTGATATGCTGTCATCTTGCAGAGACTTTGCTTATTTGGAGATTGTGTCATCAGCATACATTCCAGTTATGCTACATTTTACAGCAAAACAAATAAAATGAATTTGCATATGGTGCAACCAAGTCAATGTGTGGAATGTATGCTGATGGCATAATCTCTGACTTTACAGCATATCACAATGGGTTTATAACTAAATGCATGCTATAGGGAACTGGTTGGCTCAGGAGCATACTACATGCTTCATTGTCCTCGACTGATCACCATCTTACCCGGAACACCTGTCAATCAATCAAAGATCTGGCAATAGTTAGAAGGTACGTATGTCATATGTATGCCTTCTCAGAGCCTACAGAGTTTAGTCTAAATTATGTTATTCAGCAGAGTATTTCCCACCGTTCTGTTGAAACACCAACAGAACTCTGGGAAATGCACATTTACACATCATGCCGTAAAGCTGAGACAGGGCACATCAGGAGAAGCACATCAGTGACAGGCTAGTATTTAAGAGACAGTTTGAGTGCTTGGATACTTTTTCTTGAAACCTTCTTAACAAGTAGCCAGTTGTGGTCAATGCAGATTTTGCCCATATTTGTTCATAAAAACTGGAATAATAGTTAACAATAGAACTAATAGGTTTATAAATAAACAAATGGCATAACTGCTAAATATAAGATCACTAGCTCCTAAAGCTGCCCTTGTGAACGAACTGATCACTGATTATAAACTTGACATTTTAAGTTTGACGGAGACTTGGCTTAGACCTGATGAGTACATAGCATTAAATGCATCTACCCCAGTTGGATACTCTAGTTGTCACAACCCTCGACAGTCAGGCAGAGGTGGCGGTGGCTGTTATTTTTGACACTAGACTACGCCTTACTAAGAAATCTTTAAACACATTCCCTTCATTTGAAGTGCTTTCCCTCGGCTCCATACAGACTAATGTAGATAATAGATCTGCATTTACTTCATCTTTATACTAGCTACTATCTACAGACCCCTGGACCCTATGCTGTTTTCCTCTCAGAGTTTTCGGACTTTTTATCAAACCTAGCAGTTATGGCAGATAAAGTTGTGATTATAGGCGACTTTAATATTCATGTTGATAATGGAAATGATTCTCTAGTGAAGGCTTTTGCTTCTATTCTTGACTCCGTTGGTTTTGTCCAAAATGTGTCTGGGCCGACTCATTGTCATCAACATACACTGGACTTAGCTTTATCCTATGGTATTAGCATTAGCAATCTAGTTGTCTCTCCTCATAATCCTGTGCTCTCTGACCATTTCCTTATTACGTTTGAAATTCATGCTACCACTGCTATTAGATCAAAACCAGTGTTCTACTTTAGTCGCTCCCCAAATTCCTCTACCATACCTAACTTTGTCAGCCTGTTCCAAGAATCATTTACTGTTAATCAGGATCCCACTAGTCTACAATCTATTGATCAGCTGACTGACAATCTAAATTACACCCTGCGCAACACACTTGATGCTGTTGCGCCTCTCAAAAAGAAAAAAACTAGCCAAAAGAAGCTTGCACCATGGTATACTGACCACACACGTGCTCTTAAACAAGCTTCTCGCAAGTTGGAACGTAAGTGGCGATCCACTAAATTAGAAGTATTTTATTCTGCCTGGAAAGACAGTCTGGTACAGTACAAATATGCTCTCTCCTCCGCAAGGTCAACCTATTTGTCTGATCTGATTGAGCGTAATAAGAATAATCCAAAATTTATTTTTGATACAGTGGCCAAACTGACAAAGAACCAGACTGAAACCAATGCTAAGCCTCCCGCAGCCCATAATAGTAATGATTTCATGAACTTTTTTCTGAGAAGATTGAGAAAATTAGAGATGAAATTTCTAAAATGGCACCTTCTGCTGTAGCGGACACTGATCAGAAAGCACAGGCTTACCAGGACAGGGGTCCTATGGCTACTCTTGAGTTTTTAGTGCTCTGGAGTGGACTGAATTTTCTAAATTGGTTATGTCCTCCAAACCATCTACTTGTCAATTAGACCCAATCCCAACAAAACTTGTTAAAGAACTTCTTCCTGTTATGGGGCAATCCATGCTAGACATTATTAATCTGTCTCTTTCATCAGGCTATATGCCAAATTCTCAAAAAGTGGCAGTAATTAAGCCACTTTTAAAGAAACCAAACCTTGACCCAGAAAATCTCAGTAACTACAGGCCAATTTCTAATCTTTCTTTTCTCTCAAAAATTCTAGAGAAAGCTGTAGCTCAGAGACTGACTTCGTTCCTGACATCAAATGACATCTATGAAACTTTTCAGTCAGGATTTAGGCAACACCATAGCACTGAGACTGCTCTTATTAAAGTTGTCAATGACTTACTGATATCAGCTGACTGTGGATGTGTCTCTATTCTTGTGCTTTTGGACTTAAGTGCTGCGTTTGACACAATAGACCACCAAACTCTTCTGAGCAGACTTGAAAACCTAGTTGGACTGCGTGGACAGGCACTCTCCTGGTTTAAATCCTACCTATCAGATAGATATCAATTTGTGCAGTTAAATGACGAGCCCTCTGCTCTCATCAAGGTGGAATATGGTATCCCTCAAGGTTCTGTTTTGGGGCCATTATTGTTCTCCTTTACATGTTGCCACTTGGTGATGTCATTCTTGTGTAAACATGGCGTACATTTTCACTGCTACGCAGATGACACACAATTATACCTATCAATGAAACCTGGCGAAGGACAATTCGAACAGTTGGAGGCCTGTTTTAAAGACATAAAAGACATAAAAAGACTGGATGTCAGATAATTTTCTATTGCTGAATACTGATAAAACAGAGATGTTGGTCTTGGGGCCCAAAACCTCAGAAGAGGGTTATCTGATTTATCTCTTAATCTGGATGGTTGCTCTGTTGCTGCAAGTTTGGCGGTAAAAGACCTTGGTGTTACTATAGATCCTGGTCTCTCATTTGATAGTCACATCAAAAACATTTCCAGAGTAGCCTTTTTTTCACCTGAGGAATATTGCCAAAATTAGGGGCTTCCTGTCATTAATAGATGCAGAAAAATTGGTACATGCCTTTGTTACATCTAGATTAGATTATTGCAATGCATTACTGTCTGGCTGTTCCAATGCCTCACTCAGGAGCCTACAACTCGTACAGAATGCTGCTGCAAGGATCCTGACTAGAACAAAGAAATATGAGCACATTAGTCCTGTGTTAGCGTCACTTCACTGGCTTCCTATAAACTATCGTGTAGACTATAAGGTACTCCTCTTAACTTATAAGGTGTTGCATGGACTTGCACCCTCTTACTTGACGGATCTACTTCATCCGTACAATCCCCCACGTTCACTTCGCTCACAAGATGCAGGCAACTTGGTAGTCCCTAGAATATCAAAAAATACAGCAGGTGGCAGAGCTTTCTCCTATAGAGCTCCTTTACTGTGGAACAGTCTACCCATCTCTGTGAAGGAGTCAGACACGGTCTCAATTTTCAAGTCTCTTTAGTCTCTCTTATAGTCATTAGGTGCAGATGTGGAGGGGGCGTAGCAATAGAGCCTTCTGGTGCAATGAGCTATCCTTACTGTCACCAATCATAAGTGATGATCCGCCCCTATCAGGACTGCTGATGATGTGGTGGGATGGTCTCTGAGTGCCCTCATGGCTGCATGCTCCCTGTGCCACTCACCTAATTAGTTATGCTGCCCTAGATTACTTCTGCTGGTGCAAAAGTGTTATCACTACTCTTCCCCCTGATCCGGCGTGATATTTATCATAGTCATAATTGCACCTTTCCTCTTTTCTCCCCGGCTTCGTGGGCACCTGCCCGGAGCTCACCTGCCCCAGAGTCAACCCCCCACCCCTGCCATGTGTTAGCCGGATGCCGCTGGCCCAGACCCTAGCTGCTGGTTCCATCCCCCGCCCTGCCCTGGTATCTGGAGGGATGAGGTCCACCCCACTCCCACACTTAGAATGCCCTTCCAGTGGTCTGTTAAGCCGCATGAGCCTCAAGGACTATTTGTGTTGTTTTTCTCTGTATCCCACAATTTTCCAGGAGTTCATCTCGACCGCCTTTTAAGGGGTCAGGGAATAATTTTCCAGTTTCCTACATTGGCTCCAATGGTTTTCTGGTTTTTTGATTCCCTCTGGAAAATGCCAATTGTGAAGCGCTGTGTGACAACCTGTTTGTAAATGGCGCTATACAAAAATAAAGATTGATTGATTGATTGATAACCCCTGTAGACTGTATGGGCCCTATTATCGTGCCGGTGCTAAACGGCGTTATGCCCTAGCGCAGACGAATTGCCAGTTTCGTCTGGCGCAAACGGAATATTTCCCATCTCCGCCGAGTTTGGCAATTTCGTGGTGCACAATGAAGGCGTTTGCACGACTATGGGCTGGGCAGCGCAATAGGGGGTGTGACAGTGAAAACAGTCAGCGCTATGCAAGTTTGGTGTCAAATAATGAGTTCGCGTTAACGTCCAACTAGACCACCTCTTAGCGCAAACACTGTCGCTCTGTGCAATTTGGTGACTTTATTGATGCGCACATATGAACATAAGGTTTTCTGAAATCACATGAGAATGTTTTGTCAATATTGTGAATTTCCCCCCAGGTTGAGGCATATCGTCCAATCCATGGGTAACTTGCAAGCATAATCAATTAAGTTAAAAACTATTTCACCACAGCTTGTGTTTATTCAATGCACAGACATGAAAGACTGAAGCCAGCAGGCCATCCATTGCTACTGTTCAGTAAGTAACACCTGTTAAATAAATATATGTTTGTATGCACATTGTTTTTCTTATGTGAAAGGGTTTTATTCTTTCCATTTGCACTACAGAAAATGGAGTACATAATTGGACGCTGAAGGTGATACTGTGAGCGATACCCTGGGTTTGGTAGCCGGTGTTGGCCAGACGGCTATCAGTTCGGCTGTACATGCAGTTCTTCTAGTCTTGTCCAACATGCAAATTAGTTTATTACTTTTCCTACACCCGACAGCCAGCAGAGAACTAAACAGGATTTGTATAAGCAATGTGGATTCCCTGGGGTCTTGGGTGCCATTAATTGCACACATGCAGTTGCGCGCACCATCTGATCACAATATAATTTATTTTATTTAATTAATTTAAATTTATGGGAATCGGAAGGGGGTCCACTCCATTAATATCCAGGTGGTTTGTGATGCACACTCCAGGGTGACACATGTAGGCCTACTGCATGACGAACATGAATGAAACAGGCCTAGTTGCAGTTGTGAGTTTGTTATTTATTGCTTTCCATTTAACAATTACATTAAGTTAGAAGAAAAGAAACGTAGTTTTTTAAGTTGGAAAGCCTACAAATATGGAAAAAAAGAGATGGTAATATAAACCACTTTCTTTTAACAATGTCTAAAAATATAAACTCAAATCATGAAAATAATAAATTAACGTGTGCCTTGTTTTCCCCCTCTGAATCGTGCGCCAACTTTTCCGCACCTCCTTGCTCTCCTCTTTTTAGAAGCGCTCCTGGTGCAGCCGCGCAAAACATGTCATCCATGTCAGGAAATTGCCAATTTGCTATAGTGTTAGCGCACTGGTATTTAAATGGATAGAAAATAGGTGTTCTGATTGGCCATTATGAAACCAAACCCCCACCACACCCACATGTATTTTTTTAAAGTTAATCCAACCTCTTTTACAACTGTGTCGGAGGTGCGCTATCGTCCTAAGTCACAAAATTACCGAAATTGGGTTACACACGCCCTAAAGCGCCACCGTCTTCGCTTTGCGTCTGCGTTACCGACACCGCTCTGATTCACCAAAATAGGGCCCTATATGTATGCATGCAGATACGACATGCAACACAACCAATTCAGTATCTGACTGACACCCAATAGGCCTAAGTGGTTATTTATATGACAATGGTAAATGTAACTTTTTTATCTAGTTATTACACATCAATTCAGCTATGATGTTGACATAACTGAAAACCCATTTTACCAAGAGGGCTTAGATTACATTGAACCTACCAATTGTAATTAAATTGAGTTTTCTCTGAAATATTTGAATACAGAATTATTCAGAAGGGCGATGTAGTTAAGAAGAGAGGGACAACGAGAGAGGTAATACAGGTATATTGTGCAAAGTTAGCAATGTTAGCTAGCTATGCTAGTTAGCTAATCAATAGATGAAAATGAAAATGTATCTTGTTTGTAGTGTAAGCAATCAATTGAATTGATCACAAAAATATTTTATTTTATCTTCAAATAAATATATGGTATAATTGCAAATCTGATACTTTCTTTGCCCATTCTGTAAGTTTGCATTTGGACATGAATATGTTGACTTGACCAGATTTGTAAAACTGATATACAGTATATATAGAGCTGTAGGAGCCAAAAATGAGCCAGATGTACAACCGAAATGCCACCTGTTATCAGAATTTCACTGAAATTGGAAGGAATGCATTGTTTCACAATAGCAGCCAGATACACAGGTTTTTTTTGCTGGGAAACCAGAATGTCTGATCATTCTAGCCATGAGTTGTAGTCAAAAAGTCATAGTTTTGAAAATATTTAGTTACAGGAAATATCAAAAACAAAATTACTCAGGTAAAATCAAATACATTTACTTTTATCTTTGCAACCAATTAATTTTTTAACATGAAAAAATGATTGAACAGCATGTCAATCATTTTCATCGTTTTATACCCTCTGATTTAGTGGCAGCAAGACCTGACATGGGTGGTGTTTAGCCTCAGTGATTTGATGGAATGACCCATTGATTCTCAATAAAATTATCACAAATTTGAGTGTTTGTGTGTGTTAATCACCATTACTCTTAAAGTTATCATCACTATTGAACTTGGGTGTGAGCATAGAATCAGCATATATCTAACTGTAATTTTTATGGTGTGACTGCTGGGGGCCCGGTCCTGGTAGAATGTTTGCTAAATGTTGTGATTCTCATAGGCTACTTAAATTATGTCAGACCACCACATCACATGTGAAAGATTAACTTTTGGGGGAAATGACACAGAAAGGTGCATTTATCCTGTAAAATAACTAAGATATTGGTTGTAAATCATGAAATGGACAATGAGCGGAGCTCCAAGAAAGAATGTCCGTCGAGTGAACGCGCGTGTGCAAACAAAGGAGTGAAATTCTGACAGGGAGTGAGATTTCAGCTCACCGGCCCTGGTATCAGCTTGTCACAATCAGGAAAATATGCAACCTGCATCAGTATGGGTGAGGTGAGCTTGGAGAGATATTTGAACTTTTGAACATAAAGGGAGTGTTCTATTGTTTAGCTTTTTCCCATGATTAAAAAGACAGGGTTACTCAATTGTGCATTGTACACACATTGTATACCATTATATGCTTCATTGTTTGCCTTTTGAACTGTTTTTAAATGCTTTGGCAACATATTGTCATTTATTGTCATGGCAATAAAGCTTCTCAGAACTGAATAGAGAGAGTGAGAGAGATATTACATTAAAAACCTGCTGAGAAATCAAGAATCCTCTTTTGTGATGTGGTAAAGTCACTACAGGATGTCCTACTCACCACTATACAAATCCAATCAAATCGCTGAGTGGGGAGGAACAAGTCATAACTCACTAAATATTCATATATTTTTCAAAGGAGAACATTTTATTGAACAAACATTTATAATTCATGATAACCATGTGTAGTGATGATCGGCCACCCAAAATGAAATCCTTGATATGCCACTGCCCTTCTTCAACCACAAGCTCCCTTCACAGTAACTCTGTTCTGCGGCTGCAATGATTGGCTTGGGTGCAATGGCACCTGTGGTTCCTCTGATCTCTTGCTGTGCGGCCAGCTTAAATTGTGCTAAACTTGGTAGGCCTATTTGATACTGCATTTATGAACATGTGTAAAATAAATAATATGGAAGTTACCATTTGAAACAAAATGCCAACAATGAGCCAATGAATTTTCAACATTTGCACCTAACTACAAAACAAGTGTAAGCATTCCTGCTACGTGCTCAAACGACTACCTGATGTACATTTGCTTATTAAAATCAGTCAGGCTCAGTGGGAGCACTTGTTGTGAATGTGCTAATAAATGTAATATGTGTGTCCTGAATGATAGAAAAATTCAGCAAATTTTTTTGTCATTGGGTTGTGTACTGCCAGTCTAATAATAAAAACACTAACAAATACACACAGTAGGATTCAAGCTGTATCAAAACTACCCATAACTTGGGTAAAATGTATAACCATTGCTACACCATACTACTCATTACAACACCATGCTCAGCCTGTTACCCCATTCCAAACCAGCTCTATTACTTACCCCTCCGACATGACACTAACTCTAAAGTCTTGCCATATTTACGAAGAGCAACATAGGAAAGCCTATGGAAAGCCATTTTGACATTTAGAAGCTTGAGCTAATACAAATGACAGATATCTGTAATTCAGTTATGACTAGTCAACATTTTGACTCAATATATCTATAATTCAATTACAACTAGTCATCCAGTTCAAGATATCTCTAATTCAAATATGATTAGTCATATTGCAGGTAATTATAGCATTGACTTCCATGGAACCTTCAAACTAAGATTTCATTAATGATTAGTTGCAACTTTTTTGTCGTTCAAGATATTTATTTTGTGGATATGAAGAGGCATAATTACAATTAGTCAACATGTCATTTTGAATAGTCATAATGGAATTTTCACTCATCACAATGAAATCCTGGATATCTGAAAGGAAATCATGACTAGTAAGAATGTTAGATCGACTCATTGCAAATAACTTTGAGATATTTTTGCGAATTGTTTTATTATGACTAGTTAGAATTGATTTGTTTGATTTGCTATTTCCCCCATAGGCTACCTTTATATAATCGCTCTCCAATCAGCATAGAAATTATTCACCATAGGATGAAGGTGATCACGCAGAATGGCTTTGTATTGGTGTTTACCTTGCCCTCTAAGGGGTTGAGTGGACCTAGCTGCTTTCATTATACTTTGTATAATTTACAAGTGTTTCCTTTATTACTGCAGTCACCTGTATGGTGAATATGGCATGAGGTACATTTTGACTAGTCAAATTGGAATTGGAATTATGACTAGTCAAAATTAAATTGCAGCTAGTAAAAACAAATGTCCAATGAGTGAAACCTGAATACTGGATATCTGAAATTGCGTCAAACAGCAAAATTCATTAGCAAAGCATTACATATATTCAGCCTGGTCTAAAGAAAGCAACAATAGACAAATTATTAGCCTAATGAAAAATTATACAAATATTTTAAAATACATTAAACAAATGTGCACTGCGGCAAGAGAGGGCTGATAGAATGCAATACTGTGTGCAGTTCACATTACAGTATAGCGCCAGATCAATCAACCTCCGCTATCTGTCAATATATTATTTAATCTAGCTATACCGCGTAAAGGTAATGTTTCCACTTAAGACAAAAGTAAAAATTAATTTAGTTAGGGTGATCCTAGCTAAAACTAAAGCAATTAAGACTACAGTGGATCTCAAATTTCGCCTCGGAAGTTGAATAAACACACCAATATATCAAGTTACCTGAAAAACATGAAAATCTGCTCCAACAATAGTGCGTCACTGCACGACGTCGCCTACTCATCACTTCAGATCATGAACACGCGCGTGACACGACCTCCTCGTGTATAGCAACTTACATACAATATATTTGCACCGAAGTGAACAGTATAGGTGTGTAACTTAATAAGGATTGGCGACACAGACGGGTCTACATTTCTACAGACTGTATTTTTCGCATCTAAACTATTTAAGTGCATTATATTAGTATTAATATTTGACATTACCTGCACTTCGTTTTTTTTCTTTTCTTGAGAAGTTCCTACCAATGGGAGTTCATCTTTTAAAATGGAGCTTTCTTCTCATGACGATCACGATGATAGTTCACACGTTTATAGTCTTCCGTGGGACAACTCCGAGTGTTGGGTAAGTTGATGAAAAAAAACACAAGTTGACTTACTGTACAGCTTATGCAGACAAGCACAATTCTCTTCACGTAGCTTATTTTAAATGTTAAAATAAATATATAAATAGCCTAATAAATTAACAACTTTCGAATGATATAGCGTACAGTCTTTTTCATATCATCAACTTCTGTTTGCCGCTTGCATTTGTGCCTCCGAGGTGGAAAAGTTGATTTTCCAGATAAGAATTCCTATTTCGTCAAAAAAAGAAAAACTATATATTAAGGAAAGGGCCGACTGTTTTACAGTCAATGAACGTTTGAAAATATACCTTAATAACATGAAGAAAATATGTTTCCATAGTTACATTATTGGACTTCCCCTATACTTTTATACATTTATTCAATGTCAAATGTCACCTCTCTGGCTGTACAGACAAAGTTGAAATAGTATATAATTGAAATTAGTCATTTAATTCATCTTTTGATAAAATGCTGTCATTTCTATAGCCTTGCATAGCTTTGAATTGTGCACTCAGAATTGAATTTACAGTAGCCTACTGTGAAAAAGTAAGCGCCCCCCCCCCCCGCTAATTTCTTGTTTTTTGGCCAATTTTCAATCAAAAGGATATTTGACTACCATATACGTCCTAATATAGATACAATGTGATGTGTTATAGTCTACCTCAAGCCAGATACTGTTAATGACAGACCTATGGACCCGCGGCATTGGTTAATTTAGAGATGCAGGATATCATAACAGGTAGCCTACGCGATCCAAAACACTGTATAGACCAGTGGTTCTCAACGTTTTTGTCCTCCGGACTGATTTTTTTTAACCGATGCCAGTTAAGTGGCGACCCAATATACATTAGTGACGCTTAATAAAAAAAAAAGTAGTTTGTGGTCGGTTGGCTGTGATTTAGCATAATCTGATTGGAAATGACACAATATCAAATTGTACATCTGCTGTCTGGCTGGTTAAAAATGTAAATAATTTACATTTATTTCTCGCAACCCGTTCAGAATGTGCAGGATTAGGATCGCGACCCACAGGTTGAGAAATGATGGTAAAGACTATTTGATATATACTTTTTTTTCCTATGCAGTAGTGACTGTTGATTTCTGAAACAATTTTTGACCTTTATGTATTGTAATACAAAAGTTGGTTGTGGAAGGCAGGGTTGACTGATAAACACACAGTGTTCAGTGGACCAAGCCAGACATTCTTGCACTTTTATTCAGGCAAAAGGAAAGGAGATGGAAAAACCCCCTCTTGCTGAAGAGTCTAAATACACTGCATGCAACGCTGTCTATCAGCCATGCAACAAACAAAAAAAGAACAATGACAAGATTAAATCTTGGGGGAAGGCTTGCTCAGTCCACATTCTTTCAAACACTTCCTTCCTTACAGGCTGGAGAAAGGTCCTTATTTAGGGTGTATTTGTCCCCCAGTTATTTTCAGGTGTGGCTTATTACCACCTGGCGGACTGCAGGTGAGTGTAGTGACATCAGGTGTCCAGCTGATGGCAAATATTGTGTACATGTTCCCTCTCCACAACACTCCCCAAAACTTGCCCTCTCCAGGATTTCCTGTTCAAGTTAACCAGGCAGCAAAAACTACACCTTTTGGTGTCCTGTCGTTAAAGTATTATGAAACTCAAGTTAAAACCAAGCACTCATAGCCACCATTAACCCAATGAAGAAGGTGGTGACCCTTAGGGCACATGTCCCACTATGTTCCTAATGAGGGGATTGGTCACTGCAAGTTATAAATCTCTGCAAAGGAACAGTCATTTGCAATTAATTTTTTTTGGTTTAGATTGGGCAAAGGATGCAGGGCTGGAGTCTTGATGTAGCTATCAATGAACATACCACGTTTTGTTACTTTAGATCAAACCGTTTGGGATTTATACGCATTTTTGTGATAAGCTATGCTCACTGCTGACTTTATGTGCCTATTGTGGCCATGTTTGTTTCGTGAAGCAACTTTATAATATCTTTTTTGAGGAGCGTGAAGTGAACAGATTGGTAAAAGGTGCATGTCATTACATCAGACCAAATAGGAGATGTGTCCTTGAGGCAGCAAATGTGTTCTTTCTGAGGTCAAACGGGGCAAGAGTCACAATTGTTTCAATATTGCAACTTCAATTGACTTCTTTAGCTCCAACATATGGCCAATCGGTGCAAAACCTGGCCAAGGTTTCTTTGGATATACTCTCAATAAATTTGCCAACTTTCATAAGAATCAACCAGATGGAAGTAAGAAGAGTGGCAGTTGAGTTTTAATAATCCAAAATGAAGGTCAATTCAAGATGGCGGCAACCTGTTAGGCACTTGTATATCAATCAATCTTTATTTTTGTATAGCGCCATTTACAAACAGGTTGAAAACCATTGGAGCCAATGTGGGAGACTGGAAAATTATTCCCTGACCCCTTAAAAGGCAGTCGAGATGAACTCCTGGAAAATGGTGGGATACAGAGAAAAACAAAACAAATAGTCCTTGAGGCTCCTGAGGCTTAACAGACCACCGGAAGGGCATTCTAAGTGTAGGGGTGGGATGGACCTCATCCCTCCAGATACCAGGGCAGGGCGGGAGATGGAACCAGCAGCTTGGGTCCGGGCCAGCGGCATCTGGCTAACACATGGCAGGGGTGGGGGGTTGACTCTGAGGCAGGTGAGCTCCGGGCAGGTGCCACGAAGCCGGGGAGAAAAGAGGAAAGGTGCAATTATGACTATGATAAATATCACACCGGATCAGGGGAAAGAGTAGTGATAACACTTTTGCACCAGCAGAAGTAATCTAGGGCAGCACAACTAATTAGGTGAGTGGCACAGGGGGCACGCAGCCATGAGGGCACTCACAGACCATCCCACCACATCATCAGCAGTCCTGATAGGGGCGGATCATCACTTATATTCCTAATGAGGTGATTGGTAACTGCAGCAAGCTTTACATTTCTGCAAAAGAACAGTGATTAAAAAGAAAAAGTTTGGAGCACTATAACACCACTATGTGTATGAATTGGGCCAATTCTTTAATTGGGCTGCATTGTTGATGTAGTTTCTGACAAACAAATTTCGACCTTTTTGGGATTTGTTTGCATTTTTGCTATAAGCCACGCCTACATGAAAGTACATTGGCTTACTGAAGCCAAGTGTTTTTATGTAGCAACTTCATTCATATAACTTTTAAATCAATTTAATTATGTATTCAATTATTCTAAATGGTGGAAAATTGAATATGGTGGACGTTATAGGTCTAAATGGCAAAGTTGTTCTTTGTGGGCAGGGGGATCTAATGGCATTGGATGTCTTTCGTTCAAACAGGGCAGGAGTTACGTGACCATGCATTCATGAATTAGGCCTCACTTCCTGTTTGCATAGGAAGCTTCACTAGTGGCACTGATGATCTATGGCTCACTTCCTTTTTTACGCGGCATTTTGAATAAATGTATTGGCTTGTGGTGACCATTTTATTCAACCCATCAACTTCTCTTGTAAAAGTTTCTTCCAAAGCATCTGTTAAAGCAAGAAGCGCTCTGATCGGTCAAATGGTCAAGGAGTAGCAATTAAAATGTTTTTGAAAAAAATCTAAATGGCAGACTTAATGGGATGGCAAAGTTGTTCTGTGTAAGAAGAGTAACCCAAGGCACCAAGTTTAGTGAAAGTAGATTAAACAGTTCAAGAGTTCTGTGCTTGCTGTTTTATGGCCAATCTGTGCCATACTCTGGGAGTGCCATACTGCCATGCCACTTTTGTTGATACATCTGCAAGATAAGGACATTTTACTGAATTCTTTTAACGATTCAAAATGGTGGACAGTTCAAGATGGAAATGAAACCATACATAATTAAACCTCTTTGGGAGATGAACCTCTAAGTTTCAGATTTCTGCGACATACAGGTGATTTTTAGTGAATGTTTAAATATTAGGGACTCTATGGTGCCACTATGTATTTTATTTTGTCATTATTGTTGGGCTCGGCTCCTTAACTCATAGAACAAGTTTATTGATTTTCCACTTTACCCCTTAGGATTTATTGGTATTTATGTGAAAAGGTTTTTACAACTTTTAAAGATCTTCATCTGTACATGCTTTCTACAAAGTATTGTGCAAATCAGTCAAACCGTCCAGGAGGAGTAGTGTTTCAAATGTTATAAATCCAAAATGGCAGACTTTAAGACGTTCAGTATGAGGAGTGGGATCTATTGACATTGATTTAATGCGAGGAGTAAAGATTGGTGGGTATTTGTTTGGCATTGCCCTCAATCATCCTGCTAAGTTTCATAAAAAGCGACTTAGGGCTTTTATGTTAACTTAAATAATAATAATAAAACATACAATTACAATAGGGTTCCAGCATCTTCGGTGCTTGGCCCACTAATATTAAAGGCAGCAATTACAATAGGCCACCTTCTGGCACACATTTTAGGCCATATCCTTTCCTGCAATAAAAACATTAAAACCCAGACCACATCTTAACTAAATTGCAGGGCATTATGTGCTAGTTTGGTGATGTGGGCACATATGAACAGATACGGCAGATATGTGATAAATACCTAATCTCACAAGAGTGTTTTGTGTATGTTCTGTATTGCTGAGGCAGATTGTTAAATAAATACCAATTTGAAGCAATTTGTATTCAATTAAGCAGTTCAAAGTATGTGAGCTTTGAACTTGCAAAGGCTACATAATTAGCCGGTGTATCATTGCAGAATTTGGATATGATTGCATGGGAGAAGAGGGACCTTAAAACGAGGAATAATAACAAACGAAAAATAATGAAGCAATTGCTGATGTTACTGTTGAACTGTGGGGTACCATATCTATATTTTATATCCGTAAAAGTTTGTACTTTATTTAAAATCTGGTAATAACAGCGAGACAATTCTGAAATTATGTTTATTGACACGGGGATGATTCTATTGTTGAACGGATATTATGTAACAAAATAATAACATAATGGATATATTTTATAATGCGGGACAATGCCTGTCATTGCAGGACACTGAACAGTTAGTCAAAATGCAGGACATCTGGTCACTCTATGAAAAGTGCATCAATGAAACATATTTAATACTGTTAATAAACAGGTAAATGGCATATATTATTATATTATATTATTATGCTGCACAGCTGTGTGCCCTAGCTGCCCTGCCAGTATGCATGCCCTGCCTACAGCATGCACTTTAGTTCAGTTTAATATTGCCCCATGATACGTCATCCAATTATGCACTTCATTTTATTGTAGTGAAAGCAAGTCTCATAACTTGCTCTTCGCAAGCCATGGCGCTTTCTTCTTTACACATGATGAAATTGCTAATTCACTGCAGAAAAGGTATTAAAGGGGAAAAAAGATGATGATCTGATTGGCCATAATGACCCAAGCCCTTACCACACCCACAGGTAATTTATTCCTGCACTGCAGGTGTGCTACTGTCTCTTGTCACAAAAGTGCTGGGATGAACAAGGACTAGAGTGTTAAAAATACTTGCTATAACCACACTCCAGAGTTCGTACTCCAAGCAGGAACTGGAGTGTGAGCTGAGGAGCATGGTAGTCTGGAGTGTTGAACCCCTTTGTTCGAGACATAGCCTTTGCGTCTGCCCAAGCCGTGATTTGCGCACAGGTATGTCAGGTGATGCACGTGAATAAATCAAATTTTTAAGAAACTTTACATTGTCACAATTTTGTACTTGTTTTTATTAAAAATGAATGTCACTGTTGACAATTTGAATGGACAACTTGTTTACATGATTTAAAGTTTTGTTTATTTTCAATTGCTTAGTTAGCCCCCCCCAATAGAGTCCAGCTGCATATTTGCAGGAGTACATTTCTCTCAGTAGTAAATTGGCTGTCTCTCTATTTACAGTATAGTGAGTAAGTTAGCTAAGCTAGCTTTGTGCTTGCACTAGCTATTTGATAAGGGTATGTGTTGTTAATAAATGTAATACATTGGAATCTAAGTCATGTTTTACCCTTTGTTGTGGCTATTAATGCTGTAGCAGCTAGTTAAATGTTGAATAAAAGCAAAGACGGACCCTTTTATCCCTGATACAGGTACCTTACCTTGCTTGTTGACTAAATTAGACATCAATATCATCATAAAAAAGTCAGTTACTCACATATATGAAGTATTTACTCTTTATACATCTGTAAAAGTTGAATTCCTAAAATATGTCTGCATACCAAATAATTTAAAATTATATCCCACCTCCCAAGACCAATCCCCAAAAGAGTCAAATCCCAAAGTCTTAAAAATAATTTGTATGACTCACATTCTGCACTTGAAAACAGCACAGTCCATAAAGCATATGTATATTTGTAGTTATAATTTTAGCAGGAGCCTAGTAGTGATATTAGTAGCATCAGTAGCAGTGTTAATAGTAGTGGTTGTTGTTATAGTAGTAGTATTATTGGTTTTAGTGGTATTTGGTGTCCTGGTGGAAGCTAATAGTAGTAGTAGCAGTTCTTGTTGTTTTGGTAGTATCAGTATTGGTTTGTTGATGCAGATAGATAGACAGACAGACAAACACAGCTCTTACGGTTTTGGACGGGAGGGTGCTAAACCCTGTGCTTTATTCCTGAATGTCATAATATTTTATGTATTTATGTGCTTGTCCTTATGGTTGAGGATTCTGCTATACTTGAGATTTGTTTATTAGACATAAACAATTAGAGAACACAAAATTGAGGCCTTGGTCATTTTTCTAACATTTCTGTACACAATGGGCCCTATTTTCGTGCCGGTGTTATGCCCTAGCGCAGGCGAATTGCCAGTTTCATCTGTTGCAAACTGAATATTTTCTGTCTCCGCCGCGTTTGGCAATGTTGTGGTGCGCAATGAAGGCGTTTGCGTGACTATGGGTTGGGCAGCGCAATAGGGGGTGTGACAATGAAAACAGTCAGGCGCTATGCAAGTTTGGTGTCAAATAATGAGTTAATGTCCAACTACACCACCTCTTAGTGCAAACGCTGGCGCTCTGCAATTTGTGACTTTTGGTGACTTTATTGATGAGAATGTTTTGTCAATATTGTGAACATACATTTTTACATTTGAAATCACATGAGAATGTTTTGTCAATATTGTGAATTTCCCCCCAGATTGAGGCAAATCGTCCAACCATGGGTAACTTGCAAGCGTAATCAGTTAAGCTAAAAACTATTTCACCACAGCTTGTGGTTATTCAATGCACGGACATGAAAGACTGAAGCCAGCAGGCCATCCATCACTACCGTTCAGTAAGATACACCTGTTAAATAAATATATGTTTGTATGCACATTGTTTTTCTTATGTGAAAGAGTTTTATTCTTTCCATTTGCACTACAGAAAATGGAGTACATAATTGGACGCCGAAGGCGATACCGTGAGCGATACCCTGGGTTTGGTAGCCGGTGTTGGCCAGATGGCTATCAGTTCAGCTGTATATGCAGTTTCTTCCAGTCTTGTCCACCATGCAAATTAGTTTATTACTTTTCCTACACCTGACAGATAAAACTGTCATCATGTCAGGAAATTGCCAATTTGCTATAGCGTTAGCGCACTGGTACTTAAAGGGATAGAAAATAGGTGTTCTGATTGGCCATTATGAAACCAAACACCCACAACACCCACATGTATTTTTTTAAAGTTAATCCAACCTCTTTTACAACTGCGCCGGAGGTGCGCTATCGTCACAAAAGTCACAAAATTACAGAAATTGCGTTAAACGCCCTAAAGCGCCACTGTCTTCGCTTTGCGTCTGCTTTACCGACACCATCCTAATTCACCAAAATAGGGCCCAATTTGTTAATGAAAGATGGTACAATAATCATGATTTTAGTGAGAACTCCACTGAGGCCTTATTTTCAACTTGTCACAGAACACTGTAACATTTTTATATCAAATTTAACTGATGTAAAAATGAACAATTATGACAAGTGAGTAAGTGCACTGAAGTGTTTGATTGAGTAAGTTCAATCAAACAAGATTTAAGTTTAATCCAGAGTCAATCAAACCAATCCATCAAACAATTTTAATAACATAGTATCTGTGTGACCTACTTGGTCCAAACCAACTGTGGGGCCATGTATAGCATGTGGGCACAAAGGCTAAGGGTGTGAGTTTTTCACCACCTCTGTCAGGAACCTGCAGTTCCGTCCTCCAACAGCAAGAGGCTGGTGGAGGACTTTCTGAAGCTACTTGTTAAGCAATCAACAAATTATGATCTCAATTACCATTTTATTCAATTGCCACAAATGAGGTGCCTATTGCAGTGTAGTAGACTAGTCAGCAGCTGGCGCTGCACACACCCACATGTAATCATACTGATTGATTTGTAAGTAGGCTACTGTTTTCAATTGGGAAAATATGTCTATTGACACTTATGTAGGACATATCATGTCCATGCTGGAGCAAAGAAACTGATATGTTGAAATGAGCGAGCAGATATTTTCTCTTTGCAAATCACATTCAAAACCACACATCACTTCTCATAGTTACAGTCTTGAATGATTATTTGAGTAGTAACTAAGTGTATATGTACAGTAGTGTGAAGATCCTGAATGCACCATTAGAGGAGACAAATTAAACATCAGAATAAGAATAATAATAAGAAGAAGACAAAGGAATATAACAACAAACCACAAAAAATAATATAGACAATACAATTTTTTTAAATAATAATAATGATAATAATATACATCCATATACATGCTGGGATAGGCTCCAACCATGACCAGGAAAGCGGGTTGACAATGGATGGATGGATGGATGGATGTGTATAAACCATTCAAAAACGGTTGGGGTGGGGAAGGGTGGGGGGTGTCCTTGTACTATGTCATGAAAATAAGATGGACATTACATCTTTGACTGAATTGTTCTGTTTCTGTACGAGATAATTATGTTTTTCCCTCTAAGCCTTCTGGAATCCGGCCCAACATAGCAATTAGGGGATTTTGTGGTATCTGTTGATGAACACCTCAGTCAGGGTCTTAAATATTTCAACCCAATATTTTTTACTCTGGGCAAGTCCAGAATGTGTGTAAATAATAATGTGTGTGTAATATCTGTTTCCCCACACTCTCTCCAGGAAGTGTAGTGGAGGAACCGATTTTAGCAGCTATATGTGGTAGTTTAATTAAGTTCATAGTGTCTATAGTTTTACTTAGATCACAGTTTTTTTATATATCAGACACAAGTTGTATTTTCCTACCTGACATGTTTCGACGGCAATACTTCCGTCAGCTGTCACTGGATGGTATGTGACGTGTCTTAACCAGCTGATGTTATTTATAGAGGCGTGGTCATCCTGTCAGATTTGACAGGACGACCACGCCCCCGCTGTCATTTCGCCGTTTGAGAACGCTGCTCCAGGTGGTGGAAAGCATGTATGCCCCCTCGTCGGTTCATCGTCCTTTGCGCTCGCTTTCTAATTTCCACTGCCTCCATAATCCAGCTGATGTTTGTTGTCCTGGGTGCGGATGACTTTGGCCTTATTCCAGTCCATGATGTGATTCTCCCGTTTGCAGTGATCTGTGATTGCCGATTTGAGATTTTCTTGTAGTGCCCGTTCCTTTATAGCCCGTGTCTGTCTTGTTGCTGTCTCCTCCTCCATTCCTTTTGGTGCTCTTTTTGCGGGTGATGAATGACCGACCTGTTTCTCCTATGTATGATTTATTGCATGATTGACATGGTATTTCGTAGATGATGTTGCATTTGTTGTCCGGGTTGATTTTGTCTTTCGGGTGTACTAATAATTGTCTGAGTTTTATATGTGGTTTGACTGGTGTACTGATGTGACGTTTTTTCATGGCTCTCTGTATGCGTTCCGTGATGCCAGAAATGACAGCGGGGGGCGTGGTCGTCCTGTCAAATCTGACAGGATGACCACGCCTCTATAGTCTGATATATAAGAAAACTGTGATCTAAGCTATATGTGGTGTTCCAAATTACCTTGTGACGAGTTTCCACTTGAACTCTCTCCAAGAATTTTAGCTAGTAACAAGCCAAGCTTCAGAGTAAATTTCCTCCCAATCCTCTGCTGCTATTACCAGGTGAAGTTCCTCCTCCCATTTACTTTTTATATATAGAGAGTTGCTGAGCTCCATACAGAGTAACCTTTGATAAACAGAGAATATTACTTTGGCACCAATGCCATCTTGTTGAATAAAATATAATTCTATTGGGATTGGTGTTTTAACTTTGATAAAGTCTGCATGTTTAAAAAGAAAGTGTCTAATTTGTAAAAATCTAAAAAAGTGTTTTGGGTAAGCTAAATTCTTCTCTAATCTGTTCAAAAGATTTCAAAGTACTCCACTGGAATAACTGGTGGACAAAATTAAGGCCATGCTCAGACCACTTCTTAAAAAAAGTCAATCTGGAGAGGCATAAAGTCCTTAATGGACTAGTGGATAGGGCTGAGTTGGGTATACCAAATGATTTCTGGACATCTTTCCAAATAGTAAAAGTAAATCTAGTCCACTCACTCATTTTAGAGTTCACCTGTGAAGGCCAATGCTCATAGCGGCTATTGATTACATGCTAGTTTTTCTATGTTCAGTCCACTGTACCTGCTGTTCAAGCAGTCACAGGTTTCAATTGTGCAGCCCAGAAGTAAAACTTAAAGTTTTGGAGTGCTAAACCCCCCTCTGCCTTAGAAGCTGTAATGTTTTAAATCTTATTCTAGCCCTCTTTCCTTGCCATATGAAATGGGAGGTCAAACGGTCTAACAGAACAAACGTAGATTTGGACAGGGAGAATTTGAAATAGGTACAGTAGCCTGGGGAGGACATTCATGAGCATAACTTCCACCTTCCCTAATTATGAAAGTGGAAGCATCTGCCAGCGATCTAGATCATTCTTGATACGGTTAATGATAGTAGTGTAATTTGCTTTGTATAATCTCCTGATAGCAGAGGGAATAATGATGCCCTGGTATTTTATGCTGATCTTCGTCCAATTAAAACCACTTTGTGTTTTCACCTGTGAGGAGATTCACCCACTTATTTCCATTGCTTCAGTTTTATCAACATTAACTTTATACACTTTGTAACCAAACTTTGTGACTGTTTCTTTAAGATGGGGAATAGATGATGAAAGGTTTGATAAATAAAATAAAATGTAATCTGCATAAAGTGATCTTCCTTCCCAATCTGAATACGCTTCATATTTCTATTATCTCTAATCGTTTGAGCTAGAGGCTCTATGCATATTGCAAACAGGAGGGGGTCGCCTTGTTGTGATCCACGCTCCAGGTTGAAGGCTGCAGACATATGCTTGTTAAATCTAACTGATGGCCGTGGATTAGAGAAAGTTAACAAAGCTGGGCCCAAACCCGAAGCAATTTAAAGTTTGACATAGATAGTCCCAGGATACTCTATTAAACGCCTTTTCAGCGTCTACAGATAAAATAAAGGCCTCCTTACCACTTCTCTGAACCTGGGTCATAACATTAAGGAGTCACCCGAGTAATGTCCCGTTATAAGTTCAGTCTGATCTGGGTGTATGATCTCAATCATAACTCTATTTATTCTGCGGGCCAGTATCGATGTTAGTACTTTTAGATCACAACTGAGCAATGATGTGGGCAATACCTACCACACTCTGTTGGGTCTCTACCCTCCTTAGGAATGACTATTATGACTGCATCTCTCCATGAAAGAGTTAATTCTCCAGTTTCTAATGAATGGTGGGAAGCCTGTTGAAGTAGAGGGGCAAGTATATCTTTAAATGTTTTATAAAATGTGTTCACATAACCATCTGGCCTGGGGCTTTTATTATTTTTAAGGGTAGAAATTAAATTGGTTATAGGACGGTCTAATTCATTAACTCTGTCATCTGACAACCTGTTAATGTCTACTCCTTGTAAAAAATAATATATACTTTCACCATCTTTGCATATACCTGAATTCTCATAGTTTCTTATAAAAATCTGAAATGCTGCAGAAATCTGTTCTGGTTTATACAAAAACTGATGGGGTGTGGTCGATTTCATTTTCTGAATGGTATTGCATGCTTGTTTCTTTCTTAATTGAAATGCCAGCAGCCTGTTTGCTCTATTGCCATTCTCGTAGTATCTTTGTTTTGCAAACCGTAAACGCCCCTCAATCTTTTCAGAAAGCATATTATATAGAGCTCTACGGGCCTTTGTGAGCGAGGCTAACAAGTCAAATGTCTGCCAGATTTTGTGCTGTTGTTCTAATTACTTTATCTCCCGTTCTAATTCCGTTTTCTTTACTTCATTTTTCACCTTTTTAGCATGTGCAAAGGCAATTATACAACCTCCTAAATATGCCTTTGCACAGTCCCAAGGAGTAAGAAGTGAGATATCTGGGGTGGTGTTAAGTTCTAGATAGAGTTGTAGCTTGCTTTTCACAAATTCAACAAATTTAGGATCATTTAGGAGAGATGCGTTCAAACGCATCTGTTTTGTGGAAGGTTTCAGTCCCAGGTCCCAGTTCACAAACAAAGGAGAATTATCTGACAGTGTTATTCAAATGGTAACATATAGTTAGAACCAGCCAGCTGGCCAGCTATCCACTCAGCAAGCCAGCACCAGCCCGCTAATGACAGTCCACGGGTGCATACATTACCGTTACATGCTAAAAAAGCTCCAGTCCAACTAGCTAGCTAGTTACAGAATATTTAATCCAGCCAACAGCTAATGTTAGCTAGACATTCTCCATAGCTACCTCACCAAACATTCAAGACTGCTCTCTCTCCTCTTGCAGCAGTCCCTCCACATATTGAACTATCAACCGGTCCTACTTTCAGAATTTTCGGGAACTCCGTAGAGCCTCAAATTGCTTAATTGCTTCTTTGTCTGTATCGGCGTGTGTTAGCAGGTAGGCCACGTATGCACCCTTGTCATGCAGTGAGGTGTTCCAACTTCTCACCTCCTCTCTCGGCTGGTCTTCCATTATTTTCACTTAATCTTTCTTCTGTCTTGTACCTTGACTCATGCTGCATCTATTTCTTACCCTCGGCGGATATTTTTAAACCCTGCACACTTATAAAAACTATTGAAAGCAAAAGGAAATGTTTGTTGACAGCCTGAAGGCAAAATAAAAATTGTTATGTTTTACACACTGGGATGAGGAGTAAAAATGACAGCTGCTTGATTGCCTTGATTGCCTTGTTTGGAACCACGCCTGGGAGAGAATTCTTGGTATTCCTGTCTGATTGCCCTTTATTGCTCGCTGATTGACGCTTGCCCCTCCCACAGATTATAAAGCCACACCTCATTTTCTTTGCTATTGTTGCCATTTGTCTTGTCCTTGTTGATAAAATCTTACTTTTTATTAATAAAACTTTGTTGTACTTGTGGACGGTTGTTGTGTCCAGTGTTGTTCCCCGGTTATTGCAATGCAGGTACAGGGAAGTGACATATTGGGGGCTCGTCCGGGATTTGGATTTTGGAGTCTGTTGCACTGTTGCTACTTGGTAGTACATGTTTTGTTGTCCAGATTGCATTTTTTTGTATGTGCTACTTTGTTGGTTCTTTGTACTTTTGGTATTTGCTGCTTAGGTATTTTAATAACACCATTGTCACACTCTGCTTTGTTTTGTAGTAGCATTGCTTTGTGCTATGCCCCAGGCTGTTGGTTAATTGATAAATGGTCAATTTTGTCATTGCAAGTTTGTGCTGTTGTACTTCGTTTGACCTCTAGTATTTTTCTCTCGGTTGTTTCTTCCCTGTATCATGAAGTTTTACTTGTATACGTTCCTTGAGGATCCAACTGCGGAACAGTTGGATAGCTGTAAACAAACTAACCTTTGCTTGTTGCAGAGCATTACAACATCGAAATAACTCACTCTGTTACTAAGAAAGACATTAAAGCAAAAATAATTGATGTATTAGTGGAGCAGCTGACTATTTCTGTTGATACTAAAGTATAACCCCTGGTTATGGAAACTACTGAAATTACTCTTAAGCAGCTTGAGTTTGGGATGCCTTGATTTTTATCAGTTAAGGGAGCACACTATTTTATATTTTGGTGTTGAATTCAATCATTGTCAGAAAATGTGTTTCATGACTTGAAAAAAGAGAACTCCTCCATAAGAGAACTCCCCTCTCTGAAACAATGTCAATTTGTAGACTTGTGCCGTTGCACCGACAGATTGGCACTTAATTGCGTAATTGGTCATGTTCATTTGAGTAAATGCCACTAAGTACTGAAAATAGAGTGCCTACAGTGGATCACAAAGGAACTGAAACTTCTTGAGAGAGGTGCTGAAAAACGCATGCCCATAACAATAGCATAGCATTTCAATTGACATAAAAGGGTTCACCTCCTTTTTCTAATTCTCTATTTAAAACTTAGATATAAAATCTTCAATAATCTTATAAGATTTAATCACTCCAAACCAAATGGATAATGGTCAGCAGAGTCTTTGATAAATTAAGTAAAGGCTAATTAAAAGGGTGTGGTCATGTTGGTCACATAGATGCTATGGTATTAAAATTGTTATAAAATAATGTAAGTATTTGTCCAAAATCAGTCCTATGTTAAATTTACATTTCAAGGACTGTGACTGGATCCCTATTGCCACAGGATCACAACACAGTTTGTTTGAGTGCTCTACATAATTTGTTTTTATAAAGTTATTCAGCTATTGTATAAAAGCTTCCTCACCCAAGAGGCCACTCAACTCCTGGTCCAGGCCCTGGTGATCTCACGTCTGGACTACTGCAATTCCTTGCTGGCAGGCCTTCCGGCCTGTGCCATCAAGCCATTGCAACTAGTCCAGAATGCTGCCGCTTGCCTGGTGTTCAACCAGCCGAAGTTCACCCACGTCACCCCTCTACTCTCCTCTCTGCACTGGCTCCCCATCACAGCACGCATCAGATTCAAGTCACTGGTGCTTGCTTTTCAAGCGGCCAGAGGTACTGCTCCCCCATACCTCCAGTCACTCATCACTCCCTACACCCCGCCCAGACCCCTCCGCTCCGCCTCCTCTGGCAAACTGACTGCCCCATCCCTCCGGGGCGCCTGGCAGCCGCTCCTCGCGGTCTCGCCTCTTCTCTGTCCTGGTCCCTCGCTGGTGAAACGACCTCCCGCAATCCGCGGAATCATCTTCCGCAAAAGACTCAAAACCCACCTCTTCAGACTCCACTACCACTGAACACTGTCCATCTAGTCAATCTGTCGTCACCACTGTTTACTTGTTCTACACTATATAAAAAAATAAAATAAAAAATAAAACCCACTAACCTTTTCTTTCCCAGTGTTACAGGTATGATACGCAGACGCCTGCAATGATGTCTATTGCTGTATTACTGCACTGATCTTGTGCGCTAACTATGATTGTTCTTACCTTGTATTGATGCACATCTTGTAAGTCGCTCTGGATAAGAGCGTCTGCTAAATGCTTAAAATGTAAAATGTAAATGTAAAAGCTATTCAGGCAGCCTCTTAACTATTAATACAGTGCTTATATAGTCATTTAAATTCAGAAACATTTTCAGGGCATATAAAAGCTAACCTCTAAAGACTCGACTGACAACTATCCATTTGGTTTGGAGTGATTCACTGTTATAAGCTATCATTTTATACAGTATAGTTATAAGTTTGGAAAAAATACTTGATTCTGATTGGCTGACAGCCGTGCTTTCAGTCAATCACATTTTCAAATCACTACGCTTTCAAAACCTAGTATTAGTGAGTTTCTTTTTCATAAACAACAGAACATTAGCTCAGGAACAAAAAATATTTCAACATGCAATACCTAATGCTACATTAGGCTATGTTTATTTTAAGTTATTCTGGGGATTTGTAAGCAGACATTTGTTTTGAGTTGTGGCCAGAAATCAGCAATGATGATTTCAAAAATGATTATTCTAATGATAGGAAAGGACCAATGTCCAATGTCTTGGAAAATAAAATAGTTATTCTTAGGCACTGCAGAAGTGCGAGGCATATAGGATAGGCTAAATGAGAAGAAAGGAAACCAAACAGGCAAGGATTGGAGCTATCCTGCCCAGAGCAGGCACATGTTTTATTTACATATTGAGCATTTTACATTGCTATCTGTATTTTGACCGGAGTATGGTGTGGAGTACCCCAAGATTGTTTACCATATTTTCATATTAATTATAACTTAGTAGCAAGTTAAGAATTCATACTGTAGCTGTAGTTAAGCTGTAGATGGCTACAGTCCTACATCACCCCTTCCGTGATACAGCCAGCTGAGAACTGAATGGAATACTCTCTTCGTTATCTAGGCAGTAGACCTTCTACACAGAAGCCTTCATTTTGTGAATTTAGATAAACTAGACTCCCTATTTATGTGGTTGAAAAGCTAGTTACTATTGCCTAATTTTGTTATACAGCCTTCAAAACACAATCAAGTAGAAATTCTAGCTACAGCAAACATTGTAACATTCCATCGCTGATAGCAGGAAGAGATTAGCAAAAGTTAGCTAGCTAGCTTGTTTACCCATAAAACACATTGCTTGCTAGCATGTTAAGGAGTGGGTTGCCTCGTAGGCAGTTCGCTAACTAGGACGGCTGAAGTAACCTGCTCATACCAATACAACAGTGGGTTATTTTTATGAAAAACACCAGGACATTTTGAAGTTAGCTGCCTAGTTATTGGCAACGCAAATATATTCTGGTTAGAGCTGTTTTTGTGGCATAGTAAATGATTTTGATTTGTAGATGTTTTTATTAAATGATGTGACAGATATTATAAACATTGGTTAAAACACTGTAACCATTTTATAAGCGCAGTCATGGACTCTTGTTTTTCTTATCATTTAAGGAATAAGGTGGCTGATAGTCTTGCACAGGTTCGATGCACAAGACTGCGGGAAAAGTTTATTTCAATGCGAGAATCAGAGTAAGTGAACTGCATTGTCTAATATTGTTCGTTTGAGGTAATGGGTGTACTTTAAATCAAATATTGAGTGTGAGTGTACATTAAATCAATGTTGAATGTTCTGTGGATGCAGTTGATATGATGTTGATTCAAAAAAATGTTATTGATTGAACTGATGTTGTATATTGATGGTAAACTGACATGTTGATATTTAACGTTGAATCAATATTAATATTTGTCTACATACAGTATGTTGCTTTGATTTAAATTCAGGGTTTGTGTGCAATTTTGAAGTGTTCACAATCCTGTCACAAGCACTGGGAGAACAAAGGTTATTAACAAAAGTATTCACCCTATTCCAATGATGTTCCACTTTGTTGAATTCCAAAGAATGTATACACATTTTTTGTTTTGTTTTTATTCAAAACACAAATGCTTAAACTGAACACTTTTATGGGTGAGAAAAGTTTTATATTGTAGAACCTCTGATATAAGAACACATCAAAAATGGAGGTCGTTAGGGAATCTGAAATGTTCCTAACATTGAAAAGTCAAGATACACCTATTTAAAGAAATGTAAAACTTTGACTGGAATTGTTACCTACATATCTGTCACCTTATTTTATATCACATATTTATATTTTTTATATTCATTATTAATCCAAATGGTTGGTTGTGGGTTAGATACAGTGGTATTACACTACTTAAAAACATGCTTGCATTATTTAATTTTAACAACAGTATTGTCTGCCTGCACAAGCTGCACATGAAGTGTCCTACTTTGACTCAATGTCTGTGCAAACTGGTGGACTGCAGAGTGATAAAGAAGCAGAAGCAGACATTACGTGTTTCAGAGAATATGATGACGAGCACATGCATGTCTGCGCTCTCCCAGATTGGCCGAAAGGGTGGCAGCGATATACAACAAACTGGGCATTCTAGACCAGGAGAAAATCAATTTATAAATAATCTGGATTATGGAAGCCATAACTGTCTTACTATGTAGAAACTGGGTGGCTGGCTATTTCATCTTACAAACTTATCTGAGACGTTGTCTATTGTGTGTTCTCTCTCTCTCCCCCATCCCCCTTCCATCTGTCCTAGAAAGGACACAAAGTCTCTCATGGAGGATTTGAGTGCACTCATGAGCTGCCCCCATAAAATAAATATCACCCAACAAGAACGCTACAGGTACTGAATTTTTGTTTATCACTCTGCATGTGTGATTTTAGGTAGGAAAATGAGTATGTTCATGAATGCTTTTGAACTAACATTTAACATAAATCTTGATATACCTTAAACATATTTGGGCATATACATAATACTCTTCAGATTCAGATTCAGATTCAGATTCTTTAATCGCCATCATGTAAACATGTAGGAACTTGGTACGGTTCAGGCTATAGCAATATTATCATTGTTTATTGTACCATTTTTATATAATGATAATTATCATTAAAATCCAGTTAGTGACTTAAGAATCATCAGATAATCAATGTTTACTCTCCACTGGCCCAAGACAAGACATGGCCAGATGATACATTTTCATAAAATCAGCTGAAAACTCTGTGAAGGAGGCGATTGTTTAATGGGCAGCTAAACGATTCTCCACAATTTCAATAAATGGCGCAACTATCTGTTGTCACAAAACTATTGGAATAAAGATGAACAATCTTCTTTGGATTAATGCTAGTGTCTGTGTATTGCGCTTTAAAAACGAAATTAGAGCCCTTCATGTTAACAGCTACCAAAATGTTACTACAAAATGATATTACAACCTTTTACAATGTTGCTGGACAGTTGTGGTGAATAACAATGTTGTAAACAATGATTTTTCAATGTTTACTTTTTACCATCACTAAACCACAACTTTTAATTCTAGCTATGTTGTAAATATGTGCAGATCACACTAATTTACAACAGGAAAACTAAACAGAAAAATTTGATTAGGGTGTGTTTATGACCCGACAAAATCACAACAACACAATGTTTAAATGTTTTTTTAGGTTGTAGAAAGGAACTGACTTTGAAATATCAGAAAGATTTGGACTGTTTGTATCTGGTCATCCTAGTCACAAGACGGTCTTAGCGTTTACCGCAATTAAGATGGTAAACTGAGTACGCACATTTCTTCACCGGCCCAGCCCTACTATTCAGTACAAACAGTGTAGCACTTGTCAACATACAGTATATTGCATGATGTATTGTGGTATTTCAAGGGGCGGAATAGGGGGAAATGACTCAATTTCCCACAAACCCATGCTGCTCTAACAAGGAGTGCCACCTGATGGCCATCTGGCAGTCAGCACCTTGCCCAACAAAAGGAGAAGAGTCATACCAAGTCAGGGCTGAGAAATGGACTGGCAGTTTCCCCTTTATTTATTTCCCCCCCTTTAGCAAAGGACTTGAATCTCAATGTTGGACATTGTGGCTTATGGCAGAAAAGTGTTATGTTTTGAGTTTGTTTGAAAAGTGTGCTTTGTGTTCAATTAGACTCTCATTGAGAGCTAGGTTTAAGTTGTGACAACGGGACATTTTTCTGTTTTACTTTACCTTGCCTCCTGTGTCCACTTGCCTTCCACCAAGCCCGCAGGTAGAGTGCCACCCCACACTTATTCACTCATGCATATGACTCCCCTTCTCATTATTTTCTCTGTCAACAGAGTTGAACTACGTTCCTGTTGTAATGCCACAGGGGACCTGATCCTTACTAGAGAGAATACTCAAAAGGGACAGAAGATCAAGTATGAAACAAACAGAAAGCTAAGCAAAGTGGTGGATAAGTCTATCTTCAACATGCTGCCCAAGGTCAGAATTACATTCATTCATGCAAATAGTGCTGCAGAGACTAACACTGCCCGTGATTACATTTATTTGATTATATAATGTTATGAAAAGTATAGTTTCACATCCTATTTTTTTTCTGCTGTGTTCTACTTTGTCCTGTATTTTATGTTGCAATAAAAAGGTTATATGCATTGACATAAAATTAAAAAAAGCATATGGTTCAAACCACCTGTGGTAATCGAATCTCCCATTGACCTTTTGTTATATCTTTTGATATATTTACATATTGATTGTTGAATTTTGCATGCCCCGTATTGCAACCTACACTGTTTCAACCTACTGCCATGTAGGTACACTGCCATGTAGGTTGAAATACAAACATTACTGTTGCAATATTCAAGCAAATTGTTCAAATATAAGGCTGGGGAGCAGTTTTCAAGGGGAAATTGAACATCAGCCTTCTTCACCAAATGTTTTATATTGATTCACAATGGAGCTTTTCACTAATTGTGGTTTTGATCACCATATAGAGCACTGCTTGGAGGAATGAAACCCGATTCAAGCGATGCGCAGTGGTGGGAAACGGTGGGATTCTGAGGAACAGCAGCTGTGGGGCTGAAATTGACCGTGCAGACATCATCATCAGGTTCCAGATAGTTTATAAAAATGCACTTCAAAGCCCACATGACAAAAAAAACCGATACGCTCTTCCTTTGAGATGTCACGGCACGTTGGCCTCTCTTATTCAAAACTTGACTTGTGTTAGTGGATCTTCAATGCTGTTCTTATGAGAAATATTTGTGGTTCTTTAATGATTATTTTTCTGTTCTTAACTTCCTGTTGACATTAAATTAAAATAGAATGCATGCATGCACGATGCACAACCTTGCCATTGGGCTGTATGACAGTTAATTGTATCTTCACTAATTGCCCCACATCAATCCTTCTCAATTCTCTGTCTTCTCTTTCCTCACTGGATGTTGTGTCATCGGGGTGCTTCCGAGCAGAAAAAAAGCCACAGGATTTTATTTGCTTATTATGGATTTTAACTTTTTGCTTATGTGCTTGTAATTATGATATTATTCTAATGTGATCAAATATTTGGGCCTAGATCAAAGTCACAGCCACTAGTATCACATATATAGGGCCATATTCACGAAACATTTGTTGGGGATAAAATACCATTTACCAGACATGAAAAGTGATAAGTGGGATCAGAATGTTGTGGGTCAGCCTTAATGCATACAGATCTTTGGGAGCTCCAAAGATATATACTCACAACTTCACATATCTCATGTTTTAATTAATTACTGTGGTACATGTTGGAAAAAAATCAAAGGTATGTTATGTTACAAATACCCATTTAGTAAGGGGAGCCCTTTCACAGGTCTGTGTTGATGTGTAAGACTATTTTTATTGAGTTTGATTGTACAACTATAAACCGAGCAGTAGCATGCTGTTCTGCTTGTACCCCTGAGGCACTAAGATGAAAACTGTGAATTAGCTGCAAAACGATTATTCGCGTTGATGCTTTATCACTAACTGTTAATGTTGTAAAGGAAAGGACTTAAAAAATCGCATAGTATGCCTTGTTCAAATCATGGGATTTAGGGGGGAGCACAAATTAATTCTTGACTGGATAACGATGAAATATCTTTAATTTGAGGTGAAATGTATTCAACATTTTTCTGAAGCCTATACATAATGTGGCCAGAGGTCTGGTCCTACATTTTAGTGGCACTTCTGAGCATACAGCTTGGGTCAATGTAATCACTTATCAACGTCACATCAGGGGATGCAGGTGTGTGTACGGTGTCCAATTTCTTCCCTCCACATCTCTGCTGCTCATATCCTTGTCCTCTACACTTCTTTCCTTGTCTCCGACCCTCATTTCTTTCTGAAATTGTATGCAGTTGAATTAGAAGGAGAAAAAGGTATGAAACAAGGAGAGACTATTAGGATGCAGCCATAAACCTGCAGACACTGTCACACTGTCTGAGGTTTAGAACAAGAGTTTATTGATGCTGTTAATAAAGCAGCCCTCTGGGATCAAGGTTGCTTGTGTACAGCATAATGATAAAAAGCATTCATCTGTCTTCTAGGTTGAATTTGGCTCCCATCAACAACAGTAGAGATGTTGGGACGAGGACCAGTCTGATCACAGTCAACCCCAGCCAAATCCGAATTGGGTAGGTAAACAGTACACCAACACAACTCATTTAGACCGTTTGATATATAAAGCAGTAACAACTCATAATGTATTAATATCCTTGATAAGCTGAAACAAAAAATATATATATAGTCAACTCCACAATTATCCACACCCTTGAAAACGCACGCGGTATAAAATAAACAATTCAGGTAATGAGCTATATTGTATGCTCAACAAATGTGAACATTATATTATTTTATACTAATACAATTGTTGAGAAAAATATTTTTCTTTCTCCTTGAGAGTACTAAATAACAGTATCTAGTAGTTGTGTGTAGTTTTAGTAAGCTAGCTAGCTAACATTTTACACTGACGGGTGATCGAAGGATTGTAACAGACCATGTTTCTGAAATTGATGGACAATAAACCAACAAGTAACAGGTAAGACATTTACAGGCTTTCATTTTTAATTAATGTGCTTGTGTTGATAAATTCCTAAAGTTTGCTAGATTAGTAGATAGTGCTAGCCTTGTCCGGTAGGATTGAATTAGCATGTAATAGCATTCGGTAGCTAGCTAACTGTGTGAGGAGATAATGATATTCAGTCGTGCATTGGAAAAGAGTGAGAATGTTTTTTTTGGAAGTTAGCAGTTAGCTAGCTACAGAGTGGGGGACAGGTGCACTTACTGAGTTATGAACAAGTAGCTAACATTAGCAGAAAGACTTTCTCTTAAGCAAACTATGTGGCTATTATTTTCTCAGGATTGTACATAGAAGTGTTTAAAACTTCAATTTGTTGACATTTAAGAAAAGATCAGATTTTTTTTAAGCCACATTTGTTTGTGGTGAAAATGACTGCATCTCTCAATATCAGTTGGCAGTGAATTCCCATGTTTAGAGGCTTTTATAGAAAATGCTGCTTGACAAAACATAAATTAGAATAAAAACCTAAAGTTATCCAAACTCAATAAGTTCAATTTAGTTTCTTGCAATGGTGGTATTGAGTAGGTTTTTGATCTAACATTTTTAATGTACATTTATAAAGAGATTGCAGTGGCTTTATTGCAGTTTCTCCAGCTTGAGACCAACTTGTTATGCACTATGCCAGGTGACAATAAATCATATAAACTTTGGCTGCCTCAGTTGAAAGCCAGTGTCATAAAAATCTGAACAAGTTAAACTTGATTTTATTAGCAATTTTCTTTTTATGTTTTTAAAAATAGCTTCCCTCATCTAGCTCGCTTCTTAATTCCTGCTTATCTTGCCTTCACCTCACCTTTCAGCATCTTAACTTCCAACTCTAGTAGGGAGAGGGAAGAGCAGGGCATGGTACCCTGATCTGTGTCCTCACTCCCTATTGGGATGGGGTGTGAATCTGTAGGATTCACCAGCTCTAGTATATTAAAATCTTTAATAAAGACTTTGAGGGCAGTTTCAATTTCCTGAACCATTATGGTACCATTGTCATATGGGTTCATGGTTAAAAATGGACTTTCAGAATCCTTAACATTATCCTCATGAGTTAGAATCTGCCGGCCATTGCAAATTATTGAAAGTGTGTACATATATATATATAAAATATTTTCCACATATTTTATACAGTGACATACATTATACTTTAACCTGAGGTTATACAGCTAAATTCTGTGATATACCCAGTCCAATTACAGTATACACTAACTTGTATTCTAGGGTACTCACTGCCATTACTATATGTCTATTTTTTCTCTTCAGCCATGGCTGGAGTCTCCCTGCAGAACACAAAAAGGCAGCAAGTACCCTAGAATACCACAGTCATTGTATACTGCAGTAACAGTATAACAGTATAACAGTGTAAGCTTGTGGTATACCACAAGAATAAAATCTAAACCTAAACTTCATGGAATCAAAATTGATTTAATTGGGATTTCTTGCCACTGATCAACACAAAATACTCTATAATGTCAAATAACAACTCTAAAGCTTTTTCTTAATCAATAAAAAAAACTCAGGTGCAATCAGTTGTCTTCAGAGGTCACATAATAATTTGTTGGAGTCCACCTGTGTACAATGAAGATGTTTAAAATGATTTCAAATTAAATACACCTTTATAGAGGTCCCACAGTTGGTTAGTGCATTTCCAAACAAGAGCTTCATCATGAAGACCAAAGAACATTCAAAGCAAATCCAAGAAAAGGTTTTTCTAAAGCACCAATCAAGGGAAAGATACACTGCCCGTCCAAAAAAAAAGTCACACACTCTAATATTTTGTTGGACCGCCTTTAGCTTTGATTACGGCACACATTCGCCATGGCATTGTTTCGATAAGCTTCTGCAATGTCACAGCATTTATTTCCGTCCAGAGTTGCATTAATTTTTCGCCAAAATCTTGTATTGATGATGGGAGAGTCGGACTGCTGCGCAAAGTCTTCTCCAGCACATCCCAAAGATTCTCAATGGGGTTAAGGTCTGGACTCTGTGGTGGCTAATCCATGTGTGAAAATGATGTCTCATGCTCCCTGAACCACTCTTTCACAATTTGAGCCCGATGAATCGTGGCATTGTCATCTTGGAATATGCCTGTGCCATCAGGGAAGAAAAAATCAATTGATGGAAAAACCTGGTCATTCAGTATATTCAGGTAGTCAGCTGACCTCATTCTTTGGGCACATAACGTTGCTGAACCTAGACCTGACCAACTGCAGCAACCCCAGATCATAACACTGCCCCCACAGGCTTGTACGGTAGGCACTAGGCATGATGGGTGCATCACTTCATCTGCCTCTCTTCTTACCCTGAACAGGGTAACATCACTTTGGAACAGGGTAAATCTGGACTCATCAGACCACATGACCTTCCATTGCCGTCCAATCTTTATGCTCCCTAGCAAATTGAAGCCTTTTTTCCGATTAGCCTCACTGACAAGTGGTTTTCTTAAGGCTACACAGCTGTTTAGTCCCAATCCCTTCGCATTGGGAGTTCCCTTCACATTGTGCATGTGGAAATGCTCTTACTTTCACTATTAAACATAGCCGTGAGTTCTACTGTAGATTTTTTTTACGATATGATTTCACCAAACATTTAAGTGATCGCCGATCACGATCATTCAAGATTTTTTTCAGATCACATTTCTTCCTCAAAGATGATGGTTCACCACTATCCTTCCAGGTTTTAATAATGTGTTGGACAGTTCTTAATCCAATTTGAGTAGTTTCAGCAATCTCCTTAGTTGTTTTCTTTGCTTGATGCAGGCCAATAATTTGACCCTTCTGAAACAGATTAACATATTTTCCACGACCACAGGATATGTCTTCCGACATGGTTGTTTAAGAAATGAGAAGCTACTCACTGCATCAGTTAGGGTTAAATCACTTGTTGCCAGCTAAAACATATTAATCACTGTAGTAATTATCCAATGGAAGGCTCTTACCTATTTGCTTAGTTAAATCCAGGTGGCGACTTTTTTTTTTTGGCCAGGCAGTGTATAAGAAGATTTCAAAGAAATGAATATCCCCCAGAGAACCATTAAGTCCATCATAAAGAAATGGAGAGAATGTGGCAAACTGTGAATTTGCCTAGAACAGGCTGTCCTCCAAAACTGAGCATCCATGCGAGAAGGGCACTTGTTCAGGAGGCCACCAAGATGTCTATGGCAACTCTGATGGAGTTACAGTCTTCTGTGGCAGAGATGGGAGAAACTGTTCATGGGACAACAATAGCCCAGGCACTTCACAAATCTGCGCTTTATGGGAGGGTGGCAAAAAGAAAGCCATTGTTGAAGAAAATTCAAATTAAATCTTGCCTAGAGTTTGGCAGAAGGCATGTGGGAAGATTCTATGGTCTGATGAGCCCAAGATTGAACTTTTTGACATCAACGTTAGATGCTATGCAAAGCTTAAAGATCCGTCATAGTTAATGCTGGCTAACTGGATATTTAGAATACACTGCCATGGTTGGTTTATTTTTTGCTGATGCTACATTTAAATAAGAATAAGAAAATTTACTTAACATTAGCTAGAATGTTTTGTGAATTCAGTGATGAACATACTTCAACATACGCATTGCTAATGTTATGTGCCTATGGTAGCCAACCCTTAGCTTGCTATGTTTATGTTGTTAGCACCTAGCTCTGTGGCTAATTAAGCAAAGAGACTGGATTCAGGAATAGACATTCATATTAACTTCTCACTTGCCTGACATTGTAAATGTTTGTTTGATTTGTTCAGCCTGTAAAATTAATGTATGTGTTTAACAATGGTATGTGCTACGGAATGTGCTACGGCTATGGAATGTGCTACAGGGAGCTGTGCTGTTAAGGGGAGGCCATCACCTTGTTCACAGACATCAGTGTAATGAGCAAAGACACCTTATGCTCTGAAGTTATGATCATTATGCCATAATTAACTTAACCAGTTCCTCTTACCCTGTAGCTACCCAAACCTGGAGAAGCAACCCCAGCCCCTGGCAGAGCGGGTGTCTGCATACGGAGATGCCCCTATCCTCATACCTGCCTTCGCCTTCACTTTCTGCACCGACATCTCCTTCAAAGTTCACAAGGCCCTGCACGTGGTCCGTCCCCAACAGAAGGTAGTTTTCTTCAATCCTGACTATCTGTTTCAGCTCTTCCAATATTGGAAGACCAGAGGACTTCAGGAGATCCGTCTCACCTCAGGGTTAATGCTGGCAAGCGTAGCCATGGAACTGTGTGATGACGTACACCTCTATGGTTTCTGGCCCTTTGCGGTGGACCTTTTGCAGCAACCAGTGTCTCACCACTACTATGATAATGTTGGACCGAGTCGTAGGATGCATGCTATGCCAAAGGAGTTCCTCCAGCTGCTGAAGATCCACAGCCAGGGGGCGTTGAATATTCATCTGGCACAGTGCCAGTGACTGGACTGTCCCTTTCCTTCATCACTACAAACCCCCCAGGTCACCATAGCTGAAGATAATTTATTGAAGATAACCAACTTCAACATTATTCCTGTTTTAAAACTCATGGGAAATAATCAGACCTTAATACAATATATTTGTCGAGGGATATAATGTGGCCAATGCATAGACACACAAATTTGCATGTTTGGAATAAGAGTACTGCTTGAATAATAAAAAAGCAATGAACCCTATTTTAAGGGTGCAAACGCAGTTGAAAAAGGAACTACACACTAGCGCAGATTTAAAAAAGCTGTGTTTGATATGTTTTTGGTACTTTAACAGTGTAAACACACACAGCACAATATGCAGGATTAAACGTCTTTGTAAATGCACTTCATAGGCAGGGGTATTTATTTTGAAATCATTTGAAACACCTTAATTGTACACAGGTGGACTCCAATCAAATAATTATGTGACTTCTGAAGAAAATTTATTTATTTATTTAGATGTGTTTTAGTAAAAGGGGTGAATATCTATGCAATCAATTATTTTCTGTTTTTAGTTTTTTCTATTTTCTCTTTCTGCTGTTTCCCCCCCTGTTTTTCTCAACATTTTCAGTATCTAATTATGCCCTCCTTTTCATGTTAATTATCCCACTCCCTCATATATCTTACGAGTTTGCTGCCCTAGTCCTGATACCGGCAGTGACATGTGGCTGGGCACTGCCTCCTCCGAGCCGGAACCCGCCAAGCCATCACCGTAACTCACCATCACCGCCAAGCACACACCGGGCCACTCCTATACGCAGTGAACTCGCATCGCCTTCCCTCCCCCCACCCTGGGGTGGACAGCCAATTTCCGCCCCCTAGTGGCACTCCCAGCCAGAGTCGATACTGGCGCGGCTGGTGAAATCGAACCCCGGTCGCAGTGGCCAGCGTCGAATGTTGTAACCGCTAGACAACCCAGGAGGCTATTGTCTGTCTGTTATGCTTAAGTTAATTAAGCTTTAGAGATGCTTTTTTATTTACATTTACATTTACATTTTAGGCATTTAGCAGACGCTCTTATCCAGAGCGACTTACACATTTCTTTTTTTACATACAATCCATTTATACAGCTGGATTTTTGTTTTTTTACTGAAGCAATTGAGTTACCTCTGAGTTACAAGCCCACCTCCCTAACCATTACACTACACTGCCAGCCCTATTTGACATTATAGGGTATTTTGTGTTGATCAGTGGCAATACATCCCAATTAAATCCATTTGATTCCATGAAGTATAAAAGTATTTATTTTATCAAATAAAATGTGAAAAATGCCAAAGGGGGTGAATAGTTTTATACCCACTGTATCTGCTTGATTTCAGTTAGGATGAGAATAGGCTTAGACTGGGAGATGGAGCTTACCTGCTCTTTAGCAACGCCCTACTGCTCCTCGGCAAGCTTGTGCCGACTATCCCTCCTCCCACCCCCTAGGGCGGACAGCCAAAAGCCGCCACCAATCGGGGGCTCCCGGCCAGAGTTGGACTTTACTTACATGACTTACATTACTTCAGGATAGCTTCCTTAAGGTCCAACAGGCTTTCTCCACCCTAAGCCTCCTGCTAAACACCACCAAGACCAAGGTCATATGGTTCGGTAGGAAGGGTTCTGTACCCCTTCCAGCCCAAGATATCACTACCCTCAATGGGGCTATCCTAGACCAGGTCACTGAATACAAATACCTGGGTATCTGGCTAGACAGCACTCTGTCCTTCTCACACCATATCAGCAGGCTAAAGTCTAAGGTCAAATCCAAACTTGGTTTCTTGTACCGAATGCGCTTCACTCCCTCTGCTAAACTAACTCTTGTTCAAATGAGCATCCTTCCCATGTTAGATTATGGCGACATTGTTTATAGGTCGGCATGCAAGGACGCACTCCAAAAGCTTGATGCTCTCTATCACTCTGCTATCCGTTTTGCTACAAATGCCCTTTTCAAAACACACCACTGCACTCTTTATTCCTCTGTCAACTGGTCATCCTTACACACTACACATTAATATTCACTGGTTCATGCTCATCTACAAAACCCTCCTTGGTCTGTCCCCCCCCTATCTGTGTCACTTGTTGCAAACTACAGCTGCTGTATACAACACCTGTTCTGCTCACCATATTCTGCTCAGAATCCCCAAAACATATACCGCACTTGGTCTGTCATCATTCTGGGCTGCTGCAGCCAGAGATTGGAACAATTTCAAAAACTCTATTGTGGACATTCTCACTGATACATGCTGCTGTTTCCCAACCCTCTAATATTTCCCTAACCCCTGTCTGTTGCCTGCCTACTGTTGTCCCATGCATGCTTGGGCTCTCTTGCTGCTGCTGTTTGTTTTGCCTGTCTGTCTTAATGCCTGTCCTGTGTATGCTACTCTTGTTCTGTTGCTGTTCTTTGCTCTTTTATTATATTGCCTGATCATGTTTGTAAGTAGAGTAGTTAGAAATGTTTGGATGTGTGCTGCTGTCTTTTAACTTAACTTTTAACATTCCCTTTTAGCCCCTTTCCCCTTCCCTCAAAAGGCTTTGCCTTTTGCCAGGCCACCATTGTAAATAAGAATTTGTTCTTAATGGCTTGCCTGGTTAAATAAAGGTTAAATTAAAATAAATAAATGTAAAAAAATAAAAGACTAACGCAGTTTCGAACCACGACTACTTTAGGCAGCTTGCACTCCCGGTGGAGTGCGTTAGACTGCTACGCTGCCCAGGGCCCTCTTTAACAGTCTTCTAATGGTCATTTTGGTTTGATGGTTTCTAAAGGTTTATGATGACAATTATGATCTGTCAAAATACCATGGAAAGTTTCACCAGAGGATGAGGGGCAATTTTACAGTGCACAGATTCTTGGTTTCCATGTTCTCAAATATTAGGCAAATCCTACACTTTGCCTTTCAAGTTCAGATGAGTGATGTTTTCAAGTTTCATTGTCTGGTACTGTTTGGGTGACCAGATGACAAGGGGACATAAAGGTGATTATCTTTTTAATGTGAATCACTGTTCAATGTGCACCCTGTTCAAAATATTCAGCAAATCTCTATCCTGAAGTGAAATATCTTCTCTCCCTGAAGATTCGGAGATTTGCATTGTCACATGTGTCTCTCAAAAGCTCAATAGCTTCGCAGATTAAATAAATTGTTTTGCCTAATGTACATGACGTTTACTCTACTTTCATTCAGTTTTGCTGCATACACAGTGATGAGAAGACTGGTGACATCAACAGGAGAAAAGATCCAAATGATCCACAATCTGTAATTCATAAAGCCATTTAAATGTTTTTCATGGTTTAAATTGGTGGGAAAGAGTTGTGCTCCTGGAGTTCACCAATGTTGAGTGGAAGGTGAACTTCCAAATGACATGCATCTTTCATGAAATATCCCTCTCAGGGATTTTTAAAACTTTTTTTGTAATTTGTTTGAATTTAAAAAATGTTATTACTGATAACACAGCTTATTTGAGAACACATATATTGATATTTGTGTCCGTTGCAGAACCAGAAAAACTGGTTCATGTCCTTTTTATGTCTTTTGTGATGCCCTTCTACCATGTTATTTCAATGTCACTGTAAATGCCCTTTTTACTTTTACAAAATGCTGCTAGTAGGATGCAGAACAAAACAAAGCTTTTGCAGTTTGGAAGAGTTTATCCAGGCCATTCCACATCCCTGGCAAACTCCCCATCAAAGCAGGATCACCTCCTGGCTTTTCCTCACAACAAAGAGCATGGACATAATGCAAATATATCTCTTTGCCACATAATGTAGTATGTTTTATGCATAGGGCCTGGAGAAAATCTTGTGCTGGTTTCTCATATTTCAAAATAAATTAACCTTTTGTTGCCTTACAGCCTGGAATTAATCGGGTGCACTTTAGGGGTTACACTGTTCAAACAGTGTAGTCAATCGTTAGTCTCCAGGAGCTGTCAGGCTTCTGGACTTCCCAAACCAGCAAGCTTGTTTCTGAAACTGTTGTACGCAAAAATGCCCTGTTCCTAAGTCACTATTATGTCTGTGTGGAGGGCGTCAGTCTCAGCAACATGGGAGTGGCAGGGTTGCCTTTGTTTTTCCCTGTTCTGGAGGCCTTTGGAGCAGTGAGACTTTCCGGGGGCAGGTTTGGCACTCTCACAGGGTGTGAGAGTGAATTGTTGCCTGGAAGGTTGCTCCAAAGGCCATAATTGATTTAACTATTATTTAATTGACTGATTGTGTTTGTTTGTGAGAATGTGAATTGTTTGGTGTTGAGTGATTGTGATTGGGTGAGTGAATGATAGACGGGTGATTGCCTCACAAGTCCCGCCTGAGCCAGGCAGAAAGTAAACCTATTTAAGAGCAGGCAGGACAAGTGGGGAATCAGTTAGTCAGTTGTTTTGTGGGTGTTCCCTGCAAGGGAGTTTCCGTGTCAGAGGACGGGGAGTGTGGAGTCTGTGTGGAGTTTATGTTGAGTTCTGTGTGCGTTTGTCGAAAGTGACTGAGTAGAGTGCTTCCTGTGTGTGTGGGAAAGAAGGAGAGAGGGCGCAGTAAGAGTGTCCGCCTCTCCCTCGGTGAGATCGTGAAAGAGAGCGAGAGGGCGCCCTGAAAGAGGGTCCACCTCTCACCCTTGGTGTGATTGGAAGAGAACTCGCACTCGGGCAGTGGAGAGTGTTTCTGGACAACGGCCCGAGAACTCTCACTGAAAGAGTGGAGAGTGTCTCGGGGCTGGTTGCTAGAGAACTCTCACTGTGAGGAGTGGCGAGGGTCTCTGTGTGTTTGGGGTAAAAGAGAACTCGGACTGAAAAGCTAGTGTCTCTGTGTGCATGGGTTTGGGAAGCACTTGAAAATCACTGGATATGTGTGTGCCTGGGGAGGTTCTAGGAGAACTCCGGGCTGAAGAGGCGCGGTGTACTGTTCGAGATGTGTGTTGAGTGTGTCTCCTGATAGTGCGTAGAGTTCTACCCTGTCCCAGTAAGTGTTGATGTGTGTTAAATGTGGATGTATGAAGGCGGTGTGGAAAGCCCTGACTGTCTTTGTTGTGTGTTCCCCGAAAGGGGATTCCCCCCTCGGAGGAGGCGGGCTTTCCTTTATTGTTGCTTTATTTAAGTTTGTTATTTTAGTTAATTGTTTTTGCCCGAAAGCTTCGCAGCAAGTAGGGTGAAGACTTTGTGTTTGTTTTATTTAACCTGAAAAAAATTAAGATCCGGTCCGTAGACCGGCAAACCCCACTCCTCTGCCACTTCTTACCATTGGCTGCTCTGCTCCAGTCCAGGGATTGTCACCTGGCATGTGATAGTCTGCTATTTAGGCCTCGAGTGCTTCGGGACTAACAGGATACTGTCTGACTTTTGTTTTGTTTTCCTCAATCTCAACATTAATTAAAAATAAAAACTAGAATAACTTTGATAAGTCTACACCCTGCTTATCATAGCAATTGTAAACTAGCTCAGGGGTAACCAATCATTCTCCAGATCACACACCATTCTAATTAGCCTCCACCTGTGTTCAATTGTAGTGACTTTGATTACTTCAGAATAAAATCTGCTGTTTCTAGAAGATTCCACTGCTGGGTAGTGCATTTCAGAGTAAAGAATCCACCACGAGCAACAATGAGCTTCCAAAAGAACTCTGGGATAAAGTTGTGGAATGGCACATATTAGGAAATGGGTATATAAAGATTTCAAAGGCCTTAAATATCCCTTGGAGCATGGTCAAGACCCTAATTAAGAAGTGGACGGTGTATGGCACAACCAGGACCTTGCCTAGATTGGGTCCACCAGAAACTGCAACTTCCAGTCATACGAGGCCACATGCTTCAATTGCCTAATAAAATTAGACCTGGCTTGGTTAAGATAGTGGCATTTGGGCACATTTTGCTGGGGCCTGTCCAGTGTTAATTACTTGGTGAATCATTCTCACTGGTGGACAGGTCCCATTCAAACAACCTGATTAGTACTGATATACTATTAAGGTACTCGGGACCTTTGGTTTTGCTGGCTTAAATTCTCTTACCATGTATTGACAAGGCATCACAACACGGCATATACATCTCTGAGAAAGTGTCTCCACATCTCTCCCCATTCCTGGCCACCACCAGGTGCGAGATAATATACTGAGCATGTTATTTCTCCCCACATGCTCCAATCCGTGGTACAAGGACATCAGCTCCTTCCCGCACCATGTGGGCAGCAACACTGCCCTGTCCGTGGCAGTGTGCCAAATCCCATTATCATCTGGCTCACATCCTGCTCTCCCCCAAAAACCTGGCCTCGTAACACAGTCGCACATTTTTCAACACCCTCTTCAGTATTTACAACGGCTACGTCACACTATTTGGTTGCTACTTGGCAGCCTCATGCCTGTGCCTTTTATTATTTGTACCTGCACATCCTTAGACAACAAGGTAGCTTCCCACTGAGCCCTTCTCGCCTCTATTACTGTTCAGGGTTTTCTTGAATTCGGGAGTTCAACCAGGGTGTGACACGTGTAAGATGAATGTCCCAGCCATAATAAGGGGTCCGCTGGCCTTCACTGCCCATGCTGACAATTTGAGCGCACAACATGTTTATGGAGATGTACCCGACTGGCCTGGTTTATCGCCATGTTCCTGCAATATTATGGCTTGACATTGTTTCCCGCTATCGTTGTTAAAAAAAAGAAAGGGTTGTGACGCATCTTGGCGACCCGTTGCTGGCGCCTGGACTAAGGCTGTTTTGACATGTGAGAAAGCCTCCACGCACTCCAGTCAAGTTTCTCTAGAGCCCCCCCTTCCCCCCCTTTAGAATCTCCTGCATTGGTTGTGTCATTTCTGAAAACTTAGGCCCAAAACTCAGACAGTAGTTTAACAGACACATTACATTTCTCAAACCATGCACATTCACTGGTGCATTTCAGCTATCATGCTTTTCCTGTCCGTGATCAAGTTTTTCTCCCCCTGTGAGAAGAGTTCCCAGGTATATTATCTGCTCTTGTGCTAGCTGAGCCTTTTTTCGGGCTTACCTTGATTCACCCCTCCTTGATCATTTTTAGTAATGCAAACAGTGCTCCTAAATGGGACACTTCTGTAGTATTAGTAGGCTACATGCAAAACAACATCCCCATAAAGGGGGTCAGGTCGAGTTTTTGCCAGGAAACCTTGTGGTAGCCTTGCATGTGTTCCACTGTGAATGCAAATGTATCTTGTGATTCCTTAGCTAGGGGCAATCTCCAAAACCTGTTTGCAATGTCGAGGACCATGAACACTTTATAGTCTGGTCCCAGGTCATTTATTATCAAGCTAAGGCTAGCTACTATCTGGTGCACTTTAGGGGTTACACTGTTCAAATGGTGTAGTCAATCGTTAGTCTCCAGGAGCTGTCAAGCTTCTGGACTTCCCAAACCGGCAAACTTGTTTCTGAAACTGTTGTATGCAAAAATGCCCTGTTCCTCTAAGTCGCTATTATGTCATGAATCATGCATCAGCATAATCATATACATTAATTTTTGTATCTGTCCTGTGACTGTACATAGTATCACAATGATAAAAAATATAAGTAGAATTGCTACTACCATTTAATTTAACAATTTCTTTTTTTTACTAGTACTATAAAATATGTCAACTGTTAGTTGTAATAAAACAGTGATAAAATGGATCACTGGATGAAATGGATAATCATTAAGTAAGAACTATAGTTCCATGGAAGAGTCATGTTTTCATGAGAGTGAGAGTGACATTTTTTGGAAAGTAGATTTTTAGGACCTGGTACAGGTTTATTTAGTGCAGGAAGTGTGTATCCATGTGTCCTGATGTCTAATGGAAATGTTAGATTATGTTAGAATGGGTTCTGCTATGTTTAAAAGTCAGGCATGGCTTTATGTGAAATTAAACTGGATATGTGGTTGTCATGATAGCTCTATGCCATTTCATGGTCCTTTCCAGGGAAACAACATTTAGCCTGTTCACCAGCCCAGATAGGACCAAGGTAAACACAGAGGAACAGACCATGTGTGTGTCTTGTGAGTGTCACCAGGAGATCAGAGATGGCTTTAATCCCACTTTAACACACATTACATAACCCTTCCTACGCCTCACATTACAATTTTGATTCTATCCATGAGCACTATGCTGGAAATTATGGGTCAGGCCACACCAGATAAAGTGGAGGTCCAGAGTGTTAGTACTGACCTTGTACATTCTTTGTGTGAGGGAATTTCCCAACATAATAAATCAACAAACCTTTCTGTACAAACCAAACTTGTCTTTCCCCAACATAGCAATGTTTTGTTTCGTCAAAATATTGATCATGAGAGGATCATTTCAATAAAGTAACAATAACAATAAAAAGATGTCTTGTGTTAAGTTACCCAAAATAAAAAATATTATAAACCTCCTCTCGTGGACACAGGTCTGTTTCAAAAGACGAGAGCTGCGTGTACCAAATGTGCATGTTTGAACTAAGAGTGCTGCTTCAGTAATAAAAAAACAATGGACCCTATTTTAAGGGTGCAAACACAGTTGAAAAAGGAACTACGCACTAACGCAGATTTATTTATTTTTGGGGGGTATTTTAACAGTATAAACACATGCCACAATATGCAGGGTTAAGCATTTGGCAAATGTGTGACTGTGGACTGACCAATCAGGGTGTTTTCTACAATTCCTTTAAATGACTTTTTTACACAGAAAATCTGCATGTCTAGAGAAATACAATATGAGTCCTACATACAGTACCAGTCAAAGGTTTGAGTACACCTTCATTCTTGAGCAAGATAACGACCCGAAACACACCTTGAAGTTGTGCAAGAACTATCTGGTGAAGGAGGAACGTGAAGGACAACTCAAACTAAGGACCTGGCCTGCCCAGTGTCCAGACTTCAATCCCATAGAATTTATATGGGATGAACTGGACAGAACAGTCAAAGCAAAGCAACCCACAAGTGCCTCTGGGAATTGCTGCAGGAGAGCTGGGAAGACATATCGGGTGATTTCCTGCTGAAACGTATTAACCGAATGGTCCATGTTTGTGAGGCTGTTATCACAGCAAAGGGTGGCTATTTTGAGGAATCCAAGATTTAATTTTCAATTACATTTTATTGAACATTGCTTTGATGTTCCTTTTGTTTATTGTTACATATCATTTTCAAGTATTTAAAGAAACTTATATGGTGTAAAACATTGTCAATTATGAGATAAACCTAGTTTCCAGCAGGTGTACTCAAACTTTTGACTGGTACTGTATATATTTTAAATTAATGAACATTAATTAATGAGCATTAATTAATTAATATTCAGTCGGCTCAGTCATCAAGGCACTTGCTTTGAGTGCAGGCTGAGCCTGAAGACCTGGGTTTGAATCCAGGCTGTGTAATTTGCCAACAATGACCGGGAACGCAGTAGCGGAACAAACTGGCTTTGGTCCGCCGGGGATAGGGATGGGTGGGTCGGGCTGGGATTTCCTCATCTCCTGCTCTGAGACACCCTGCAATTCGTCAGGCGCCTGTGAATTTCTGAAATTACACTCATTGGGGGAACGCCTATCCTCCAATGAGCACCCACCTCACTGTAGCACACTTGCAAGGATTACTTTCATCTTATCTTTCTGCTGCTCTGTTATTCTTAGGACAGTGAGGTGCTTGTTAGGATTTCACCATTGTCTCCTCAGGCAAGCCTGTAGTCTAGAAGGGGGGCACTTCTGTCTTAGGACCTAGAATTCTCAGCAGCGGTTAGTGATTTGTGACTAACTCAAACTTCCCACCATACAGGTATTCATGGAATTTAATGAAACCGAACACTATTCCAAGTGCCACTTCTTTGTTTTGTGACAGCTTTTCTCTGCATCACTCAATGTTCTAGAAAGATAAGCCGTGGGTCTCTCTGAACCATCTGTCTCACAAACATCATTTGGCGAGGCATCAGAAGCCAGTATTGCTGGTACTGATGGTTCAAAGTATACAAGCAAGCTGTTTCAACATAACTGCTGTATTGTCTGTTTTGTCTGCTGAAATGTTGTCTACCCTGCTAGACCACATGCCCTTCTATGTCCTTCTGAAGAAGCTCTGTCCTCACCTTTATTAACCCATATAAGCCCATAATCTCAAATTGTATTTTCCTTTTGTGCAATTGTTCTCTGGGCTTACTTACACACAAATCTGAACTTCTTTTAAAAATTGATCAAAGCATTTGTCTAAAAATAGTTTTTTTTTAAGGTTACTTTATTTATTACCTGCGTGCATTGGGTTATTTTTTTGTTTGTTTTCTGGTTTTACACATATTGTTCAAAATCCCAGTGATTTCTCATCCTACAGTTGTCAACTTTTTTACCTTAAAGGCCTGTTTGTGCTGCTGAATGACATTTTGGAATTTTGGAATTTTGTCTAAAGCCAATCAAGAATAATCACTGTTTGAATCAATGGTCCCCCAATGAGTTTGAATCAGAACAAATGGGAGGTAACGGCTGAGGTGATGTTATTTCTCATATCCTCGCATCACTGTTACAGATATATTTCTCAGAATCTCAGTGATTACTCAATTTTCATTCAACATTTAAGACCTGTTTTGCAGCATAGACCATAACATAAAGTAGCAGCAACATACAGGTGACAGTCAAAATAAAGGAAACACTTGAGTAAATGAGGGATACATGTTCCTACCATGTATTGATGCACATCTTGTAAGTTGCTCTGGATAAGAGCATCTGCTAAATGCTTAAAATGTAAATGTAAAATGTACTGATGGCTCTGTTATGGTGTGGGGTGTTCCTGGCAAAGTTTAGTGCCACTGAACCCCTTAGAGGGTAAAGTAAACGCCAATAAATACAAATCCATTCCGAGTGATCACTTTCATGCTAAAGTGAAATTTTTTCTACCCTGATGCGAGTGGCCTCTTCCATGATGGAAATGTCCCCATCCACAGGGCACGAGTGGTCACTGAATGATTTGATGAGCATGAAAATTATGTGAACCATATGCCATGGCCATCTCAGTCACCAGATCTCAACCCAATTTGATCACTTATGGTAGATTCTGGAGCGGCGTCTGAGAAAGCATTTTCCACCATCATCAACAAAACAGCAAATGATGGAATTTCTCATAGAAGTATGATGTTCCGTCCTTCCAATAGAGTTCCAGACACTTGTAGAATCTATGCTACAAGTGCCAAGGCATACTGAATCCATTATTGTGGCTCATGGTGGCCCAATGCTGTATGTTTTCATACAAGTGAAAGGTGGGTGAATCCAACATTTCTTCCTCTGTTTACATTTCTCATCTTTGATACTTGACTTGTCTTGTAAATGGCCTATATTTTGTCAAAAAATAAAAGAATGTCTCCAAAGACATGGATAATAGCAAACGCTCACCGTTGCCTATAGTAGTCTATGTAGGACAGAATAAGTACATGATATTAGAGGCAGTCGCCGCTACGGGCTCTTTATTATACACTCGATTACGCTCCGTCTTTGCGTTCTCCGCTGGTAATGTGACCGTGAGGGTACAGGGCGTAACACGCACCCACTGACCGAGATGTATCGCAGGTCTTCGTACCTGAACGTGGTCAAATTTATGCATGTCCACAATACTTTTCTAATATTAGCTTGGAAAAAGTGCAGGGGAAAGAATTACATTTATATGAAAGTGGGGGGGACGTGTCCCCCGCGTCTGCTACGCCCTGCATGGTATAGGCTATTTGGAATATATAACGTAACATGAAAAGTTATTATGGCTGCGTTTACTATAGCCGTGTTATGCTAGTTGTATTCCTGCATGGCTCAGGTCACAGTTTTTGCTTGCTAGTGCCATGTGTCCAAATTATACTATTTTATAGCCCACAAGAATCCATTCTCACTCTCTGGAGAGATAAACGGCTAATCTCTTCTGATTTGGGCAAACCGGTTTCGGCAAACCTGCTGTCTCTTTTGTCTGCCCATAAACTAATTTGCATCTGAATCTTAGAGGACTAATGGACCCGCTGTATATCTTCAAGCTGCAGATAACGTTTGAATACTTTATAACACTAAAGCACAAGTATTATGTTATATTGCAACTTGTCATCACAGAGACCGATAATTGGGAAATGGCTACCTGCTGTCTCTTTTGTCTGCCCACAAAATAATTTGCACCACTTACTCGTTTCATACTAGCCTGCCCAGTCCTCCTGCGTTGAACTAGCTGTTTTCTCTGTTAGCTAGGCTATCTCTGCTGTAACCTCGCTGGTGATCATGGCTGTTTCAATAGCTAGTTTGACAGCAAATCAGAAGACCAAAGCTGAGCAGGTTATGCATTTATTTTGTTCTGTTCAACTAAACTTTGTAGCGATCCTGGCGTATTGTACCCAGCAGTGTTAGACTAAACCATGACTTAGATCCGGAGGAATAAATGCACACGGTAGGCAGCGGCTATCTTCATACAAAGGGAGGAACATTTTATTGACACATGCGCAGTATTTATACACAAGGGTCACAAGGTCACATGTCCATTGCAGCTCATCTTATTGGCCGACATAAGTAATAATTGAGAGCACACTAGTATACATGTTAACACCCCCACTTGCTCTCACATTGTTAACTCCTGAAACTCAAATCATAAAGAAAAAACAGAAACAAAACATATCGTATCTCCTTAAATCATCATATAAAGAAAAATAAGAAAATACATAAATCATCTTGTAGTCAACAATATATGGCTACTTTGGCTAGTTTCCAAACAGACACTTCGCAAACTTCATCAACTTACATTTGGTTGCGGGTTTTGTCATTATATCTGCTACCATCTGGTCTGTTGGGCAATACTCCAAACATATTTGACCATTATTTACAGTTGATCTTACAAAGTGAGACTTGATATCAATATGCTTACATCTTTGTCTGCTTACAGGATTGTTAGCCAATGCTATTGTACCTTGATTATCCTCATAGATCTTAGGTGGTGCATACTGACATTCATCAATACTTTCTAATAGTTGCACTAGGTACAGACACTCTTGTGTGGTTGCAGCCAATGCCATATACTCTGCCTCACACGTGGACAGTGCAACAGTTGGCTGCTTTTTGGTTTTCCATGAAATCAAAGGACCATTCTCATTCAGGCTAACACAGTAACCGGTTGTACTACGTCTGTCGGTTACATCAGCCGCCCAATCTGCATCGCTGTATGCCTGTAACCCCAGTCCCTTGTCACATTTCCTATAACACAAGTCTTTGTCAATTGTACCTTTCAAATACCTCAGTACATGTTTCACAGTAATCCACTGCTCTTCTGTTGGCTCACTAAAGTACTGTGACAGTTTACAAACTACAAAACTTAGATCGGGTCTAGTACATGTAGTCAGATAGATTAGGCTACCTACTACCTCTCTGTATTTTCTGGCATCACTCATTATCGCTGCATCATCAGTGTAGTTCAGTTTCTGTTCACAAGGTGTTGACCTGGGTTTACACTCTTGCATGTCAAACCTCTCTAGCATTTTCTCGACGTAGCTCTTTTGTGACATGGTTACACATTCATCACACTGGTCAAAATTGATACCAAGGAAATTTCTCAGTCTGCCTAAGTCTTTCATCTGGAATTTCTCTGTGAGCATCCCTTTTACACCATTCATTGCTTTCTCATTACTGGCAGCAATAACCAAGTCATCAACCCATATTATTATGATCACCTTCTCATTATCTGTTATCCTTGTGTAAACACAATGATCAGCTGGGTTTTGTACAAACTCATTGTCACTCAGATACTCATGCAACATTTTGTTCCAGTTCCTGCCTGACTGTTTTAATCCATACAGTGACTTCTCTAGCTTATACACCAACTTTTCGTTTGTATTAGACTGCTCTTCATAACCCTCTGGTTGTTTCATGAAAATCTCGCAATCTATTGGTGCATGTAGGTAGGCAGTCTTGACATCCATCTGATGTAAAATCAGGTTTTCCTGTGCAGCTTTTTGCATTAGTACTCTAACACTAGTCAAGTTAGCAGTAGGAGAAAATGTCTCTTCATAGTCTATACCCATCTCTTGACTGTATCCCTTTAGCTACATAACGGGCCTTGTATTTGTCAGAACCATCAACATTACTTTTAATCGCATACACCCATCTACCCCCACTGCTTTCTTACCCTCGGGTAAGGTGGTCAGAGTAAACGTGTCATTTTCTCTCAGCGATTGCATTTCATCATCCATCGCATCAACCCATTCCTTTGAGTTAGATGAGGTCACAGCTTCTCTAAAGGTTAGAGGTACATTGCACACCATTTTGTAACAGTAGTCTATGTTAATCCATGCCTGATCAACATTCATAATCTTTTAAATAGTCTGGCCTCCTCCTCTCTCTAGAAGGGTATCGCATAGACTCCTGTTTGGTCTGGCCTGTCTCGCCTGGAATCTCGTCCTGAGTACGTCCTGGACTCACATCAGCATTAAGCCTGGTCTTGCCTTCCCTATGCTGCACACCAAAGTCATCATCATCATCGGACATCTTATCAGTCTGTGTCTGCTGCTCTCCGATTGTTTTGGACATAAACCTCACCAGTCTATGCTTTTTCACTTTCCTGCTGTCAGGGTAATAGACCATATAGGCTGGACTGTTCTTGTCATATCCAACAAAGATGCCCTTGTCAGACCTTGAGTCTAGCTTTTCGTTTATCCTGTCCACAGCTGCTGTCTGGACCGCATACGGCCATAGCACCTTGGGTAACTGGCTCTCTAATAGCATACATCTAGCCATATCAAAAAGGGTTCTCCAGTTACGCTCCGCTGTACCATTCTGGTGTGGTGAGTATGGTGCTGATGTTTCATGTCTAATCCTGTTCCTATGAAGTAGTGCTTGGTAAACCTGTCCTGTGAACTCTGTACCATTATCAGACCGGATACCCTTAACTTCCCCATATGGGGCTGTGTCGGCAAGAAACCTCTCTGTGGCTTTCGCTGTATCACTCTTGTATTTGAGAAAGTACACGAACACTGCACTAGAATAATCATCAGTGAAGGATACCGCAAACTTATACCCTTCTCTGGACTCTGGGTCTATTGGTCCTGCTAGATCTGTGTGTACCAGCTCTAAAGCTGACTTGGCTCTCACATCAGGCTTCCTGTTCCTGCTCTGAGTGAACTTTCCCAGAGTGCACACTTCACATTGCATGGTAGACTTTGATACCTTACCCCTGATTGTCATACCATCAACAACATTTTCTAACTTCTGGACATCATCATAATTGCAGTGTCCCAAAATCTTGTGCCACGTCTGAATATCATGACAACCCATACACTGTTCATCACAGTCTTTATTCACCGGCACCGTAGGCAAATAGAACAGTCTGTCATGTTCATAAATGGGAAAACGCGTACCGTCTCTGTACTGTAGGACGTCTTCTCCGTCCTTGAAGATCACCGTCGCCCCACTGGAAGTTGCAGCTCTCACGGAGAAGATGTCTTGAGGATAGGAGGGGATGTACAATGCCTGCCTCAGTGTGGTGCCGAGGCGCCGCCCCCTGCTGTCGACCAAACACACCTCCGCGTCTCCTCTGCGCCCGCGACCCCTTGCATCTCGTGCCATCGGCCAGCTCCACGCAGTGTGTCACAAACCTGGAATCTGTCGTCGAAGCTCTTGAACCTCGCCAGGTCCGTGATGATATGCGACGTTGCACCGGTGTCCACCATCAGACCCTTTCTCGTGACACCGTGCCCTGGCTGAGTCTCGCTGACCAGGAATGCGTAGGTGTTCTCATCCGTCTCCTCGGACACCCCACGCGCGTTGTCCTGCCGCTGTCTCCGCCCCTGTCGCATGGTACTCCTGCCCTGGCTGTACCACTGTTGGCCGCGTTGACACACCCTTGCTTTGTGCCCTCTCTGGCCACACCTGAAACACACAATGTCCACGCTCTTAAAAATGCCATAGACAAGAAAGATAAAAATGTGGATTTGTCATTTTATGTTTCATTGTGAAATCTGGGGGAAAAACGGGTAACGGGAGATAAAGTCGGAGATTTTTATTTACCGTTTTGTAGCGTCACGCAGACCGGAATGAGCGGAACCAACAGAGGTCCTTATGTTTGCGGGGAACTATTTCAGCAACGGAGTCGACTCTCGAGCACAATATTAAAGTTCAATAAGCTAAGTTAGCTAACTTAACTTAAGCATTTGTACTCGTTAAGGGAAAGTGCAAATTTGATGAGAACTGTCTCGATAACCCAGTGTTTGCGCCATGGTTGGTCCCAGTCAAAGACGATCATGAGGCCCGCTGCAAACTGCAAAAACGATTTTAAACTCGGGACGATGGGGGTGAAAGCAGTCGAATCGCACATGCAGAGCGCCAAGCATAAATCTGTTGATAAAACCCGCCTGCAAACGACTAGTATTTCGCATTTATGTTCGGCCCCTGCCTCCACTTCAGCTGCGCCATCTCAGATAGGACTATGCAACACCAACAACATCTGCACAAACAGAAGTCCGGACAACATTCGGCTCCACGCCGACGCTTGAAGCTGAGGTACGGTGGTTCTGAACACTGTCACGAAGCACCAGTCCTACAATGGCAATGACGGGGTAGGAGAGGTATTCCGTGCTATGTTCCCTGACTCGGAAATCGCTAAAACATTCACATGCGGCAAGAAAACGGCCTACATAGCAAGGTTTGGATTGCCGCTTATCTCCGAAATAATCTAATCGCGGATGTAAACAAGGACACGTTTGTGTTGATGTTCGATGACAGCCTCAACCAAACCACGAAAACAAAACAACTGGACCTTCATGTGCGCTACTGGGACAAAGATCAAGTTCGGTCCAGATACCTGGGTTCGCAGTTCATGGGGCATGGAACAGCTCGCGATCTACTGCACCATTTCAAAGTAAGTAGTGAGAAATTATCTAACGTTAGCTAAAATATTGGAGCACTATAAGCTTGTAAAAAGACAGTACATAAAGTGCTATAAATATGATCAGTGTATTATTAAGATGTTACATGCTTCATATATTATTCTCATTTAATCTTCAGGAATGTGCAGAGCAGATGGACATGCGAAAGGTCCTGTCAGTCTCAATGGACTGCCCAAATGTGAACTTTTTAAGTTTCTGGAACTATTGCAGCAGGAGCAATCTGAGAGAATTGGAGAAGAGGGCCACAGAACTGAGATACATGCCCCCCAAGTGACTACACGTATGGCAGTTTCAATGCTAGGCCCATCAGTGGTCCCTATGCAGTGGTCCATAAGGCAAAATTAAATCTGAATTGCAATAGGCTGCTGTTTCATTTTTACAATAAAGAATAGAAGCAGGGAAGAGACCACAGCCAGTGGGGGCACCAAGACCAGTGAGGTCACATTACGCTTAATTTTTTTGCAGGGGCAGCAGGCCAGACACTGGTGAAATTCCTGCCCTGGATGACACTGAATGTATTTGGATGTTTTAATTTATTATTTTCTATTTTTGTTATTTATGTTTGTGTCACCCCTTTGTTTCATCCAATCCAGTTACCCCTTTATGTTTTAATAAACATCTTTGGACAAATTTGTCCCTAAACTTAAACTAATTGGTGTCGTTGCGTGATTTTTGCCATTTTGTTATCGTGAAATTGGTATTACATTTCATTCTGAGTGGCATTAAAAAAGTATTAAAAAGCCTTAAATCTGACTTGGCTAAACCTGCAGATACCCTGTATGGGTTATACACTGCCCATCCCCAAAAAAAGTCACACACTCGAATATTTCCGCCTTTAGCTTTGATTACGGCACGCATTCGCCGTGGCATCATTTCGATAAGCTTCTGCAATGTCACAACATTTATTTCCGTCCAGAGTTGCATACATTTTTCGCCAAGATCTTGTATTGATGATGGGAGAGTCGGACCGCTGCGCAAAGTCTTCTCCAGCACATCCCAAAGATTCTCAATGGGGTTAAGGTGGCCAATCCATGTGTGAAAATGATGTCTCATGCTCCCTGAACCACTCTTTCACAATTTGAGCCCGATGAATCGTGGCATTGTCATCTTGAATATGCCCGTGCCATCAGGGAAGAAAAATCCATTGATGGAAAAACCTGGTCATTCAGTATATTCAGGTAGTCAGCTGACCTCATTCTTTGGGCACATAATGTTGCTGAACCTAGACCTGACCAACTGCAACAACCCTAGATCATAACACTGCCCCCACAGGCTTGTACGGTAGGCACTAGGCATGATGCGTGCATCACTTCATCTGCCTCTCTTCTTACCCTGAACAGGGTAACATCACTCTGGAACAGGGTAAATCTGGACTCATCAGACCACATGACCTTCTTCCATTGCTCCAGAGTCCAATCTTTATGCTCCCTAGCAAATTGAAGCCTTTTTTCCGATTAGCCTCACTGACAAGTGGTTTTCTTAAGGCTACACAGCTGTTTAGTCCCAATCCCTTCGCATTGGGAGTTCCCTTCACATTGTGCGTGTGGAAATGCTCTTACTTTCACTATTAAACATAGCCGTGAGTTCTACTGTTCTATCACCGATCACAATCATTCAAGATTTTTTTCTGACCACATTTCTTCCTCGAAGATGATGGTTCACCACTATCCTTCCAGGTTTTAATAATGCGTTGGACAGTTCTTAACCCAATTTTAGTAGTTTCAGCAATCTCCTTGTTTTCTTTGCTTGATGCAGGCCAATAATTTGACCCTTCTGAAACAGATTAACATCTTTTCCACGACCACAGGCTATGTCTTCCGACATGGTTGTTTAAGAAATGAGAAGCTACTCACTGCATCAGTTAGGGTTAAATAACTTGTTGCCAGCTAAAACATATTAATCACTGCAGTAATTATCCAATGGAAGGCTCTTACCTATTTGCTTAGTTAAATCCAGGTGGTGACTTTTTTTTTGGCCAGGCGGTGTATTACTGGTTAGCGCTAGCATAGTTTGGGCGCGCTTTCATCTAGCTATTGTTCTCTAACGTGACAAATGCAAGCGTCCGTATAAATCATTCTGGGAAAACAATAGGCTACTCATGTTGAGGAAGGATACCCCATAATACCCCCATCACATGTACATATTTCAAATCACATCCTTTACTCAATACTTTGTTGAAGCACCTTTGGCAGCAATTACAGCCTGAAGTCTTGAGTATGATGCTACAAGCTTGGCACACCTATTTTTGGGCAGTTTCTCCCATTCTTCTTTGCAGATCCTCTCAAGCTCCATCAGGTTGGATGGGGAGCATTGGTGCACAGCTATTTTCAGGTCTTTCCAGAGATGTTCAATCGGGTTCAAGTCTGGGCTTTGGCTGGGCCACTCAAGGACATTCACAGACTTGTCCCGAAGCCACTCCTTTGTTATCTTGGCTGTGTGCTTAGGGTCGTCCTGTTGGAAGGTGAACCTTCGCCCCAGTCTGAGGTCCAGAGCGTTCTGGAGCAGGTTTTCATCAAGGATCTCTGCATTCATCTTTCCCTCGATCCTGACTAGTCTCCCAGTTCCTGCCACTGAAAAACATCCCCACAGCATGATGCTGCCACCACCATGCTTCACTGTAGGGATGGTATTGGCCAGGTGATGAGCGGTGCCTGGTTTCCTCCAGACATGATGCTTGGCATTCAGGCCAAAGAGTTAAATCTTGGTTTCATTAGACCAGATAATTTTGTTTCGCATGGTCTGAGAGTCCTTTAAGTGCCTTTTGGCAAACTCCAAGCGGGCTGTCATGTGCCTTTTACTGAGGAGTGGCTTCCGTCTGGCCACTCTACCATAAAGGCCTGATTGGTGGAGTGCTGCAGAGATGGTTGTCCTTCTGGAAGGTTCTCCCATCTCCACAGAGGAATGCTGGAGCTCTGTCAGAGTGACCATCAGGTTCTTGGTCACCTCCCTGACCAAGGCCCTTCTCCCCTGATTGCTCAGTTTGCCCGGGCGGCCAGCTCTAGGAAGAGTCCTGGTGGTTCCAAACTTCTTCCATTTATGAATGATGGAGACCACTGCTCGTTGGGACCTTCAATGCTGCAGACATTTTTCTGTACCCTTCCCCAGATCTGTGCCTCAATACAATCCTGTCTCGGAGGTCTACAGATAATTCCTTTGACTTCATGGCTTGGTTTGTGCTCTGACATGCACTGTCAACTGTGGGACCTTATATAGACAGGTGTGTGCCTTTCCAAATCATGTCCAATCAATTGAATTTACCGCAGGTGGACTCCAATCAAGTTGTAGAAACATCTCAAGGGTGATCAGTGGAAACAGGATGCACCTGAGCTCAATTTTGAGTGTCATAGCAAACGGAGTGAATACTTATGTACATGTGATATATATTTTTATTTTTATTTTTTACATTTGCAAAAATTTTGAAAAAACGTTTTTCACTTTGTCATTATGGGGTATTGTGTGTAGAATTTTGAGAAAAAAATGAATTTAATCCAATTTGGAATAAGGCTGTAACATAACAAAATGTGGAAAAAGTGAAGCGATATGAATGCTTTCCGGATGCACTATCTATTTTCATGGTTAGACAACCTGAGTGTATTCTATAGGAGGAAGTGGGGGTGTAAATTGAATGTGAATGGTTTATTTTTGTATAAATAAATAAAAAGATTGAATAGCTTTGATTTACATGGAGTTTTATTTTGAGTTTTGGAAAACTTTGATTTTTAACATTGAATGTTGGAAGATTGTTCATCAACAAAGATATATTTATATAAGGAAATTAGATCAATGACTGACCTGCACTAGTGAACTACTAAATAAATAAATACTTTATTCTTTGAGACCAGCCATTGAGAAAAGACACACTTTGCATGTGTCTCATTCATTTCATCCTATCTAGGATATCACTAGACTGCTGCACCCAACCCCGTGCCCGGGAGGTGTAACAATAGTGATGCTATCACCAGTTGTTTAAACAAATTGTCCTGGATCAATATGAACAATATTGCTAGCTGCTTTTTTTAAGGGAACTAATAAATGACTATTTGTTTACAATCCATCAAGCTGAGTGTTGGTGTCTTTTCGTATGCCTCTTAAATGGAATTAGAATGGAACAGAATGGAATCTTTTCCCATGGTTTGCCGGTATAAAGCTATGTATGAAGTGTCTTCCTCTGACTCATGTCTATGCAAGATTAAGATGTAGACTGGAAATGATGGCTGACATCACGTTTCGAAGGAGAGCGCATGCTTGTCTATGCTCTCCCGAATTGACTGCAGAGGTTGCAGCGAGCACGGCTTAGAATACAATTGGGCATTCTATATTTGGAGAAAAAGAAAAATGTATATTTTTTTATTATAAATGATAATGGATTATATGGGGAGAAAATCTTACTGCCACCAGCCACTAGGGACTACAGATTATGCATCACCTCTGAAAGGCTTGGTCCAGTTATACAGGTCAGTGAATCCACTCGACTACTCTTCCCTGGTTGGGTGGGACAAGACTTCTGGCATTCATCAACAGGTCTTTTATTTAAAGTTCTATTATTGAATAGTCAAAACCAGTAGTTTGGAAATAAATGTTGAAAAAAAATATTAAATAAATGAATGTTGGAATCATTAAATGAATTAAATTATATATTTCAACATTTATTCTTACATTTAATAATAATTTAATAATACATTTAATTATTATTTAATTATTGATCTATTGATTGATTTCTTTAATTATTTATTTATTTATGTTTATGTATTTATTTAAACATTAATTGATTTATTTCAGCATTCATTTCTCTTCATCATTATTAAAAGGTATATTTATAGATATAGCACCCCATGTGTGGTTTCTGTTGTATCATACAGTACAGTACCTTATAAATGGCATGATAGTGACTGATAATGAGAAATTATCATTTTTGCCATCTAATAGTATGACTGTAGAGAAAATGGGTGAGAAATTGTTGCCACTTATTAACCAGGCAAGGGGGAACATAAGACAATGATGATAAATATCTAATAAAGACCGATAATGAGTTAATGAGAATATGCTTGACATTATTATTTTATTATTTCTCATTTCATGTTCATCTTGATTTGGGTTTCCTTTTTTATAGCACTTAATATATTGGCTTGTAAAAATATTCTTAACAATGCTACTTTGTTGCTACCAATAAAATAATTATTTGGAGAATAATGTTGCTTTTGGTCTCATCTATGCAGAGGTGATTTAATGCATATCTGGTCAGTGCTTGGGGTGGGGGCTTGACATATGTTTAGGGCCCCCAAAAAGCTAGAAATGGCCCTGGATATACAATTTCAAAATATATTTTGTAATGTATTTTTAAATATACAACTTCTTTACGAAGGAATCGGGCATGTTTTACACTCAGCAGCAATATTTAGTGAGAGAAGCAAGCCTACATGTGACTATTCATTCTTCCCATTTGAAATTAAATAAGTGATCGATCTTGTTCATATTTTGGGTTCTATTCATAATTTTCAAGGTTCACAGATGTATTCACAGATTTGATAGACATTTTTCACAGGATCGATAACTGTATGAACAAAATCCAAGGAGGATTAGAGAAACCTTGCAAAATTGACTAGTCGAGTCCTGAAAGACATGAACCTAAATTATTTTCCATACGAGTCATTTTATCATTTAAATACATGGTTTGTCAGATGTCTTTGTTTGAAATACGCTGGGTAAACATGACAAACACCAACATAATACCCCAGTAAAACCATGGTTATGATCTTATATCGTTTTTTTGTTTTGTTTTTATTATTATATGCATATATATGTGTAAATGTATGTATTATGTGTGTGCCTGTGTGTAAAATGCTAAATGTAAAGTTATGCATGTGGGAAATAAAAACATAAGACAGGAGTATTTTATGGGAGGAGAAAAGTTAGTAGGTGTTCAATTTGGAAAAGACTTAGGAATTGTAGTTGATCAAAGTCTATCTGATCAAATCCTTGTGCTACAGCAGTGAAAAAAGCCAACAGGATGCTGGGATACATAGCAAAAGGTATTGAGTATAAATCAAAGGAGGTTATATTAATGTTATTGTCACACGCCACGTGACAAACCATGAACGGGAACAGAACAGCCAGGAGACACGGAGTGGAGTTTGTCGGTCTACGGACCGGATTTTATTTATTTGTTTTTTCTGTCTCCCCCCAGACATGGGAGAGAGACAGTGGGAGTAGCAGGTTAACATATAACAAAGACCAACACAAACACAGACACAAAATCTTCACCCTACTCGCCGTGAAGCTTTCGGGTAAAAACAACAAACTAAAATAACAAGTTAAAATAACCAAACTTACGGGACACCGCGCCTCTTCCTCCGGAGTTCCCCTGGAACCTCCTCAGGCACACACATATCCAGTGACCTTTTCAGTTCGAGTTCTCTTTCCCATTCATCCAGAGACACTCGCCACTCCCCACAGTGAGAGTTCTGGCAACCAGTCCCAAGACCCTCCACTTTTCCAGTGAGTTCTTGGGCTGTTGCTCAGAAACACTCTCCACTGTCGAGTGCGAGTTCTCTTTTACTAAAACCGAGGGCGAGAGGCGGACCCTCTTCCAGGGCACCCTCTCGCTCCTCCATAATCACACCGAGGGAGAGAGGCGGACACCCAAAGCGCACCCTCTCTCCCTCTTCCCCACTCACACAGGAAGCACTCTACTCAGTCACTTTCGACAAACGCACACAAAACTCCACAAACATTAAACATCCAACATTCAACATCAAACATTCCACATTCCACATTCCACAAAATGTCACCACATACGTGCACGCGCACACACACACACATCAAGACAAGACTGACTCCCATGTGGCCGAGACCGACGTCCTCCACAGTTATATAATGCCTTTGTCAGACCTCACTTAGAGTACTGTGTGCAGTTCTGAGCACCGCACTACAAGAAAGATATAGAAGCTCTTGAAAAAGTTAAAAGAAGGGCAACTAAACTGATACCAGGTATGAAAGGTAAAAGTTATCAGGATAGACTTAAGGCACTCAATCTATTTAAGCTTAGCAAACAGATACTTAGGGGGGATTTGATTGAGGTTTTCTAAAAGGGATTAACAAAGTGAACTACCAAAGATTTTTAAAGATAAGTGGGGTCAGCAGAACAAGAGGCCACAGGTGAAAATTAGTTGAAGGCAAATTCTGCACAGATATTAGGATGTTTTTGTTTTTTTGCATAGAGAGTTGTCAATGCCTGGAACAGCTTGCCAGGTCAGGTAGTAGAGGCAGAAACACTTGGGCTATTCAAGTCTAGGCTAGATGCAGTACTAGATACTCTTTAGATTAGGACATGACAAGTCTAGATGAGCTGAACGGCCCGTTCTCGTCATTATGTATTCTTATGTTCTTATGTTCTTATACACTGCCTGGCCCAAAAAAAAGTCACCACCTGGATTTAACTAAGCAAATAGGTAAGAGCCTTCCATTGGATAATTACTGCAGTGGCTAATATGTTTTAGCTGGCAACAAGTTATTTAACCCTAACTGATGCAGTGAGTAGCTTCTCATTTCTTAAACAACCATGTCGGAAGACATATCCTGTGGTCGTGGAAAAGATATTAATCTGTTTCTAGAAGGGTCAAATTATTGGCCTGTATCAAGCAAAGAAAACAACTAAGGAGATTGCTGAAACTACTAAAATTGGGTTAAGAACTGTCCAACACATTATTAAAACCTGGAAGGATAGTGGTGAACCATCATCTTCGAGGAAGAAATGTGGTCGGAAAAAAATCTTGAATGATCGTGATCGGTGATAGAACAGTAGAACTCACGGTTATGTTTAATAGTGAAAGTAAGAGCATTTCCACACGCACAATGCGAAGGGAACTCAAGGGATTGGGACTAAACAGCTGTATAGCCTTAAGAAAACCACTTGTCAGTGAGGCTAATTGGAGAAAAAGGCTTCAATTTGCTAGGGAGCATAAAGATTGGACTCTGGAGCAATGGAAGAAGGTCATGTGGTCTGATGAGTCCAGATTTACCCTGTTCCAGAGTGATGGGCGCATCAGGGTAAGAAGAGAGGCGGATGAAGTGATGTACCCATCATGCCTAGTGCCTACCGTACAAGCTTGTGGGGGCAGTGTTATGATCTGGGGTTTCTGCAGTTGGTCAGGTTTAGGTTCAGCAATGTTATGTGCCCAAAGAATGAGGTCAGCTGACTACCTGAATATACTGAATGACCAGGTTTTTCCATTCCAATTAATTGTTTCTTCCCTGATGGCACGGGCATATTCCAAGATGACAATGCCACGATTCATCGGGCTCAAATTGTGAAAATATCTATTATTTTTGTGTATGTTCAGAATTTCAGGTGCAGTATTATGTTGGAGTCAAGTTTTTTGCAGTGGATTTTATTTGCTGTGTGGTCTCATTGTATGCTGTTTAGCTGGTCTCAATAGAAACCAGTGGCGGCTGGTGACCAAAATCTTTGGTGAAGCACCCCCCACAGCACTCACTGTCTTTATATGTGTATAAACAACATATAATTTACCCAGCATATTATGATAAACCCCAGCATATTATGTCCATGAGTTTATATTTTAGTTTTTTATTCAAAAGACATGTAACCGACATAACAACCTCTCATCTTATCAGATTAGTGGTCAAATTATTTTATTGGGGGAGTAAAGTTGAGTTGCAAACAATAGTTGCATTTTGGTATTTATTAAAGAATCATGAAATGTATTGGAATCAGCTCTCAAGTAACGTTAGCCTATTATCTACAACACAACATGATTTCTTTTTTTTAATTTTTATAAATTTATTTCAAATTTTTTCCAATTTTTCTTGCCAATTATACCCTCTATTTATTTCAATTCCCCACCCCCACGAGTCTGCTGCCTGTCCTCCGGGAGCGAGACACACATTCCTGGCCGAATGTTCCCGCCTCTTCCGAGACAGAAATTCTTCCACGGACGCCTTTAACCTTCTCCTCGACGGACTCGTGCCGGCTCACCCTCCCCCCTTCCCCCGGAGGCGGACAGCCAGATGCCGCCTCTGATCGGGGCTGACAACCAGGGCCGGTCTGGTTGAGACGCGGGTTTCAAACCGCGCCCCTGACAGGCAGCGCACGCCACACCAAAGTGTGGCGCGTTAGACCACTATGCCATCTGCCGCCACAACATGATTTCTAACTTAAATGTTGTGTAGCATGGTACTGTTAATCGTCATTCGATGTTAGGACATGCGCTCCTTTAAATATAATAGTTGTATTTGTTTGTACGGGTTTCAACAAGGCTTTTTCACAGTGAAACTCTACCTACCTAACTTGCTGCCTGGTGTTGGGTCTGCAGCTCAAAAATGCAACCACACATTCTTTAGTATTGCTCAGCGCTGCTACCTTGCACTACGGTTTCTCCACATTTGTATAGGTAAAAAAGAGCACTGCAATCCCCAAACAGTGGTGACTTGTGACTTACCGAGCCCACTCTCTGCATTAGCTTGATAGGAGGTGAATGGTGAATGGTTTAGATAGGTGTTAATCAACTTCATGTCACGAACACACAAATATTGCGCATCATTGGAAATACTAGGTGAAGCAGTGCTTCACTGGGTGGGTTTTAAAATGCGTCATAAGCCATAACTGACCAATCAACAACATATAAAGTACTATATTGCATTACATTGAATTGTATTAGCTAGTGAAGCAGAGACATTTCTGCTTCACTGAAGTACCTTTTAATAACCTGAGACTGGTGCAGTTTTGCACAGTATATATATTTTTAAGTGACACTTTTTTGGCTTGATTCACAGAGGAAGTAGTCGTTGTGATGATACTCAGGCATTAAAAAAATATATGTTTTATGTGTTATGCGTGTTATGTTTTTATTGTCTGTTTGTTTTTAGGTGCAGCACAGCTTCACCTGTTGTCTTATAGAAACCTCCACTGGTAGAAACAAACATGATTAGAGACTCCTATCTACTATCAGTGCAAAGTTCATTTGCAAAGTATGCCTGGGCCTGGAACATACATAGAGCAGAGGATCCCCACTCCCCAGCCCCTGAAAATGCACCTGTTGTCTCCTGCAGCCAAGGTACCATTGCTGCTTCAGAGAGAGTGAGAGAGAGAGAAATCTTGGACAGTTGAACAATGCAAGAAAATTCACATAGAAGGAACAATTATCTTTCTTTTTGGTGTGAGTGTAGAGCTTTAAGAATTCACAAACAAATGTACAGAGTCGTTTATAGTGGCCTTTTGTCTCTTTTGTCTCGTTTCAATTTGTGCCCATCTCTCCAGTGGAACTATGTGGGATGGTAGGAGTGACATTCAGTGGGGTGGTAAATCAGCCTTTTGAAGAGGAGATTTGCACCTGGAAAGACATCAATCATACAGCTTGCTGGATTTCCTCTGTACTGGTGAGGACAAAAGCGGAAAACAAATGATGTTTATCTGTGTATATGCAGGTGGGGCTCTTATTTGGTGGTCTAGATTTGTTGGTTGGCTCTGGCTCAGATGGAAAATGGTGCCTCCATTGTGTTTTCTTTCTTATTATTATTATTATCATTACTGTGTTTGCATTGCTGCTCTATTTTCCATGGCTCTTTTTTTGGTAATGGCTTTTATCACATTGTTTACCCATTGTTGTTAAAGGCAATTATCCATAGTGAGTTATTAGTCCTTTTGTGATATTGTATAACAGTGCTCCGCTGTGCTATTTACCAAATTACCACTAAGCTATACATACCTGAACCTGAGATCATAACCAGGGTGAGGGTGATGGATGCCAAAAATGTATCAGTCACTCAGATTGACTCTGCCAAAATGAATTAAAATAATCACAGAAAGCACACAAGTGTGCTTTGTAATGTCTAAACTTATTCAATGCAACCTTGGACACTAATGGTAGCCCAGTAGCAACCAATCAAGCACAAATTATGAGTTAATTTTTTCTATACATTTTTCTATACAAAAAAGGGCTCCTGCACACTGTGTTTCAATAATCTGTTTATTTGCTGATATTTCGGTCAACGACCTTCATCTGAGCAGGTGTGGTAAATACATTGTGTGCGTTGATGCGTATCCTTTATGAAAAACGTTTCGCCTGTAAGAGGGTGGTGAAAACAATTACGCTTAATACCGTTATTAAACTCGGCGCAATAACCACATTTGCTAAATCTATTGGGTATGAGTTCTAATTACGCAATCAAAGAAATGAAACGCAAATTGCGGTAGGATACACCTTGTGGTGTCCCCGGGGGTTGGGCGACACTCACGGACCTTGCAGAGGGCGTAGGCAAGTTTAAGAACAAGGAGGAGGCAGTATTCAAAAACAAAACAATGATTTAATAAACAATTACTTTGACAAACACTACACAAAACAAATGGCGGGGTATTCGGGGGAATACAAACACAAAGTCCGCAATCTTTATCTCGTTGTCAGTGTCCAAAATCCAGTTCCGTTATCGAGGTCAATTCCGTTATCCAGTCCGTAGTCAATCCAAAGGGGGGTCCTCAAGGCAATCCAATTTCATACACAAAAAAACCACACTCCAACACTCTTTCCAAATCCTGGCTGGTCAAAAGACTTCACAGGTATACTCTCCAAACACACACAGCAACTCCTTCCAAAACACGTTCCTACTCCTCTCAATATGTGTCTCAGGATCAGCCCTTTAAATAGGCCTTGAAATGGCTTTCAGCTGGTCGTCAGCTCCATTGCCTTCACTCCGTTCAGGTGTGACTGTGGCCTGCTGGGAAATGTAGTGTTTTGGGCTGCCATGTGTTGGAGGCCAGGCAGCCATTTTCTTGTGCAGCCCCTTGGGCTGCCACAACCTATAAAAATGTTCCGAAACATGGCACGCTCACAGGTCCAGATCATGGCAAGAAATGGATATGCAGCAATCAGGTACAAGTAGCGAGGGAACAACGAGAAAAAGAAAACTTACATTTACAGATCGTCAACGAGGTACAGAGTCACAACAACGTATTACAGCATAGGATATCAACACCAACGGAGAAGAAGAAAAATTAATTGATCAGGCACAACAAAATGAACAGTAGGTGATGTAATGAAAATAAACAACTGATGGTGTAAAGAAAATATGACATGATGTTAGGTGGCGTCCAAAAGAAAAACTACAACATAATGCGGGAAAAAGACAGCAGTGGTGGTCCAACCAAGGAAAGACTATTAGAATAAGAATAAAGAATAGAAACGATTAAACTTGTGATGGGAGAAGGCCACAGAGCATCTGAAATTCAAACTGCATTCACAATTCATTCTATACCCTCCTGACCGCATATGCACAATATGATAATTGTTCAAATGCAGAAGTTCTAGTAAACAATATGTATCCTATATACATTACATTACATTACATTACAGGCATTTAGCAGACGCTCTTATCCAGAGCGACTTACAGTTTACATTTCTTTACAATCCATTTATATAGCTGGATATTAACTGAAGCAATTCAGGTTTAGTACCTTGCTCAAGGGTACAACGGCAGTGTCCCACCTGGGGATTGAACCTGCAACCTTAACGTTACAAGCCCAGTTCCCTAACCACTATACCACACTGCCTGCCTGCCTATATAGAATATATATTTACAATTCTGACTTTGCGGTCTGTTGATGCATGTATTCTTGAAAATAAAGCGGTTGTGACATAAACAACAACATTTGCGATTATTTGTTTTGCATCACTGGGATAGTGACTAGCACCTCAGAAAGCACAATACAAAATGGGAATTGTGAAATACCTAGGTGATATCAGAAATACAGCATGGTTTCAAAATTCTTAAAATTCTCACGCAAAGAGGAGAGTCACACTTAAAGCATGCTTTAGTAAATCAGACAGAATACTTAATCGACCTAATTTAGCTGTTTTGGTCAGATTGGTCAGATTATGCATACCCATAAAGCAATAATGTACATTTTTTAACAAGCCTTAGTCATTGTTCTCAGTCTATAATCCCCTTTCTCTGTTAGCTATCTCTGCTGTAACCTCGCTGGTGATCATAGCTGTTTCAATAGCTAGTTTGACAGCAAATCAGAAGACCAAAGCTGAGCAGGGTATGCATTTATTTTGTTCGTAGCTCGCTAGCTGTATATTTGATCCTAATCTGACCAATTCCCCTATAATTTCAGTTGTGTGCTAGCCTGCTGAGCAGGCAATATGTTCATAGCTTGACTGCACCTTTCACTCCCTGGCAGAGCCAAAAGCGACCTAAAATTACACAAAGTGACACAAAATACTAGCCATCTAAACAGGCGATCCATATATTATATTCGTAGCTAGGCAGCTAACTTAGCTGTACAGCTGAACAGACAATGCATATTATTATCTTCGTAGCTGGCTGGCTATATAATTATTATATAATTTTTATATAATTTTTTATATAATTATATATTATAATTCATGTATTATGTTCGTAGCTAGCCAGCTAGCTAGTTGTACAGCTGAGCAAGCAATGCTTATTCATAGCTAGCCACCTAGCTGTAATGTAATGATGTTTAATTATTCCGACAACAGTTGTAGTTTGAATGTAGCAACTTGTTAGCAGCTTACTTTTAAAAAACACATAACAGCTACAAAATTCATGGTTGAGATATGAACATACGTAATTTATGTCATAGAATAAAACGTGAAACTCTCTTAGGCTTACTTCCGGGTTTTAGGAATGCTAGCTCATCATGCTGGTATAGCAACTACATTCCAAGAATTCCGATGACGTCACCTGGACACATTTTGGCACCCGGACACATTTTGGCGTGACAGTACCAGCACAGCTGAGTGCAGACTCGGGGCAGGACAGGAGAAAGTTGCCAGTGGTTCATTCTTGTCTTAAGCTCCTCCGCAGAGTACAGTTATGAGTGCAAGTTGCAAACCCTTATTGAGGCTGTGATGCCACATTAATTTGTATTTACACCTTTCATATATTCCATCTGATGATGTGGCAGGTTCTGTTATCCTATTTGCATAATCTGAATTGTTGTCAATAACAGCTCATAAATTTGAATAGTTAGCAATCTAACAACAGAGCAGTGCATGACACTGCAATTGGCACAACAAACTTACTCAAGATTTAAACCAATTAAATCATGCACTGACATAAAATGATAAGCTAACTTTTGCCCATAAGATGAGATTTTATCTTCTGTTTTATTGCTCAGAAATCACAAGGATGCTGTAGATTTAAATCCTATCATGTATATTGTTTTCTGTTTTCTGAGGGAGATCTCCCTCATTTTCTGAAATGCCCCTGGCTGGTTTGGTTTTTTGATTTCAGCACTTTTCATTTAAGTCCATTGATTGGCTAGAGTCCACACACCTTTGTTTCCAAGGCCGGCAATTTTTGGAGATTAAAAGGAAACCACAAAAACCTGCAGACACTGCGGCCCGGCAGGACATGAGTTTGACACCCCTTCTCTGGGCAAATATTTCTGAGCTGAGGGTGGAGCTTAAGACGTCACTTTCTGAGCTAAAGGTCCATCCATCACTTTTACTTGACAGATGAATAGAAAGTATGTGCATATTTTCAGAACACTGCATCATCAGATTTTTGGGGTATGTGTTGATTCTTATGCATCTCAATATGGCTAAATATATTTTTTCTGTTTATTAAATTACCTTTTGATCTCACATTTCAGTTTAAATGACCTTGTGAACCTGTATCCATTTAATTATTGTGGATAAACTACAATATTGGAGAAAGGCTACTGAAGCTCTGTCAGTAGAACATGCAGTCTGTAACTCGCAAGCTCCTCCTTGTCTGTACCTAGTATCTGAATCCTGTTCTTCCATCCATGACAGCAGTGATATTGGTCATTGATCTCTGTAGAGATGAAGAGCCGACACATCTTCATGTTAGGTTGTTTCTGTGCTCTTTTGTTTGTTTTTTGGGAAACATATCAACTTACACTCCAGCATGTCAAGCGGTAGGTTTCATGAATATACCTGCCTACAAATCACTTTAATTATATGACTGTGTGTGTGTGGGTGTGTCTGTCTGTTAAACATACGTGTTGTGTTTGCTTGTCTTTCATCTTGCAATCTTGTCCATATGCAAAACTTTGTTACAATGAAAGGGCTAGTGTTACTACCTGTAAAGAAACATTAATTCCAATGAGACTTCTTGTATAGTCTAAAAGTTACAGTGAGGTTTGTAACTGCAAACTCAACATTGTGACTATGTTGTGGCTAAACAGATATCCCAAAAAATCTATTTATGGTCTGTATTTTCATCCTATATGATCTTAAATAGATCTTAGATCTATAGATTCTTTCACGTTTATATCTTAACATTGAGTCTGCTCCCACTGTTTTTTGGTTCGCTTAGTGAATTTTGGAAACTCCTTTGAGAAGCAATGTGAGAATTTCTACATTTAAAGATGTGGCATAGAACTATCTGACACATCTTACTGGCTCATACATTCGATGTGGGGGGTGAAGCATTGTTTGAAACAAGTTTGAAAAAGAAAATAATGTTGTGGTTCCACAAAAGCTGAGTATCTCAAAAAGTCTTTCAGGGCTGAAATATCGGTTAAAGGTTAATTTAGATGATTTCCCAGAGTAGTAAAATGCCTGGCATGTTTATTTTTATTTTCAGATAATTGTATTATAACTGGCATTTTCCTTATGTGTTGCAATTGTAAGGAGGATGAATATATTCACAATCCACAATTATACAAATTAATTTAATTGGATGGTGACATCTGAATCCACTCCTGGGCATTTAGCACTATTCATACCAACATATCCTTGTGGGTAATCTGGGCTTTCTGCCTCTTACCCTTACCTTTCTGTGAGTGGTCACCAAAAAGTGATTTAAATATATGTATATTGGGCTTTTCCGTGGTTCCTTGAAGAGCTAAATCTTGACAACCCTGGATTTCCCCCAGTTAATAAGAATGCAAAATTGTTTAATTGATCTTCTTGTGCTGTGGCGTAGGCAACAAAATTCTCTCTCTTTGATGATGAGAATGGAGCAGTGCAAAAAACTGAGGGAAAAGTATACTTCAGTGAAATCCGCAAGCCTGTAAGTATTTTGAATGCATTCCTGATAGCTTGCATGTGGGTGTGTCTGTCCTATTCCTGTTACTTGTTCTCACTGTCCTGATAAACAGGTTGTACACGTCTCTCTGTTCCTTTAACTTGATTTGGCAAGAACATGTAAATAGAAAAATACCTCTCTCAAAATGAATGGCCCCAGTCCAGGTGCCTTGCTCTCATTGTTCTCTTTGTCTCAGAGGCAACACAACAATGTTTTCAGAAGATATGAAGGAGCTTTTTGGCTGCCCCTGGATGACAGACAGAACTCTAAAAGAGAACTACAGGTACATCCTCCAAGTAGCAATGTCTGGTTAGTGTTTCAGAGTACAACGAAAGAAAAGGCAATTTTTTAAATTGGGTGGCGCAACCGGGAAAGGCACTTTATGTCTGAAGTATAGGTTGCCCATTGCACCTGGGCTTTGTTCCCCAATTGCGCCAGACCAACTCCAGAGTCCCAATCGGGGGCGGCAATTGGCTATCCGCCCCAGGGGGAGGGAAGTCGGCACGGGCTCGCCACATGCACAAGAGGGCTCTTCTGTGTGTATCGGAATCACAGTTGACGGTTGTGCAAGTACCGTCTCGAAGGAGGCGGTGCAGCATCTTTGTCACTGCCACTCCCAGAGCAATGGCTGGTCCTGTAGTTGTGGATGGCGGGCCCATGGGTGGCCATATTTGAAGAAATAAAAGGGTACAGTTGGCCACAAAATTGGGGCAACAATGGGGAAAAATCTGAAATAAATGTATTTTAAAAAATGTAATACACCTTTACCGCCAAATCATATCCTTTCCCTGTACCCCACACACAGGGTTGCACTGCACTCAACTTGCAATGCCACACAGGGTCTTATTCTCACCAGAGAAAACACTCCTCTGGGGAAGAGGATCCGATACGATGGAGAAAGGAAAAGGACCAGAGTGGTGGACACATCTCTGTTTAACATGCTACCTGAGGTTAGAATCTGAGCTTGATCCAATGTCTGGGCACTGGTGTTGTTGAAAAATGGGACAACACATTTTTAATTGAGTTATCATTGTGTGTGTGTTGTGTGTGTGTGTGTGTGTGTGTGTGTGTGTGTGTGTGTGTGTGTGTGTGTGTGTGTGTGTGTATATATATATATACTGTATACACACACACACACACACACACACACACACACATATATATATATATACAGTCAGGTCCATAAGTATTTGGACAGTGACACAATTTATCATCATCAATATCAATTTTAGGGGCTCAAAAGTAATTGGACAAACTAACATAATCATAAATTAAACTGTCATTTTTAATACAGTCAATGACTGCCTGAAGTCTGGAACCCATAGACATCAGACCAGACGATGGGTTTTCTTCCTGGTGATGCTCTGCCAGGCCTTTACTGCCACTGTCTTCAGTTCCTGCTTGTTCTTGGGGCATTTTGCCTTCAGTTCTGCCTTCAGCAAGTGAAATGCATGCTCAATTGGAGTCAGGTCAGGTGATTGACTTGGCCATTGCAGAACATTCCACTTCTTTGCCTTAAAAACGTATTGGGCTGCTTTCGCAGTATGCTTCGTGTCATTGTCCATCTGCACTGTTAAGCGCCACCCAATGAGTTTTGAAGCATTTGCCTGAATCTGAGCAGATAATATAGCCCTATACACTTCAGAATTCATCCTGCTGCTTTTGTCAGCAGTCACATCATCAATAAATACAAGGGAACCAGTTCCCTTGGCAGCTATGCATGCCCATGCCATAACACTACCTCCACCATGCTTCACAGATGAGGTGGTATGCTTTAGATTATGAGCAGTTCCTTCCCTCCTCCATACTCTTCTCTTCCCATCATTCTGGTACAAGTTGATATTTGTCTCATCTGTCCATAGGATTTGGCAAATCTAATCTGGCCTTCCTATTTTTGAGGCTTACCAATGGTTTACATCTTGTGGTAAACCCTCTGTATTTACTGTGGTGAAGTCTTCTCTTGATTGTTGACTTTGACACAGATACGCCTACCTCCTGGTGGGTGTTCTTGATCTGGCCAGCTGTTGTGAAGGGGTTTTTCTTCTGTCATCCACCACAGTTGTTTTCCGTGGTCTTCCAGGCCTTTTGGTGTTCCTGAGCTCACCAGTGCGTTCTTTCTTTTTAAGAATGTACCAAATAGTTGATTTGCCCACACCCAATGTTTTTGCTATCTCTCTGATGGGTTTGTTTAGATTTTTCAGCCTAATGATGGCTTGCTTCACTGGCAGTGACAGCTCTTTTGACTTCATATTGAGAGTTAACAGCAACAGATTCCAAATGCAAATGCCACACTTGAAATCAACTGTAATCACCTCTAGACCTTTTATCTGCTTACTTGTAAATGAAATAATGAGGGAATAACACACTCCTGGCCATGGAACAGCTGAACAGCCAATTGTCCAATTACTTTTGGTCCCAAAAAATGGGAGGACCACGTATAAAAAGTGCTGTAATTCCTACACCGTTCACCCGATTTGGATGTAAATACCCTCAAATGAAAGCTGAAAGTGGTTTCTAGTGGGTGTAACGTCCGACGCTGGCCACGGCAACTGGGGCTCAATTTTCCGGCCGTACCAGTGTCGGCTCTGGCCGGGAGTGCCACCGGGGGTGGCAATTAGCTTTCCAAATTGGTAGAAAAACGGGAAAACAACAACAACAAAAAGCTGAAATTCTGCACTTTGAGCTGATATTCATTATTTAATTTCAACTCCAATATGCTGTGGTAGACAGCTAAAATAACAAGAACTTTGTCAATGTCCAAATATTTATGAACCTGACTGTATGTATATGTAACTGCCAGAATTAAGGGAACACCAATATAAAGTGTCTAAATAGGGTGTTGGACCACCAGAACGATTTTATTGCACCTTGGAATATATTCTTCAAGTGTCTGGAACTCTATTGGAGGGATGCAACATCATTCTTCCATGAGAAATTCCATAATTTGGTTGATGGTGGTGGAAAATGCTCTCAGGCACCATTCCACCACTCCATCTCCCATAAGTGTTCAATTGGGTTGAGATCTGGTGACTGAGATGGCCACAGCATATGGTTTACATCATTTTCATGCTCATCAAACCATTCAGTGACCACTCGTGCCAAGGGGCATTGTCATCCTGGAGGAGAACACTCCCATTGTGACAGAAATGCTTTGCCAAAGGATGAAGGTGATAAATCAAAATGACTGTATATATTGGCATTTATCTTGCCCTCTAAGGGGTTAAGTGGACGGACCTAAACCATGGCAGGAAAATGCACTGCCCACCATATCAGGCCCTAGAACCCTTAATTTACATTGTAATTTAATTTAAATGTTCCCTTTATTATGGCAGTTACCTGTATATATGTATATAGTCTATTGTAAGTGTGGTTTATCTTTCAACTGTATTTCTATTAACGAAATGTGTTATACCCTTATGTTAGAGTATGCCCTGGAAGGCTGAAGCTCCGCTTGGGCGCTGTGCAGTCATTGGGAATGGGGGGATTCTTAAGAACAGCAGCTGTGGTTCCAAGATTAACGATGCTGACTTTGTCATAAGGTAGGTACACTTGGAGTATAGAACAACACAGATTCCTATAGGCCAACTTTAGGTTAATTGCATATGAAGTTAATAAAAATGGATGCTGTTGACCTCAGGCATTTTCACAAATGTTTGCATGTCAGTTTATATTTTGCAACTGATCTGATCGCACCTTACCATTATGGGACCCCCAGCCTTCACTGAAAGTGATTGGAAGATTTTTTTTAAAGACAGGCTGTCAGTTAGTACCTTTTTGAACATGTGAACAACATTGACTCACAAAATGCAACCTTGATTTACAAACAAAAAAGTCTTATATGGCCCCAGGGAGGCACAATGGTAAAGGCTCTCGCCCGGAGTATAGGTGTCCCTCTGGCCGGGAGTTCCGCTAGAGGGTGGAAATTGGCTGTCTGCCCCAGGAAGGGGGGACGGAAGCCGATACAAGCTTACTGCATATAAAAAATGGGGAATAAAAAGCAAAAACAGGAAATTAAAAAGAATAATTAAAAAAGGATATACAAATGACAATGACCTTGAAATTGATGTTCAGATACTCCAACAACTAGCTAGAATTGATTCAGTTTGTGAATTACCAAACTTTGTTGTACAGTACAGAGTAATTTAATTCAGAGTCATAGTCTTAATTCAGTCTCAACTTGGTGGCAGACTGGCACACACGAAGGGCAGGGTTATGGTTGTGAAAATGAATAGATTTTTGGTGATGTTTGTTACCTTCTGTTCCTGAAGAAGCATGTGCCGCTGTGCATGAATGGAAATGAGAGGTGTAGAGACCCACAGCCTCAAATGTATGCGCATGTGTAATTCATGGGAACGATGACTGCTTGAATGAAGAGTTTAGCGCACATGTTCAAGCTTCCTGTATACATAGGATTGGTCTGAGAGAAGCCAGTGTGGAAAACAAACTTAAATACTGCCCTCTTGCTGAGGGAACGAACAAAAATAGTATTCATACAAATAAGAATTAAAAATAATTTTAACTAATTATATATAGAGGTATTTCTTGTCATTCCTGGTTTTCTGCTCCTGAGTGTTTGGAGCCACCTTGGTGCTGTTTGCAAATGTGCTGTGTCAGCAGTCTAATCAGCCACAGGTAGAGTTAGATTTATATAGTTAGGGGACAAAATAAGGCCAATGCACTGTCAGTGTTGCAGAATGATTGTGTTTCTGGAGGAAGACTTTCAGGGGCATTCATCGGTGACTGTTGTCTGCTTGTAGAACATGTTGGCTATGGTACGGGACTGGTAGAGTTCTAGAAACTGATTACTACTCCCTTTAGAGAGTTAGCTTGCATGCCAAGCTGGGGAGGGGGCAGTCTCCAGAGTAGGCAGGGAGAAAGTGTTTGGTGATGGTAGGGCATAAGCACAGAAAAGGCACGCACATGCAGAGGAAGCACCTCCAGAATTTCTGCTCTCCAACCGGTTTCAGCCCTTGCAGGAAGAGCCCAGTGCCAGAGGGTGGGAGTATTTATGAGGCCCAGGGCACCCTGGCCACCCCCCAAGAAAAAGGAGTTAGTCATAGTGGGGGACTCAGTTATTACAGTGTTAGATGGTACACTGTGTTCACATGAATAGGAGTCTCGAATGGCATGTTGCCTGCCTGGAGCCCAGGTTCGAGATCACCTGGACAAACTTCTGGCCAGAGCAGGGGTGGATCCAGTGATCATTGTCCTTGCGGAAGGTAAGGGTAAGGGTAGGTGTTTGAGGTTCTGCAGGACACATTTATAGAATTAGGGAGGGAGGGAAATTATTAATAGTATTAACGGTAGGCAGACACAGACTGTCCGGATAGAAGATATCAGGGGAAAGAATAATAACAGTGAGGATTAAATAAATAAAGTATTCGCACAATTGCTTTTCCAGTTGGGTCAAATGTCAAACTGGACATTATCCATATAGTCCAGGGGTGTCCAAACTTTTTCCACTGAGAGCCAAATACAGAAAAATATACGAAAGGCTGGGCCACTATTAGAGCGCTCCATTTTCTGTCGACGGGGGGGGGGTGCTACGCGAAAATAATTCTTGCGCCCCTCGGATTTTCTGTCGGGGGTGGGGTGTGCTACGCGAAAAACCAGTTCGTTTATTTCGCGGAGTGTTCAATGAATACGGGTGGCTCCACTAGTGGTGAGACTAAGAATTACAACTCAGTCAAGTGCAAGTTTCATGCGCGGGCCATATTCCATTATATTGGAATGCGGCCGCGGGCCAATTAAAAATGGACGCAGTTGGCCCGCGGGCCGTAGTTTGGACACCCCTGATCTAGTCTATTCAGTGTGATGTTAGGAAATCATGAAGGCTTGGGAAAATCTCTAGGTTGTTCGGCTCCACACATGACAACCAGAATTGTATTTCTTTCTTCATTGCCTCAATTTTATCCTCCATGTTAATAATGGTGGCACTCAACCGCTGAAGCCACAAATTTAACTTATTTAAGTGAGAAACAATATCAGACAGGTAGCTCAAGCGTGAGAGCCAGACCGCGTCAAGGAGACATTCTGAGAAGGGTAATGGGTGATCGGTGAGAAATATTTTGACCTCTGATTGCAATTCAAAAAACCTGGCCAAAACATTGCTGCACAAAAGCCAGCAAACTTCTGTGTGCAGTAATAGGTTTACGTGGTCGCTACCTGCATAGTGCAGAAAAAACATGTGAGGTTAAAGGCCTTGCTTTGATAAAATTGACTATTTTTGTCAATGGCATACTTTAGCTGCCAGCACCTCTCTGTGGATGCTACAATGGATCCATGTTGCATCTGGGGCGACGACTTGCACACGCATTACCACACCACTGTGTCTCTCTGTCATTGATGTCGCACCATCAGTGCACCAACACATTTTGGCCACACAATTCCCTGTTCATTCATGGAATTGTCAAGCAATCTGAATATTTCCTCTCCTGTTATTCGTGCCGGTCATTCCTTGAAAAATAAAATGTCCTCCTTTATTGTCCCTTCATGAATGTAGTGGACGTGCACAAAGAGATAAGCCAAGTTCGCTACATCTGTAGACTCGTCTAATTGTAAAGCAAAACAACTGTTGCATTTAATTCACTCAACTAGCTGACAATGAATGTCTTCTGCCATGTTAGTAATGCGCCATGAGACAGTGTTTTTTGATAATGGCACTGTCAACATGGCTTTTTTGGCTTCATTATGCCAGCTAAATCCACAAGAGCCGGGAGTATTAACTCCTCAGCTATGGTATGAGCCTTCACTGACTCGGTAACTCATCGCATATGATGCTTCAAGGGCCTTTATATTGTCATCATTTGTGGAGTGCATCATTCTCCTGCTGGCAGAGTTGTGAGAGTGCTCTTGCAAAAAATACTCTTTATTTTTGTGCTGTTGATGTTTAGTTTACAAATGTCTGCGTAAGAGAGACGGTTTTAGGCTGTGATTCGAGACTGCTTCACCACATATTATGCACTGTGGTTGAGGACAATCAGTAGAACCGGTCCAAGTGAATCCCATGTCGATGTAGTTTTCATCATATTTCCATTTCTTTGATATAGTTCCTGATTTTTCTCCTTGAGATTGTCCAGAAGGGCACGGGAAATCCGACGGCCGGGAATAACTGCTCAGGAGATGAAAGCAAAGTCGGCAGCGGGCTGACAAAAAACCTGGAAAATTGACAGATTTCCGCGATTCACTTGATTCGTCAGTGTCCGTTAATTCTCTGCGCAATGGCTACTGGCAACTTTTCAATTCAGGTGTTTTTTTGTTATTTTTAATCAGTCTCTTTAGCCACCTGTCTATTTTGGTTTGTTTCTCTTGTTAAGAGCAATTAATTCTAGAGCGCACTAGTGGTCGATGTCATCATTATATGAGGGGAAAAACGGAATAGGTGAGCTGCCCAAATATGCCTGACCAAAAATCATCACATTTTGGCTTATTTCTATATATTTTAAACAAAACTTATTAAAAAATATATTTTTTATAAAATGTTTTTAAATCATTTAATTTATCATTACAGGTTGTTTCTTTGCGTACCCCCAAGGGACAGCTTGTGTACCCCCGTGGGTATGAGTACCACAGTTTGGGAACGACTGTTTTAGAGCTTACTGTTAATAGAGGTGATTTGATGTAACCAGGAATGGGTGAGAAAAATGTATTAGTAATACGTTGACATTTGTTGAAATGCTAGAACCATAAACTGGATTTTTGGAACCGGATATTGTCATGTTTAATGGGGGTTATGACATTGTTGGGATTACAGAGACATGGCTTGGTGCAGTGGCTGGGGATTAATATAATGTGGAGGGGTGCAAACTGATCAGGAAGGATAGAACAAGGGTGTGGCCCTTTATGTGACACAAGATCTTAATGTGCAGGAAATTCCAGGAATGAACTCATTCATTCCTTGTGAGGACATCTGGCTTAGACTGCTGGAGGATCATGAGAAGGGCCTTACATAGGAGTATGCTGTAGGCCACCAGCTTCAGACAGCAACATAAATACTGTGCTCCAATGAAACATAAAACAAGACTGTGCGGAATGAGAGACATTAATAATGACTGACTTCAATTCAAGTATTCAAATATTATCAGGTCAGGGTAAATGTGAAGAGGAGTTTTTAGATGTGGTTAATAATGTTTTTTGGTGCAGTCTGTTACTCAGCCTACAAGAGGGAAATACATTCTGGGTTAGGTTTATGTAGTAATCCTGACATAATTTGCAGCTCAGAGGTAGTGGAATTACTAGGGACAAGTGGCCATCATTTTTTATTTAAGTTCAGACCGCCTCCTCTAACTCTCACATTTTTAACTTCAGACAAGCTAACTTTAATAAAATGAGAGAATTTAAGTAATATAGATTTGGTAAAAATTCTGTGAATGAAAAATTGAGGAAATTTAAAAGGGTTATTGTTGATGCGCAGTGTAAATTCATCCCAAAATTAAGAGAAAATAAGACGAAAAATCATTCTCCCCAGTGGATGGGTAAAAAAGTAGAGAATGCATTTAACCTTTAATTTTATCTAAATTACAATGACGACATGGCCAAGAGTGAAATGTATAGGTAACAACCACACAGTATAATATAAAATATTTGTCACTGGTGTTTGTCAGCAGCTGCAGACCTGCAATGTATGATGTGGTTCTATCATTGGGTGCCAAACTAAATATATAAGGGGTTAAGCAATTCCTGGCAATCCTCCTATCACTTATTCACCAATCCAACCCTGAACTGTGTAGAAGTAAACGTTTTTTTGGATTGCAGGTTGAATCTAGCTTCCATCAAGTTCAGCAATGATGTAGGAGTGAAGACTAACCTGATTACTGCCAACCCCACCCAGCTGAAACGCAGGTAGTTCCTTGCATAATTGCATTGATTGCAGATAAAAGCCACCTTTTTATTGTTTAACTGTGCAATGAATATGAATTTAGTCTTTGTACTTATAGTCAATAGGCTGCTCTTTCTTCCTTTGTATCGTCAGATGCTATGTTGAGCAGCCTATGCTCTTCTGTTACTTTGTCAAACAGAGTTACAGCTGTACAGCCACCCTAGATTTCCTTTATATTCTGAACTCATCCCTGCATTCCTCCCCTCCCTGCAGTTATCCAAACATGAAGAAGCATGGGCAGCGCCTGGCAGACCTAATGTCTTTGTACGGAGATCCCCCTCTCCTCTTGCCTGCCTTTGCCTTCTCCCTCTGCACCGGCATCTCTTTCCAAGTTCACAGAGCCCTCAGCCAACGCAAGAAGAAGGTAGTCTTTTTCAGCCCTCACTACCTGACGCAGCTGGACCGTTACTGGCGACGGAAGGGCCAGCGGGCAGCCCGCCTCTCCACAGGGTTAATGCTTGCAAGTGTGGCCATGGAGGTGTGTGAGGAGGTGCACCTTTTTGGATTCTGGCCCTTCCAGTTTGACCTTTCCCTGCAGAAACTGTCCCACCACTACTATGACAATGTTGGTCCCCGTCGTGGGGCGCATAATATGCCCCAGGAATTCCTTCAGCTGCTGCGCTTGCACAGCCAGGGGGTGATAAACCTACATATTGGGAAATGCCAGTGAGTCTGCCTGATATACTCTGGGCAGGAGCATAATGCAGTAGCTAGAATAAGATTTATATTTTGTGAAGCACTTTGTGCTGTACTGCTGGAGGGGTGCTATACAAATACATATGTTATTTTTAATGACAGATTGCAGAATTGTGGTTAGAATATTGCCTCCCCCTCAAAAAACCCTCCAAAAAACTGGGCTATGTAGTACATTTTCACTTTATATAGCACCTTTCATACATTGAAATGCAGCTCAAAGTGCTTCAGAGACTAAATAAAACATCCTTAAAATCAAGGCATGTTAAGAGTTAAGAGCAAAATAATTAATTGAAACAGGAAATGAAAATGAAATAAAAGATTAAAGAAGACAAATTAAAAATATATATAAAAAAATTGGATATGTGGAAATGGTAAAAGGCTCATGAAAATCAAGATTATAAAAATATGTCTTGAGCTGTTTCTTAAAATTGTACAAAGACGTTGACTGGCGGATTTCAATAGGTCATGACTTCCAAGATTTTGGACCATACTGACTACATTTAGGAAAACATTAGATGATCTAAGCAATCTGCTTGGAACATAAAATGATAAACAGTCAGAAATGTATGATGGTGCAAAATCATTCAGAGCTAGTATTCAAGTATTTTCAATACAAATCAATTCTAAAAGATACAGGGAGCCAATGCAGTTTGGACAGGATGTGTGATGTTGGTTCATCCAATCTAAAATGCTAGATAAACAGCTCATCAATGGATTTAACGTATCAGGGTCTTTTGTGCTCAAAAGACATGTATAACTGTGTGCCATCTGCATAATTGCTGAAATTGACATCATGTTAACGAATAATGAACATGACATCAACTTCCAATGGCAGTAAGTATAAAGACAAAAAAGGAGTGGGCCTTGAGAATCACCTCATGCTATATCATGTTTCTTTGAATCATAGTCATCTAGATTGACAAAACAAATCTACCAGTTATGCCAGTTTAAAACCAATTTCGTATCAGTGAGACCTACCCAGTGTTCAAGACAATTGATTAAATTACCATGATGAATTGTGTCAAAGGTAGACTTAGATCCAATAGAATGAAAACTGACATATTGTTAGTGTCAGCTGTGCTGTTCCTACCAAAGCGTGCTGTACTTCAGCTCAACAGCGAGCTAAACTCCACTCCAAAAATGACTGAGTCGTGTAGTAAGATTGACCATTTACTGTTGGCTCTTCACTTTGTACATGGACATGGAGTAAAAACTGCAATAAAAATAAATACAACAATATCAATTGCTGTCCTGTCCTTTCTTATTGTAATAACTCGTAAACACAAACGTTTTCTTTTTTAATACAAACCGAGCGTGACATTTATCAAACACACTTTAACATTGTCTTATTTTATAACATTAAATTATAAACTTACGGCATTGCCTGCTTGGAGTTTGTAAGAGGATGGAAACGATAAAAGCTGGACGCTAGCAAACATGTGTCTTCTCCCTTCTAGACAAACTTTCTCTCTAACCAAGCACTTCCGTTCTAACAAAGGCATTTCCTCTCATTCCGGGAGAGGGCGTTTCAAAATAAGAGTCCCACAGTGCGAAGTGTCTTTCACAATAAAAGTTACATTTTAACGAATGCCTGAAACATAACAAATTACAACAGACATGACTTGAAGTCAACACACTCCCCGTCTGACCTTTGTGAGGTCACTACCCTTATTACTTTGCGGGTTCTGAATATCAGTCCTCTTTGGGTAGAAGCAGAACCAATTCGGTAACTGGTCTACGAAAAGTCTTTGTACAACCTTGGTCCATGGGTTGCCCTTGGAGTTTTCCGCGGAGCTTCCTACAGGTGACACATTTGTGTATCACCGAGTTGATCAGCGTCTTTCCACCCAAGATCCACAGGCCTGCTGCTCTTACCGCTCCTTCTGTTAGGTGGCGGCCTTGGTGTTTCACCTGGTTGTGATAGTGCCTTGCTAGCAGTAAGGAGATGTGGCTGTCTTTGGGTAGGATTGTTGGGTTCTTCTCTCCTGTGTTCAAGTGTGCATGTTTCAACCGGCCTCCAACGCAGATTAGATCACCCTCGAGGATTGGACTCAGCCGCTGAAGACTGCTGCTTTTGAGGATCTGTTTGTTTTGTTGGAGGGCTGCGAATTCTTTTGGGAAGGCTGCTTTTTGTGTAGCTTTGATGAGGACATCTTCCGCTTGGGACAGCTCGTCCGGTGTGCGAGGTAAGCTACATTTGTGCCACCCTTTGCATCCGCTGACATTGTTCTGTTTGCAGGATCGTGCGATGTGAATCAGGAGTGCTACACCCTTACCAGAGAACTGAAAGTGGAGAAACGCCGAAACCGCTGTGTGTTAAGACCGTTCTCTTTCAGCTGTGTCGCGCAGGTGTTGACTTGTGGACGGATTTCGTTGTCCTTTTCAGGTTCGACTAACTCAAACGACTGACCTTTTTCTGTTTTCCCCACGGGTGGTTTCCGCAAGAAGGTGGGTCCGGAGAACCATGTCGTCTGCCCCAAGCGCGATGCAGGTACTGAGCGAGATGCATGGTCGGCTGGATTGTCTTCTGACCGCACATAATGCCATTGTGCTGGTTTTGTGGACTGCCGGATACGCTGCACTCTATTGTGGACATAGACATAGAATCTCTTGGTCTCATTGTATATATAACCTAAGACCACTTTACTGTCAGAGTAGAACTTGGTTTCGCTCGCTTGACGTCCAGTTCATCTTGGATGAGCTCCGCCATCTCTACGGCTAAGACGGCTGCACACAGCTCGAGCCTTGGGATGGTAGGCTCAGACTGAGGTGCTAACTTAGACTTTCCCATCACAAAGCCTATGTCAACTTGACCATCTCGTTGTATTGCTTTTAGGTACGCCACAGCACCGATGGCCTTCGTGGAAGCATCGGAAAACACACACAACTCTGTGTGTACTGCCTTGATGAGGGAGGTTGTTGTGTACGCGCGTGGCACATGCAGGTGCTTCAGGTCCTGGAGCGCGTCTCGCCAGGCCTCCCACTTCGTGAGTTTCTCGTCAGGAATTGGCGTGTCCCAGTCGGACTGGTCAGCTGTGAGTTCTCGGAGGAGAGCTCTTCCTTGGATCGTGACCGAGCCAGCATGCCCAAGGGGTCAAAAACACTGTTCACCATGGAGAGCACACCACGGCGGGTGAACGGCTTGTTTGCGGTAGACACGGCAAAGGTGAATGTGTCTGTAGTTATCTCCCATAAAAGCCCTAAACTGCGTTGAGTAGGCATGGCTTCGCCGCTGAAGTCAAAGTCTTTCACGGCTTTGGCACAGTCTTCGGGTGCAAAAGCCTCCATGACGACTTGACTGTTTGAGGCGAACTTGTGGAGACGGAGGTTTGACTCCGCGAGTGAGGCTTGCGTCCTCTTCAGGAGGTCGATGGCTTCAACCTCGGTTGGTACAGACATGAGTCCGTCGTCGACATAGAAATGTCTTTCTACGAATTGGACAGTGTCAGCTCCATGTTTTTGTGCACCCTCTCTGATGGCTCGTCTAAGACCATAGATAGCCACAGCAGGAGACGGGCTGTTGCCGAAAACGTGGACCCTCATCCTGTACTCGATCACTTCTTTAGTCGTGTCATTGTCTTTGTACCATAAGAAGCGCAAAAAGTTCCTGTGTTCCTCTCTTACCTGGAAACAGTAAAACATCTGTTGTATATCCGCCATTACAGCGACCTTTTCCTTGCGGAACCGAATCAGCACACCGAGGAGGGAGTTGTTGAGGTCAGGCCCTGTGAGAAGCACGTCGTTGAGAGAGACGTTGGAGTGCTGGGCGCTGGAATCAAAAACCACACGGATCTGCCCAGGCTTTTGAGGGTGGTACACGCCAAACGTCGGCAGGTACCAGCATTCCTCACCTTTTCCCAATGGTGGTGCCACCTCGCGTGGTGGTTGTCGAGGATCTTCCCCATGAAGGCGATGTATTGATCCTGCATTTCTGGTTTCCTTCTCAGCGTTCGCTGGAGAGACGTGAAGCGATTGACTGCTTGCTCCCTGTTGTTGGGTAAACGTTGACGTGGCTCTCTGAAAGGCAGAGGAGCAGTCCAACTGTTTGCTTTATCCCTATAGACTTCCTTGCCCATTGTTCTTACAAAGATTGTGTCTTCAATAGATGGAGCAGGCTTATTGTCTGATTCAGTTCTGTTGAATACTGTTTGTCCCAGCGTCTTCTCTGTGACCTTGCCGGACCTGGAGAGAGTGTTATGTGACTCCCCGCCCTGATGGATTTTCTCTTTAACGTACCTGAAGCTTGTGCACGGTTCGAAGATTGAAGGACGGCCGTTCTCCAGCACATTGGTCTTGGATGTTGTGACCGTCGGCTTGTGCGCTTTGCCCAGACACACTTCTCCTACAAGCACCCAGCCCAAGTCCAGACGTTGAGCGAAGGGGGCATTGCGCGGCCCACTGACTTGTTGCCTTACCTGGTGCACTTGTATGACATCTCTGCCTAGCAACAGTAGGATCTCCGCTTGAGGGTCTAGCTCTGGGAGGTATTCTGCTACCTGTCTTAGGTGTGGGTGGTGCAAAGCTGCGTTTGGTGTCGGGATTTCGGACCTATTGTCAACGATCTCGTCACACTCGATGAGTGGTGGTAGGGGAATGCTAATTTTACCATCAAGCGATTCAATCTGAAACCCTTCGGCTCTTCTGCCGAATGTTTCAACCATGCCGAACACGTTTTCAGATAGTACGGGAATGGTTCAGCCTTTACATCGAACAGCTCAAATAAGTCAGATCTTGCTAACGACCGATTGCTTTGGTCATCTAGTACCACGAGGCGTTGACAGCTTTGTCCTGAGAGCCCTTTGGGTACAGCTTTGCAAGACAGATCTTGGCGCACGATCTGCCTGCTTTGCCCAGACCACATACCTCTGTGCAGCTGGAACTGACGATGGCTTTGTTGGCACGGTCTCCTTCCCCTCCCCGCCATTCTCTGCTGAGGATGAAGAAGCCTTGAATGTTGTTAACACTGACCCGGGATGCATGGCTGTTTCGTGAATGCTGCTGTCGCACTCGGTACACTTTACTGCTGTTTTGCAGTCCTTCGCTAAATGAGTGGCTGAGGCTACACATTTAAAACATATTCCTTTCTCCTTGAGAAAGGCCTTCCTGTCAGTGAGTGTTTTGTTTCTGAATGTCCTGCACTTTTTAAGCGGGTGTGGTTTGTTGTGGATTGGGCATGTTTTACCTGGGTCGTTGTCGCTTTTCGCAGAGTTGTCTGCATCAGAGTCCGCTGAAGCGATGTCGGTCCTGTGAACCGAAATAGGATTCCTAGAGCCGTGACCTTTAAAGGTAGGTCTGTCTTGTTTTGTAGGTGCAGTGCTACTATTGAGAAAAACGAAACTTGGATCGTTACGCTTCCTTGCTTCATAGCAGATAAACCTGGTAAAATATTCAAATGGTGGAAAATAACCGCCATTTTCTTCCTTCCACCTGGAGCCGGTGGAAAGCCATTTCTCCTGCAGGCCATACGGTAGCCTTTCTACGATAGGGTTTATGCCCCGTGCGGTATCCAGATACGACAAACCCCGGAGGTAGCCGTCCTCCTTGGCACACTGGATCTCCATGAGCAGGTCGCCTAGCTCACGTAGCTTTGTGTGGTCTTTCGCTGACACTTTTGGGAAGTCGCTCAGCCGCTGGAACAGAGATTTCTCTATTATTTCGGGAGCTGCATAACATTCACGGAGTCTTTCCCATGCCCTTTCAAGAGCTGCTGCTGGATTAGTTACATGCACAGAGCGCATTCGTTTGACATACTCGCCAGATTCCTTACCGAGCCATTTTGTCATTAAGTCCAATTCCTCTGTTGCTGTGAGGTCTAACCCTCTGATAGCGCTGGTGTAGGATGAGAGCCATGCGCGGTAGTTTTCAGGCCTATCGTCAAACTGATATAGGCTAGAACGCACCAAGTCCCGTCGAGCTAGGAACTTTGCAATTGGTTCGGTGGCGAGCGGATTGACATTAGCTGCCGGTGTGCCTTGCGGAGTGAAAGGCTGAGCCGAAACATTTAATTCGGAGTGAGCGTTGTTTAAATCCCGTCGATAATTGTGTTCTCCGTAGGGAAACTTGTATTCAACTTTAATAGGACACGGTGTGCGTGTATTGCCGATTTGATGGTCAGCTAATACGGGTTTGCTAACCAGGTTAACATGTAGTGGTTCAATGTCTCTTACCGGGAACCGCCGTGTCGGACAGCTAGCATCGACCCATGTTCGTGGTGGAGAAGCGACGGGTGTGGCTGGCTGACTTCGACATGGATATAATTGTTTTTGAGATTGAACAAACTCACTCGTGCGTTCCACTTTATCCGTTTCTGAGATGGTGTCTAACACCTTAGGGTTTTCTAAAGCTTCGGCAGCCTCTAAGGCTACTGCCTCTGCAACAGCTGCTTCTGCTTCACGCTCAAAGGTCAGTGCTTCTATTTCGGCTTCCATAGCAGCCCTTTCCTTATGTAATTCTGCTTCCCTAGCAGCCTTTTCCATTTGTAATTCTGCTTCCCTAGCAGCCTTTTCCATTTTAAGTCGAGCTCCTCGGGTTGCATACGCGGCTCTTACCTTGGCAGCCTCTGCTTTGGCACGGGCGAGTGCCGCTGCGCTAGCCGATGAGCCTGATGACCGCAAGCTTCTCCTGCTTGTCGTTGAAGATGCGTCGCTTTGCCTGTCCGCCATTTTCCTTCACTGTGTTAACACCAAAGGAAGTGTGCCTTTCTACTAGCAAACGCCAGTCGAAGTATGCTTCCTTTACTTGCAAACACCAGTCGAAGTATGCCTCCTCACTAGCAAACGCCAGTCGAAGTATGCCTTTTTACTTGCAAACGCCAGGCGAAGTATGCCTTTTTACTGTGCTGTTCCTACCAAAGCGTGCTGTACTTCAGCTCAACAGCGAGCTAAACTCCACTCCAAAAATGACTGAGTCGTGTAGTAAGATTGACCATTTACTGTTGGCTCTTCACTTTGTACATGGACATGGAGTAAAAACTGCAATAAAAATAAATACAACAATATCAATTGCTGTCCTGTCCTTTCTTATTGTAATAACTCGTAAACACAAACGTTTTCTTTTTAATACAAACCGAGCGTGACATTTATCAAACACACTTTAACATTGTCTTATTTTATAACATTAAATTATAAACTTACGGCATTGCCTGCTTGGAGTTTGTAAGAGGATGGAAACGATAAAAGCTGGACGCTAGCAAACATGTGTCTTCTCCCTTCTAGACAAACTTTCTCTCTAACCAAGCACTTCCGTTCTAACAAAGGCATTTCCTCTCATTCCGGGAGAGGGGCGTTTCAAAATAAGAGTCCCACAGTGCGAAGTGTCTTTCACAATAAAAGTTACATTTTAACGAATGCCTGAAACATAACAAATTACAACAGACATGACTTGAAGTCAACACATCAGCATTTAATAGTGAAATCATTCAGAACCTTCACTAGCGATCTCTGTACTGTGTTTTGATCTAAAACCAGACTGAAATCGTTCATGAATGTATTATTATTCAAGTATTCCTTAAGCTGTTTAAAGACAACCTTCGAAAATAATACACTGGTATTGTTACTATCATTGATAATTTTGGATAAGTAAGATTGCCTTGGTGCACGGAATGTTGTATTGTAAATTGTTACATCTCATAAGGTTGTCATGATGTACTGTAAGTAGATTTTTCCTCCATTTACATTCAGCATTTACTTTGCAACATTTACAAAAAAACTTCTTTTTTTTTAAATAAATGTATTCTTCCGATTTTACCCCGTTTTTCTCCCAATTTGGTAGCCAATTACTCCCGCTGTGCTTAGTTCAATCCCCTCCCTCGTAGTTCGCTGCCGTAGCCCTGTGACCGGCAGTGACAATGGCGAAGCGCTGCCTCCTCCGAGACAGCACTCGTCGTGCTGTCAACTGTAATTCCGGCATCCCAGAACCACTCCTGCGTGCGGCGAACTGTGTTGGCTTCCCTCCCCCCTCCCTGGGGCGGACAGCCAATTGCCGCCCCGGTGGCACTCCCGGCCAGAGCAAACTCTGGCGCAACGGGGAATTGAACCCCGGTCGCCATGGCCAGCGTCAAATGGTGAAACCACTAGACCATGCGGGAGGCCGTGACATTTTATTTTAACCAGTTGGGACAGCTTCAGTATTCCATGTATTCCAGTCCAATCCAGTATTCCCAGTATTCCAGGGCAAAGCTATATTATGACTTCTTCGTTTTTTTTTTTTTCTGGGACTACAAAAATAATCAATATATGATACAATTTTTGAAGAATTTCAGTGTCTACACCCTCTTCTAGTTATGTTTCCATGATAGCCTTTCCCCTTTCCATGATTTTACCATGGTCTTCCAGAGTAGAGTACATAGGGGATGCATTATAGACGACAGCAGGGTTAAGCATAAGAATAAGAGACATTTTGGGTCATGTATGTATCAAAAAATGTATTTAAAAAATGTATACATTTCACAAATACGCTGTTGCAATCCAACAATATCTCTGAAATATATATGTTTGTATATGTGTATATATACTATATATATATATATGAAGGAAATATAAATACTAAAAGTGAGTTTAATATCTATATAACGTTACATTTGCCTCACACTGCCGATCCCAACTGGTCGAAGTAAGTTAAGTCAGTCAAGTTGTCTGTTTTGTGCCTGTGCCAATCTTCAGTAAAATAAAAGAATGAACTTTCTCTAATGTTACACAAGCGTTCTTATTCAATTTGATGCCAGGTGTAATATAAGGCTTGCTTATTAATTCTCACACACATAATTATAACCCATATTTATTGACATTAACAGAGAGTTTATAAGGCTTGCTTATTAATTCTCACACACATAATTATAACCCATATTTATTGACATTAACAGAGAGTGTGTGTCCAGAATGGCTACATGATGAATCCTTCAGCTTTCAGGGTAACATAGGCTAGCTTGTAGACTGCCGCTTCACTGACAGGACAATGCGTTGTTGGATGAGACTGGAGCACTGAACTAGCTAGCTAACTACTGTTAGTAGCCTAGAAACCATGCAGCAATCGACTGCAGCGACCAGCTTAGTTACGTCCTCCGCAATAGGCAGTGGATTGAGTGAGCTAACTACACCTCAAATCCTCTATTGCTAGCATTTGTGTTTACTTGTTTATATATATATATTTGTATTTAATTGTATATTTATAAATCGCAATGCCCGTGGCCAGGGGAAGGCTAAGCTTTCCCCAGCCTTACATATTAGTGGTGTGTCGTTCCTGAACGATTCGTTCCTTTTGAACGAATCCTATTGGTGAACGAAAGGAACTGACTCACCTCCGTGTCGGATTCGTTCCTTTGGTTAATCTAAAGTTGCCATTCGTTGAAACTGCAGCGACTTCTCCTATTTAACCATTTCCACCATTGGGCTCTAGTCTGTAGTAGCCATTAGCCAAAGACAGCACTGAAGCGCTTGAGCGGGGCGGGCTCTCTGAGCCCCTCCCGTCAGGGTGACCGAAAGCAACAGTAACTTCAGTTCCTGAACTGGAACTGACTGAGGACCGAATCCGTGAAGGAACTGGAACTGGAACTGGACATGCCGTTGCTCTCGTTCCTCATCCCATGAGGCAGGTCCGGATCCGGAACAAGACACTAGCCTACGTAGTCGCTGCAGCTCTATGTCTCTCCCTCCCCATAATGTCTTCATATTGCAATGACGAACTTACCTGAGACTGAGTATAGAATTAAAAGCAACTGGTTTACACTAGTTGCTTAGCCCAGTAGTTACATCTGAGAAACACTTAGCCTATAGCCTACTCCCAATTGGTAAATAAATCAACCGTGAACGAAAGAGGCTATTTCGCAAAAGAGTGGCGAACTTGGTCTAGTCTCAACTTGAGAAATGAAACCACATCATTATATTCCTTTATTCAAACATAATATGCTAGGCTATATGAATGTATCACAACTTTGTTAATCATTCTAGAGGTCAACATTGTTTTAATATTGGTGCAGATAGCTTGGTGACCAATGTATTCTATGATGCAGGAAACCGACACAATGCAAGTCACACCTTAAATTAGCCAATATAAATACCTAGGTGGCACATTGGCTACATTTATTAATGGACGTTTTAGTCCATGTGAATGATTACTTGGTAATATGTAGCCTACTTGAAAGGCTTTTATTTTTAGGCTGTTCCATTAAATATTATCATTGTTATTACACTTGTATTGTTTTTATTTATCCTATTGTTACACGGTCCCTTAAAATTAATCGTAATTGAAATTGAATGATTGACAATATTTACTGACGGAGTCGGACCCAGTCACTGCATAACTCTCGTTCTCATTCGAGAGAGTCTGAACTACTGTATAGCAGCGAAGGAACTGGTGAACGAATCCGTGAACGAATCCTTTTAGGGAACTGAGTCAAAGGATCCGTTTCCCTGCAAGGAACCATAACGCCTATTACATACGGCCACTATATTCCAAACCAAAAACCTACACGCCCCACAATGCAATGCTCTTAAAGCGATAAGGACCCTTTCCCAACATTATGATTTACAGAAGAAGTTGTAAATAGATTGGTAAATATATACATACTGTATTCGATTCTTATTTTTTAAATGACTTAATTGTACTTATAGGAAGCCCAAACTGGCAAGTTTGCGGTATGCAGCGACAGGCTAGGCAGGTATGCTGACTTCTATGCATTTATAAATTAGATCACTCGCAAACTGTAGGGTCCTCCATAGTAATTTCCCATTCTTTTATAGGCGAAGCTTGCAGTGTCAGCAGGAGCATGCCGATTACTGTTCATTTTAGTTGATATTACATTGTAAATGCAACCTTTAACCTCTCTCTCTATCCCTTTCTTTTTCTGGCGGTCAAGTGGCCGGGGATCGGTGTGGTCTGACACGGGGTTTACACATTAGATTTGATTTGGAATGAGCTTTTTGGTCACAGATCATTTGTAGTCATAATCCAACTCGGTGTTTGATTTATTTGGTTTGCAGTGAAACTTTGCCTGTGTCCGTCATCTCTCTCCTGTCTTTGAACGCCATTTACATTTCCCTCTTCCATATTAAATGATTATTATTATTCTCATGTTTATTCGTATGATTAGGCTACATTAAATAGAACTTGCTAACGACTGGCATATAAGCTAATTGATCATTTTAAAAAGATTTGCTAATAAATTAACGACCATTTTCTATTGTCCTTTAATAAAACATTGAAAGCAATCTTGAAACTGCACTCCGTGTCTATTCTTATAAAGAACCTATGGACTGGGTGAACTATAGGACTATCTGTGTTTAATATTGGGTTAACATATTCATATGCACAAGGTCTCCCATGCCTCTGCCTATCGGGTGGTGTAGTGGTAATATCTTCGGTTCATTGGCCGTATACACCAACGCCGGTTCACCCATTGATTCGCCCACAGTGAAATGTTTCATATAGGGACACAAGAACAGTCTTCAGCTGGCATTCAATGTAATACATATGCAAATGTACATCATAAATGTAGCAAAAATACCAGTTTACACACATGATTGGGCTAAATAAAAGATTAAAAGCCGACGTAAGCATGAAATCCAGAAACGGATACGACCCTTCTTGCCCACCCCTGCTCTATGGAAAACCTACACTGGTTTTCTTTGTGAATTTGTCCTGAAACAGTATTTCATGTCAGAATGTAGATCTGAATTAAAGATATACAGTAGATGAAAATGTAAGCAGTGCGCCCTATAGACACAGCCTTGCATACATTCATGGAGCGGCCTATGAGCACCCTTCTACGGTCAAAACCTGTATTACACTTTTCGGCAGCGAATGCCACCGGTGTGAGCCCGATCAGATTCTCCACAAGGTCAGGGCAATACAAAATGCGAACCCCCTGTAGCGCCACGCCCCCTAGTACACCCTGTACAATATACATTTATTATATCTCCCCAAAGTTGGCTCTCGCATGAAATACTATTATTTTTTCAATAATTAATTCAATAATACATTCCAGTATTTCCAGTATTCATGAGATGCAAGTTAAACTGACAGGCCTAACTTGCATCTCATGTAAAATACTGGAATGTATAATTAGGGACAAGTTGCAATCTGAGACGGATGCGTGAGGGTTGGACCCGATATGCACGACAATGACGTGAAGTAAAGACCCGCAAGGGCTTTATTAAAGGAATGTCCAGGAGACGTAGTCAAACAAAAGCAAAGTTCAATAACCCCAAAAATCCAGCCAACAACCAAAGTACAGTACCGAGGGAGAAGGCAGTCTCGAACTCGGTAAACCATGCAAAAAATCAAACAAACCAGAGTAGCTGTCAGCGGGGCAGAGGTACAGGAGGACGGTAGGCAGGCTCGTAGTCAGGGACGGTGCAAGAGTCAAGACCGAAGTGTGCTCCGCGGGGCAAAGGCACAAAAAGACAGCAGGCAAAACTTGTGGTACAAAACAGGCAGTGGTAACAAAACGACAGGCAGTAACAATGGTCAATAAACAGGCTTGGATCGTAACAATGAAAACAAACAAGGAAAACGCTCAAAAGTGCTATAGTAAACTAGGCAACAATTTCGCAAAAACAAAAACATGATAAAAACACTGAGCTTATATGCAGGTGTAGACAGGTGCAGACACTTAGCTTGAGAACAGCGCGAAACACAAACCTGACAAGGTAACAAGATAATTAGTCGTTGTTAGTAATTATCCTATCCTGACCTAGCGTTAGTAGATTAGTAAATCAGACGTGAACTAGAAACGTAAGGAAACATGAATACACGTAGTTAGCAAGTTAGTAATTAGTAAGTCTCCAGCACGTCGGCAAATAGAGTTACTAAATTGCCAATCGTGCTAGCAGAAACAATGAACCTATCTAATCGTTAGTCAATTAATAAATCAGACGTGAACGTAAGGAAACATGAATACACGTGGTTAGAAACAATAGGGAAGTGTGAGCGACAGACGAGAGAGAGAGAGAAAGCATGAACGCAAGAATTGCGGAAAGAACATGGAAAAGTGTATGCTATAAACATGAACAGAAACGTAACATGAAAACAGAAATAAGACATGACATGAAATGAAACGTGACATGAATAAAACATAAAACGTGGCATGAATACTGAACCGTGACACAATCATTCTTGACAGATAATATTATTTTAAGGGAGGGCCAATATGGTTTCCTTTTCAGGTAGTTAAGTGGATCCCTGAGGTGTAATCCTTTGAAATGGTAATTAATTTGCCTATCTTAGATTTGCCTTCGTTCAGCAGACACAATCACACTTGCCTGCGGTGCGTAGAAAACCTGTCTGATGAGATTCCATTCCATCCATACCTTACATGGAATGAGGAAACAATTGAAGCAGCAAGGTGGAACTGAGAACAGCATGAACAACCCTTAAATCACCTTAAAGAAACAGGCGAGAATTAATGGGGAACACACAGAAAGCATACCAGGCCTTATAGAATTGTAATGCTTTAATATATCTGCGCCAAATTTGCTGCACATGTGGTATACAGTACAGGTATTACTGTATATAATAATTTACCCCTGGCTGATGTATAATTTGTCGTGATGAAAAGTACAGTAAGTATGAAACAATTTATGATTTTTAAAAATGTTCATGTACTTCAAGTGTAAACCATGAATATATTCTCACATGTTTAATAGTTTCATGTCTCTGCAGTGTTTTATTGCAAAGTTATATGGCTTTATTTAAAAGTAGTGCAAAACAGGCGGAAATTGCTTTTTTAAGTGTTTGGTGGCATAGTTAAACTAATTTCAAGACAATTAAACTTAATTATAACAAAATCCGACGTCCATTTGACAGGCGAACGAGCCTGATATTTTTCAATATAAGCATAATATCATGAGGAGCTGCCCCAAATGGAAAATCTGTTCCCAAAGCACAGAACTGTGAATAGGCATGCAATACAGTGGGTATAAAAAGTATTCACTTCCAATGGCATTTTTCACATTTTATTTTCTTACTTCATGGAATGAAAATGGATTTCATTGGGATTTTTTTTCACTGACCAACACAAAATACTTTTGAGATAATAATTTTGTATAATGTCAAATAAAAAAATGACTCAAGACTTTTCTTAATTTCAATAAAAAACAGACAATATTTGATTCCATAAAATTCCACCCCTTTTGCTAGGACACACATAAATGAACGCTGGCGCAGTCAATTCTCTTCGGAGGTCACAATTATTCCACCTGTGCAGAATTAAGGTGTTTAAAATGATTTCAAATTAAATACACCTGTATGTGAGAGGTCCCACTGTTGGTCAGTGCATTTCCAAATAAGAGCTTCATCTTGAAGATCAGAGAACATTCAATGCAAATTAGAGAAAAGATTCTTCAAAAGTACCAATCAGAGGAAGGATATAAGAAGATTTGAAATACTTTGAATATCCCCTGGAGCACCTAGACCTAAGTCTATAATTAAGAAATGGAGTGAATATGGCACAATTGTGAAGAACAGGCCGTCCTCCAAAACTGAGCATCCATGCGAGAAGGGCACTTGTTAGGGAGGCCACCAAGAGGTCAATGGCAACAGAGTTAGAGTCTTCCATGGCAGAGATGGAAGAAACTGTCCATGGGACAACAATAGCCTGGACGCTTCACAAATCTGCACTTTCTGCAGGTGGTAAAAAGAAAACCATTGTTGAAGAAAACTAGCATGCCGCATCATTCTAAGAACGCTATCCACTGTGAAAGATGGTGGTGGGAGCCTAATGCTATGGGGATGCTTCTCTGCTTCAAGGACTGGACAACTTGTCAAAATAGAGGGCAAAATGGATGGAGCAAGATATAGACAAATCGTTCATTAATTTCTGTGAGGACTGAGTGATCCCCAGTGTTACCACCAAAGCTTATCCTATTCATAAATCATGGGTGAACAAGTCCTTGGAAGTGGCCTTAAGTAAGATAAAGCGTTCTGCCTCAGGTAGAAAGGAGGCCAATAGGAAATTAAGTTGGTCAAACTAAATGACAAGAAAGCTGTGGAGAAACTTTTTCTCCTGACAATATTAGGTCTGCTTGGAAAGGAATTAAGACCATGGCAGGGATGAAACAAACAAGGATTTTGGCTCATTTTCAGAAAAAAAAAACACATTTTGTTGCCTTAAGCAGGCTTACTCAACAGGCGGCCCGCGGGCCGCATATGGCCCGTGAACCTTTATTTTGCGGCCCCCAACATGCCTGGTTATGAATGTATAATCATTATAATTAGCCCCAAAAGTCGTGTGAAAATTAGGCAGTGCCAGGGTTTCCGTTAGAAAAAATTGGTGCCGGTCCACGTGTCCTGGAAGATTTCAATGTCCCGGACAAATGGGAGAAATTCCGGTCAAATATGATCTGTGTTTATTGAGCTTAAAAACAATTGATAGGCAAGCTATATAAAGGCATAATCAAGGCATGTAGATTTATAATACTTTTGCTTATACATTATATTCCAAATAAAATAAGTCCCGTCAATAGACTCACGTGCATAACGTTATTTTAAAAATAAAATAAATAAATATTACGCTAGCCTACGCTCGTTGGGGCAACACGTAAACACAAAGAATTTCCTTCAGCTTTAGGCCTACATATTCTCAGATAAAATAAAACAGAATAAAAACTATTTGCAAACAAACAAAAAGTTACATGTAGGCCTATCTGGCTCATAACATTTGAATTACGGCGTGCTGCTGCCGACTTGAAATCAAATAATTTCCGTTCGCTACAGACCTGTTCTCAGATGAAATAAAATAGAATAAAAACTATTTGAAAACAAAACAAAAAAAATAACCTATTGCTGGCTCATATCATTTTACTTCTTACGCTTTTTCGCATTGTGCTTAGAGGGAAAACAGGGTTTTCAACCCTGCGTGGGAAATGGAATTTGCTTTTGCGGAGATACATGGGAAACCAATGTGTCTCATCTGTCAAAAAACATTTGCTGTGTCAAAGCGAGCTAATCTACAACGCCACCACGAACAGCTTCACCCCGAGTTCCGAGATGTCTATCCACCTGGCAGCGATCTCAGGAAACACAAAATACAAACGTTGCTAGGTGGGTTTCAAGCCCAGCAATCCATGTTCCGCAGCGTTGTTAAAAGCAGCTACAACTGAGCAACAATCAGATCTGAAAGTACTTGTGAAAAGAATGCAGACTCAGATTTCTCACTAGGAATAAGTAAGTTATTTTCCACCATGGCTTGCAAAGTTTATTTACCCACATAGGCTAACTGTGGTTTTTCTTTACTCAAATTGAGAATATTTTTTTCCACATTCAATGATGCTTTGCGATGCATTAAAAAAGAATAGCAAGACAAACTTTATTTACCCACATAACTGTTTTGTTATTCAAATTGAGAATATTTTTTTAAATATTCCATGATGCTTTGGGATGCATTAAAAAAGACTAGCAAGACAAACTATTTACCTCCCAAAAAGTTTTTTTTACTCAAATGGAAAAGATTGTTTTCATATTCCATGATGCTTTGGAATGCATTAAAAATGACTAGCAAGACTATGCAGCATATTAAACATCAGTATTAAATACAGTGAATACAATTGTACAAATATCTTAATAATATTGTCTTATAATGTATATCAAAAAACTTTTTTTTTGTGAACTTATTTTTTGTAATACTGCTGTCTTCCTCATCATTGATGATTGTAAACATGTATTGTTCTTCTGATGCTTGGCTAATTGGCTAATTGGCTGATTAGCCAATTAGCTGATGCTTGGCTGGTGCTTGGCTAATTGGACCACACCCACAGCCTATTTAAAACACCTGTGCAGTGCTTCAGAACGAACCTGAAGAAGCCTTTTGTGAAACGCGTTGTTCGTTTTTAGCTTAATAAAGTATAAGTAATTTTTCAGCCTTGTGTCGCGGTGAATCTTGTATTTTTATCTTAATAATATGTTGTGGCCCTTTGCATCTGTTGTGGTTTAAATGTGGCCCTCTTGGCCTCTGAAGTTGAGTACCCCTGCCTTACAGCCTGAAATTAAAACATAATAAATAAGACTTTTCCCACATTTTCCCACTTTATTTACACATTTTACCCTACAACTTCCAAGTGAAAAAAAAATCTCAAAATTCATTCATTAAAAATAAAATAGAATAACTAAATAGCTTATTGCAAACAATCATTCTCAGCAAAAAATTTTTTTCAACACCTTTTTAAAAAAAAAGACGTTGCGGACTTCCATCCAGAAATCGCATTATTGGCCTATTCATGTCTTTTCTAACTTACAGTAGACTCTGTTTTTATTCACACCCTTGATAAAGATGAACAAGATAGATAATATAAAATAAACTATATAAGTAATTAGCTTTATTTTATGCTCACAAAATGCAGAAAATTATATTCTTTAATAATAATGCATTTGCATGAACCACAATCAAACGGTTCACAAATTGTATTTTTTCCCAAAAAATCAAGAATCACAAACATTCACACCTCTGTTATTAGTACTTTGTGGTTCCTCCCTTGGCCATTATAACAACAAGTAGTCGCATTCTGTAGTGTCATATGAGGTTATGGAACTTCTTGGCGGGAATCCTCAACCATTCCTCCATGCAGAATTGTTCTAGTTCGTTCAGATTCTTGGGTTGATGTTTGTGGACTGCTGTTTTGAGTTCCAACCACAAATGTTCAATAGGATTCATGCCTGGAGACTGAGATGGCCACATCAGAACATTGATCTTGTGCTCTGTCAACCATTTCTTAGTTGCTTTCGATGCATGTTTGGGATCGTTGTCTTGTTGGAAGGTCCATCTGCGACCAAGGTGTAGCTTCCTGGCAGAGGGAACAAGGTTTTTGGACAAAATGTCTTGGCACATGCTGGAGTTCATGGTTCTATGCTGGAGTTCAGGCCCCGGGGCCTGTGGATGCAAAACAACCCCAAAGCATTAAAGATCCACCACCATGTTTCAGTGTAGCCATGGGGTGCTTTACAACATTAATTGCATTCTTTGGACGCCAAACATAATGCTGATGTGCGTGTCTAAAAAGCTTGATTTTTGTTTAATCTGACCACAAGACATGGTTCCAATTGTAGTTCATATGTAGTTTGGTGAATTCAAGATGCCTTTTTCGGTGAATTGTCTTAAAAAGTGGCTTCTTTCTTGCAACTCTGCTATAAAGCTCATTGTCATGTAGGCATCGTCAAATGGTAGCTTTAGACACCTTGTAACCCCAAGATGCCAGGCTTTTTTTGGAGATCTTGAACTGTGCCCCTTGGATTTCTTTTTGCCTCTCGAACCATCCATCTCACTACACGTGGGTGCAAGATAGACTTGCGTCCTCTACCTGGCAGGTTAACCACTGTTCCAGTGGCCTTAAACTTCCTAATAATTGACACAACAGTGGAAAGTGGTATCTTTAACTTTTTAGTGATTTTTCTGTAGCCATCTCCTGATCTGTAGAGGGCAATAACCTTTTGTCTGATGTTTTCAGGGAGTTCTTAGCCTTTCACCATGATGATGGCTGACCACAGTGTTTCAAACATGTGTTCCCTCCTTTTATAAACAGGAAGCCATTGTAGGCCACTGTATAGTTCCATAACCTTCCAACGAACTTCAAATAAGTTGTATATATTTATGAAGATTTGTTTTTTGTTGGATTACATTTAAAATAATAGTTAGGGGTGTGAATAATTGTGATCCAGATGTTTTCTGGGAAAAAATATTCATAAAACAAAATATGTTTTTCTGAACAACTGTATTAGTATTATAGGTTTGGAATTTTCTGCATTTTTTGAGCATAAAATATACCTCAATATCCTTTATTTTATATGATCTCTTTTGTTAATCTTTATCAAGGGTGTGAATAAAAATGGAGTCTACTGTATACAGAGATATCTTACAGTTGGTCCAAACAATGTTAGCTTTTTGGGGTTTGCCATGACAGAGAGCCAGTGAGTGACTTCCTCGGAAAAATAGAATTTGCATACATAAGTATTTCCTGGCAGGAAACATATTCTGAATAAATTAAATGTATTTATTACGTGTATATACAGTATCATACAACATGTGGTTTATTATGCAGCTGTATAGTGCCCCCTAGAGGACTGAAGATTAGTTTGGGCGCTGTGTAGTCGTTTGGAATGGGGGGGATTCTTCAGAACAGCAGCTGTGGTTCCAAGATTAACGACGCTGACTTTGTCATAAGGTAGGTACACTTGGAGTATAGAACAACAAAGATTTATCTCGGACCATTTTAGGTTAATTCCATATGAACTGTATAAAGATGGCTGCTTTTGGTTTCGCTACTTTTGAGTTTAAAACATTTTCACAAATGATTGCCTGGTAAATAGATACAGTTCATATTATTGCACCTGGTCTGATCACATTTCAGATCCCCAGCCTACTCATACAGAAAATGTATGACCAATTCTTGGAATTATTTATGTAAAACAGCTAATTATGCGGTCAACCATAAATCAATACTGGTCACAATTAGAAAAAGAGGCTACCCTGTAAGTGAGTTTGAACTAGAGCACCAACTACAGTCTCAATCTTCAAACTAATAGAATAGATACAGAATGGCAAATGCAGAAAAGATACTGCACATAGTAGAAAACATAAATTCAACCAAATCATTTTGGAAGTGCTAGTACAGGAAGAGCTATCACTCCAAGGACATAACACCTCATCAGGGGAAGGGAATTGATTGTGGAATTGAGTTACACCTACAATGAACATTTAGGAACAGTAGATATTAAGAAATAAACAATTTTGTCAATGACGTGATTGGAGCAGATGGCATAGAATTTTAGTTATTTATCTCTAACACTTAAATGTTTATTTATTTTTCAGTTGGCTAGAAAAGTGAGGCTACTGTCTGAAATACCCCATCTTCATCAGATATGTTTTTCACAATATCTTTGTCATGTGGGATTTACAGCTGCTATAGTCAGAGGAATAACTCGGAATTGCAAATGTTTCCATCAATTTTGACTCGTGCAGATTTGCACGTGCTTGTGAATCCCACATTTTTTGTTTGTCTGTGCCCTTTTTATAACTGCAAAGGAAGCACAATTCCTCAGTACGATGCATTATAAAGCGATGGATAAAAATTAATTATGTCCATTGGCTTCATAATGTATTGTACTGTCTGTTCATTAGTCTATTCTGTATCATGGTATTGCGGACGGTCGAGCTCTTACCACATTTTTAAGAGCGACGTTCGGTTTATACCAAGTTCATTTTCGCGCGTTTGTTCAACAGTTCGAAATTTAGTATCGCGAAAACGCGAGAAGGTCTTGTAAAATGGGCATATCTTATTAGATGTGATTCGTCAAGGTTGGTAACAATTGCCGCTTGACTGATTGCGCCCATTATCTAACGCCAGCAGAATGGTGCAAACTTCATGTACACAAATTGCTTCATGTAAACAAAATGCGTACTCTCAATACGCATAACATTTGACATACCTGAAGAAACAATACAGTTGAACCTCTGTGATACAAATGCTTCGGGAATAGATGTCGTTTGGAATTGTTTGGAGATGTTTGTAACGGATGCCAATTTGCACCAATTTTAATCATTTAAATTCGATTGTAATTGTTAGTTATATTGCAGTAGGCTTATTTTTCTTTAGTTTTAAGATTGTGTAGCTATAAATCTAAATTTAGCTATAAATGAACCAATAATTAAACCCATGGCAGCACTCACTCAAAATGTCCCTTAAATATAGTAGTGCCGCAATTTAAATGAACACGATGCGGCTGTGTTCAATTACATAATTAGTATTAGTAAATACAAGCATCCCCGCATGGTATCAACAGATAATTATAGCTATCCTTAATAAATATGCTATGTAGGTCGATATACAGGTTTATGAATGCTTATAAATTCGTGTCATATCTTGGATGTTTTCAGAGGATTCAGCATGTTGGAAGGTTAATCTTAATATGCAATCTTAATATGCATTATGCATAATTTATAAAGAGTATTATAAATATATTCATAATGCATTAAATAAAAGTCCTTCATGTAAAATGTTACGAATCATTGTATTGCAATGGACTTTAATCTTGCATTTAAAGATAGAAATATATATAGCCTTCACAATTCGTTTTTATTAATACTACCAGAGCAAGAGCATGACCACATACTAAAAATTGAATAATGTATAATGAAGGGGAATGTTTTATATCTCCAAATTATTGTGGGGGACAGATATGACTGAATATTGGGGGGACATGTACCCACCGTCCCCCAACTTGTTACACCTATGTGTCCGAGTATTAATTAGGTGTCCAAGCAGAGAAGCTGGCAAGGATTTATCCCAGAGTGTAACAGGATGGCTGGTGGTTTAGTGAACCCAAGTGCAGAGATGAGGCAGAGACAGAGATGCGATGAGAAATTAAAATCTTTACTGAAATACTCAAGTTCTGGGCAGTACAAACATGACAGAAGGTAACACAAAGACTAAACAGCTAACAAACAAAAGTGTAACAAACACGGTTCCCAAAACATTAGCTCAAAAACAGTAAACCACAATCACACAAAGACAAAAGGGTAAATATAAAAGAGTCCTGGTAAGCATGCAAATGCTGGCAGTAACTCTGGGCAAGAGAAACTCAAGACTGAGCGCAGATCTATGAAAGCAGACAACTTAAATAGTGAACATAAACGAGATGCAGGTGCAAACACTGAAACAATAATCTACTTAAACAATCAAGACAATAAAACCATTAAACAATAATACAAGAAGGCAATTGGGGAAAAATCAAGTGTCCAATGCCGCCCTCTGGCGGCGAACAGCGGGACATGCCGTCACACAGAGTTGCAGACAGCAAACTGGTAGTAGTACGATGGAAACAGACAATGGTATAATTGGGCACCAAACTGGGAGAAAAAGGGGAAAAATCTGAGTTTCCTCCCTTTCTTCAATTTATCTATGCTTGTTTATGCTTGATGATGATTGTGGCCAATTGGTGCTATTGCAGACTAAGAGAATACAAATAAGTACATAGTAATAAAAATAAACAAACATTTCACACACAAATGGCTCACAAACCATGCCCTGTAGCATATCTAATGTCATCACCATGTCACGACATAAAATATTATGATAGACTGGATGGGAAAAGAGTGTTTCAAAGTGTGCAAGGTTCAACTATCAATCGGCGTCAATAAAAAAATAGCGCACAAAGCATAGGACCTTTTCTCTGTAGGATACAGGTGCAGGCAAGATGAGGTAGCAGTGCCTTGACATTCACAACAGCTCCTCACTCATAGAGGTTTAATACCATCTGATGACCAGAGGAGGAATTACACATACAATCATTCAGATATGGCCCTTGAGACAATATCAGGAAGTCATGTTTCAGCAGAGGAGAGAACTTATATAAGGAAATGTGTAATAGTATTCTTCAACTAAATGTCTCATCTCCTAACATGTATTTGATAAATAGTTACTTGATATTCCAAAATGCAGGCGCTCCAGTTTATAATGTTACTTAACAATTTGATTTGTGAAGCAGTCTGTTAATGGTCTGTCTTTGTGAAGCATTATGATAATTTCTCCAAGCATATTGGCAATACATCTCACATGCTTTAAAATACACATTTTCAGTTTCAATGTGCTAAATTCAGAAAAGCCTGTCACTTTTTTTTTTTTTTTTTTTTTTTACTAAATACTTTATCATTTTGCTATAAGCACTTTATACTTGACTACATACTTTATAAATACCTTACAACAGAACAGACATCTCTGTTTCTATTATTAGTGCAATATTTTTGTCGGTCATTAATCAGTTACACTTCAAACAGCTCTGGTTGTAATGACATGGAACATTTGCAATGTAATCACTGGAGTTGAAAGAAGGCTGCACAGACCAGCTCAAATTAAGTAACATATGTTCAAATATGTCAATAATAATACCTTACCTTAGAAAGGCTATTTTGTATTGGTTAAGCGTGTCAATGTGTACACAAGTGAGAACATTTCAGTCTGTCAAGGTTTTTGTCTGGAGGTGTGTCTCAGCAAACTGAATATTCAATATACAAATTGAATATTATTACTATTATTGGCAGTTAAATCAGACAAGAGAGTGTTTTGTAAGATTGCTTATTTTCTTGGCTCAAATGATTATTTTTGCAATACTATAGGAACAACAAGAAATAAAGCATCATGCACATTATTGAGTCAATTCAGAATACAATTTAAAGTATAATAGTTTATTTTCCTGAAATGAATGATGCAAATATGGACAGAGGAAAAGTTGTGTACACTACCATGTGTGCATGTTAATTCAAACATGAAATAAGACCAATCGCTGTATTGGTTGTTATTCTATATAATGGCACTGAATATATGCATCCATTAAATCAAATACTTTAAACATTTTTAACATAGTTCCAAATAATCAAACACCTTGTATTTGTAAATTTGTGTATTTTAAAATAAAAGTATTTGAAAGTAATGTAAATATTTAAATATGTATTTGACCCAGGTCTGGTATCGATACCTTCATTAATCCCAAAGTCTTTCAGTGATACTTTAAATTCATCTAGCAAATACACATTTGTATCACAATAGGTTTCAGCACAATTTTCTATTCTGACCAGCAATAGTTGAGGATTTCCTAGTGTAGACAATAAATGTGATTATGAGGCAGGCTCATTTGTCAACTACACGATCAATGGAGAAAGTGTCAACACCCGTCCTTTGAATTTGGGCATGCATCCTTTAAAGAGGTTTCATGAACCCCATAATAGGTGGAGCTACAGTGAGCTGTCAATTACTTGTTTAAACAAATCAAATGTGTGCCCACCATTGAAAGACACAATGATTGTCAATCAAATAAATTTAGCAAATGTATTCTCATTCACGCCCTCTCTTTCACTCTATTTGGCAGTCTCAGATGAGGCTTTGCTTCCCATAGCGACAGTGCAGTGTACCATCTTTCCTAGAACTAATCAACAATAACAGCATCCATAATAATATTCCTATGAGGTGCCCAAATAACTGCATAGGCACCATATTGGAAACATAAACATTTAATAGCACTTAACATTATACCAACATATGACAACAACAATTGAACAATTTTGTTATTTTTAACTTTGAAATGGACATGACCCATTTTCTTTGAATTCCTGGATTGCGTTTGGTTACTCTCCCTAGTCATTACACATTGATCATAACATGGTCTGCTGGCTCAGGCATACAAAGTGGCCATGGAGTTACATGAAGTTAGTGGCAAATTATAGCACAGATTGTTTTTACATTTCCAACTTTTTAATGTATATATGCACGTGTTGTGCCATTGATTAAAAAAACTAACTATATTAACCCGGTGTTCAACAAATATCACAGATGGAGGCACATTGATCATAAGGATGATCGTACAGTTTATCTTTACTTAAGCTGATTCTCCGGTCACCACTTCTCTAGCCTGCCCATTCAGACAACAGGTACCTGCCAAGTCCAGGCAATGTCATATCGAAATGATTTGGAAATGAAATGAAATCAATTCATTGCTACTATCACCCAATTCCAAATGTGTACGTCTTCAGGTGAAGTGGATGAATGGGAGAAACGATCAGAGCAGGACCGTGGGCCAAAGGACCTGCAGTCTTTGGGTCTGTATGTCAAAGTAAACATTTCCTATACAGGCAAGAGACCAGGGGCCGTATGTACAAAGATTCTAAGAGTTGGAGTGCTGATCTAGGACCAGTTTAGCCTTTTAGCTCATAATGGATATGGTTAGGATATGGACAGGGGAAACCTAATCCTAGATCAGCACTCCTACTCTTAGAATCTTTGTACATACGGCCCCAGATCACTAGTTTTCACACATATTCCCAATATTTGACCCACACCCCTATACACAAGAACACAAACAAACACATAAAACTGGCTAGAAAGCCTGCACCATTTACATAAAGAAAACAAATTGAAATAAATGACAAAAACGAACACAATCCTAATTTCACTGAATTTAACCGACTGCCTGGCTGGAAGACGGGAGTAGACTAAAGGAGGGAAAGGGGAAGGGGAAGATGGCAAAATGAAAGCTTGGCTAAAAAGGCTTCATTCACAAATATAGATAATGCAGTAGGACCCTTCCTTTTTGAACGAGTGTACTGCAATTCATTTGGTTTCTGAAACATTCTTAACTGTGCTTCAATGTCACGAGTGGTTTTGGAGTTTGACTCAACCTACTGCAAATGCAGGTGAGGCTGCTGATAAGACTGAAGTGATCAGCGCAACGGGGTCACTGACAACACTGACGCTGCCCTGACTCAACCCATTTATCTACAGTGCAAAGTGCCATTTTGCTGAAATAGTTTGCTTTAGAGGTCTGTTGAACCCTAAAGACCAGAGACCGAAAAGTTAAATACAGATTTTTTGAGAATAATAAAATGAAGTTTCAAATACCTACACTTCCATATGACAGAGACGGTGACAAAGATGGACAGAAACTTGTCCCTGGATTCAGTGGAGGTTATGGCATTATCTACCATTTGTTTTATTGTAACTTATTATATTGTAATACATACATTTATTGTAGTATGCATCAATAATCCATTGTCACATTCTTCCAAATGTTACACGGCCTTTCACCTTTCGCAGTGGTTTGAGTACTCAGAGGTCATAATTACTGCTTCCATGTTTTCTGCAGTAATGCAATAATGCCAGCAATGCTTTCTACTGAATCCCAGGGGAAAAAGAGGAGCAACCGGAGAGAAAAACTAATCTGGAGAAAACGGAAGGAGAGGGGAAGGAAAAGCCCTAGATGAACTTTAGGTGCTTGTCCTCTGGGATGCCGTAGTTTGCTTTGTGATCTTCAAAAAGTTGAGTGAGGCCCTCCATGTAGAGGTTGTGCAGGGCATCAATGTCTTCTCGACTAGGGGAGGGGGTCTGGACCACAGGGATGGGCCGGCCAACTTTTTGGGGGCGGGGCGGGGCAAGTGGGGAATGACAAAGTGCAGGAGAGAGACAGGGAGAGGGGAGAGAGGGCAGAGTGGAGAGGAATAGAGAAAAGTAAAAAGAAGAGATGTTGAAGATGGCAAGGAGGATAGAGGGAGTAAGGGGAGAGAGTTTACACACAGTTAAAAGTGACCCACAGCTCTTTATAACAAATGCTAAATTACTTGGTCAATCCCTGATTCATCATACATTTTGGTTGTTTGACTCTTTTCTATATAGTTTCTATATAGTCCACCTACTTTTATTTATAGTGTGATCCTGACACAATGTGTACCTTTCAAATGGGAACATGGGAGTATCATAACTCGATTTGTGGTGTCGCATTAATAATGCAAAATCAACTCTTTAGACCCTATTTCTTACCCACTGTATGGATGGGTTTCCTGTAAGGCAGAAGGCCAAAGCTGTACTGGAACACGCCCCGGGCATGAAATATGGGCAAGGCCACACCCATAATCTTCTGCAGGTTGTCCTGGATGCGACGCAGGGGCGAGCCAGCTGGGTTCTGTATCTGGTCAAATAGTTCATTCTCCCCAAACGAGAAGACTGGCACCAACTGGGCCCTTCAGGGCGAGAGAAGAGAGGAGGGGACAGAAATATGAGAAAGACTAGGAGTGAGAGGCAAAGAGAGAGATGCACACACACACACCAATAGAAACAAGATACACTGCTTAATGGAATTAAGGCAGGAAATTACGCACGCACGCACGCACGCACACACACACACACACACAAGTCCGTTACCCATGTTTGAGAACCAGTTTGATGAAGCCTTTCCGGTTGAGCACCTGAAGGGTCAGAGCTCCCGGCCGGGCATCCAGGGACTCAGGAGCGCCACCTACAGCCACCACAGCCACATGACCCCCACCAGGACGACTCACGACATAGCTGGCACTGCTTTTCTCACTGGACACCAGACCTGGTGGGAGCAGGTGAAGGAAGGATTCAAGGGTAATCAAGGGAGGTGAAAGGAACAGAAACAAGACATGCACTGTAGCTCTCCCCGAGCAGCTACCACTGGTTTCCATTGATCCAATTAAAGGAATTCAATCTGAAGTAACATCAGATTGGTAACCAAACAATACACATCTTGCAGAACCGTTGATGGATACGTTTCAGAATTATACAGCAGCCAGCCATTATGAAAATGATCACATTATTTACATTATGCCTCAACAGACATTTACTCCAAGCAGACCTTCATTGCTTCCTCTTTTGGCATAAAACAATCCTATTTATAAATGGTTCATTCTCATAGAATATATTCACATAGAAATCAATTCACATACATAAAAGAACCACATGGTAACAATGACACCTTTTATTGATTAAGTGATTTTCATAGACCCAAAACACAAAGGTACACAAATCTTTCTGGTAAGTGCAGGACCAAAACGGTAAAATGTATCCACATGAATAAAAGATGTTTGTTAAACCAAAATAATTCTGTGCCATGTTGAAGTCAAGATGTCACGAGTATGTATCTACGTTTGTAGACTTTATTTACTTTATAACCCGTTCACACAGTACAATTTTTACTGAAGCAAAATTAACATTTGTCCTCAAGGCCATAACAGTCATAAATGCATAAAAGACTTTTGCATTCCTCGTTGATTTTAGTTTTTGATTGTTCATTGGTATTGGTGTCATTTATTATTCCCGTTGCAATTTTTATACATGTTATATTATACTCACCACATTTTTTACACTGTACTTAATTTATTCGTTTTGTACTGCGTTTTAACAGTTTGAGTAACATTTTATAGATCATTGAGATAGCTATGGGTAGGTTTCTATGTCGTTTTTTACAAGTTTCATTGAAAAAATGTTTTTAGGCTTATGTGTGGTTTGGTTGTTGTGAGTTTTTTACTTGACTGCACAATGAATTGCCCATCAGGAACAATAAAGATCTATTGATTGATTGAAGGGAATGGTGAGGTAACTTGCTCAAGCATACACCTGCAGTGCCCCAACTAGGACTAAAGCCCACAACCCTGAGGTGAAAGGCGCGCACGCACGCACGCACGCACGCACGCACACATGCACACACTGAACTGTCAAAGCTGGGAGAAACTAGGGTTATCATACTGTCAATCTTCTCCCCATGATGGTGTCCAGTGACTCTCTAAAACTGTCCTGCGGGTTAGGGGGCATGCATTTCAGGCTGGAATTCCTTGTAGCTCTGCACTGGGTCATGAATAACATTGCTCCACAACAGTCACGTGGTTTAATGTTCTACACCGCTGCCCCCTTGGTACTTACACAACTGCGAGTTGCCCCAATACATGCCTTTTGCAGCATTTTAGACGGAATGAGACAAGTGAAAAGAGAGGGATGACAATAGACACACAAGGCTATAAAAAATGTTTTAAAAATGTAGCATAGACAAGATGAGAAAGAAAAGTCAAATAAGCGTACAATTCAGTAAAAAGAAAGGAAGCAGGGAGATTTGGATGTCAGTCTGGGTGAGTGTGGGGGGGTACGTCCATTGATATGGAGACAAACCTTCAAAGCAAAACAACAACAACAAAAAAACACAACAAATACACTCAGACTGTTTCTCTCTCAGCCCATGTAAGGTTTATGCGTGGGAGGGGAGACTGATATTCTCGGAATTACTGGGAATCTCCAGAAGCACAACGCATTAGAAACCTGTGCGCATTTGTTACAGTATGACACAGTATCTGAGACTCTTTCAGTCTTTTTCTCCCTCCCCACTCTGTTGCCCCATGCAGCATGACAGAGTGGTCCACTTGGTCAGCGTTCAATACTCCATCAGACATACCCACACCCGACAGACCTTTCACAATCTCTTGTTGTGTAAGGGACCCAAATGACACAACCCCGTCACAAGGCAAACAGTGTGCACATCTCTCCCTCTACCCCTCCCTTCCCCCCCTCTCTCAGGTTATTTGAATTCTATTCAAATTAAACATTTAATCTCTCAAAAATGTTTTAAGCTTCTTCCTAGTTGTATAGTCACTTTAAGCAGTCTGTTCAACTATCCCTTTTCCCTGTACTGTTGTGCCTTCTCTCACATCATCAAGACAGTGGCAAGTGTCCATGCACAATTCTTACTGGTTCTCGCCTGATATATTACACAAATCTTAGCACTGGCTGGAATATGGCACAATACTCTGTGCAGCAGACACTGATGACATGAAGTCTATACTTGGAATGACCTGTCCAACCTCAAAGATAGCTGGTAGCTGCTCTACTCTGCAAATACATTTTGGTCAAACTCACTATCTAGCTGCTGCGTTTATATATCAAGAACTTATTTTCATGTTTCTTAAGTACAGTGAAGGAAAGGGAAATGGGTACAGGTACTGAATGGCTTTCAATATCCAGCTAATTACTTTTAGGTCTGGTTGCTTTGTGCCACATAATTGAGGATAAGACCCAACCCCTGGCTTTAACGCAACCTGTCTTTTTAAAGTGGTGAGTACCTTATAAATGGGTTGTCAATGAACTGACCCAGTTGCAGGACTTGAGTTTATCACTCAAGTAGATTCACGTGTGCACACAAACAAATGACATGGAAAGAAACAAATACAAATAAAAATGATGTTCATGTCACAAGTATGCCACTTCAGAGAAAAGAAGTGTGTCCACCAAACGAACGGTGCAGGCATTGCTCAAAGAAATACACTTCATGGACCCCGCGACCAGAGGGGGGTGGCTGGTCCGCAATGAGACACAGACAAACCAATCAGCTGAATACCACCCTCCCTGGGCACTGTTATAGCCAATTATGTGCCACCCTGTAGGGCGGCTAGTCACAGTTGCCATGGGCATGGTCCAGATTTGATACGAGACTGAGGGGCACACACAGGAGGGGCACACACAGGATGAGCCACTCAGCAGCACTCGCTCTTATGTCTTAAGGAATAGGGCTTCCAGTGTTTGTAAGGAGCACAAGCCTATGGAAACAGAATGGGGACCCAGGAGGGGCCGCAAACGCACACCTAATAATAATAATATATGCCATTTAGCAATGCTTTTATCCAAAGCAACTTCCAGTAGTGAATGCATATATTTTTCAGTATATATGGTCCAAATGGGAATAGAACCCACAACCTTAGCATTGTTAGTGCCATGCTCTACCTACTGAGCCACACAGAACCACGAACCACACCTACCTCCACACATGATGTAGTCCCGAAAGAATGGCACACGGAACCAGAATGGCAGCATCAACAGGTAGGGGGTAAGGCCTGGGAACAGGGTTGCAAACCCAGATGCCTCTGTGCAAAAGTTCCCAAAAGCTCCTGCAACCAGGACACCGTGGGGGTGGAACCCAAACAGGTAGTTGTGTTTGGGATCAAGATCTACAGTCTTGATCAGCTGTAGAATGAAAATGACATGGAGGTTCAGTACTATGTTCACATTTTTCATTCAATTTTATTTTGTTACAATCAGAAAACTACAGGAAGTGGAAAACAAAACGTGCTTAAAAAGTGAACAAATAGAAACTGGCTATGTAAAAAGCATACAATAGCTTTTGTGCAAACCAAAAAATAATCCATAAATCTTCACTTGCTGGATGTATAAGCTCTAGTTTAAATAAACTTCAAAACTGAGCTTTAAAAGGATCAAACCATCTCCTCGAATGCTCAGTGTGTTCTGTGACAATATTAAAGATTCTATGCCAGTCTTGGCAAGATTCTGTTTGCCACTTTGAAGTAAAGGGTGATGGGTACTGTCAGAATTCAAGGAGTAAAACAACAGGGCACTCACAGAGATGGGAAAATAGTCCCGGAAGTACTGCCAAACAGGCCAGTTGCGGACCCAATGAGAACGCCGGCCCCCGGTGATAGGCGTGTCCCTGTCCAGGTATAGCCAGCCTGCGTATAGCATGGCCAGAAGCCACCACCGGCTCACACAGACCAGTATGTACACTGCCAAGCAGCACTGAGCTGGTTGGGGCGGGGGGACCAGAGAACAAAAGACCAAGAGTATTATTATTTTCCCCATTTTTTATTGTTGTTATCATTATGTGCTTTGGCAATACAATACCTACTGTAAACCATGCCAATAAAGCTGAACAAATACATTTTAATGTAATTAAGTTTAACAAAATGACGAGGAGAAAATGGAGAGGGAGAGAGGATACAGAAGAAGAGAAGAGTAAGAAAGAAGAAGAGGGTGGAAAGAGAGGAGGGAGAGAAAAAGACAGAGATGAGGAGGAAGGGAAGGTATGAAGTGAGCCAGCAGAGGGACACCAATGGGAGGAGTGAGAAAGATGAATGGTGAACTGTCATGGCATAGGATCAAGGGGACATAAAGACATGGAGGTAAAGAAAAGTAGGTGTAAAGTCATTTGAATTAAAACACAAAAATTCTGACAGTATTTTCAGGCAGTGCATAAATAAAGTTAAGTTAAAACAACTTCAAGTTCAGTGTACTTGTACAAATCGCAGTAGTGTTTATTTTCATCAAACACAGCCACATTAACTTCACAAGTGTGGACGCATGTTTAGAGTTTAACTTTACAGCCATAACATAGTGACAGAGACAATGGAGTTCATGGAATAGTCGCCAAGTATAGTGCCACAAAAGCACGTGGACATAGTTTTCCAATGTGACTTAATTACTACAACACAGAATCTTAGCAATAGCACTACATATTACTCTTCAAACTATTATATTTTTCAGCTTAAACGACAGCTTATGCTACACGCTAATTCTGAAAACGATACAGATAACTACAATACATCTTGCAAAGTATAGCTAGACAAAAAGCCAGCTAAAGTTTCATTTCTGTGTTGTGTATAAATGGAGTGTCAGATTCATTAAAAAAAACATTATGCCAATGCCAGATAACAAAAGTTACGGTAATATTTGAATTATTAGGCGCTGTCTAAATTGCAGGACGTGGTACCACAACAGCGAATGAAGCATTGACCGCAGCAGCCACAGGAACGTAGTGGCACGTGTGGTATGGCAGACTGGACAGTGCAGTTGGTGGCCGTATGTAACTCAACTGTGATGTTTACTAGCTAGCTAGCTATCCACTTACCCAGAGCGAGAAAGGAGAAGACCCATTGCACTACCGCCGCTGTCTGCAGGCGCCTTCGCAACGGGATATTCAGCGGAGCAAACTCAATCTTCATCACTGGCTGGAACAAGACTTTCACATTCGTAAATCTGACACTAAGTAGCTAGCAAGCTAGCTATGTCTGTACTGTCTTTTAATCCAAATCGCGTGTTGGAATGCCTCTTGCCGTGTGTCTTGTGGACTAACGTTAGTTAGATCCACGTTGGATCCGATTTCATTTCAAGGCACTATACAGATTTGAATTTTAACTAGCTAACCTTAGCTAATTATAAGTTGTTAAGTTTGTTAACAGTTTATCGGGTTCGTGAGTGGCGCAACGGATATTTTATCAGTGGACAGAAATTGAAGTTAAATACTTCCAGATTTAAGTTGGTTTCCCGACGCTCGAACACACCCAAAACGCTTACGTCAAAGACACACCCCCACAGTTATCACCGAATTGTCCAATCGTGTGAAAGCTGCTGTTCGGATTGTTGGCGGACTTCCAAAACCGCTGTGTAACAGTCTGTTGACTAATCTATAAGTATGGATTCGTCTCTATGAAAATGTTTCACATTTCGCCAAGGAATCGACATTGTTTTTTCTCTGCCAATGTTTCTGTCATTAATGGCAAGTCGTATGTGTATGCAGTCAGATCAGTGGGCGGGAGCATAACGATAGGCAAAACACGCACACTTTCACCATATGTGCTCTTTTCTATATTAATAACATTACAATTAATATAGAAAGCACAGCATATAATACTATGGATATAATTATGAGAATACAAAAAATACAATTGTTGTACAATCAAAGTATTAAATAGCCTACTACAATACTCACCACACTTCACTGACTCGTTATAGCAGCACGAATCCCTATAGCAGCACGAATCAAATTTAAATCACTAGTGCTGGCATACCTGGGGCCGCATGTACAAAGAGTCTAAGTGCTGATCTAGGGTCAGTTTAGCCTTTTAGCTCATAATGGATATGGTTAGGATATGGACAGGGGAGATCTGGGGCCGTATGTACAAAGATTCTAAGAGTAGGAGTGCTGATTTAGGGTCAGTTTAGCCTTATAGCTCATAATGGATATGGTTAGGATATGGACAGGGGAAACCTGATCCTAGATCAACACTCCTACTCTTAGAATCTTTGTACATACGGCCCCAGACCGCAAGGGGAACCGCTCCCTCCTACCTACAGACATTCATCACATCTTACAGTTAGACCTCTCCGATTTGCCTCTTCTGGCTAACTGACTGTCCCGTCACTTCGGGACAGGACAGTCACTCCTCGCGGTTTCGTCTCGAGTGTTCTCTGTTCTGACCCCCCGGTGGTGGAATGATCTTCCGCACTGGGTCAGGATCGCAGAATCGCTGGCAATCTTCCGTAAGAGACTGGAAATCCACCTCTTCAGACTCCATTACCATATTATATACTGTATAATTAAACTCATTGCCATGGCCACTGTATACATGTATAATAAAAAATAAAAATGTATCTCCCTGTGTTATGGGTACGATGTGCAGCTGGCTACGGTGATGTCTGTTGCTTTGTTACGATACTACTAGGCTACTAATAATAATAATAATAATGCATTTTATTTTAGATGGCGCCTTTCTGGACACTCAAGGTCACCTCACATAAAAGTCAATAAAAGCAAAGGTACAAAAAACAATAATAATCATTTAGAAACAAATTGTAAAAAATAAATAAAAATACTACATGGATACATGCAAACAGATCAACACACGGATGACATCACCATATGAACGACATAAAACATTGTACAATGGGAGACAGTTTACCGTGGGGAAACAGGGAGAAGTGTCAGTGGTCGGCCATGGTGAATAGGTGGGTTTTGAGCAGTGTTTTGAAGGGGGATAGTGTCTCTACGTGTCTCATGTGTGTGGGGAGTGAGTTCCAGAGTCTGGGGGCGGCGGAGCTGAATGCTCGCGCGCCCATTGTGCTGAGTCCAGTCAGTGGGATGGAGAGGAGGCCGCAGTGCGGGTTGGGGTGTATTCCTGTAGGAGATCATACTGAGGTCTTGCGCTAGCTGTGTTGTTCTTACCATGTTTAAATGCACTCATTGTAAGTCACTCTGGATAAGAGAGCCTGCTAAATGCCAAAAAAAATCAATGTAAATTTATTTGGAGTCTTTTGATGGGGCTGTTAAAATATATAGAGAAAAAAACGTGCCTAATACCCAACTCAATATGGCACCGTATTTCAAAAATTATCTAAAGTCTAATGTCATTGTTATTAACTGAAACATTCTTTACTTTTAAAGTGATGGAAAGTGATAGATAGGCCTAGTGATTTTTCACCTATAATACACTGCTGGCAATCTAAATGAAAATTGCAAAACTGTGTTCAAAAGCACTTTGGTCCAATATGTTTTATCCATCCATCCATCCATCCATTATCTAAGCCGCTTATTCCTGGTCAGGGTCGGGGGGGCTGGAGCCTATCCCAGCATGCGTTCCGGGCGAGAGGCAGGAATACACCCTGGACAGGTCGCCAATCCATCGCAGGGCACACACACCATTCACTCACACACTCATACCTACGGGCAATTTCCTCCGACTGTGGGAGGAAACCGGAGTACCCGGAGGAAACCCACGCGGACACGGGGAGAACATGCAAACTCCGCAAAGAAAGGCCCCCGGCCTGGATTCGAACCCAAGACCTTCTTGCTGTGAGGCGACAGCGCTATCCACTGCACCACCCAATATGTTTTACTTCTCCCAATTTTGTAATTCCCAATATTATTTTTAGGTATGTCCTCTCACTGCACTCATCCGTCAATTCCGCACAGGGATGGCACACGGACATGAACGTCCTCTACTCGCGGTCATTGGGCCAGAGGTTATGTGTACTGTGGTTACACAGCCGGCACAGGCAGACTCCAGAAACGGGCAGATCGACCAAAGTAATCACTATTGCGCGATGAGCGACTGAGAAACATTTCTATGTCAAAATCACAAAAGACATTTAATATTGTTCAAAACAACTTAATCAAGCTTAAACCTGTTCTTAATGCAGAGAAAACTATTTTAATGTTTTTTTTCCAGCATGCAGCACTCCACTCTGCCTCAAATAATTACAAAGCAATAGAAGTGGTGTCATCTTATAAGTACCTGGGCTTTCATCTTGATGAATCATTGTCTTTTAAGCTCCATATTGAACAACTAGCAAAAAAGCTTAAACTTTTATTTGATAAATAAGGACTGTTTTGGTTTACAAGCAAAAAAGCAGCTTGTGGCTGCTACATTTTTACCGTTACTATATTATAGTGATACTTTATATAGGAATGCCTCAGGGTCACATCTTCATTCATTGGGCACATTGTGTCATGCTGCTTTACGGTGTGTTACAAATAGCACATCCCCGATGCATCATTGTGTATTGTATGAATTGTCAGGAGTGCCATCCCTGGGCATAAGTAACATTTGTTTATACACAAAGCGATTTTGGGGCAGCTGCCAACTTACTTAAGCACTTTACTTGCTCCACCAAGAGGTGGACATTCCAATGTAAGATCACAAAATCATATCTTGTATTATGTATTATGTATTATGCTTTCAGTTATGCTGCTCCATTCTCTTGGAATCTATTGCAAAAAGATTTGAAGCCGAACTCTCATTGGAATTGATAATTTTAAAGAAAAGTTGGACAATTACTTACCATGAAGCACTCATGTTCTTAATTAACTAAAGCTTATTAGGGCATTCTGTCCCCCTTTTTAATTATTGTGTGCTTTTACAATCTTGCTTTTATTCATGACTATTTCTATATAATGTTGTTTTATGTGAAACTTTTTGTATGCTGCCTACTTGGCCAGGGCTCACTTTAAAAAGAGATGACAATCTCAACATGACTACCCTGGTTAAATAAAGTATAAATAAAAACTACTAATAAAATTCAACTAGGTAACTACTTAAGTTGTGTTGATTAGTTGAATCAGGTGTGCTGGTGGTGAAACGTAATGAATACATGGACCAGCTGGGGGTTTGTGAGAAGATAGTTGGGAACCACTGGCTTAAGTAAGCAAACCAATGTACCCAATATAGACGGTGGAGTAGTGTAAAGCCAACAGCTGAGCCGGCTCCGTTTTCAGACTCGACAAAGAGAAGCTTCATAATGATTAACGCTTTGTGACAGACTAGCATGATGCAAACTCACCTTAAATTTCCAATGTTTACCTTTAATGAGATCGCTTACAGAACAGAAAAGGTCTTATCTCGGACCTGTCAATTTCACCTCATTATCTTCTTCAATATGTGTTATTCAGATGTGTGTTTTGGACCCCATCCTAAAAAAGGGCTTCCCAAAGAGCCAACAAAAGTAAAGGTATGATGCATGCTTACCATTATTAACAGGCTTTCCAAAGTATGTCTTCGTGACACTGGTCCCAAAGCAGAGTAATTATAGAATGACATTAGGCCCACCTAACAAAAGTGCATACAAATGTTAAATGTGAAATGATGGCTCATTACAGTACCTTACTGAGACCTGATGGCTCACCACAGTACCTTAATTAGGAGTATTTGGTATTCTCTCCTAAGTTTGGACTTCCAACCAATGGAAATATCTACAGTGCATATCGGCCTCGGCTACCTAACACCTTCAAGATGCCCATAGAAGGACAACTGAGGGAGTCCCTCACCAAAAGCTCCACCAACTCCAGTTCCAGGTCACTGTATACAAGTGGGTGGGAGGAGGATGCCAGTGTTTGATGGTATTTGTCTTTTTCCCCACAAATATATAAGTAGGGGATATCACTGAACCATAATAGAATAGAATAGAATATTATTTATTGCCATGTTTTAATGGAAGGTGTCCATCTCTAAGAGAGGTTAGGGTCACATGGCGCCCCTGGAGCAGTTAGGGGTTCAGTGCCTTGCTCAAGGAATTCAAGGTGTCCCTCCGGTTTCCAGTTCATTGTTTTTTCGATCTTCCTAAGTAACCCTCTGCTTGCCAGCCTGTGTCACTAGCCACTGCTGCCCCTAATTAGTGCCAATAATGGTCAGAATCTAATCTTCTACAGGCCTCCATGATAGCGCAAAAACTGGACCTGACAACATGAGGCAGTTGGGAGGAGAGACAGGGTTCATGAAAAGTTGCAACACAACTGTGCTCAAGGGGAAGTTGAATTTGAGGGCTACTGGAAGAAAGCCGTAAGGTTTGGGTTCAAAATGGAATGGCTTCCTTTTCATCGCACTCGTTCCTTCCCAACATTGTGAAACTGTGCTAAACCTGTATATAGCATTTCAACCAATAAAACCTTTACTCACATGTCAAATATGTTCCATTTCAATAAAACCTTTACTCAGCTATCAACAAACTTCACTGACCTCAGGTAAGATTGCATGAACATGAGAAATAAATAACATCTCACAATGTGGACTCATTCCAATGAAACAAAAACTAGCTAGCTAGCTTATAACAAAAGAGTTGCTTACATCAATCAAATCCTTTCAAAAAGGGAAAAACTCAGGCCTTGCTGGCATTCCAATCAAAATTTATGAAAGCTTTTACAATGTAATAAAGGAAACCTTATTAGACTGTGTCAAGTATTGACATGAAAATGGTAAACCTACTGATACTCAAGAAGGATTAATTTCTTTACTACTGAAACAGGAGGCCAATGGTCAGTACAAAGTTCACCCTGTCACCTAAAAAACTGATGACCTCTCACTCTCCAGTGCTGTGATGTTAACCCATTCAGACCTAAAATGCCTGCTAAAAACGCCTATTAAAACCTAAGCAATTATTCTCACCTCTTAAAAAGGGTTTTCTGGAAAAATGTGACCTCACTTCACTATTTCAGCGAATCCAGTGCAAAATGTGATGTCCAGGTCTTAATGGGTTAAAGTACTAGCAAAGTGCATAGCTGACCATATTAAAAATGTCTAACCTGATATTACCCATCATGACCAATCTGTTGTTTTACATGGAAGGAATATTGGAGATAATATATGACTACTTGAAATCTTGGAGCATTATGAGGAAAGAATATATATACCTGGCCTGGCGTTTATAGATTTTGAAAAAGCCTCTGACAAGACTGGATTTTGTGTACAATTGTTTGGAATTTTTTTAACTTCGGCGAATTATTAATTAGATGGGTTAAAGTCATGTACAGCAATCTTATCTGTAAAATAATAAAAAATGGCCATTGCTCCCATTTCTTTATCAAGAGCTGTAAAACAAGGCTGCCCGCCATCTCCATCTCTCTTCACAATGGCAATTGAAATTCTAGCCATAAAGATACCGTGGCAAGAGTGAGGAGCCTAGACACAGAGAGACGGTGCAACAAGCCCTGGAGAGGCCTTTATTGAAGCAGTGTGGGAAGGGGTGAGGGGCAAAATCGTCAAGAAGGTCAAGGAGGTTGGTGAGTGTAATTCCAGTGAGGGAGAGGGTTCAGGGAGGACAGGTTCCCAGGTGGTCTGGAAGGAGGCGGCCTGTTGTCTCTTCCGTGTCGAACCTGTAGAGAGAAGCAGATAACAATCTGAGGCTGCCAACAGTTTCGATTCTACTGAACTCCTCGCTGAGTTTTCCACGTGGCCTTTTAAAGGGCCTGTGACGAGGCTGAAGTGACTCCAGGTGTGCCTTGTTGTGCCCCACCTCCACCACCTTAGGAAACCACTCCTCCCAGCCTTCTTGTTTTGATGGTTGTGTGGGTGATGCTGATGGTTGTTTGAGCCCACAATTTTCATCTCTTAACAGCCTTATTGAGGACTTTGATAACTCCTCCAAACTATCGGGTCTAAAGCCAAATTATGATAAATGCACTATACTAAGTATTGGATCACTGAAGAATACTTGCATTCAACATACCTTGTGGCTTGCTAATAAAATGGATGGATGGATCTGTTGATATATTAGGTATTCATATCCCTACAAATTGAAATGGTCTTTCTGCAATTCATTTTAACAAACTAGATAAGAATTTACGACCATGGAGGGGGAAACACTTGTATGGTACGTATGGTAAGATTACTCTAATTCTTTAGTTGTATCCCAATTTACTTATCTACTTATGGCTTTTTACTGTCTCCAAGTGAATCCTATTAATTATATAACCAAAAAATATTAAATTTTATTTGGAATGGCAAGCCTGAAAAGGTTAATGTTCATACCTTTAAAAATATAAATCATAGCTGCCAGCCATTTGACTACCTTACACATTGAAATAAAATGGGGTTACATGTTGTGACCTGACCAGTCAGTATAGTTAATTTTGCTAATTTGTACTGGTTCAAAATACTTTAGATATTGGTTCCAGAGCTTAAAATAGCTGTGCATTGGCATAAGTAAATTAGGAATTACTGGAATTAACCTCTAGGTAGAACCCTGATGTGTAGAAACCATATATTCTGTTGTACTAAACATTTAAAATAGGTTTAAAACGTTGTCTAAATAGATAACAAATAATAAACCGTGGCAGCACCGCACCCAGTGACAACGTGTCCCCATCCCCCTCAAATGGGGCACCAGCTGCCACTGATTTGCAGACAGTGCTTTGAAATCTATTTATCAACACCCTAACAATGGATTCACTCAAAACCTCATCTGTGAGATTGTACAGTCAGGCCTCTACCATCAGACCAAGAGGTCAAAGGTCAGAATCAAAACCACTTCATAACTGCATTTAAAAATACAAAAATTATACATATTTATCCCCATTTGTGTGGTTTGCTTATGTGTGGAACCCACATATTGCTGTTTGCAGCTAAATTTATTTTAGTATTATTTGTAATGAATACCTAGCTACTAGAATATGCAGCTGTGCCTTAGTAAACACTGCATAATCCTTTCATGAGAATGTTAAAAATGACAGGAATACCACCATATCATATCACCCTTTTCAGTGCCAACATGAATATTTATCAACCAGTTAATTGATAGGCAAATGTTGGTATTTTAGAGGAAGGTATGGAAATAGCTGGCTAACTAGATAGCTAGCTAGCTAACTGGCTGCTTCTTGATTTGGCATTGAGCGAGATCTTAACTAACCCGTTTTGTAAATTAGTTTATTTTAGACTAGGATGAAGCAATGAAGCACATAGCTAGCAAACATTATTGCTCTCACAGTAATACACTAGAATTAGCATTGAACACAGCAGCCACAACTAGCCCACTTTATTAAGACAATAGCAGAACAATATGAGGAAAATTGTTATGCTTGCTTGCTAGCTGCATTTACAATACCAGTGGAACAGTGGGACTAAAAATGTATTAAACTGGTTTCAGAAGAGGAAAAAAAAGCTGTGTTGGCAATGTTATTCAGCACAAGTATTGTGAATACTTTGTTTACAAACTGATGCAGGGCCACAGAACAATGAATGAATTAACTCCCAAATATAGTATAGTCGTTACTACAATCTTTTGGTGTGTTGTATTAGTACGGTTGGTGCTTTAGAGGAATGTATTGCATGGCCTTGAACTGAGAGAATCCCAGCCATCTAATTCCATTGAGCACGCATGACATTCCAGCTGGAAGTGTGTTTGCTATTGTATTTTTGTTCATTCTGCATTATGAAGAAGAAAAAAGCACAACTACTGCATATTACAAGTTTTTAAAAAAAATGTATCTTGTAATATACAGCCTATCTATGCTACAACAAGGCAGAAGTATATCTGGACACCCTACACAATCTTTCTCACCTTCATGGGGAGAACTTTGTCAATTTAAATTTGTTGGGGAGCATTTTTAGTGTGCAATGTTTGTCTTTCCCAGGTTCTCTTTTTCTCCACTTGGCATCTAACAAGAAAGCTGGATGTTCACCTGAGCTCATCGAGATCAAGGCATGCCATCAACGGCATTCAATGGCCACAGACTCGGTCTTTACAAACGTTAACTTCTGTACCCTCTGACGTCATAGAAACAGAATTCAGATACAACTTCACACAGCCAGACAATAAATCCCCAGGCTATTTTGTGTTTCTTCCTAATCTTTTTATTCTGCATCTTCCACTTCTTCATCTTCTGCTTCTCCTTAATTTCCCTGCCACTTACATCATCAAAAATGCTCCATACCCCAAATTATTATTTTATGAGTGAAGTTTCAAATAAAAAATGTATGGGAGTCAATTGAAGATGGGGGATTTTGAGTAATATTTTGGGGGAATAAGATTCCACGCATCTTCCAACACACAAAACAAAGATGTAAACCGTGTAAACACTACATCATATTTTTTCGTGCCTCTGATAACCTGGCCCTGTTTCATACCCAGGTAGTAACCTAGCTACATCGCATTTAATGACAACAACCGGCTAGTTAGTGTTCTCCTGGAAGTTCACAGCTAAATAACTAACTGAAGTGTAATGTTACCTCGCCAGTGACATATTCCATCAGTAACCTTACCCTGATGTCTACATTGCTGCCTCTTTAACTAGCTAGCTAACTAGTATATAGCCTACTTCACGCGTTTCATTAATAAAACAACAGTCAACACCGCATCACCTAGCTTTCCAGTTGCATATTTAGTCATCTACTCCTAGTTTGTTTCCCTCCTCACCCACAGAAGATAGTTAGCTTGGGAAGGATATTTTAAAAGTTTAAAACAACAATGCTCACTTTAAAGCTGCATTTCTTTGAATTAATACTAAGGTATACAACTACAACACATTGTAACGTGGATAGAATCGCCAGCTATGTTCTCCATCAGTAAGGATCACCTGTCAAATTCTAATCGATTCGTTCAACTTTGATGATCTGACAATATCTGCCAATACACGACTCACACAGCTTCAGCATTCGCAGCACATCTTGTAGATAAAGTAACATTCGTTTACAAAAATAAATTACAAGAAAAGAACAGCGATTGATAAGATAGCGTCAGGCAGATCATTCCATAGAAGTCACCTGCCAGCCCTGGTTCTACAATAAAAGTTAATTAAAAAAAAAATAAAAATGCAGAAACAATTTGTATGTTTAGGATTAGAGAATGGTTGCTTTCTATTACCTTTCGCCATTGCTACGAAGACATGTCACTCGGCCACTGTTTCTAAAACCTACCAGCCTCAACCTTACAATAGAACAAACATTTACTATGCCTTACAGTGCTACACAGGCTTAAAAAACACAAGAATGAGCAATTCATTGGCCTACCTTCAGGAGCTTGTGAGAGCGTTTACCCAACTTGCCGGCAACAACTCCATAGCAAGTTGAGGACCCAAACCTTGGCGTCTCTACCTATGCCTGTGCAAATAACCTAATAAATTATATTGTAGCCTACCAGCAATGGCGTAGTTGCCTTCAATTAGCCCATCCTCACCGGCTGCATAGGCTATCTGTAGTTATCAAATAAAACATTTTCTAAATTTATAAGTGCAAAAATGCACTGGGAATTAGTCATTTTCTGTGTATTATTGACTTGTGCTTCTGCAAGCAGATGAGCCATCTCATGTTTATTTTCCATTTATGTTAATAATGCAATATAGTCTAAATGTCATAATGGTAACTGTTTATCAAACTGGAAACTGCTTATCTGATGTTATTTTGCTAGTGAATGGCCCATCTAAAAACTATATGAGTTTCTGTTTGAGTAAAGTAGCATCTAAAGTCACACAGCAGTGTGGTATGTAGATACACAGGTCAACAACCTCTGATATAACCTCACACAATTTAGAATATAACCTCACATTAAATTTAGCTTTAATTCTGAATATTACTGAGTGTTTGATAATAATTAAATTCTATGCATGCTAATATGGCACCTGGCTGCATGTTTACATCGAATTCTGAACTATATACCGTAATGATGGTAACAGCTCAGTAATAATCTAAAGTTTAGACTATAAAATGTATCCTTGCTGTACCTCTAAATCAATTACCAGAGCCCATAGTCAAGAGATGTGGCTATGCAATTGCACAAATCTTATAAATGTGATGAAGATGTCAGAGGTGGGTTAGGAAATGGTTGTTGAATTGCAAACTGTTTCCATCCCTTTACATAAAAATTCGTGATCATTGTGACTTCAAAACGTTTCAAATCACTACCAAAACCAACATAAAAATGCTCATATCTTGTGTGTTACATCGGTGCATTCGCCAGTGCATACGTCAGGATGTTTAGCTGACGGATTGGGAAATAATTTAAACCAATTTATGTACTTTTGTCAATTACTTCTGGATATGCTTGTGCGAGGTGATACATATTGTGGAGGTAAATCAATATAACACCAATGCGCAGATTTTCTGTTTCAACATAACCAAACAGCGTTACTGCAGTGTAGCTAACCAGCTGAGACAGGTGAACCGGGTTAGAATGTAACGAAATTATGTTATGTCATTTATGTATGGAGGCTTTCTATCTTACCACTATAAACGTTCACTATCACAATCAGCTTTTCAAATTGCATAAATATTCAGCTCTTTCCGCCGCCAGAGGGAGCCCACGTCCCGCCACGATTTACCTTTTGACCCCAATCGTTATTTGTTTTGGTTGGGACTTCTGCGTGTGATAAATTCGAGCTGCGCTTTTCAGATTAATCCACCCAAATCGCAGGGATGCGCTTTTAAGCTTCTACAATGAAAAGGATGGGGGGGGGGTGTCACTCTATAAATATGTCCCAGAGACATTCCAGCGAACATATTGGTTAGTTGTTTGTTCAGCATCGTAAGGTCCGCGTCTCCTCTTTCTTGTATTTGGGTAACACAGCTGTTTATTCGTGTTTTAATTGTCTTCTGTCGAAGTGTGTCCGCATCCCTATCTCGTGCACTGAAATTTGAATATTTAATGGCTATTAGGCTACAGACGCTGCGGTATTCTTCTGTTGAATAAGATACACAGAAATGAGCACTTAAAGCATTTTAAGATACCAAAGTTCATTCAGGTTCAGATTAAACAAAAAATGACTTTTGGCCTAGACTACTACAGCACACTGTACTACAGTATATGCTATAGCCTACTGAATACTATATTATATAAATATAGAATGCAAATAATAAATAAAGCAGAAAATAGAATCTTCTTTGTTACATTCAGTTTGGTTTTGAGTTAAATATAGGATGCTAATGCTTATTTTCTCTCTTTGGTTTTGGTCACATCTTTCCCCTTTTCCTCTTGAATTGCCTCACTCTTTTCTCCTTCCTTGTATAGTCATTATATATCACCCTTCCTCCTAATCCCCTTCTTCATTCCTTCCTCTCCCTCTTTCTCGTTCTGTAGGTCGTGATGTTATTTATATTCAACTAGAGCCCACTGAGGTACAGCTTGTGATAAATGAGTCTCTCTCTTCCCTCCTCCCCCTCCCCCTCTCATTGTATTCTATCTGCGTAGCAGGTGAGGGAGGGCAGTTGTGAGAGGGGGGAGAGTGGGAGGGAGGAAGAGAGAGGGCTTATTATTTAAGATTTTTCATGAGTGTTGCCCGCGTGTGTTTGTTGAGTGATTGGTCAGAGTGCAAACACAGTACTACACATACAAGCTGAACATAAATTTATAAATTCAGTAAATACACCCACACATTCCATACACATATTTATACACACCAACCTTATAGTCATGCCCCCAAAGTGAATATGCGCATATGCATACATGTATGCATACACAAAGTGAATATATCCTTATATTAAAATATACATGATTCTCTACATTCTCTTGTTCAAACACACACACAACACACACACACACACACACACACACACACACATATATATATATATATATGGGCAAATAAACATAAGACTCCTACCCACCCACACACAAATACACACACACCATCCTTACCCATCATGCCAAAGCCCACCCAGTTTGAGTTATAAAGACATTAATAAATGTTTCGGTATAATAAATGCTAGTACTGTATCACATATTGAAATAAGAAAAATCAACAATAACATGACCAGTGAAACGGTGACATCTGGTGACATACAGGCTGGGATACAAGCACAACACTCTACTTTCACTAGATGACAATTAAAATACCCCTTTTTTTCCACATTGCTGACAGTTCAGTTTTTGCCCCACTAACCTTGTTTTATCCCTCCCTCAGTTCCCTCCTTCTCTACCTCTCTCCTCACTAACATTTTCTTTTGCCCTCCTTTTTTGATCATATCTCTCTCATTCATTCTCAATTTGGTTACTGTTTTCCTACTCTCCCTCCCTATGCTGCATTTTTCCTCTTGAATGAAGGACTTTGATAGTCTGCAGTGCTACGGTTATATTATATGTTTATGCTGGTCTTGTGCCTGTGCTGTGTATTTTTATTTTTATTTGTCTCTACCTTTCTTGATTAGTTGTTATTTCCTTGTATTTTACCTTCCTCTCTCTTACGTGCCCCCACCCCGTATATCAGACAGTGAGGATGGAACAGACAGTATAAAGGTGAATCTATTTATAGAGTGTGCGCAAGACGGAAGGAGTGAGATAGGTGGGGGAAAGAAGGAAGGAAGGAGGGAGGGAGGGAAGGAGAAAGGGAGAGAAGAGTCTGAAAGGTAGATGGCAGCACATAGGGATTCGGAAGAGGAAAGGGAATGAGAGATGGAGATGACTGCAGAAAAGATGTGGGTGTGTGATGGGTGGTGAGGATGGAAGGGGGATAAGCAGACATGCATTGTTTGCTGCAATAAAGCAATATGATTTCTAACTATGTTGGAGTCCCATGTGCCACAAATGCACTATGAGATTAGTTTTCCATGCTTCTATTAGAAATGTGTGTATATGTATCTGCATTTTCTGTCCGCACTGAGAGGTATGCTACCATGAGTGAAGAAGAGGGGCAGGGTTGCATTGAGTATATAAAGCCCCCTTCAGTCTGTGTATAGATGTGTATGTCAATCAATTTGTGCATGTGCATGCATCCATGTGTGATCATTTACCAAGAGTTTGACCATTTTTCTTTACATAGTGAATTGAGGTCTGAATAAAAAATGCAAAACTTGCCAATTACCTTTGTATGTACATTAATCAGTTATTAATTGAATACAGAACTATTCCTCTATACGTCCCTACGAGTAGATTCGTGTATCTGTCAGAGAGACTGTGTAGGTGTGTGTGGAAGCTGGCGTTAGTCGGACTCATGACAGTGTGTGGAGCGCTATACGCTGACAGCCTGCTTACGTCTGTGCCGAGTGCGCTGGCAAAATTGTAAATACTCGAGGGGAGACTGCAAGAGAGGGAGAGAGAGAGGAAGGGAGGGAAATGAAGAGTAGAAAATATAAATAAAGGGCAACAACATCTTAAACGATCAATTTAAACGACGTAGCGGACAAGAAGCGGCGACCATTACAAAAACAGCAATATGATAGAACGTCTCTAAAGCTGGAATTTGTGGGGCAAGCTGAACACGAGAATGGAATCTTCGTCAGCTCCTTCCTCGCGCTTTATGAGCCAACAACTGCTTCCGAGAATCTAAATTATTTATATTAATAGTACTACTTCTTACTGAAATTCGTGTTTATTTGTTTACTCATGTATATCGTTTCAACTAATCTTATTCCTGTGTGCACACAGACATTGTACGTCAGGAACACCCAATGATTGTATTTGTGAATGAGCAATTTTAGGGAGGAATTTGGTACCGTCGCAATGAATTGCACCACGGATTCAACCTCAACTATAACCGGACCTAACATGTTCAATCGACGGGAGAAACAGAAACGTAATTTTCAAATAGAATAACCGCTGCTTGTGTTCTATAGTCTCATTGGTGAATCATATTTCCAATGTCTCTTTCGTGATGCTACGCTAATTAAAGTGTCTTTTTTCCTTTTACCTCCTTTTCAACCTTTCCTCCCTGAAGAACTGCAGTATCATCATTATTTATTGGTGTTTTTTAAAAACTGAAAACCTCTATTTTTCTCAATTTTCTTTTTCTCTTTGCGTAAAGTAATAGTTAATCGATGTGTATGTATTTGCTATTATTTCCGCACGGGTTAAGGAGTTGCGGATATTTACTAGTATTTGGCTAACTCCGTACCATACGATGAAAATAGCATATCTTTTTTTTCTGATAGAACTGCCTATATTTTGATTTGGCACTCCCGTATACTATATAGCTGGAAACGAGTTATTTACACCCTTTATTAATAACAATAAACAGAGTTGGACATTTTCGAGGTTGGTTTCTCGTATTTGGATGTGACACCATCAGACCACAGAAGCAGGTAAGTCGATTCTCATCCTTATTATTGTTGAAACCCACATACGATATAGCTGGAGGATGTCAAATTTCAGTGTGAGAAGTTCATTTGCGGACATTTAAAAAAAAAAAAAGGTCAAATAATGAACCAGAGTTGTGAGTTATGGAATTCAGAAATAACCCCCTGCTGTTCGAGATGTGATAGTTGATTGACATAATCGGTCGTTTCTTTGACATAATGCGCTTTCGCGGTGGCAGCCTTTGGTAAACTTGAAATGAAATGTGTTTATGGACTGCTAACACGTTGGTCTCTATCTCTGTGCACCTGTTGGATTTTAATTTAGTAAGTTTGTTCTTTGAGCTGATCGGTTAGTAGGTTATCTCAGGGAGCATGTTGGTGTGGAACATGCGCATGTGAGTTTGTAAATATTTGGAGAATATGTATTATGGGTGTGTTTTAGAGGTAAAGAGAATGTGTGTCCGTAGGGAGTGGAAGTGTAGGACTATGCTGCTTTTATGTGAACACGTCTTTATAGCAAACCGTTCAATCCATGGGTTGTTCGTGTGTTTCAAAAAATGTGGTCGAGTGTCACAACATGGTTTATTCCAAACTACGCTGTCTTGACTGTCAGTCAGCTTGTTTTTGCTGTGCATGGACATGTCTTCTCTTGCATGTCTGTGTCTGGTCAATGAGATTGTCTTCTTGGCAGTGTGGGCAGTGGAGTGTGTGTAAAACAGACGCTGTTTATTGCGCTGCTGTTGCCCCTGCCTTAGTGGTTTACTACGGTATTTATACTCACACCGACTGGAGGGGGGGTTGGGGGAGGAGGAGTGGGGATGCACACACACCTCACAGCCCTGTCTGAGCGTGACGCCAATGAGGGAGAAAACACAGCACAGTGCCTCCAGACACACACACACATACGGCAGAGGAACACGCACAGCATACATGGATGCACGCGCATGATAAGCTATGATTTAAGAGCATACATTAGGGTTGGAGAGTATGTCTGCCTCTGCGGTTCAGGCTGATTCTCTTCATTAAGAGGCAGTCGGCAGAAAATCAGGACTGAGAGACAGGGACCACTGTCCCTTTTATCTGATGTCGTCTTATTCCCCCGTTTGCTCGATCAGGGGATTAAATCAATGCTGTTTCTTCAACTGAGCACACACTATGTGGCTGGTTGAGCCTGAACGGGACTCTTTTGAGGAAGGATGACATTGGAGTGACTTAAGGGTGGGGAATTGCAGTGCTGTCTGCCACACTATGGTAAGTGTGTGCTGTTGCAGATGTGGGATTGGCCAACACCCTGTCTGAACCCAGATCAGTTGCCTGCAATTCTTGAACTCATTCATGGTGCATTGCTTTTGAGTTCAGTCGAGCACCTTGTTTTTTTCCCTTCTTCAAATCAAATAATGGTTTTTGATGCTGTAAATTCTGTAGTTGTTATGTCATCCATTATTTAATCATATTTCACTCTTTTCTATGATGCAGTTGTTACAGAAGGCACCACATAAAGTGATAGCAAGACAATTGGTCTATTATCTTCCATGTTAGATTTGAGCAGTGCATAAACCTACTGTAGTCCCACCCTTCTGCATAGTACAGAGGTGTTTATGGTAATTGTCGTTGATTCGAACCAGGAAGAAGACAGGTCTTATGGCACAGGTTTGCCCTGGTTTTTGAACCTCCAAAGGGTCTCTACGGTTCATTGACACAGTCAAACTATTCTGGTCTAAGCAGGAACTCACTCCTTAACTGAGGAAAATAAACACAATTAATTATCTACCCACTTATAACACAAAATCCACCCAACCTTTTGGGATATTCCAACAAATGATTATATTAATTAAATAATAACTGAGTATACAAATGTTGCACATTAAGTAATGGTTTAATAAGGTGAAGCATAAATCCTTACCTTTTATAATTTGCTGTCATTTCATTCAAACACTCATGGACATCATCATTAATTAAATGTATGTTGTGCATTTAAGCTAAAACATAAGAATATATGTATATGTTATATATGTTATATTTGGCCTTTCAAATCGACATGCATTAAAAAGATCCAGAAACTAGATGACACATATATGTATTTGGGATGTATACAAAGGCATACAGTGGACATTTAGCGCCATGTTTGTGTAATTACCACAGGGATGGCGGATTATCATCTCAGTTTCTAGCTCCTTAAAATAGTCTGTGAATGATGCATGGTAGCTGTAAATGACTGCATGCCATCTTCACAAGATTGGCAAGAGTTACAAGGTCAATTCTGATATGTAACGTGCAAATTCTGATGAAGAACTGGTAGAACGCAGCGCTGATCTCACACAGGCGAAGAGGGACAGGTGCACACACCCACCGACATGGAGGGAAGAAGATATTCCCAAACTGGTGCACAGACTGAGAAAATAAAGTTTGAGAAGAGCAGAAATGGAGAAAAGAGAAACCGACGAGAACAGAAAAGGAGAGGTATTCACTGGACAGGCCACAGACTGCCAGTGAGTCACAGATTTTCTGATTACCCAGTCACATGTAGAATGATGAGTATTTTAAAAAGCCTGACTGACTGACTGTCTCGGAGAGTGTACCTTTTGTTCAGTGAAGGGTGTACAGAAGGATAGACAGACAAAGGTGAGACCAGGAGAGAAACTCTTGACAATCAATTGTACAGGTCACCACAGACCTAGGGAGGGAGAACGGCCAGTGGTCTTCTGCATAGACAGACCGACAGACAGACTCAGTGAGAACCCAGTGCTGGCACAAGGCCATATGCTTGTCAGACCGTTTCGCGATGAATCTCTGCAGCTGATTTCCTGGAAGTCTCTAATTGAATTTTACTGGCAAACGCATTTGATTGTATTACACATTATTCAGGGGCCTATCTGCATTGAGGGACAGGGATGGGGATGAGGATAAGAGAGAGAGAAACATGGCATTTGTGGTCAGAACAGAGGGACAGGAACAGGTGGAATAATATTAGTGGTGATTGCTGATGGACTAAGAGAGATGGAGTGTAATTAGATAGGTAACAGTAGGTTAGATGTGGCCACATCTTCAATTCTGGCAAACCACTGGCAATTAAACAGGGAGTCATTTTCTCGATCCCAGACAGCTCATACAGTAAAGTAACACACTGTAACATTCTAACATGATAGCCCTTATGGTACATGGACATTATAAGATAATTGCACTGCTGGGCAGTGCCGAGTTCAGTCAAGCCACATAAGTAGAGTGCATGTGTGGGGGGATACTATTACTGCATGGTGGTTAGTGAGGGCCTTTGTTGTTCAAAAAGTGAAGGGGATGAATGACGTTCCCTCAAAAGCTGAGGGGGACATGTCGCACATATACCACACATGTGCTGTACTCAGACACGGTAAGATCCTTTAGTGTCTACCTACTGTCTCGCATCTTGAGACTTGGCATTATAGAGAAGGATCTGGTTAATTTCTCTGTAATGGACTGACGTCCTGTTCAGGGGGTGCATTTGAACATCAAGCTGCTTCACGCCACAGAAGTTGGGTTAAGCTCCAATAGGATGAGCTATCCAGTTTCTGATGTGGCTTTCTTTACAATGTACTTCTTTACTTCTTACAATGTTAATATCGCTGCCATCATCATTAATGGTGATTCACTTGGTTCTAGCTCAGTTATTCACTGCTGTACTCCACTTGCATGGAGTTAAATAACATTGTCACGGTTCTGAACTGCCATACTAGCCTGGTCCTCTACTATATCATCTACATAATAGCTCATAGCTCAGAGAAAAAGCAAGTGAATGGAATAGGAAGAGAGAGAAAAAAAGAGTTGGATTCAGAGAGAATGTGGTCTCTATCCTGCTCAGCAACTGCCCTGCAAGTGACTGAACTCGGAAGTGAACAGTGGTTGGGAGAGAAAAAAAAACAGACAAGCAGCATAAATGTTTCAAAGGAGCAGTTTAATGGAATATAAAATTTGTCATGTGGAGAGGAGAGAAGCCATCCCAGCGCACCGCTCCCTCAGCCCTCTGCATCCGCCTGCTGTCCCAGAAAAACACGGCCGCAAGAGGCAAGCAGCGCTCTCGCTGCCATCCCTCCACCAGGGGCTGTTTATTTTAGTGCCGTAACCTGCTTTTCCAAGACAAAGACCGAGGACACTGTGAGCACCTCGTCATCGTCACAACCCCCAACAGCTTCCATGCGTCTCTGTGAGGAAGAAAGCTAGCCACATGAGTCTCTGTGAAGCAGAACGCTAGGCACATGAAGCTCTGTGAGGCAGTGCGCTAGCCACATGAGGCTCTGTGAGGAAGCACACTAGCCACATGAGGCTCTGTGAGGCAGTGCGCTAGCCACATGAAGCTCTGTGAGGCAGTGCGCTAGCCACATGAGGCTCTGTGAGGCAGTGCGCTAGCCACATGAGGCTCTGTGAAGCAGTGCGCTAGCCACATGAGGCTCTGTGAGGCAACACGCTAGCCAGATGAGGCTCTGTGAGGCAGTGCGCTAGCCACATGAAGCTCTGTGAGGTAGTGCGCTAGCCACATGAGGCTCTGTGAGCAACACGCTAGCCACATGAGGCTCTGTGAGCAACACGCTAGCCACATGAGGCTCTGTGAGGCAGCGCACTAGCCACATGAAGCTCTGTGAGGCAGTGCGCTAGCCACATGAGGCTCTGTGAGCAACACGCTAGCCACATGAGGCTCTGTGAGGCAGTGCACTAGCCACATGAAGCTCTGTAAGGCAGCATGCTAGCCACAAGAGGCTCTGTGAGGAAGCACACTAGCCACATGAGGCTCTGTGAGGCCCCAGCACAGGATTGTGTTTTCTGTGGCAGGTTTAGACTCCAGGAAAAACCATTGCCTGAGCATTAGGGAGGTGTTGGTGAGGTGTCAGGTCAGTGTGGATTCCCAATGACATTTTGTGGGGGGGGCAAGTGGGAACATCTGCAGTGGGTAGGATCGTCTGGATGCTGAACCCCCAAAACTTCAAATCCCAGGATACTCCCAGGATGCCCTTGAGCTGGGTGCGGTAACACCGCAATAAACCCAACAGTATTAATGTCCCAGTGGGTGAAAGATGTACAATAACATTGCATTATGTTGTCAGTTATCCAGGATGAGGTAACATAAAGAGGGGTCCATGAATTCATTGGATAATTGCACAGTTATGACATGACCGCAGAGTGCTGATGCTCTCCATTGTCACAGCAGTGCACCGCCGTGTATCTTCCCATGGAGTGTAACCCCTGCTTTCAGCACGGCTGAAATGCATTGCTAAACACTATGCAGTGGCACAGTGACACCTCCCAGTATGTGGTCATTGTGCAGGATCAACTGTGGAGTTCCCCAGTGACCCAGTGCTCTACCTCACTGTCACCCCAATGTCACCGCGCAATGTCTCAGAGCTGCAGTGTTCACCACACCGTTCACAGCGCCTCCGACAAACCTCGCACAGCCTGTGCATAACTACAGCGCATGGAGCGGCAAGCACACAGACAGCAGTCCCAGGAATCTGAAGACACCGCAGGAGGTAAAGTAATCAGCAAGCTTTCCCCCCGGAGGAGGGGGGTCGGCAGTTTTACCGGTGCCGCCATCCCTCGGAGGGTTACGCAACGAGTGTGCGAGTGTCGTTGGATGCACCAAATCTGCCAGATTGCGGCCGGAATATATTAGGCCACGCTAGCGCTGCGCGGGGGATTATTGAAAGACCACGTGGCCGCCGTACGAGTCAGGCCATCCACTGGGCTGGGGATCAGAATGAGCAACAGCCAGATGGAGATGACATATATTGCAGGGGGGAGATGGCATAGTGACAGTGGATGCCAATGCAGCGACCAGCGTGAGGGCTGACTGAGCTGCACTGTAGCGAAGGAGGGGTTATTCTGTGTATCACTCATTGTCATTGAGAACGTGTCGTCTCCCTGGGGGTCAGGACGCAAATCAATACTGTGTGTGTGTGTGTGGATGCGGTGGTTGGGCTGCGCGTGTAAATATGAGTGTCAGTGTCATGGTGAGTGAGGGAGTGTGTCAGTGTGTCAGTCAGTCAGTGTGCACGTGTGTGTGTGTGTGTGTGTGTGTTTGTGTGTATGTGTGTGTGTGTCAGAAGGGTGAGGGGAACTGTGTCACTGTGTGAACAATGGGTGTGTATATGTGTGTACGCACGCGCGCGGGTGTGTGTGCGTCAGTGCTAGGGTGCATGTCTGCGTCTGCTGGCTCACCTTGGTTATTGCAGACTCCAGTGAAAGATGCAGGAGCCAAGGGCAGGGAGGGGGGCGGGTGAGGGAGGGGGGGAAGGGGGTCATTGAGTACGCCAGACTGCAGACTGCACAGCGTGGGAGGGGGAGAGGAGAGCGGAAGAGAGAGGAGCGGAAGAAGGGAGAAAGGAGAGGGAGAAGGGAGCGAGGTTAATTTTTCAGTGCAGTTTTTTTAGGATAAAGAAATGGCGGTACTGCTGTGTCTTCACATTTGGCTGCACAGACACACGTCGGTGCAGTATGTCTCTTACGCGGCTGATACCTGTGCCGACTGCTTTCTCTACATGCGGTATATCATACATTGTTTACAAGTCATCACCTCAAGGTGTTACATTTAATTTTATTCCGGTAATTAATGATTTTCTCCACTTATAAATGAAACAAATCACAGAAAAAAAATGTCTGGCTGAAAACTAAGATACAGCCTTTAGCCAACCCTGCATTCATAATATGATATTGAGCTATTGATTGTTTTAAATTGGATTTCTGTGGTAAGTTATAATCCGTCTGTGCTGATGTATGGCATTGCATAGTTTTTTTAGATACTGTGCCACAGTACTGTATATTTGGATCTGACGATTAGGTTTGAAGAACCTCGTTGGCTATCTTTCACCGATACGGTGATGGCACACAAGGTCCCTTGGGTAGCACAGCCACGTGTAAGTGGAAAGTTCTGTGTTATGCAAACATAATTCAGATATTTGCATTCTATTGCTTTCGTTTCTAGAATTTTAGAGTTGTTCGTCTGTGAGTTTGCCTTGGTTCGTGTACTGTTGCAAATGATACTTTCTGCTATAATGCATTTAAGATTCTGTAATTCACGCATCTGGTGAGTAAAGGTAAGACAGTCTTTCTGGTACATGTTCTGTCAGTAGTGTTTATTTGTTATGTTTACTCTCGGGGTGCCTTCATTTTGTGGCACTTACATTATTACACGTTACTGCAAATGGACCTCTTTCCCCATGGACTTACAAAGACATGCATGTTGGGGGTTGATTATATTGTGTGAGTTTGGACCCTGAGGTGTTGATCTACACAAACTCGTTATTAGTAAATTAACATCATGGTACCTACAGGCAGGGAAGGATTGATACGCAATGCCTAACCCATGTTTTGGTGCATATTAAGCTTTGCGGTTGTAGCTTTCCCTCGGCTTTTACATTTATTGAGTTGGAGTACAATAAATACAATAAACATCAGTGGTGTAGCTCGTAAACGGACATTACGGCAAAGTGGATTACATCTGAACAGTGTCACAAATGAGTGTCAATGCCTACAACTGCAGTTGAACTTAAGGGTTGTGAACCCCTTGGGAATGGAGGCTGTTCATGTTCACAACTGTTTGCAACTCTGAAACACACACACACAGTAGTTTTTATTTCATCAAACATTTAAATGTCACAGTTTGTGGAGTAGCCATTACACTGTAAAGAAACTCTCATCACCTTTCCATCCCCTCTTTCATTTCCATCCTCTTTCTGCCTCCATCTCTCTCTCCTTCTCTTGCGCGTGACGGAGCAAGGGGAGAGAAGGAAAACAATGGGAAAGGAATAGAGGGAGTTTATTTTTGGTTCTTCCACCATGAAAGATTCATGTGCAACAAGCACATTGAGTACAAGAAGCGGAGAAATGTGTAGAGTGATCTGAGGATGACAGTCCACAGAAGAGGCATGCTCACACGTGCGCTCGCTCGAGACACAGAGTGGCTGAACTGGGTGTGTTCAGCTCTTTCGCCTGGCCGGTGCGTAACATTCGCTGAATGTTTATGCAACCTTGCAGTTTGTGGGATACATCTTGTCTCTGTTTTCTTTTTTTCTCCCAGCCCACCATGAACATCATGATGCAGTATACAGCGTATTGTGTGTCTATCTATAATAAATTCACAATCATTTTTACAGCAACACTTACCACAATTAGATATATGTGGTTTTATTTACTAGTCCCGTGTTGTTGCTGTACACGACTCTGTCATACTCAAATCTGAGCGGTTCAATAGACTTTCATCCATTTTTACTGTATTACCCAATAAAGTGGTAAGCATGAGAAAGCACTGACCGACTTCATCCAATTTTTCCCGCATTACATTATTGAGTGACTTCTGCTGTGTGTCGTGCATTACCGTTTGTTTTTCGTTGAAGAATTGAAAGGAATAGCGGGCGATTGTCTATAGGGTGCGCTTCTTGTTTTTGTTTTTTTATATCCCATGGTGTTTGCTGTATGAGACACAGAGCAGACACAAAGCATTGTGATGGGCTGCTCTTCTTTGTGAGGGGGAAGCATTTCAGCGGTCATACTTTGGCGGTTCTCTAATACACACACCCACCAAAGGAAACGACATAGATACTGAAGTCTCTCTGTGTGATGCTTTGTGCTTTGAAACGGAGAACCTTGATTTAACCTGAAGGTCTCCTGGGGTTCTTCTCTCTTGAGTGTATGTGCGTGTGCGTGCGTGTGTGTGCACGTCCGTGTGTGTGTGTGCGTGTGTGTGTACGTGTGTACGTGTGTAGGCGTGTGCACGCAAGTGGCCTTATGTTCAGGCATGTATGCATGACTCAGTGTATGTATCTGTGTGTGCCCTTTGTTTGGTATGCAGTGAAATATTAAATATTATTGCAAGTCGTGTGATGAAGCCCGGAAAGTCTACGAAAATCAAGGCTAACTATAATGACTGTCTCTTTCTCTCCTTTCTCACTCTTCCCGTGATGTCAACATCAGAAATAATCGATCTTTTCCTCCATGTATCCCTCTGATTGTGTGTGTCTTCCCATTTCTGAGCCACCCTATTGTTCCTGGATCAATGTGTTGACCCATCTCTCCGTAGTTGGTGGGTTCCTCTTTGCGTATGTTCGCTCCATGTCGAAAAGACCACGGCAACCCCAATGTGCTAATCTCTGCTCTCTCTCTCTCTCTCTCTCTCTCTCTCTCTCTCTCTCCTGTGTACCGCTTTACACACGGTGGGCAGCGAGACAGAAAGAGAGAGAGCGAGAGAGGCAGCAGACAGTGTTGCTAGGAGACCACACACACAGCAGCGACTGGTGTGAGAGACAGGGTTTCATGTCCCTCCCCCATCTCCACCTTTCTCTCTCAGTCTGTCTCTTTGCATCCTTTCTGACTCTCTTCATGTATTATCTGCCCCCCCTCCATCTTTCTGTATCTACCCCTCCCTTTCTTTCTCTTTCCACAGATTTTATGTGATAGGTGCTCACAATCAAGACTAATTTACAGTTCCATGTCAGTCTGACATTTCTCAGATCTAGACAGTACTGGCATAGTGAGGCGACAGGGAAATTATCCATTGTGAAGCATGGTCTCTTACAGGTCTTTCGTTGAGAGATGACCCCACATGCATGTCGTTCGCTCATAACCTTCTCACAACAATGCTGCTGCACTGAAGCAACATTATCATGGCTTTGTAACGTTGTGTTCCAGGAATGTTATGGGAATGTATGCTGGGCAGTTACATCAGTTACACGGTGCCAGGGGGATACAGCAACGTGGTACGTGGATAGGGTTTGCACAGTTGTCAAAATAATTCCTTGCCCGAGGCTGTTATCAGACAAGCACAGTAACAACAGAATGCAGACTAAATTCATCCAACTGCCTCCATTTTCATGTCTGGCTCAAGCTGGCATTTGTGCATGTTTGAGGAAGCGCCTATCTTCTCATTTGCAAAAGGTCTTCAAATAAAGCAAGGCCAGCTCATGAAAATCCGGCTGCTTATTTGCATAACATTCATCCCTGCATTTGCATGAAACTGGGTGGGGTTAAATTGCAGCTGAGCAAGATGCAGGGGCTCGAATCCACTATGGCTAGGCTGATAGTCCCATTCCCAACATTAATGACTTTCCCATCTAACAAAGGTACCGATGCCAAGGAGTGAGCGCACATTTCTCATGTTCACAGTCACAACCAAAGCCTTCCCCACTGCATTGCCCACCTGCATGCAGTCCTATGGCAAAACCAACACCAGTTGTTGGATTTTTAAGCTTAAGTGCATCTGTGGAAATGGAGTTAGACTAACATTACATCACATTTGGTTTCCACATTTTTTTCCCTTTCACACCTCATCAGTGCTGGTTTGTGAGAGATCCAGAGAGCTGAAAATACCAGAAAGTGTCATACTGCAGAACCCTGTGTAATACACACGTTCGCACGTCCTCCACATGACCAGCCCAAGACTTGCACACTCATGTAACTGTCTCAGAGGAAAACAGACAGAGTTCATTATTAAAAGCCCATGTCACAGATCTGATCTCGTAGGTTTAAATCCTGTAACTGAATTACAGATATGTCCATCTCCCACATAATTCTCAGCTGTCTTTGTGTGTGTGTGTGTGTGTGTGTGTGTGGGTGGGCGTGTCTGTAGGGGAGGTAAATCCTATAGCAATGTATTCATGTCCAATTCTGTGAAGCATGCTTCCATCTGTTTTCATGACTCTGTCACGGTGGATTTGAATGACTTCGAGCTTCAGACATTTCTTCGTAAGTTACTCTCAAAATTGTCTGGGCAGAGCAATGCATGGTGTCCGAGTGTGTTTTGTGTGTGTGTTTGTGCATGTGTATGTGCGAGTGTCCAGCAGCACTTTTCTGTGTTACTTTAGTAAAAACTCACAGACTCTACACTGAATTAGCTTCTTACCCACGCTGCCTCTGCAGTCCCATAATCCCTTTAGGCTGGGAAAGATAAAACATAAAATCAGGATGTTTGGTGCACGTCCAGAATTTATGTCAGTTTCTGCATGATTATGATTATTCAGTGCATTCCATGCAACCCTCTGTCTCATTGCTGCAAAAATACCTCCTATCAGCAAAAATTATAATCCGGTCCTTCTTATGTTGTGGATAAAATGTTAATTTTGCTCTGTAATCCAGTTGAGATGGGTTTTAATCACCTTGAGACAGGTTTGGGGGACGGGGGGGACGGGGGCAAATGAGGTTGCATATTGGGTTGGTGAAGTGCCCCACACATTTAACCCTGAATGTGCCCCCAATTCTAAACCTCACTAAACATCACCTGCCAGAGTGTTCACTCATACATTTAAGCACATGTTGATGATCACTATGGATGGGTGTGCATTTGTAAGGCATCATTTGTGGAGAACGTGGTCATGAGTTATCAATGTTAGACAGCGTCAGAATTCATAGTGGTCTCTCTGCATTGTGGCTTTTAAAATCGGGCAAAGCCAGATTCTCTCTTCTACTTTGTGCCCGGCTTTGATTTGGCTACCAGAGCCTGGCCTACTGACAAAAACCTGCCTGCAACTAACTGTAGAGTTGACACGTTATCAAAGGCCCTCGGTCTACCCCACAACCACAATCACAGCTGGAGCCACTACTCTGGAAGTTCTCACACTGACTTAAGGAAACCTTTGACCCAGGGTCATATGCAACCAGCCCACACACAGGAAGCTTGGTGCCACGCTGAGCTGATCTTATGAGGAGAGAGAGACAGTCCTCTCTGGAGCTGTTTGAAGGCACCTCAGAAGACTCCAGGGTGACATAATTGCACACTTCCTCACCGCTGTAATGCAATAATTGCCAGGCGGCCTGCTCCCTGCCGGATGCTGGAAACCAAATTGAAGCCCGTCGAACAAAGCAAAGCTGCAGCCAGCTCCCTAACCCAATTAGTACTCTGTAACAATACTCTGCAGCAATAGGAGAAAGGGGGGATGGAAGGATAGAAGAGGTGTGTTGTGCCATATGTACCATAAAACAGAGGTTATTTTTGGGGCAAAATTAATTTAGCTAAATCACCTCTGTGCGCATTCCCATCTGTTTGGGGTATTGGCAGTGATGGCTGTTCCTGAGGATTGATATGTATTGCTGCTCATTAATTTAGCAAATTAGTATCCACCAAAAATAAATGTTTTGTTTGTTTTATGGCATGAAGCTATTCGCATGTGACGTGAATGTGTCTGAGGGCACTGAGACGGCTTCGGAAGCAGACTGTTGCACATGCCCGTGGTGCCTTTGGCCCCCCCTGCTGGTGCACCACCAAACCCAAAACTGGCCCCTTTCTCTGCCTCGTAGGTCATTGGCAACAACAGCAGGGGTCAGCGTTGCATATCTGTGAGGTGTAGGTACTGGCAATATTAGCTAGAACAGGGGCAGGCAACCCTGGTCCTGGAGTGCCAGGTATGTTTCATGGTTCTGATGAATTATTAGGCTTAATGAAAGCAGGTGCCCATGTGCCGGAGATACTCCACCTCATCATCAGCATCCTTATCATCATCCCGGCCCTGCTCTATTCTATTGATTCTCTTGCCAGTCCGCTTCACCATCCTCCCTCTCCATTCTGCATTCTTACATTCCCTTTTCTTTGTTTTAATTTGCCCTGTTTTCATTTGCCATTCCCCTTCTGCCCACTCCCCCCTCCCCTTTTTAGACCTGTCATTCTGCCCTTTCGAGTGCCGATTTTCCCTTCCCCTCCCTACTCCTTCCTTGAGCTGCCACCTCTTTGCTCACAGTGCTGGCTTAATGACTCACGCCCCACAGAACCTGATCAAAGGTTGACTCCCATTACCCTCACTATGGTTCATGCAGTCAGCCACACACGCTCTCGTTATTCCTGCCCATCTCATCCCAGTGTAAACAATAGGTGTTTCTTTGCCCACCACATTTCACATCGTTATGTCTGTCTCCCAGGTATTGATTGAACAAGTGAGAGTGACACATGGCCACAGAGACAGAGCATTTCTGGTTCAGAAGGTTCTGTGGAAGCTTCATATAAATTTAATTCCTATTTCAAGGGGGGCAGTGTCAGTTTGAGTTGTTGGCATGTTCCCTCAGGAGGGTGTGAATCCTCAATTTCACCAATTAAAAATGTCCTTACCTCCTTCCATCCCTCCCCCTCTTTAGCCCCCATTTTTGTATTTTATTTCGATTAATTAATGCAGACTAATGGTACGCTGGAGGGCAGACTGTTTAGTGCAGAATATTTGGAGACTCTGTGACAGGGGTTTTGAAACACACACACACACAGGCATGCTCACATTCTTACAGCGACTAACTTTGAAACCCCATAGGCCTTGGCTATGAGGACAGCTGGACGATATATAAACGTAAATATGGAAATACTATGTGTTTGTTTGTGTCTGCCTTAAGTTGTGGCTTGGTTGCTCTGGGTTGTATCACTATACAGTGGCGTGAATATAAAGTGTGTGGGTGTGTTTGCTTGGTGGGGGATGTTGCGTGCATGCGTACATGCAATGCTTTGTGATCTATTGTATGTATGAATTAATCTATCAGTCTACGGATAAACTGGAAGCAATCATGAAACCCATTGTAATGTAATCTGCCCACACCTCTATCTGAGGCTGATGGCAATGTTTGAGTCATAATACTACAATTCTACTAATGATAACGAAAAAATGATAATGAACGAGGATAAGAATGCTGTTATTGCCCTCTTGAATCCGTCTGAGGAAAAACAATTCAATTAAACCCTCGTGCTTGGTTTTGCACTGGACAGAGACGAGCAGGCCGGTGTACTGTGCAGGCCGTGGCAGCCAATCACACTGCTCGGTCAAAGTCTACTCCATGGCCCGGCACATGCATAGGGAGGTCCTGGAATATCTGCCCCACAACAAGCTCCCAATGCTCTGTGGGAAATGCCTTGGAAGAATGTCTGTGCTACGTCATGTGACACACCATGTTACTGCTTTTCAATGACAGTGCACAGCAGAGGTCGGCTACTCTAGGGGCCTGAAGGGATGGGATGGCTCTGTTATTTCATTCCGCTGCCGTATCTCGCATCCTCTTGGCTTGATTTAAGTCCTTGTTTTTTTGTGCGGAAGCAGCCATACTGCCCTAGTGATTCTGAGGGTAAATTGGTTGCTTATTTAAAGTTGTTGTGGTAATACTAGAGCGTTAGCCCTCGAGGCCTGGAGTTGCCTGGGGGCACCCCGTGCTGTAGAGCACATCAGTCTTTCAATGTGATGCATTTGATGGAATATTTCAGCTCACCAGTAAGAATTGAACTGTAACATTGTGTGTACAAGGAAAGCTGAGAGAAATCAAGAACAGATCCAATTATGGGCAGTTAGTAGATGGTTTTAAACAAATGTTAATTCTTGTCAAAGACCTTTAAAAAAAAGTAATGCACATTAAAAAAACATTAACATCGATGATTCCCTGCCTTCTCATCTCCAGGTTCCTCATACGGGGGAATTCTGTAAGTCCCCTCCCCCCTCTCTCTCCTGATTGGCCTCTGTATCATGAGCTCTGGCTCTGCCCAGGATGTGGCGGTGGAGCATTTCCTGCGGGACATTGAGCGGCGGGGCAACCGGCTACATTGTGCTGTGATTGGCCGGGAAGGGCAAAATCCCCACGGCGACATGAACCTGCTCTACCGCAAGAGTCGGCTGGACTGGAGGCACCGGGACTCGGACAGCAACAAGAAGAGGTGAGTGAGTGAAAGTGGAGGAGAACAGGAGAACTGGACCTTACCCTCAAGGTAAGGTCCTGGAGGGTCACAGGTTCAAACTGTATGGTGACATGTACAGGTAACTTCCAAAATAAAGGAAATACATTTTTAAATTAAAGTAAATGAAGGGTTCTGGTGGCGCTGTTATGGTGTGCGGTGCATTTTCCTGTCATGGTTTAGGTCCACTCAACCCCTTAGAGGCAAGATAAATGGAAATAAATACAAAGCCATTGATCACTTTCATCCTATTGTGAAGCATTTCTATCCTGATGAGAGTGGTCTCTTCCAGGATGACAATGCCCTCATCCACAGGGTACGAGTGGTCACTGAATAGTTTGATGAGCATGCAAACAAAGTAAACTATATGCCATGGCTATCTCAGTCACTAGATCTGAACCCAATTGAACACGTATGGGAGATTCTAGAGATTCTGTCAACATCAACAAAAAAACAATGATGGAATTTCTCTTGGAGGAATGGGGTTTCGTCCCTCCAATAGTTCCAGACATTTGTAGAATCTATGCCAAGGTGCACTGAAACTGTTCTGGTGGCTCATGGTGGCCCAACGCCCTATTAAGATTATTTATGTTGGTGTTTCCTTTATTTTGGCAGTTACCATTAGTTCAACTTTGATATTTGTTATTTTGACTAGATCTCCCCTGATATGTTCTTCCCTATCTCAGTGATAAGAAATGCTTAACACTGGCTATGGTGTGGTGAAATGATATCATGGAGGAGAAAGCTGTGGGCACTACAGTTTAGCTGGTAGCAGGGGAGGGATGCAATCCTCCTCATCATATCCTCCTCTAAGTTCACTGGTCATTTTCCTATTGTAACCTCAGTAAGATGTATTGCATAGTTGATGTTGCACAATGTGTCACATGACACAAACTCCACAGCAGAATAAACACGTGCCCCCCGCGGGCACAATTCAATCTATGCACGTGCTTGCTTAAATTAGCTACAAATCAAAAATTCATATTTATCTGTCGGAAACTACACAACTGTTTTCCTTATTTACATCCTGAAATTAAACACAGCCAAATTATATTTATTCTTTTACGGTCTTCTGGAGCAAGCACACGATCAGTGTGATCCAGTTCTATTTAATCAGCTCGCTACATATACTTCACCTTCATATGGGTTCAGCTGTTCTGTGGATGCCTAGGGTGTGGAATTCACAATTCAGGCCCAAATCAGCCAACTAGGACTCCTCCCCCTGTATTTTCAAAGGGGGGGGGGCAGGGGGTGATGAACTGATATGGATACTGTACAATAGTGGTTTTCAAACTCGATCCTGGGGACCCACTGTGTGTGCTGGTTTTTGGTACAGCCAATCTCTTGGTCAGTTAAGGTTGTTGAAAATGTGTGTAAGTTTTAAATTTTACATTACATTTTACATTTTAAGCATTTAGCAGACGCTCTTATCCAGAGCGACTTACAAGATGTGGATGTGGAAATTATTTTACCATAATTTTTTCTTTAAACTTATTTGAACTCAATACAGGTTTGGCTTGTTGTCAATTGCTCTGTCACTGAACTCTTTATTTTCTACAAATGGCTTAGTTTCAGTGGCCAGGTGTCCAGACTTTCAAGAGCTAGGCCCCCACTGATTTCACCTGCCAGTCTATAATTGAATCAATTAAAACCTCTTCCTTAAGGAATAATGTGTCATATAGCATATTACAAAAAATGAGAGCATTAGTTGATCTGACTGATTTAAAGTCCTGTGATGTGAATATGGGACATTTATTGTGCGTGGCATGCATCACTATTTGTGACAGAATATGGCCTGCATAGAGTAAATCATGCTTTAATAGAAATTAAAAGTATCTAATTGAGGACAATTAACAGCTAGTTACAATTCAGAGGTTGCAATTATGGTTGGAAAGAAAACCAGCATACACAGTGGGTCCCCAGGACCAAAGTTGAGAACCAGTGCTCGACCAGACTCTAATGTGCAGTCAAATACAGCGCATTTACTGAAAAATGTCATGTATTATTATAATTGATGTCCTTAATCAGAATGTTAACCTACACATTGTGAAAAAAATGTCTCATCTACAGTTGAAAGAAAAAGTCACATAGACAATGCACAGACATTACATACTACTGTGCCTTTACTGTATGGCAACAGTGGCAATATAGATGTTTTATCCATGAAAAAGGTCCATTCAGAATGTAAAAAAAAAGAAGCATTTCATTCATTATATTCAACCCTCTGTAGGCTCACTGTACACATTTACTGTTGGATTTATTGTCTGTGTGAGAGAGGTGGAAATTAGAAATAGCAGAAAAGAGAGGGAGAATGTAAGGAAGGCACCTCCCCAGTTACAAAGCTGAACACAAGCTCGGGTCCTCTTTCTTTGGCCCTGTAGCTGAATTGGCAGAATATTGCAAATCTGAAATTCATCAGAATTTAGAGTGTGAGGGAGAGAGAGAGAGAAAGAGAGGCCAGCTCAGTGGCATTGTTGCTTAGCTGCTAGGGCAGATGTTACTGCGTCATAGGGAGAGAGGGAGAGCAGGAGGGAGGGATGAATACTGGGGAGCTGGCTATAAACTAAACTAAACTAAACTAAAAACCCAGTGGGTGAACAGAGTGGGTGTACTCTACCATAGAGAGTGGAGGCATTGGAAAGGGAGAAACTGGGGGTGGAACAGGTAAACTAACCAAGTATTGCTTATGAGGGAATTCAGAACTGCCAGTGGTTTGCTCTAAACCCTAAAGGCCAGGATAAACTTCCAACTTGTGGCAATTCTGGCGAAGCAAGGTCTACAAACATACAAACATTAGAGCATCCGGGTATGGCAGTGGTCCAGTGAATAAGAATGTCGGGTCACGTTCTATAATGATAATTGAGCACAATATGAGCATGTGATACAGGTGAATCATAAATCACATCACTTGTATATTTGCAATGATACCTACAATTTGAGAATTTCATAAAATTGCCAACGTGGGGTGCTGTCAACCAGTTTTGTTCACATCAGATCAGACACTATTCAATACAAAATAATAGGACATTGAACAGTTGCAGGCAGTAATTGCGATAGTAATTGCCAGGCATTAAGGTCAACAAGATTTCTTCTTTGGAGCTCAGTGCTCTTCTGTATTAGAACTGTCTGAATGTTTACATTCCTTCCAAATATACCCATCAGCACGTATTATGTTGTTGGTGTTGTGTGTTATCCTTAAAGTGGCACGACCATCCGCCACATTTAATTCACCAATAGATTATGCACATATTTAATGTGCTCTCCCTCTCCTTGGGTGACCCTGCCACCCCAGTTTTCGGTTATAATAGTGAACACTTTCAAGTTTGCAAGCAAGATGGTTTCAAAGCCAGCATTTTACATGAATTGAGAAAATGAAACGCTGACTAAATTCAACTGGAAGAGCATTACTTGTTCATCCTTGATGCAGGCTCTCTGAACCCAGGGAGCGAGACGTGAGAAGTGAGAAAGGAAGCAGAGGAAAGAAAGCACGGCAGAGGAAGAGGGGAAGTGAGGAGGAGGGTGGCCTATATTCATAGGACAATCTGCCCCCGTTGTGTCTCTGCAGATCAACACACACAGGGTCATGGCTTACGCATACACACACACACACGCACACACACACACACACACACACACACATATGCACACACATGACACATGCTCACGTGCAGAAATATAGACTGTTTTGTGTCAAGCTTGTGTCGTTCCTGCGATGCCACATCCTTCTCTGACGCAGAGTTTGTGGTGCTTCGTCGCGGTCCTGTGATTTCATTCCTCCAGCAGAAAGCGTAGCATCAGTGCGGAAATATTATGTGCTCTCCTCGGGCATTCTGGATCCTGATGGTTTCTGCCACTTGCACAACATTTTGTTAGTCAGGAGGCGAATTATAATGTCAATGAGGTCACTCTTTTCCACGTGATTCATTCATTAATTTGCATTCCAGCAGGGGAAACACAGAGCTTAGTTGGACAACACCTGACAAAATACACATCTTTGCACAAACTGGCACATGAGCCTTGCAACCTTAAGTTCCCTATTTCATAATGAAACACACACACACACACACACACACCCCATAGAGAGGCGCATTAAACCATTGTAGGCATACTCATCACATGTTGAGTGATGTAGATACCCAATATAATCTCACAAGCCTTTAAAGTCCTCCCACACATGCTATGGCCACATAAACGGTGCACTGGCATACACACACACGCACACCCACACATACAAAAACACCTCCCTCACACATGAGACCCAGTTTCCGGGTGCTCTTTCACAGATGCACACTCCCACACTCCCACGCTCACGCGCATCCAACAGGAAACGAAACATCCGCTCACCACTCCTCCCACTCCATCCCTCCAGCCCACTGGGGCTTTTGCACCATTTCATTCATCCTTTCTTTCCTTCCTCTCCGTCTCTGTCCCTTTTCACCGTGTAGATTTTGTCATTGAGTCCAGCGCTGACACAGTTACGGTAGGCTGTGGAAAGGAGGGGAGGGGAGAAGAGAAGAGCAGAAAGAATTGTTTTGAAAGAGGGAAAAATGGATCTGAAAGGTTTTCAAGATGTGGTTAGACATTCCGTGTGACTCTCAAATTCAAGTTCAAAATCAAGCCTCATGGCTGTCTGGGATTAAACAGCCTTAGGCGGTCAATTTTGAAGAAGGGATAAAACAGTAAAACAGAGCAGCGCTGCTCATAGCCTAAAAGCCGCTCGATTTTGGATCTGGAATACTGCAGCTTGAATATGTGTCAGTTTGAAAGGAGCGATGTCTCAGCACATGCATCCGTTTTGTTTAGTTTCATTTGTCGCTGTTCTTTCATTTTGTCAGGTGATCATTGTAGTGAAGTCACTAAACATAATTGTATCCCCCTCCTGCTCATTGCAGTCTTACCTTTTGGTTTGCATCATTACCATAATTGTACTCACTTCAATAGAATGGTAATGAACACCCCAGATGAAAGAGAGGTCGTAGCTGCCTCCCCAGCCCTGGACGACTGGAGCCATGCAGCCCAGGCTTAGACCCAGGGCTATGCAATACTCTCTTCAGCACATATTTGAACTCTAATGGCTGGTTTCCTCATACAACAGATTCACAGAGTATATTGAAAGTGCAGAGAAATTGACAAATTGAGCCAAAAGTCCATGACGCGCTTGAACAATATGAAATACGCTGCCAGGGCAACGATCCAACGACATTTCAAGCAGCAGTGTAGAGGAGTGGTCTCAGCATTTGACCTGAAGGGTTGTGAGTTCGGCGGCACGGTGGTGCAGTGGATAGCACTGTCGCCTCACAGCAAGAAGGTCTCGGGTTCGAATCCAGGCCGGGGGCCTTTCTGTGTGGAGTTTGCATGTTCTCCCCGTGTCCGCGTGGGTTTCCTCTGGGTACTCCGGTTTCCTCCCACAGTCCAAAGACATGCACGTTAGGCTAATTGGAGAGTCTAAATTGCCCGTAGGTATGAGTGTGTGAGTGAATGGTGTGTGTGCCCTGTGATGGATTGGCGACCTGTCCAGGGTGTATTCCTGCCTCTCGCCCGGAACGCATGCTGGGATAGGCTCCAGCCCCCCCCCGCGACCCTGACCAGGAATAAGCGGCTTAGATAATGGATGGATGGATGGATGGGTTGTGAGTTCTAATCTCTGGGTAGGGCGTTGACGTTGAACCCTTGATCAAGGTGCATTTCTTTGCCCCATTCAAGTCCCAGCTATATAGATCGAATTTAATATGATATAATATATAATATACAATAATATACACCGATCAGCCACAACATTAAAACCACTGACAGGTGAAGTGAATAATATTGATCATCTCGTTACAATGGCACCTGTCAAGGGGTGGGATATATTAGGCAGCAAGTGAACAGTCAGTTCTTGAAGTTGATATGTTGGAAACAGGAAAAATGGGCAAGTGTAAGGATCTGAGCAACTTTGACAAGGGCCAAATTGTGATGGCTAGACGACTGGGTCACAGCATCTTCAAAATGGCAGGTCTTGTGGGGTGTTCCCGGTATGCAGTGGTTAATACCTACCAAAAGTGGTCCAAGGAAGGACAACCGGTGAACTGGCGACAGGGTCATGGGTGCCCAAGGCTCATTGATGCGTGTGGGGAGCGAAGGTTAGGCTGTCTGGTCCGATCCCACAGAAGAGCTACTGTAGCACAAATTGCTGAAAAAGTTAATGCTGGCTATGATAGAAAGGTGTCAGAACACACTTGCTGCGTATGGGGTTGCGTAGCCGCAGACCGGTCAGAGTGCCCATGATGACCCCTGTCCACCGCCGAAAGCGCCTACAATGGGCATGTGAGCGTCAGAACTGGACCATGGAGCAATGGAAGAAGGTGGGCTGGTCTGATGAATCACGTTTTCTTTTACGTCATGTGGATGGCCGGTTCCGTGTGCATCATTTACCTGGGAAAGAGATGGCACCAGGATGCACTATGGGAAGAAGACAAGCCGGCGGAGGCAGTGTGATGCTCTGGGCTGGGAAACCTTGGGTCCTAGCATTCATGTGGATGTTACTTTGACATGTACCACCTACCTAAACATTGTTGCAGACCAAGTACACCCCTTCATGGCAACGGTATTCCCTGATGGCAGTGGCCTCTTTCAGCAGGATAATGCGCCCTGCCACATTGCAAAAATAGTTCAGGAATGATTTGAGGAACATGACAAAGAGTTCAAGGTGTTAACTTGGCCTCCAAATTCCCCAGATCTCAATCCGATCGAGCATCTGTGGGATGTGCTGGACCAACAAGTCCGATCCATGGAGGCATCACCTCGCAACTTACAGGACTTAAAGGATCTGCTGCTAACGTCTTGGTGCCAGATACCACAGGACCTCAATGGGTCAGAGCTGTTTTGGTGGCACGAGGGGGACCTACACAATATTAGGCAGGTGGTTTTAATGTTGTGGCTGATTGGTGTATAATGTATAATAATAAGCAGACACTGGATAAATACATCAAGAAAATATATAAAATCGTGTAAAAATGTATTTTTTTAAATAATGTCAAATTCATTATAATGAATAATTAGGACACAAAATAATTTGGATATTATAACTGTGTTTTCTGATTGGGTAGTTTGATTTTCCAGGGTTTTCAATCGCGTGAAGTATTTCCTCTCATCCCCACTAGGAGAGAACATGCTCCTTCTAATGTGTAACATTCGCACAGGCATCGTCGTCATGGTATCAAATTCACAGCATTGCTCTTACGTTATAAAAAACACTATGAATATTTTATCTGTTATCCGCTGATTAAGTTAGTGTGTGGAGGAGTAATTCCACTTATCTGTCTCCTCTTGGCAGTGGAGAGAAAAAAGGCTACGTAGAGGTAGCATGCCACCATTCACAGTCCACTGTGACACATTCAGCTGAGGGAGTCGGGGAATAAAAATGGCTCTGTTCTTAGAGGCTAATGCGTGCTTCCATGACTGTAAATGCTTGCGTTAAGCACCTTTATAAGACTGGGGTAAAGAGCGAAAGTGGGGGTGGGGGTGGGGGGTCGTTGAGAGGACCTGTCAATCAAACAGTCAGAGGTTGCTGTGCAGGCTTGTTACCGCGGCAACAGCAGGGATGCCTGCCAAGGTCTGAGTGACGGGAGAGAGAGAGAGAGAGAACGCTAGCGAGAGATGGACAGTGAACATATAAACAAATTGTTCAGTTCACCGAATTAAATATTAAATTGATTAAATAAATATGAAATCCATGAATTTATGGACGTAGGGAAGTGGCAATATGGAAAGAGATGCTCCTACACACATGCCCACATGCAAACGGACATACGCACACGCACATGCATGTGCACACACATGCCTGCACATTCATATTGGAATCTGCACACATGCCCACATATATGAACACACAGTCCGGGTGTCCATCAGGCAGTCAGGCACTGTGTGTCAAGCTATAAGATCAATCACAACAGACTGCAATTAGTCTCAGATTTAATCACTCACTAACCACCACTAAGCATTTTTACTCTATAATTTCCTTTCACATTGTTTGTATGTGTTTGGGTACATGTGTGCGAGTGTGTGAGTGCATGCCTTTGTGCACGTGTGCACATGCAAGTGTCTGTGCATTTTTGCATGCATGTTTGTGTGTGTTCTTTACTGTATTGTACAGCTGGTCACTGCTTCCCTTCTCTCAGTGAAACAGCTGCTATTGCTGTGCAGGCTGGCCACCTGTCTGTCAAACAGGTAATCCAGTGAGTGTGCCAGTCTCAGGAGCAGTCAGGTACGATGCTGGCCCCTGGCCTGGTTATTTAGGATTATACCAGGACATTTACCAGGATCATTGGATACATGTACTTCAACTAGTAAAACATAGGAGAATTATTTTCAGTATTTTTCAGGCAAGTTTAGATAAATGTAAAAATTAATCATTAAGACCTGGACCAAGAAGTCAGACTCAATATCAGAAATCCAGTCACATTTCTCAACTCATTTTATTGACAGGGGTCCATAGTGGGATTTTAGTGTATCCCATTCCAATTCCAATGAATTAAAATGTTGCTACAATACCCAATTATTCTATGGAGGAAATAATGTGCCAATATTAATGATTTAATTCAAAACATTTATAAAAAGTGAAATATCAACATAAATGATCAAATGTAAATTATTTAAACATGTCATCATTGTACAAATGTATTTATTTAATTATTAATTAATTCATGAATATTGTTATTGTCACATTTCATCTGTGGTGTGAAATGGGAAATAATTAAATCTGTCAACATCATCCATCAAAGCCAGTGGCCGGGATGTAACATTCAATTGGTGGAATTTTGTCAAACGCCGAGGCAACCCATCTAATCTGGAGCAGTCGAATCCAGTTGTTGATGATCACAATGTGATCAAACCTAGCTAGCTAGCTTAGTGTAGAGAGATCAGTAGCTAAATACCTGTACAATCTTTGCTGCTTAGTGACAGTATCAGTGTGCCAGCATGTCGAAAAGCTGCCCCAAACTACTCTATAGTATGAATTCGAATAATTGGTCGAAGCAGGCGACTGTTGTGTTGAGGTTAATGATACAGCGAATGACATGCCTCACTGACACTCCTAGGCTAGTCACCCACTGGGATTTATACATCAAATTGACAGCACCATTGTTGTTGTTTTTTACAATATTTAACAGTAGAGTTGGCTAACTAGCAAAATATACATTTTATGCAAGCTTGGTAGCTGCAGTATTTAATAAATTGCAGCTACCAAGCTTTCAGAAACTTTGGTGGGTGACTTCACCCTTACATGGGGTGAGGATCGTTGCCTCTGCTAGCTTTTCCAGTCACTTCTCTCAGTCACCTGCAGAGGCACATCAGTGACTTGCCTAGGAGTGTCAGTGAGGTGTGTCATTCGCCATTTCATCAATCGCCTCCTTCAGGTTATCATTGGGTATATCATTGACCTCCGCGACACATCAGTGGCCGCCTTCGACTAACAATTCATCCCATTTTTGGCACAATCCACCCCTGCATACTGCATGAGGTAGTTAATTTCATTCAGGAGCCTTTCATTCAAAGCTCCATACCAGAGTTGTCAGGTCCTTTTCATAAAACCACCCCAATGGCCAATCAAAACCAGCCCAATGTATGAAAATGGCAAAATTTCCACCATCAAAACGCTAAACACTGCTATTAAGTACAACAGAATTCCAACCATTGTCAAATATATTGTAAAACTATAAACTAGTTAAATACTATCATAAAAACATGCACTCCGAATGTGTTTCTCCATTTTGCGGTGGTAATGAAGATCACTATGATGTGCCAGCTAGTTTATTAGCGTTACTGCTAGCAGGGAGAAAGAGGCTGGCAGCAGTCTGTTTGGACAGGTTTGTGGCTACAGTTGAGCGTGCACTCCTGTGCCAATCAGCATGTCCTCTCAGGGTAGGTGGAAGTTGACTAGTGCTAATTTAAAGTCAATTTAGCTTGTTTCAGCAACATGATTAAGACTAGGATTTGGGTAGAATTATCTGACCTTATGTCCTGTGCTTAAGGGCAACCTCTGCCTTGAACTGCACCATATGACTGAGCCAATGGATGCTGAATGACGTACATTGACGAGCGAGATCATGCTTTTAATGATTCGTTCTCGAAAGAATCAGGGTGCGATGAAGTCGGCTATTTTCTGCAGTTTCCCTGCAGGTTACCCGCTAAACAGCTCTGTTGAACGCACTCACCGGACACTCCATTTCTCTCCCTTCTGTGCCCCAGAGAGGGAGTGTGGGTGGTTTATGAAAGAAACAAGAGAGAGAGTGGGAGAGGGGGGGGGGAGAGGGAGTGAGAAAGAGTCCGCGTGGGAGTTTGAATGAGTAAATAAAACCTACTGACATACTTTTTTAACCACATGATAACAACGGTAGTAATGATAATGACAACAGCGGCGAGGTGACAGTGGGGATTGTGATCAGACTAACGGCAGGCGATGACTTTGGCTTTGTGTTAATTACAACCTCAGGCGACAATACATGTCGTTTTTAGCACAGCTGTATCTGGTGCTCTGTCTCTGACAAATGCTCATCGCCAGCCTATTCACTGTCTGGCCCTCCATTACACTTCTTTGTCTTGGTATCCATCTCCCCTCCTTTCATCCTCCCTCCCTCCATCTTCTCCAAAGTACAGTCTCCATTTCCCTGGATCTGTTTCTCGTTCCCTGACAACACCTCATTCTGAATTCTCTCCATTTTTCTCCATCCCTCTCACAGAATTCCCCACTGCCCCACTCTCTCATTTCTCTTTCACTGTCAGTTTCTTCTCTTGGTTTATCTGTCTTCCTCTTCCTTCCATGCAGCTCTCTCTCTCTCTCTCTCTCTCTCTCTCTCTCTCTCTCTTTCTCTCTCTCTCTCTCTCTCTCTCTCTCTCTCTCTCTCTCTCTCTCTCTCTCTCTCTCTCTCTCTCTCTCTCTCTCTCTCTCTCTCTCTCTCTCTCTCTTTCTCTCATCTCTTTCCTAGCCATGTTTTCCTTGCTCTCCCATGTGTCACCTCTCACTCCACCTCAATTGCTCCCCCTTTCCTCACCTTCTGTTCTTCCTCTGTCCCATCTCTTCGTTCCCTCCTTCCCCTTACTCTGTCTTCCCCCCTTTCCTGTTCTTCCTTCTCACTTTCCCTCTTCCTCTGTCTCTTGGCTCTCTCTCCTTCCCCCTTTCCATCTTTCCTTTTCTTATTTCTCTCCCTCTCTCTTCCTCCTTCTCGCCACTTCTTTCCTCTCTTCTCTCGTCCCCTCATTCCCCTCATCTTTCCGCTCTACTCCTCTCTTACACCAGCCCCCCTCCTCCTCCCTCGCTTTGCCCCTCTCTCCCTCTTCAGCTTCATCTTCATCATCTCTCTCTTTCTCCCTTCCTCCCCTCCACAGTCTCTGTAGTCTGAAATGTGTACAGATCACTTGAACATCTCTGATTGAAACTAATTAATGCTTTCAATTAGACCTGAAGACTCCCCCTCTCTGCTTTAATGCCACAGAGTGTAAATTTGGAACAGACAGAACATAAAAGCATGTACTCAGAGAGGCCGACACACATTATATTATTTGAATGTGCAGAGTTGGCGATAGCTCTTCAACCTGCCAACCCAATGAGACATTTGAAGTTGCAATATTCATGCACATACACACACACACATACACACACACACACACATGCACCTAGGAAACATGAATACACACAAACAGACAGACATACGCTCCACTACTGCTGCTGCCCCCCCTCCCCTTCCCTCTCCCTCAACAGCCCACAAGTGACCACTGTTACTGGAGGAAATATTTCGGGAAGAACTAAACGCACCGTCTCACACGAAAGGACATGCTTTGAGGAAGATATGAACACAGCCATGAACACAGATGCCCACGAGCAAAAATGTAGAGGCAGGCATGCAAATATGCATTAACTTGAAGGCAATCGCACATATAAATGGCAGCACAGATTCCATCAGGGCACGGAGGGTCAGTCATGGAAAAAAAAGCTACAGTTGCACCTCCCTAATTCTGTTTTCCTCCTTCTATCTCTTTTTAAGTGGGCTTTATTGGCACGACAGTAAATTGGGCGTGGCAAAAGCTCCCTCATCTCTCTCGTTTCGTTAATGTGTAACTTCCTTCATCTCTCTCTGTCTCTCCGCACATATCCCAGCGTTTCTATTTCCCAACTACTCCCATTTCTCTCTATCCATTCTTCTTTTTATTCCTTCATTGACCTCTTCTCTAATATTCCTCTAATCCTCTGGTGTTCTCTTACATTGTGCTTGGCTCTTTAATCCTCCTCTCCCCTTGCCCCCTCATTCCTCCCTCCATCTCTTTTCTCTTTCACTCCTTCTAGACGCCTGCTTCCCTCCCCTGTTCTTTCCCTTTTCAATGCTGTTTAATCATTTTTACCCCTATCTCACCCCCCACTCCTTCCCTTCCCTATTTGCTCTTTCATCCTTTGCACACCCTCACTTCCTCACTCCCTCATATATTCCCTTTTTTGCCCCTTAAAACCATCACACCCTACCTGGCCTCATCCCTCCCACCCTCACACGGTCCCTCACTTCCACCCTCCCTGACTTACTCCCTCCCTCATTCACTCCTCCACCCCACCCTTCTTTGCCTTCTTCTTTTACTCCTTCACTCCCTTCTTCACTCCCCAGACCTACTCAGACCCACTCACTAACTGACTCAGTCACACCCCCCCTTATACCCTCACCTCCTCGATTGTTGCCTTTCCCAAGCGCATATGTAAGTGTGTCCTCCTGCTCGCTCACACTGGCTCTAACGAAGACACGCTGAGACATCCAGGTCCTGCTCTCCGCTCCCCAACAGTAGAGATGGAAGCATGTGATTTGATTTGCCCATGGCTCATGGCGCACGGGTTCACGCAGGCATGAAGGGTCTTAACTGTGTCAGAGAGAATGTGCTTCCACGAGGAGACCTGGACAGAAGGAACGTGAGTTCCAAATGGCAAGGCGCACACACGACAGCTGCAACAGCACACGCAGCTTTTCAATCACTTGGCTGACAGCCTTATGCATTTGATCTATTTTTCTATCTATCATTTTATCATTTCACCTATTTATACTCTACTGAATAAATATTTTGAGGGGTCGTGGGGGGGGTTTCAGTTTGCAGACCGGTGGACTCGGGGAGGGGGAGCCAGTGATCATAACCCTTACTGCAGCATTGTTCTTCTGCAACTTCAAATAAACATGGTTTTGTAAACGGATTTGATACTAGTCGGAATGGAGGCATAACCTCTCTCTGGAGCTTGTCATTTCTGTATGTCTGGCGAGGGGACGCTCACTGACATGCCCCTTTTGATAGGCTGTTTATGTTGCCTGCATATTCAGCAGAGCATCTCTACAAATAACACTCAACGATCAATAGGAGGCTAATCAACCAAAATATTTTAGATTAGCTCATGCTTACGTTACTGAATATTTTAACAAGGCACTGACAAGGATTAGGTCTAATTGGACTGACAGCAAATTGATCAATTAGAATAACTGCGAATAGATTGACAACTAAGGTTATTCACAATGTGACAAATGGCCTAGAGAATGATCTTTTCCTGTTAGAACATTTACCAAGTTTCTTTATACCATTTTTATACAACCAGTCCTTATGTTTGGGGTCCTCTAGCTAAGCCGAATCCCCCCCCGCAAAAGCAATGGGAGGGACAACACTGGGTTACCACCCAGAATTCAATCCTGCAGCCCCCCAGTCCCCAGTCTCATTTCTTTACTGCTGCTCCACACTTCTGCTATAATGAAACAAGCTAACGACAACACCCAGGACCCACACACAAAAGAAGCATGCATACAACTATCACTTTTCAGCCTTTTGGACTAAGACTGTGTTTTGGAACTGCACGTGCTACCAGCAGGTCCTGATGGAGAGAGAAGACACCCAGGCTAGCACGGGGGACAGATATAGGAACAGTAGGCAGAAACATAAACACACATAAATCATCAAAGCAATCATGTTCATGTTGTAAAAAAACCCACAAGAAATAATTGTATTTTCTATAATAGTGTTCATCAAGCTGATCTCTTCTTTTGGAACATATGCAAACACACACACACACACACACACGCATGCACATTCACACACATGTTCGCACTCATATTTCACACAGATGCACACACTCACACCCTTTCTCTCCCTGGCTGCTGTTCTCATGAATTTTAATGCTGTTTCTCACACTCAGGTGTCGTCGGCTGATCTAGCTGCTTTAGAAATTATCTCCTGTTCTCCTCTCCCGCTGAAAGCATTGCTTTATTCTTTCCTTTACCTGCTTTCTTTCTTTTTCTCCTCTATCACATTTTCCCTTTATTCCTCTCTCTCTCTCTCTCTCTCTCGTTTTCATGTCTATCTCTCTTTTAATGTTTGCCTGTCAGAGCAGTGTCAGTGTACTGGTGTGTCATTGTGTCAGACTTAACACGCAGGCCTCTCTGGGTAGTGCCAGTGTGTTAATGTGCCAGTGTTAGCCAGTTGCACTGTTCATTTTGGCGAGTCGGTCAGTACATCTTGCCGATGTACCAATCTCTCTTTCCATCAAGACAGTGTTCACTCACTACCCAGTGAGTCCTGAATTTCTGTTCAACACAGCACCCAGCCATCTCTCTGTCTCTCTCATCTTTTCCTTGTCATTACACCAGGATGGTCCTGCTGTGCTCCATATGTGTGAATTCATGTGAATTCATAACCCTTCCATTCTCTCCCCTGTCCCCCATTTTAACTCTCCTGAGAGTTATTTCCTCCTCCTCCTTCTTTCCCCTCACCATTCACCATCTTTCAGATTTTCACATTCTGCTTCTCCTCCTTTGCATCTGCCAGGTTGTTTGTCACTCAACCCTTCCGTTCTGTGTGACAGTGGTCCTCAGTTCCAGTCTTGTGGGCTGCAGCCCACCATTTTTTAAATGGCTTTCCTTACTGAACGTTTGCACTTTCTCGAGAGCAAGGAGGATGTCTGAACTCAATCAAGCAACTAATCAGTCAAGCAAGCAACTAACTAAGTCTAAACGAGATAAGGGGTCGAGTGGAATGGAATCCAGAGACACTGTGACCCCTTAAAACCAGTCCCTCTTGTTCAGCTCAAACTCAGACTTTGTATCCTCCCTCCGTCTTTCTCTGTCACTCTCTCTCGCTCTATCAATCTCCAGCTCAGGCAGTAAAGACAGCTCAGCCACCGTGGGAAAGGTGCGGGACCTGGCATCCTTCCGGCGACACTTCCGAATGGGCTTCATGACCATGCCCGCCTCGCAGGACCTCTCCCCACGGCCCTGCTCGTCCGCCATGGCGCCCCGCTCACAGTCCTGCCACTCCGTGGGCATGGGGGGCGACGACATGGAGAACGGTGACCACTCCAGCCCCCAGCCGTCGCACCACTCCTCCTGCCGCCGCCCTCCGGCCAAGCCCAAACGCCACCCCAGCACCCGCCTCAGCTCCACGGCCGATCACCGGGGGGCCAGTCTGCCCCTTCCGGAGGCCCCGCCCCCTCTCCCTCCCACACAGCTGCCTACCAAGCACCATGGTAAGAGGAACGGTGAGTCTGGTGCAGTGTCAGGTCTGTTCCTCGCAGGTGGAGTATGATCCGTGACCCCGAAATAGTGTTCTAACAGTATTCCAAATGGTACTTCTAGCCTTACTGATTGTGCCTGAAGCTGACCAATCCTACAGGGGGCGCACTTGAGCTGGCCAATCCTACAGTGGGCGTACTTGAGAAGCTGCTGCATAAGCTACTTCACTCCACAGAGCTCCAAATAGCCCACCGTCCATATGAGTCACTCGGGCTCTGGCATGACTTCAATGTCCCTGAAAGTGCGGTCAAACCACCAAGGCTCAATTCTCTGGATGGTGTGTCCTCATTACCCGTTGCCCGGATAGGATATAGTGTTATTATTATTATTATGCATTCATTTGGCAGATACGCTTACCAGAGTAACTTACAGAGCCGTCACCACAGAGTACATAAAGTGTGTGTCATAAGAACATGGGCATGGGTACAGAACAATAAGTCACGTATAGCTACCAGTGGCAATAAAAGCAGGCAACCAATTAGACACAAGTGTATACTTATTGTTAAATGATCACGATATCTCATAGCATAAAAAGTGTCTTGCATAGAACCCTGAGAAAAACCACAGGAGTAACATAAGACCAAGCATAAGAGCTACTGTATATCAACTATACATTGACTACCATACACACTGTGTTTTGCTCTGGGTGAGATGTTAGGATCTAGCTGTAGGACATGTGCTTATGAATATGTGCTTGTGAATATGATTGTTGAAGGCAGCTCATCCAGCACTGGGGGGCCAGTGAGGAAAAGAGGCAAGTTTAGGATGCATGGATTTGCTGGGGACGACAAGATTTTGCCAAGGATAGAGCTCATGCTAGTATGTAGGGTAGTAGCAGGGTGTGATGGTGGACTATTGGTAGGGAGGAGCTGTGCCCTCAAGCGTCCACTTGGCAAGCATGAAAGTCTTGTATTTTATGCATGCTGTGTAGAGTAGCCAGTTTAGAGTGATGAGGAGGGGGGAGACCAGACCTGGGTCAAATATGTGAATAAAAAAATATATTTTCAGTTGAACTTGAAGTATTTGAAATTGCACATGCTCAAACAAAAGCTTTGAAATACTTTCTTGAGAAAACAAATACTTGTATTTGAAGTATTTTCAAATATTTCCTTAAAGTGCTTTTGTATTTTCAAAATATGTTTCAAATTATGTTTCAAATTATGTTTCAAATTATGTTTCAAATTATGTTTCAAATTATGTTTCAAATTATGTTTCAAATTATGTTTCAAATTCTATTTAAAATACATTTAAAATACCTTGGTCATTTAAAATACCTTGGTCAAATACCTTGGTCAAATACTATGCCCAGAAATTAAATTAAAAGGCTGTGACCTATGTTCCATTAAATGATTGCTGACTAATTTTGGAAGATATAAAATGGATAAATGTCTGCTTATCTGCCAATTTGTAATAAAATTTGAAGTGCAACATTTTATTTTACTGTTGAATGATGCAAATGTGGCAGATGAGAGTATTTCCAAATACGTCCATGAAATCAAATAATTTGTATTGCAAATGCAAATACTTACTCAATCAATTACTTCAAATACATTCAAGTCATTTCTAAATGTATTTCCAAATCAATTATAATATTTAAATTCCTTCTATTTGTAAATAATGTATTTAGAAATAATTTTATGAATAAGTATTTGAAAGTAACTTAAATACTTTAAATATATGTTTGACCCAGGACTGGGGGGGACACATTTTGAGTTGTTGAACACTAATTGAGCAGCTGCGTATTGAATGAGTTGAATTTGGGTTGAATGCTACAGATTACCGCAAATCCTTAAATGGTTTAGTGTGATGCTTTTGCAATGTTACCTGGAAAATATATATTTTTTCACTGCAGTTGTATTTTCTGAATAGTTTTGTTGGATACCAATTCAACAGTGGTTTCCTAAGATTGTATTTTATATTTAGGTAACCGTTTCCAGAGTGGGGAGGTTGAGAATGGGACAACAGTTTGTGCCTTTCAGTTACATCAACTTTTTCAGGATATCTTTAGGCCCTTTATTTCCACACAGCTTCCATGCACTCACTGTGGATTGGCTGTTCTGTGCGAGAATGGGATTCCAACAGCCATCCTCAAACTCACCATCATGTACTGTTCACTGTACACTCTACTGCAACAGCCTCAGCAAAGCACTCATTTTTCACAAAGTGCTCTAAGATCTCTCATAGAACACCTTGCCTTTAATTGGTTTAATGTGGTCTTATTACAGCATCAATTGTAATATATGCTGATTGCAGTGGTCTCTAATTTTCTATTACAAACCAATATTTGGCATTATTAACGGTATTAAAGTCTTCAAACTACTAAAAGAATCAGAATAAGATAAAATATATATATTTGGGTTATCTGAACTGTGGAAGGCATGATGCTTTGGTTAAAACTTGCTGTTCATAGGGTAGTTTCTTCAACACACTAGTCACTATTGTGAGAAGCACAATTTCACTTGGATTGATTGCGCAATTACTTGCTTTGCATAAATATTTTAGTGAATTGGTTGTAAGTGTTTTGCAGACAGTGACCTCATTTGACATACTGAAAATTGGTCATTTCCAGTCACAGTTTGTTCTTAGTAAATCCTGAGTGCATTATCCATGAAAGTATCACTGACAATAATCGGTCACTCGCAACGATCAATCATTAACATTTTCATCTCTCTTTCTCTCACTCTTTCTCTCCTTGGCTTTCTCTCTCTTCCTCTGCAGCCATGAAGAAGTCTGACTCTGGGGACATGTGTGGACGGAAGGTACCCCCCCTCAAGCCCAAACGAAGCCCCAACACACAGCTCTCCTTTGACCCACCGCCTCCCCGAACGGCCCCTCCAGCCACACCTCTGCCCCGCCCGTCCCAGGAAACAGGAGGACACGAGCAGGATGAGGACGAAGAGCCAGTGTACATTGAGATGGTGGGGCGTGCCTTTTCCCGACGGGACAGCCAAAATGCGACCCCACATCCCGCGACGGCGACGACTACCCCCGACTCAGACTCGGACGAGAGCGAGGCCATCTATGAGGAGATGAAGTACCCGCTTCCCGAGGAGTCTGAACCCCGCCATCGTCTTCCCCCAAAGCACGACAAACCAGGGGCTTCCAAGTCCTCCAAGATTGCCCACTCGTCCGCCTCCCACTCGTCCTCTTCCTCCCACACTCATCAGTCGTCGTCTTCCTCCTCGAAGCCCAAGGCCACTGTCTCTATCTCCCATTCGTCCCCCCTACCTTCCTCAACCTCCTCCACCCCCGTCCCACAGGCCCTCGCCTCTGGCCCCCATCAGCCCCGTGCCCCCACCCCCTTCCTCCTCCCCGGGAGCAAATCCCAAGGGGAGTCCAGCAACAAGATCCCCGCGCCTTTCCCCAACCTCCTCCAGCATCGGCCCCCTTTGCTCGCCTTCCCTCAGCCAGCCGCGGCCTCCAGCGGAATAGGCGTCCAGATCAAGGCGGCTGGCGCCAAATTGGGCACCGTCAGCACCCAGGCCTCCACCAGCCTGGCTCCAGCCACCAACGCTTCCTCCTCCACTGCCTCAACTTCCTCGTCCTCCAAGCTCCCCGTCTTACAACTGGGCTCCAAGGAGGCATCGGGAGCCAGCAGTGCACAGCAGGACAAGCAGCAGAGTGAGGGGAAAGACTCCCTTCTGGGTCCAGCCCCCGGCCTGCGAGCCCGGAGCCACTCCACCCCGCTCCCCCCTTCCTCGCAGTCCTCCTCCCACTATGCCCATTACCACCACCACTCGCACCACCACCCCTCCCACTACCACCACTACCGCAGGGCTGAGAAGGAGCTCCCCACCTCCCACAGCATGAAACTGGGGCCCCAGACCACAGCGCAGGCTCAGACCCAGACCCAGGGCAGTGGTGGCAAGGAGGGCAAGAGTGTGGCATTTCTCCTGAAGTCTGAGAAGAGAGAGCGAGACAGAGAGAGGGAGAGGGAGAGGGAGACGGGTGCACACTCCACCACCCCTTCCCAGAACACCCCAATGACCACCCCCAGTGCCAGCACCCCCCAGAGCAGCGCTCCCTCCGCTCCCTCCCCAGCTCCTGCCCCTCACTCGTCCTCCTCACAGCGACCCTCCTCCCGTCCCCACCTGTACCGCTCTCACACCCCCCACCCCCTGTCCCACGGCCTGCCTGCCTACCACCCCCCTCCCCCAGACAGCCCCATGCTGTGGACCTACCCTTCTGTGGGGCTGAAGAGGCCTCCAGCGTACGACAGCCTGAGAGGGGGGCAGCTGCACTCTCCGCACCCCCAGATAACCTCTCTCTCCAGTGGCGGCAACATCCCCAAGAGCAGCTCTGCCCCAGCCCCGCACCAGCAGGGGAAAGCGGTGGGCAGGGGTTGCCACGTGGACACGGGTAGCCTCTCTCGGGATGGGAGTGGGGGTATGGGATCCATGGACGAGGGCCCCTATTGGCCCATGCAGCGGAAGATGTCCTTCAGCCATGGCATCCGGGAGACAGAGAGTGAGTGATGGGTCGAGAGAGGGATGGGAGTTACCACAATGTTACAAGAAATAAGTTATCCTTCAAGGCCTCCTGAGTGGTGCAACCGAGTAGTACTTGTGCATGGCGTGGCGATGTATCCTGTTGCCGAGATCAAATCTGGATCGTACTAGCGCCAATCATGGCGGGAAGTTCCACAGAGTGATACCTAATTTCTGTGCCGTGTGTCACCCAGGGAGGGAGGGGAGATTTAATTGGACATCTGTGATCAGCTGACAGAATGCAGAATGGAGAAAATCGGTTGGCTGTATCGGTTTCTGAGGATGTGCATGCTGTGTTGTGATGACATGATTCTGACCATTTTTAATGCTTTAACAAGTTCATCCCAGGGGAGAGCTGTAGCGGGATCTACCAAGGTCAAACAAGGTCATAACAGAGGCAAAAAGAATGTATAAACGGCAGGAATGAAGGAGAATATGAAGGGATGCAGGGAAAATTGGGCACTGTATATATTATGTATTTCACCACTGCTCTCACACGCTTTCTGGAATTTCTTTCTGCTTTTCCTCAGAAGAAGAGAGCAGCCGTGTGTGGAACGGCAGCACCGATGCCCTCCCCCGGGTGGACAAGGAGGACCGCGGGGTGTTAGGTGGGCCAGGGGGCTTGTCCGGGATCCCAGTGCGGTCAGGAGACGGCAGCAGTGGGGGATCTGGAGAGGGGACAGGAGGGGCAGGCCCAAGCACAGGACTCCGAGCTTTGGGGCGATCAGGTCTCCCCTTGCCTTGTCAGACCTTCCCAGCCTGTCACCGCAATGGAGGTGAGCATCATGGGCCATGCCCAGGCTACAACCACACTGCGTGACATAACCCCCACCTTTGTGGGAACAGTTTGAGGGCTATAAACAGCAGCCAGTGTAGAGCAACTCCCGCTCAGTTATTCTATAGGAACCATCAGCATACCGACCGCTATACTCATATGAAGCTCACGATGATGTTGCATTAATGATGACAGTTAGATCTCACAGTGTTTGTGGCAAGTAGTGCACAGGGACACACCCTAATGGAGCTGACAGAGAAGACAAAACCAATCGCACAAAGAAAGTTAAACATGGCAGGGCGTTGATGGAGGACAGCAGCAACAAACTGCCTTGTTGATGATGAGTCTATTTATGAAACCTTCTGGTAGTATCAACCTATCACATTTTATAATTAGAAATACAATTTTTAATGATTGAATAGTCACATTCTAATATCCTGCCTGTTTGTGTGCTTTTGCCCTTGTGTGTGTGTGTGTGTGTGTGTGTGTGTGTGTGTGTGTGTGTGTGTGTGTGTGTGTTTGCACATGTCTGTATATGTTTGTTTTTTTTTCCCTCACTGTGCATGTGTGGTTTTGTATCCTTTGTATGTTTGGTGTGATTATATTCTGTGTGCATGTGTGTGTGTGTGCATATGCGTATGCGTGTGTGTGCGTGTATGTGTATGTGTGCGTGCGCACATGCGTGTGTGTGTTTGTGTGTGCTTGTGCACATGTGTGTGTGTGTGCGTGTGTATGTGTGTGTGTATGTGTGTGCGTGCGTGTGTGTGCTTGTGTGTGCGTGTGTGCGTGTGTGCGTGCGTGCATGCATGCGTGTGTGCATGTGTGTATGCGTGTGTGCATGTGTGTGTGTGTGTGTGTGTGTGTGTTTGTGTGCGTATGTGTGTGTGTGTGTGTGTGTGTATATGTGTGTGTGTGTGTGTGTGTGTGTGTGTGTGTGTGTGTGTGTGTGTGGCGCAGAGCTGGGGCGACTGGGACGGTCAGCTTCCACCTCGGGGGTGAGGCAGGTCAGCAGTAACATGCAGAGACAGTGCAGTCTGCCCCGAGAAGCGCTCAGTCAGGTGAGCCCCCTCTCCCTCTCTCTCTTGGACGCTCCAAGCCTTCTCCATGGGGACTACCCATTCACACACGTCACACCCTCCTAATTCTAGCTGTGGTCCAGTTCCTCTGTGAGCAAAAATAGGCCAAAGAAAACTGTGTTAATTTAAAAGCAAAGCCTAATCTTTGTGACTGTCCAGTCGTGTCTGCCTCTCTGGGGAGGTTTTACATAACAATAATCATCATCATCCTCATCACCATCATCATTATTATTATTATTATTATTACAGCTGACAAGGACAGAGCAAATTCATATACACACATATATAGACGGACAGATAGATAGATTGATTGGTTGGATAGATAGATCAACCGACAAAAGGAAACAGACAGGGAGACAGACATATGCACACAGATAGATATGGAGACTTCATGGGTTTCAGCAGGGAACTGCAGTCCAAAGCGCCTTACTGCGCCCGTCACTTGGCTGTGTCTCAAATGCTGATGCAGAGAGCAGAGACAGACTGTCTGCTGGTGTGACCTTCCCGCACACAGCTGGAGCACAGCAACTCTAGGCTTGGAGTTACGCTGCCATCTGGTGGGGAAACTGGTTTCACAGGCACTGATGATGGCCCTCACTCTAATGGCAGACATTGCAATAACAGTGTTACACACTGGAGGTGGGTCCAGTGGTTCTGTGGTGCTGTGTGTTTGTCTGAGGGTGATGGTCAGACATATGATGTTGTAAATATGAATACCTGTTGCAAACTCCCCCTCTATATAGTTTTCTTAAATTGTTTCTCCCTTTTATGTTGACAATATTTTCTTCCTCCTCTTTGCCTGTCCTTTTTTAATATCCCTTTCTCCATTGTCTCCTTACTTCTTACTTCTCATTCCCTCTGCCCCTATTCCTGCCTTCTCTTCTCACCACTCTTTAAAACATATATATTGTTTCCCTCCTTCTCTGTTTGCTGTCTCAATTTCCTGTCCTCCTCCCCATCTCTCTATTTATCCCTCTTTCCACTGTCTCCTCCCCTAGGTCCAGGGCCATGCCCAGTCCCAGCCCCCCTGCACCCCAACCATATCCCACCAACAGCAACAACTCCAGTTACATCAACAGCAATTGCAGCAGCAGCAGCTGCAACAACAGATCCATCTCCAGTTGCATTATCAACACCTGGCCCATCTCTCGCAGTGCCACCCTCCATCCAGTGGGGGCGCCACCTCTCAGGCCCAGGCCCAGACCCAGAGGGACGGGAAGCTGCTGGAGGTGATCGAGCGAAAGCGTTGCCTGTGCAAGGAGATCAAGGCCCACAGGCGTCCGGAGAGGAGCCTGTGTAAGCAGGACAGTATGCCCATCCTGCCTAGCTGGAGAAGGACCCCAGAACCTCGGAAGACGGGCACCCCACCCTGTCAGAGACAGCAGGCCGTAGTCTGGGACACTGCCATCTGAGATGAGGGCGTCAGGGAGACAGAGATGAAGAGATGGGGGTAGCAGGGGAGGGGCTTGGAGAGAGAAACATGGGTGTAATAATGGGGGGCTGCCAGGTGAGGGTGGTCAGAGATGAGAAGAGGACCAGAGACGAGGGGTTCCTGACCTTAAGGGGACACCGGTGCTTTGGGACACGCTCATGGTCCGTCATCCAGGAGAAAGTGAACAGTGAGAGGAGTGGGTCTCCCACCCCAACAAACACTAAAGGGAAACAGTGAATAAAAGGAGAGGCAGAAGAGAGAGAGATAGACACAGAGGATGAGTGAGAGAAAAGAGAGCAAATGTACTGTATGTGCCCACACGCCCACAAAAAGAGACAGACATAAGAGAGAGTGGGAGGGAGGAGTGGAGGGAACTGCGATGAAGCGGGGGCTCGATACGGGCAAGTTGTGTTGCTCTTCACGTATGATGCACACTTACTTGTGAATGGCTGGCTCTGTCACGTCACTTGGGGCCTCTGGGTCAATTAAAAGGGGGTATACATTGAGTGGGAAGAGAAAAGCAAACATCTTGCCCTGTTACAGATGTTTACTGAAATGGAGGAAACAGGAAAGACAGATGGCATCAAATCGGAAATGTACAGTTGGATAAAAACCAACATGGTGATCAGTAGCATCGCTCTACAGTATATTTCTCCCTCCTCCTTTTTTCCTTTCTCTCTTACATTCTGTCTTTCCTGCTGCTACAAACCAATAGGAACAAACTCAAATGCTTGGGAAAGGGGCTTAGGGAGGCATGAGTTGTAAAGACAAGGAGGGGAGAAAATTATACCCGAGAACAGCCTTCATTTCAGCTTTGCGCGTTCCAGAATTTTCCACGTTGACCTAATGCGCCGGGTGATGTTCAGTCGCAGAACAAGGGCTTGTGTCTACAAACCCACATTCAATCGGGAATCCCTCGATCACTTAACCACAGCTATGAAGGGATCACCCGATGGGGGTCAGGCAGAACTGAATTAAGGAGCATACCTTACATATCCACAAACGCACACGTATGCACACGCGATAAGGGAGCAAAGATTAGGACTGGGAGAAAAGGGTTTTTATAGACTACATCCGACAGATTGTACAATTTTACCAAACTATCACGGTACCTCCATTCTCTGTCACATCTCACACATTTAGTCTGCTATTGACATGCTGTACAACGTCTATGCTTCATTGAATTTATCCGATCTGAAGCAGACATATTGGACGGACACAACTTACAGGACGCAGTGTGTCGAGCACTTTATTTGGATGGGGCTAATATCTGTGCAAAGTCCCGTTCTCTGCTGACCTGGCTCGGACTGCACGCTCACCAGGAAGTTGGTGTCAAAAGAAAGGACTGATGGGAAAATAAAATATGACAATTTTTTTGGGGGGTTGGGGGAGAATTTAGACTAGTGATGGGCAACCTGCGGCCTGCAAGCCATCTGTATGCAGCACAATAATATTCTATATAAAACATTTTGGTAGACCGGACATTAACATATTTTGTGTAGCAATCAGTGACTATTTCATAAAGCAGTGTACATTACTGGAATGTCTAACTTAAATTAACCAGAATATTTTAAAACAGCATTTACAACATTTTTTTAAATTTTTAATCTGTGTATTGACCCTGCCAGAGTGCATACATATACGCTCAACTACTTCTGGCAACTTCAAGAAAAATGAAGGCTGCAAATGCAGCCCACCTACATGATTAGGTTGCCCACCACTAATGTAGACAATATGAACATAGGGGAGGCTAAATGAGATTGATAAGGCTGCAGTTTGATTGTGATAAATGACTGAGAGGCACGGCAGTATTGGAAGCGAGTCGCGAAGAGGAGAGGGTGCAGATGGAAGTGGAGGGAGGAAGGTGTGGAGGGGAATGAGAGAGGGTGGTTGATGACAGACTAGAACATTGACGTGGATTTTTTTTTATGGTTGTCACCGTGTGTCTGTGTTTTTCAGTGGAGTACCATATGAGCAGGCAGTGACCATCGGTCACCCGAAAGGTCAAACTACCAAGGTCTTAATATCAACTCGTCAGTTCTCATTTGTCTTTTTAAATATATTGTGTTCCGAGATAGAGATTATGAGGGTGACATCATTATAAATGTAGCAGTGCAGTTCTGTTTGGCTGCATCGTTATGAAATTGAAGTAGTCTTTCCAAGCACAGTGCGGACACGATGTAATACATGCAGACATGCCCTCTCCCCTCTTACTCCCAAAGATCTTTTTTTTCAACAAGACACAGCTTTATTGATTTTAAAACGTAGAGCCTTTAAGTGAAATTTAGAGTGATAGTCATAAAACAAGAAGTAATTGAAGTGTGGCAATCCCAGAGATTGGACAAAGTTCCCTCATCAATTTAGATTCAGCAAATGTCAGGGTTGTCATGGGGCCAGCTGTGTTTCATTTAGTCAAAATTTCCATTCCATGTTCCTAATTTTCCTTTCATGGGATAAAGCACATTCTGTTAGGAGAAACCTTAATGAATGAGTGGTAGTGCAACAGAGATGCTGGAAAACACATGTGTACATGCACCTGCCTGGCTGATTATAAATGGCAACATTCACCAGCCACGTTCACCATTCAAAAACCTCTGCAGGTACCTAGTATGTATGTTTCATGGACAATCCACTCCACTCCACATGTCTTGGTAGGTGACACCCCATGAGATAGAAGCACGCAGAAACCACTTTTGCAATCTCTTATGCTCGCTCCCTTTAAATCTGAAGTCTTTTTTTAAATCTTATTTATTTATGTATTTATTTACAGTTGGACATTTTTTGTTTGCCATTTGTTGAACTGTTTTGGAAAAAGTTGCTGCTATTTTTGAACTACGGTCACGATCATCGAGTATATCACACGACATAATATTGTTATCATTATGATGATGTTCTTTTCTAAAAAAAACTAACAGACACGTGGGCTGAAATTTGTATTAAATGTGTGTAAGCGCATACCTCTGCAATATAGAACTTGAAGGAGTACTTTGATTTTATTATAGCTTATTGAATATGAATATTTGGGAGTATCTGTTTCTGCCTCGCCCTGGGAGCATTCGTCTCTGCTGTGCTGTGTTCTGAGTGCAGTCAGTGGTGCGCAGATCAGACACGGCCTGCATGCGGGTTGTAAGACTTGGGGGAGGGGGGTGAAGGTTCAAGAGCTCCTAGGTTTGCTCCCTGGAAAGCTAAAGCACTGGGAAAGGATATGGGTGAACGCAAGTATATGTCAATCGATCTGTTAAAGGGCACTTTCTTACTTTGGGTACCTCCCCCTAAGCCCCTCTGCCTGGGTTTGATTTGTAAGATATGTAGATGATCATTGTGAGCGTAAGTTATGGTATAATAAGAGATATGCTATTATATAAGAGAAGGATCCTAGGTGCCCTTGAAAGTTCACCCCCCCCCCTCCACCCACCATTTAAGTATGATCAATCCTTACTTTTATGATCAAAATCTGCATCTACACGTAAACTAAGCTTAAATTTGCTGGAAATGTGAAATTTCCTGTTGTATTTCAATACCAAACTTAGAGAAAGTGTTTGGTAGGATGTACCATGTAGACAGCAAGTAGATCGGCCTCGCAAGGTATATCAGCAAACATTTTTGGCACGTCCGACTGAAGACTTTCCCTTGGTTAATTTTTTTCTTCGGAGATCAACCTTAGGTGCCCTTGAAGAAAAGAAGATCAAACAAAATATAGACTGTTTTGACTTGCCCTCCAGGACCTGATTTTGACAGATCCACAGCACAACTAGAAGGGGACAAGAGAGGCAAATATAAGCGCCATGGTGGCAAAACCTGATCACTGGGAATCACTTGGGAAATGTCCTTGGACTTCAGATTAGGTCAATGACATAAGAAATTGCTATAATTGGGGCCTGCATCACTGTTACTGTATTCAAATTTGAATTCAGTTGCTTTGAACAAATGGTAATATGATCCCATGACTTGACACATAACAGATATACAGGGTTGCTGCGAGAACAGATTGCAGGCCCCTGGACTTGGCTGGATAATGCACAGCGTACGATGGGGTAGAGGATGAGAGCTGGAAGTTCATCATTCTTTCACTTCTTATCACACGTTGTCATAGGCATATATTTTATCAACAACCATTTATCAAATGACCATTCACAGCACAGATTAGAGTACTGGCACTAATCATTGCATACTCCCGTTTACATTATAAAACCACCCTATGGTACAGGAAGGTCTACTACAGAAATAGACCTCTTCACCTTTGGATCATTTAGCAAATACATTTTAAAAGATGAGACTAACCCTTAATAAAGACAAGTGAAGGTGGATTTCCATTATTGCATATTAAATATTAATATGACCAGTTCAGGAAAATACCAACATACACATAGCATCAGTTGTGCCTTCTCATTGACTTTTGGAAGAAGGTTCAGAGATTACACTTAGTTAAACAACCAATCTGTCTGTAGAGCAGTAGTGTCCTCACAACTGATGAGGTCATACTAAGCCTAAGCACTGCAGAGGGTGAGGTGGTGCAGAGGGTGAAGTAGTGACAGAGTGTCGGGTAGTGACAGGGTGTGAGGTAATGCAGAGGGTGAGGTAGTGCAGGGGGGTGAGGTAGTGACAGAGGGTGAGGAAGTGACTCTGTCCTTGTGAGTGTGGTACATTTTCAGTAGGGACAAGGGGCACTGTTTTAGCATGGTCAAGGTGCTTTACTCTCCTTACTCCAGAGAAGAAGAACTGGTTTCGTAAAGGGATGTCTTAACATTTTTTATAATTTTCCATTGATAAATCTCCCTGCCAAGTTGAAAATAGCATGCTTCTGCAAATGAGCAGTGCCATTACATTAATCTGTGATTGTCTATGGTTAGCAACAACCCTGGTCCTGGAGAGCCAGACACGTTTTGACTTTCATTTTAATGGTCTAAGGGTCAGACACGTCCTTGCACAGAGCCTTTATCGTTTGGATAAATGATTGGGCTGAATTAATTCATAGGTGACAGTGCTAATGAGGTATGCTTCTGTATTTTACTATTGAGAGAAAATCTGCAGGATTGTGGCTTTCCAGGAACTGGGCTGCCTCCCCCTTGCTGTACACTGTTTGTATATATTCCCTTCATTTCTCTCTCATTCACAGCAGATTCATTTGTAAACATTCACAAAAACCTGCATACTTTACTAAAGTTGACTAATTTTCTTTACCCTCTCACCCCTCCCAGGTAAAAAAAAAAAGAAGTTGATGTGCACTTCAGTGTAAAGGGCTATGTCCATAAAGTATTAACATCATTTTTGATTCACAGCACAGCCTGTCTGTCCAAAACTACACAGAATTACAATAAACTGCACAAACAGCCTTGGTTTTCATTTTTGTACGTAACTCAATGCAGCAAATTAATTTGTCAACTTCTTTGAGGTTTCATAGTATTTTTGGAAGAAAATAGCAGGTGGTTAATTAAAAATGATGTTAATGCCTTATGAATACCCCCATACTGTGTATGTTCATAGCTGTGATCATTGTTTGCCTCCTCATAGAAATCTAGATAAATGACCTCTTTGTACTCTACCCTATTTCTACCTATTTCGAATCTATGCTATTTCTTAAGTTCTATTCAAGTGTCATATTGGCTGTTCTATGCTGTCAAAAGCACCGAGAACTTGCACTGAGTTTACGAGACAGTTCACCTGCAGTGTAAAGCTTGGAGTCTCTTGACAAAAGAAATACTGCTTTCATCTAAACCAATCTAGCTTCACCTTCCTATGAACTATATTCCAAACTACTCCCACCCTCTGCTCAACAGCATTAATCCCTGATCAAAGATCAGAAAGTCATCAGTGATGCTTGCATGGTGAGCACTGATCAGAGATCGGTGGTGCCAAGATTTTGAATGTAGACACGGAAAATAATATATGCTTTTTTTTTTTACTCAATTTTGTTTTCTCCGCTGTCATGTTCTTTAGCAGTGTCAGTGTCCGAGGCAATTTAGATGTTACTTTATTTATATGATTCGCTATGGTACAAAAAACGTTGGAAAATGATGAATAGAATAGATTTCCTTAATGTCTGGGACATTGGCATCATTCATTTGAAAACACTTCTCTTTTGTCTTCAACTCTATTTTTCTTAATTTAAACATGAATCAGGTGAACATACTTTGAACATGAAATATCAGTTACAATTTCATATGATTGCCTTTTTTATAGACCCCCCTGGAAACAGAAACAGTATAACCGTGTTTAGCCTGCTTTTATATAGTACAGTATTTTCTCTAATTGAACTGTACATTTGCTATTTAAGATACAATGACCTCCAGCAGTATGACGGAGATGTTAGTACTAATAAATATGCCATCATTCTCAAACTGGCATTGATTTATGTTGATGTAAAAGTGAATCCCCTTTGTAATGTAGGATAGCATTGATGGTTCTTAAATTTGAGACTTGAGGTCAAGGGTTACTGAAATGCCCTGCACAATTGCATTGACCCTGTTCTTTTCCATATTAATTTCTGAATTGAAAGAAGCCTTTTGTGCTGCAACAATAGGCCACATATTTGATTGTGAATAGAATTCTCCCTGTGCAATATCAAATATTGTGTGTATCTTCTACCCATATGTGCCAAATATGAAATGCGGTCAAATTTGTTATAATTGTGAAATATTTTTTGATCAATTAATTCTTCCCTATGGTTGTTACTTTGCAGAAGTTGCAATTTTTAGGTGTGTGTCTTTTCAGAATCAAAAATGTAACTGGTTCAGTTCAAAGTCAAAATCATAAAGAATATCTTAGTGTGACTGTTTACCAGTCTCCCTGCTCTGTAAAAAAATATTATTTCCCATTTTGAGATTAGTTATCTTAAAATAAGAATGTATAAGATTATTAAAATATCTTACATGGCTCTCATATTTGTCACACTGGATTTTTCTCTTATCCCAAAATAAGATTTCTTCTGAAGATATTTCTTCTTGACATAAGAAAAAAATAAGAATCACATATTGCAACAAAACAAGAGCCAAAGTATAATGTACTTATAATAACAGAATCCTTATTAAAAAATCTTGTACAGTCTTACTTTAATGTAAATAATACTGCAATGAGAAAATACGATACTTATTTTACAGTGCAGCAAGGTTTACAACCTGGGTTCAACCTGATATCTTTAAATAACTTTACAAGTGGAAAGCTCTCTGTGGAAGCTGATTGAATACGCAACTGAATACTTTGATCATTCCTATTTTAAAACTATGGCCTTTAAAATACAACATTATTTTAATGCAATGAATTAGACTGTTCAGCCTGTGTACTGTTTTGCTCACAAAATAATCTTCCAAAACAATTTCATTATGGGTACAGGGTTTGATCGACATTGATCAAATACCAGGCTGGGGACAACATGCCATCCTTGTGATAGAAAGACAGGTTTGCAGGCTGTACAGTTTGATTCATTGACAACTCTGCGCAGCACCTTACTGAGATGTGTGTATAAATATCAGCTTTTATATTTTACTGTAATTAACCATTAATACAGCAGTGTATGTACATATCATTGTCCGTACAAAAAGTGTGGTCTTATTTGGCTTCGCATGACAGGTCTGATCAAAATTGCAGTTCTACAGATTGCTGGTGTGGTTTAGAATGCCATGGTAATGGCTACAGTTACATAGTTATCTACATAATGTCAAGGGGTATATGCAACATCATATGCACCATACTGCAGCGTTCTGTAACTATCACATTAGCTTCGGGGCACAGCCGTGTCCCGGATAATGCACAGCGCATCCATAAACTTACCACGCTGCTGCAGTGTCAAAGCAGCGGCTTTTAAATGTTGCGTGTCAACTGGGTTGGCGATTAAAAATGCATGTTGTCACGTGGCAGTTAGATTTGAGTAAAGCTCAAGTCCTGCAGGGCAATTATTTATTTCATCATAAACTTTTACAGTATCTGGGCCTCATTTTTTATTTAAACAAAATATTCAATAAGTCACAAAATATCTCCAATTGGAATGAAAAGAAATAACATTTTATTTATGCGATCAATTTTTTCATTCATTCAGTAAAGAAAAACACAGTATACACGCCAGCCCTCTGAGCAATCTTAGAGATTGACACCCCTTTAAAAAGGAGCTGCCCCCCCCAGCTTACAAATAATGTTATCATATTGTAACACAGCAGGAAGTGACATTGTGACACATTCCCAGACCTTCACTGTGTTTGCTTGCCTGCCCCCCCCCACCTCTGTTTCATGCATACATCATATTTCAGTCTTACGCATGCATTTACAGTGGTATGTTTAAGCATTACCTTCCATTTTGTCACTACCTCTTTCTTTTCAAATGAGTATGCAGTATATTTGCAGACACCCACCCTCTGTCCCCCATCTCAGAATGGTGGAAAGTGGTGTAGTACAGATTCAAAAACAGCAGGACAAAAACATCCAGTGCTTCAGTGTAGACTGTCCTTAAATAATAATGCGACAGGCCACCTGTAACGGGATCATCTTTTCTTGCTGTTTGTGAATGGAAGCATCCATCCCTTCATTTTGGAATTGAGTGAACACACCATTTTTATTCGTGTCAATCTGGTAGTCATGGCCAGCTAAGTTTTGTATAGATGAAAAGGTGTAATATCCACAAGGGTGGGGGTGGGAGGGGAAGGTGGAAATGCTTTGTAACCCTGTCGTTATGTACAGTTGTGATATTTGTGAAGGAGGTGTGGGAACTTTGAGATATGTATTGAAAGAAGTGTAATTATGACAATCTTATTGACAAAAGCTACTTACAAAATTCATACAAATTACTATGAATAATGTTCACAATGATAATAAAAATGATAATAATAATAATGTTAGAAAGAGTAAATAAATTAAGAATAGTTAAAAAATAATTTTGAAAAATTTCATTATATTCAGTTGCCAAAATGAACATCTGTAAAAAAATACTTTTTGTAAATTCTGTGCACACAGCATATTAAAGATTAAAAAGTATGAAGCTCGTATACAGTTTCCTATGGAAATGTATTTTTCTTGTGCCAGTTTTTTTTACAACTTGAATAACCTGCATTATCTACATTATAATGTGTTAAGTAAAAATCTTAAGTGTTTGTTTATACAGTGAAGTAAAAACATAGTCTGAAAGAGTGTAATGGGATTTTTGGAGTCAATGATGCTGAGACATTTTTGCATAATTATTTACACATTATAGTAATATTAACATAATCATAATGTGTGTGATTACATCAATGTGTGTATATTGCAATTGTGTATTAATTAATTCATATTAATATACTTAAAGGCTTTAATTATACTGCAAGTTAATATGACTCAAATTGGCAGTAAGCAGTCAAGACAATATAGCTTTATTCCTTTGCTAGGGTAGAATAATTGCATGTAATGTTAGGGTATGTCATTAGGGTTGTCACATAAAACCAAATGGACTTCAAATAATGAGGGGGATTCCTTTTTCTTGAAAATAATATAGCTCTCGTATCCTCCATTTGATATTACCAATGATTGCAACTGACCTAGCATCGACATCTCAAGCCTGTTGTTTTGTGCCAGGAAATAATTATATATTATTACAACATCACGCATCGTCACGTATTACTGTGAGGACATTATTTTGCCTAATGTATGGTACAATGATAGGGATGAGAACATTGTCTCAGTCAATAGTCACTAGTACAACGTAATGTGGACGGTACCTTTCCGTGCACCTGTCATACACTTTCCAGAATAAACTGAATCTGGACTCATCAATGAACACATTGTTGCACGTGTGTTCTCCCAGCTAAGTTGTTGGGAACATTTAGAAGATTAGATCCCTGTTTGTGTGAGATAACATTATGATAAGAATATTTCCCCAAACAGTCTTAAAGAACACATGACAATTTTTTTAACATTGCCAAAGATAATTAAATCTATCAATATGCATCCTTGATAGTAGTATGGTGCGATTTTTGTCACAAATTTTGTGACAAGCCAACATATAAATATATGGAACTAGAGTCAGACATTTGTGAACATTCTATCAATATGACTGGGTGGGAAAATGACTCAATGTTGAGCTCTTGGACAGTGAGTACGAGGCAGAAAATGTATCAGTATGTGCACCAATGCCAGGGCAGTGTATGCCTTACATGTTTGCCGTCTGACAGAGTCTGACACAAATTCAGAATCTGGGTCAGATATTGATACTGCTGCTGCCGCTCCTCCATCAGATTCAGATCCCAATTGCCTCATAAATAGACTCAATAATGTTACAAGTTAGCTGTCCTAGCTAGATACAGGCAGTCCCCGTGTTACGAACAAGATCCGTTCTTAAGTCTGTCTTTAAGTCGAATTTGTATGTAAGTCGGAACAGGTACATACAGTTCTTATTAATCGTCACTTAGTCAAATGTTTGTCTTAGTATAGTATTTATTTTACCTTTCTGTGCATATAAAACACTTAAGAAAAACTTCCAAATATAATAAAACATCTTAAACATGACATTCAGTACATAATAATACTGTAATAATAACAATACTGTAATATTAATAATAATAATACAGTAATAATAAAAGTAACTATGTACTGTACATACAGTACTGTACTGTAAAAAAACATGAAAGAAACAGTTCTTAAAACAGTTTAGATAGAAAAAAAGAAAAAGGATCATGATTAAAGGTTAACACTCATTTGTGAGGTAACATTATGATAACATTAGTAACTGGATGATTCAGAAGATGATGGACTTGGAGATGGACTTTAGCAGCACTTACATCTGCACTCGCTGCTTCACCTTGAACTTTAATATAATGTAAATTTGCTCTCAATTTAAAGCGATTGAACCAACCCCTACTCGCAACAAATTATTTGTCGCAATCGCCTTCACTTGCTGCACGAGCAGCTTTTAAGCCATTGAAAAGGCTTCGAGCCTTTTCTTGCACTAAAGAAAGACTAATAGGCATATTACGCAGATTTTGGTCTTCTATCCAAATTATCAATAGCCTTTCCATCTCAATAATTAAACCACTGCGTTGCTTGGTAATAATCGTGGCATTCATCAGGGCATGGCCTTTCACATGCTCCATTATTCTCCCTTTGTCTTTTTAAATTGTTCCAATCATTGACCGACTGTAGCCTAATGCTTTCCCAATGGCTGATGGTGTCCGATCTCTTTATTATTTCAACTTTACTTTCCATGGTGATTGTTTTCATTTTCTTTGATGCATCACCAGCACTTGCATCGGATTTACGCTTTGGAGGCATCGTTGTAAGGGTAAGAGAAAGAGAAAAACGGGACCATGATCTGACTTAAAATAACGGACAGTGATCTCTGTTCCTTGAGCCGACGAACCGCTGAAACCATGCAATGTTTTCATGAGCATCACAAAGTAGTGCGTGCATTCGTTATTACGAACCATTGTATTTAACTAGATTTTAAAAATATAATAGGCCTTATGGCAGTCCGTTCATAAGTATGAGTTCTCCGTAAGCCGGACGTTCGTAACCCTGGGACTGCCTGTAGTTAATGTGAAGTTACAGTTTGAACGCCCATTGGGAACCTATGGATTTAGAAAATTCATATGACAATTCAAAGCTGAAGAGAGGTTGGCCATACTGCTGTTAGTCAGCTCTGTTGTAAATCAGTCAGTGTAGTGTAGCAAGCAAGCTAACCTAGCTAGCTAACATTAAAAAGCAGGATGTACTTTACATGAATGTATTTATTTAAGACAGGCTAGTTCATACCTTGTTGTGACTTGTTTGCTTCTGTGGCTCATCACCTAACATTAGACTTGCCCACTTTCACTCCTCAATCCAACAGCACTAACAACTAACTTCAACAGCGCTATGAAAAGGCTATGAAAAAATGTCTTTGTTGTTCATCAGCTTGATCTTACACTCAAAATATGAGAGAAATCAAACCTTTAATTGAAGTAAAATTATTCAAAGAAAAAAAAAATCTGTATAAAAAAAATAAACATTTTTCTCCAAAACATGTGTCACAATTATTGGCACCCCTCCATTTAGTACTTTGTTCACCCTCCCCTTGCCAAGATAACAGCACTGAGCCGTCTCCTATAATACTTGATGGCATGGGGGAACACATAACAAGGGATCTTGAGTCTTTGGTCCTTGCTTGTGGACTCTCCTCTTCAGCTCACCCCACAGGTTTTCAATAGGGTTTAGGTCAGGTGACTGGGATGACCATTGCAAAAGCTTGATTCTGTGGTCAGTGAACCCTTTTTGTGTGGATTTTGAGGTATGCTTTAGATTTGTCTTACTGGAAGATCCAACTAAGACTCAGTTTTAGCCTCCTAACAGAAGCAGCCTGTGATGTACGGGATAAGGACCCAGACGCAGATCAGGATTAGGCAAAAGAATCGTTTAATCAAGGCAGGGGTCAAAACCAGAAGTCAGGGTAGCGAAGGTACAAAATCCAAATCCAAAGAGAAGTCCACAAACAATCCAAACATCAAAACCAGTAAATCAGAAAAGGCAAACAAACAGAATCGGCAGGCAAACGCGAAGTGAAAACAGAAGGGGTGTCTCGGAAAAATGCTACAGACTCTGGCTTACAATAATCGGCACAGGGAATGAAGATCAACGTTCTGATGGGGATAGAACATAAACACGGATACAAGCAGGGAAGGGAAACACAATAGGAATCAGGTGTGACTGGGAGGAGAGAAGGGCAGGAACACAAGTGAAAACGATGGGATTCACTAATACAATAAAGAGGAGAAATGAAAGACACGGACTGGGAATCACACAGACACATAGACAATATACAACCTGGAAGAGCAGGCAGACACGTGCACAGTTCGAAGGGGAGGAACGCATAGAGAGAAACTGCGTGCAAATGAAGCGAAACGTGAGAAGCGTACAGGGATAGGACAACGAGAGAGAGAATGATAGCGATAGATAGAAGCATGAGATAATTAGTAATTAGTAATGTTAGTAACTAAATCTAAATCCCTAATGTTAGTAGATTAGTAGGCCTACTATATACATCTAACTAATATATACAAAGTGTTATAGAAAGAAAGAAGGAAGTAAAACGAGATAATAAACTAAGACAGAAAAAACCGAAGAATTGAATTTTCCGAAGTGCCTGACAAAAGACAAGGAGTGGATCTTGAAACAAACAGAAACGATGACAGACGGGGAACAGAACGTGACTGAAACGAGAATGATGAATGAAAAATAAACAAAGTACAAAAACAAACCGAACAGACATACAAAACATAACACTGCCAGATTTTGATCTAAAATCTCCTGGCATTTGATGGAGTCCATGATGCCATATATCCTAACAAGGTTCTTAGAGCCTTTGGAAGTAACAGCCTCACAACATCACAGATCCACCAACATACTTCACAGCGGAGTTCAGGCTCTTTTCTGCATGACCATCCCTCTTTTTACACCAAACCTACCTCTGCTGTTTGTTGCCAAAAAGCTCAATTTGTGTCTCATCTGACCATCGAACCCGCTTCCACATGTTTCAAAACCTAACTATGCCAGACTGGCATTTAGCTGTCCGCCCCAGGTGGAGGGGGAGGGTAACCCGGCACAAACCGAGAAGCGCGAAGGGTGTCTCCCAAAGTAGGTGTGCGAGTTCCGTCTCGGACGAGACGGATCATCGCTGGCCTACAGGGAATTGGCTTGACCCAGAGAACGGGTCATGGGGGAGGGCGAATCAAAATAAATAGAGGCTATTGAGGCTAATATAAATTGGGAGAAAAATGGGAAAAAATCTGATTTTTTGGTTTGTTTCAGTTCCAGTGACGTTTAGCAAACTGCAGGCACTTACGTTTGTCGTCTTTCTTCTGGCAAGCCTTCCAAATAGCTTGTTGACATGGAGGTGGCGTCTAATTGTAACTTATGCAATTCACCAACTGCTTAACTCACGCATCGGAGCTCCTCTGCTACATACAGTAAGATCAAGCTGATGAACAACAAATACATTTTCCTGAGACAAAATTGCTCCTTATCGTCTCCATTGAAAACGAATAAGGACGGCTAGAGCCTTTGGTGTAGCCTACATCACCAATCAGGCCGCTATCACACCGCATTTTTTTCTCGGAGAGAAACATCGGGGAGAACTAGCCTAGTAGAAGAAGCAGTGAAGGTGGAGAGGGCGGTACGCGCTTTTCGTTGCTAGGCGACACAGCTGACAAGCTGTTTTGTCTGTAATGTTAGCGAAAATGGATGGCAAGAGGGCCAAGTTGTATTATTTTTGTTTAGCTCATTATAATGTGATGAAGGCTACATCTCTGGTAATACTAATTCGGACACAGCTAATAACGGTCTCCCCTACATGTTTCAGTTTTGACAGTTTTTCCTGGTCCCGCCTATTGGTTAATTTGATTGGTCGGTCGACCTAAAAGTGACATTGATGAGCGGCGCTGCTACACAAAAGTTTAACTATTTTCAACTCAAAGATCACTGAGCGCTCCGCCTAAAAAATGGAAGGCGCGTCACAAGAGTAGAGGGTCGCCTAGCGCTCCCAGTACCTTTGAGCAGTATGGGAGCGACTACCAGGTGTGCGGAGAGACAGGAGGACAGTCAGCTGGCATCAGCCAAGAGGTAACGCATATACTGTCTATGGCCAAATTCCATTTAAATTGTGGCGCCCTCCACTCCTTCCATTTACTCCTGGTAGGCAGACTCCAAACAACGTTTTCTCTACATCATTCGAGTGATAGTTGGAGTAGCCTAAAAACAAGATGGAGGAGTGATACCATTTTCAAATGGTAGAGGCTAGATATCCCTCTCCGAGAGGACGAGATGCGATTCGAGATGTGATTTGCCCGACGGTTTGTTTCGATTTTACAGTGCTTGTGACCTAACCGTAAACCTAACCATAACCGTAAATTGCGATGTTTCGCGCATTTGACGTCACGCGTACGTCGCATCTCCATCCTCTGGAAGAAGGGCATCTAGCCTCTACCATTTTCAAATGGAAGGGACTCAGAACTGGGACATGGACACATCCTTGATATATATATACAGCTCTGGACAAAATTAAGAGACCACTGCAAAATGATCAGTTTCTCTGGTTTTACTATTTATAGGTATGTGTTTGAGTAAAAATGAACATTTTAGTTTTATTCTATAAACTACTGACAACATTTCTCCCAAATTACAAATAAAAATATTGTCATTTAGAGCATTTATTTGCAGAAAATGTCAACTGGTCAAAATAACAAAAAAGATGCAGTGTTTTCAGACCTTTAATAATGCAAAGAAAACAAGTTCATATTCATTTTTAAACAACACAATACTAATGTTTTAACTTAGGAAGAGTTCAGAAATCAATATTTGGTGGAATAACCCTGATTTGCAATCACAGCTTTCATGCGTCCTGGCATGCTCTCCACCAGTCTTTCACATTGCTGTTGGGTGACTTTATGCCACTCCTGGCGCAAAAATTCAAGCAGCTCAGCTTTGTTTGATGGCTTGTGACCATCCATCTTCCTCTTGATCACATTCCAGAGGTTTTCAACGGGGTTCAGGTCTGGAGATTGGGCTGGCCATGACAGGGTCTTGATCTGGTGGTCCTCCATCCACACCTTGATTTACCTGGTTGTGTGGCATGGAGCATTGTCCTGCTGGAAAAAACCAATCCTCAGAGTTGAGGAACATTGTCAGAGCAGAAGGAAGCAAGTTTTCTTCCAGGATAACCTTGTACGTGGCTTGATTCATGCGTCCTTTACAAAGACAAATCTGTCCGATTCCAGCCTTGGTGAAGCACCCCCAGATCATCACCGATCCTCCACCACATTTCACAGTGGGTGCGAGACACTGTGGCTTGTAGCCCTCTCCAGGTCTCCGTCTAACCATTAGACGACCAGGTGTTGGGCAAAGCTGAAAATTGGACTCATCAGAGAAGATGACCTTACTCCAGTCCTCTACGGTCCAATCCTTGTGGTCTTTTGCAAACCTCAGCCTGGCTCTTCTTTGCTTCTCATTGATGAAGGGCTTTTTTCTAGCTTTGCACGACTTCAGCCCTGCCCCTAGGAGCCTGTTTCAAACCATCTTCGCTGTGCACTTCATCCCAGCTGCCGTTTGCCATTCTTTTTGTAGGTAACTTGATGTCATCCTACGGTTGTTGAGTGACATTCAAATGAGTTGGCAGTCATCCCAGTCAGTAGAGAGTCATTTTCGCCTCTGCCGGTCTGTAGCTTTGTTGTCCCCAATGTCTGCTGCTTGACCTTGTTCTTATGAACCGCCGTCTTTGAAATTTGAAGGATAGAAGCAACCTTGCGCTCACTGTATCCCTCTGCTAGTAAAGCCAGAATTGAACCCTTCTGTTCCTCACTCAAAACTTTTCTTTTCAACTCTTTTGGCATGGTCAGTAGTTATTTTTTGATTCCAATTACGTTTGAGGTACTACTAGCACAGTTTTTTTGCCATCCTATTGCAAGAGGATAGTGATGACCACAGCAGTGGTTTTTATACTTTTCCTCGTTAAATAAGATTTGGTTGAGGTGATCACCTAATCAGTACTTCATTAAGTAGAATGAGGTGTGCTTGTGTTGGAATTCAACAGACACTGGAATGGAATGGCTGCCATACATGTAGAGATGCTGATTGAAAAATTTGGAGTGGTCTCTTAATTTCTTCCAGAGCTGTGTATATGTAGCGTATATATATGTGTAAATATATATACATTTTTCCATTAATATTCCAATGTGATATAAATTATAAATGAAAAACGCACAATAATATTCTTGTTAAATTCAACTGCTATTGTGTTTAGCTGAATCATGAAAAAGGCTGCAATAGTTTAAATTCATACATATTATAAACAGATGTTCCTCATTGTTCTACAGATGCATTGTTATACCTGTTTACAAATAAATATGGGAGATCATAAATATTAGCAGACTTAATTTGAGGGCATGAAAGCAAGGGTAAGTGAACAAAAATGTAAACTTCACTCCTCATAAAGTCAAAATGGATCTGTCCTCGAAAATGGATGTTGACACATCCGGGATTTACAGGGGATTAGCCCAAGTGAGGACAGTAAATCAAGTGAGCAAATAAACAACATTTTCTGGAGTGAAATTGGGATTTTCTTATAGTACAGGAAGCGATCTGGCCAATGGCGATGCCCAGCTGCCTCTGCTGAAGTTTAGCTGTGGTTGGTCCTGGCCTTTGCCAGTCACAGATTGATCACATGTCAATGCATTCTAGTGCAGGCGTGATTTTGTCACTCATATTTTTGCCCTCAGCTTTCCAATGCCCTCTTGTTTAGTATTTTGAGGCAGTCATTGCATTTTTGTTAACCATTATTAATGCAGGTTTTCCCTGGTATTCTTTGCCCATGGTTAAAAACGTTCCACAATCCAATCCAGTCCAAGTTTACTTATGGCCACGTAGGGAAAATGTGAGTATAAATGTCTGTACTATTTTTTTTGTATTTTGTACATATATTGAATGCATCATGCACATACAGTATTAACCTTGTATGTTGCTCTGGATAAAAGCATCCACCAAATAAATGCATGTATACACGCACCCACACAAATATCATTTTAATCTGATCCAATGTATTCCCTTTGAGGACATGATGTAGAATATGGTGCATGTATGCTTACCTTAATGAAAATGTGAGTAACTCCAGTTTCAAACTGTGAAACTCTGTTTCCAGCTCTAGATGTGTGAAGATGTCACCAATACTTTTAATATGTTTTAAAATTGTAACTGAAGAATTCACCATCATTTCTTTCAAATTAAATCTCTTTACATGTTGGACTTGGGGTCTTACATGTGCACCTGCCTCTAATGACCTTTCTTCTTAAAAATAAATACAGGAAAAGCTGTCATTTTATACTGTCCCCAACAGAGGGCATCCTAGACTATACTCTACTAAACTCTCAGACCAAGAGGCAGTCAGTTTACGTCAAACCAATAGGTTGCATTTGAGGCCCACATTCACTATAAGGCTGATTATGTTACAAATACAATATCATGTTATAGTTGTTAATGTTCAGTTTATGTCAGGCCTGATCAAATACAAATACAAAAGTATGTGGTAATTAAAGCCAGGGCACTTTGCAAATCTGCACTTTATGGGAGGGTGGCAAAAAGAAAGCCATTGTTGAAGAAAACTGACATGAAATCTTGCCTAGTTTGTCAGAAGGCATATGGGAGACTCAAACCAAGTGGAGGGAGATTCTATGGTTTAATGAGACCAAGATTGAACTTTTTGGTATCAATGTTAGACACTATGTTTGGCACAAGCTTAACACTGTGTATCATCCCAAGAACACTATCCCTACCGTGAAAGATAGTGGAAGGAGCCTAATGCTATGGGGATGCTTTTCTGCTCCAGGGACTGGGAAACTTAAAATAGAGGGCAAAATGGATGGTGCAAGATATAGACATATTTTGGAGGGAAACCTGCTCAGTCTCCAAGAAACCTGGGACATGGGTGAAGATTTATATTCCAGCAGGACAATGACCCACGCTTACAGCAAAAGCCACATTGGAGTGGTTTCATCTTTTAAGTCTCTCTGGATAAGAGCGTCTGCTAAATACCAAAACATTTAAAATGTTAAAATGTTTAAAAACAAAAAACAATCAATGTCCTGGAGTGGCCCAGTCAAAGCCCAGACCTCAATCCCATTGCGAATCTGTGGAAAGATTAGAAAATTGCTGTTCACCACTGGTCCCCATTTAACCTGATGGAGCTCGAGCAATTTTATAAAGAAGAATGGGTGGAAATTGCAATGTCCAAGTGCAAAGCTGGTAGAGATTTACCCATATAGACTCACAGCTGTAATTGCAGCAAAAGGTGCTTCTACCATGTATTAAGTCAAGGGGGGTGAATACTTATGTAATCAATTATTGTCTGTTTTTTATTTGTAATTCATTTAAAAAAATGTTGTTTTATTGTTTTATAGTATTTTGTGTTGATCAGTGGCAATAAATCCCAATTAAATCAATTTTGATTCTGTAAAGTAAGAAAATAAAATGAAAAATGCCAAAGGGGGTGAATACTTTTTATACCTACTGTATGTGCAACATGTAAGAGAGTGTAATATCTGAAAATAAATACTTTGTATTTGAAAATACTCTACTGTATGTGAAATACTTCTGTATTCCAATACTTTCTCTAAGTGCATGTTAAATATTTTATTGGATTCAAATACATTGTATTTGAAAATAATGTATTTCAAATAAATTGATAAAAATGCTTATCCAGTACAGATCTAAATGTATGAATTATATTAATTTAAAAGTAAAATCCATAGTGTTCTGTGTGCTCCCCTAGGTGGAAACAGTGTTTGCTAAATCAATTATGTTTTTCTTTCCATTTTTAAAATGATATTCATGGCTCCATCTTGGATACAAATGGGCTGCATACAATCTGCATCTGCATCCCCACTGGGGCCACATATACTGAAAATGTATGCATTCACTACTGTAAGTCGCTTTGGATAAAAGCGTCTGCTAAATGGCATATATTATATTATATTATATTATATTATACAATCTCCCTAGGGAAGACAATTTCTAGGGAATTTTCTTGCAGCACAGTGTCCCACCACTGCTGTAAGACAATGGGGCTATGGACTTGCAATACATTTGTTTTACAATGCACATTAACAGACACTAGTAATGGCTGGATAATGGTGTAGCCAACAATATTACACATGTAATAAAGAAACCAAATCTGGACCGAGAACTCCTGTCCAATTACAGACCAATCTCCAACCTCCCGTTCCTCGCCAACGTTCTTGAGAAAGTCGTGGCCTCACAACTCCAGTCACATCTCTCAGAAAATAATCTTTATGAAGTCCTCCAATCCGGTTTCCGGCCCGCACACAGCACGGAGACGGCCTTGATAAAGGTCGTCAACGACCTGTTGATGGCAGCCGACTCCGGGTCACCCAGTATCCTGGTCCTACTCGATCTGAGCGCTGCATTCGACACCGTGGACCACAACATCCTCCTCCACCGCCTCGAGACCTACACCATGGTCACGGACACAGCCCTGAAGTGGTTCACCTCCTACCTCACCAACCGGAGTTATCACGTGTCACTGGGGGGCTCCAGGTCCGATGACACTGCAGTGACATGCGGTGTCCCACAGGGGTCAGTGCTGGGGCCCATTCTGTTTTTAATCTATTTACTCCCACTTGGACGTATCATCAGACAACACAACATCAACTTCCACTGCTATGCTGATGACACCCAGGTCTACATCAAAACGCAACCCAACCCCACCAACACAATCTCCACCCTCAACACCTGCCTGGAGGACATCCGCTCTTGGATGTCTAACAACTTCCTCCAGCTCAACAGTAGCAAGACGGAGGCAATTCTGATCGGCACCGCCAAACAACTCGCCAATGCTGGCAGCATTGGTCCCTCCTCGATAGCCAACTCATTCCCCTCTCCTCTGTTGTCACCAACCTTGGAGTTAAACTTGACTCCACACTCTCATTCCAAGCCCATATCAACCACATCTGCAAGATTTCCTTCTTTCACCTCAAAAATATCGCCAGACTGAAGCCATCCCTCACACAAGACGACACCAAAAACTGGTCAATGCACTAATCTTCTCCCGAATTGATTATGGCAATGCACTTCTCTCCGGTCTCCCAGTTAAATTTATCAACCGTCTACAACTCATCCAGAACAGCGCCGCCAGAGTCCTCACCGGTACAAAAAAGTCAGCCCACATAACCCCCATACTGCCCAACTCCACTGGCTCCCAGTCCACTACAGGATCCAGTTCAAAGTCCTCCTCCTGACCTACAAAGCCTTAAATGGACAAAGCCCCAGCTACCTCAGTGATCTCATCACCACCCACAAACCCTCACGCTCCCTCCGCTCTAGCCATTCCACTCTGCTCCTCGTCCCCCCTACACGTCTACGGACGATGGGAGACCGAGCCTTCTGCTCTTTTTCCCCACGCCTCTGGAACTCCCTTCCGGACTACCTCAGAACTGCCCCTTCCATCGAGGGTTTTAAAACGGGCCTTAAAACCCTTTTTTCCGGCAGGCCTTCCCTTGAGCCTTTTAGCGGCCCACCCTTGTTTTAATCCCCTTTTTTATTTCTTTTTTATGCTTTGTTAGTCTATTTCGTTATACATTTCTTTAATTTTAGCGTAGTTTTTAAAAAAACCTTTTTACTGGCCTAGCCTTAGGCTTTTATCTGTGCCATAGTTTAAAAAATATATTTTTATATATTTTAATTTTTTTTTATTTTTATCTGTAAAGCGCTTCGAGATTTGTCTCGGCAGATGAGAAGCGCTCTATAAATCCAATTTATTATTATTTATTATTATTATTACTTTCTAGAAACCAAAGACAGTAGGCAGTGTGGAAGTCCAGTTAATAAGGTCCGCTTCGCTCACCGTAGAAGTAGTTCTGAGAAGGCCTTAAGTGTGATTTGCTGACACATTGTCTCTGATTTGCTGAGACGATACTTTCGTTTTTTTGTACGTTTCTGACTTGAGTTGGTCTGGCACTTTTCTAATGATAGAGAAACCAGTTCAAACCGGCTAGCTCACATGCCAGTTGATCTTGTGTCCAGATACCTGCCATGTTTGATGCTGTTATGATGTGTTTATAAGTATATCTCTGAATTTTGTATCTAGTCAGAACCCTGTGGTTACACCATGTTCTCCATGCTGCATGTAATAAAGAAGTTGTCTGAACTCAAGTCCGAGAGCGAGGTGTGGTCTTTTATCCATGACAGGAGCTGCCATTAACCATCCTACTGAATGTCCATCATGGGGTAAAACATTGTTCACTTGCTTGCAATAATATCCTACACATCTGCTCCATTGCAGAGCAGACAACAGGGAGGGAGGGAGAGGGAGAGAGAGCAGACTGCAGCAGCAATCTATCACACTGAGACCTCCAGAGTTAACCCCTGCACAGCCAAAAGTTGTAACCCTGTAAGAACATAATATACTCAGGGTGAACAGCTTCATGGCCTGCTACATTAATGAATAACTATTAATGAAGATAATAACTGCACTGGTTTTTGTTATGACTACTGTGGACTAAAACTGGATTGCATCCTTAAGCAAGTTCTATTCTGGTGTACTCCCAAGCCTCACTGCACAGTGATTTTTTTGTATTTCTATTTTTTTTTCTCAAATAAATCGGTTCGTATAGTACAACATTTAAATGCATTGAGTGTTTGCGTGATTGTCTCTGATACAGTACTGGAATTGTAAAACCATTTAACACAGTCGTCTTACTTGAATTGAATTGAGTGCACAGATGTCCTTACTTGTAATAAAAATATCCAGGAAGTATCAGATGACAACCAAATATTTTGATATGGCAGTTTAATGAAATATGCCACTGCGCTTTTTTATACCGGTAAGGCCTGGTACTCCACGGTAGTAGACACAAGCAGGTTAGAGGAATCCCTGCAACAACGATGCGACTGGTAGGCTGGCCTGTCACTCACATTCTAGTGAGAAGAAGTGAAACAGCACACAGCGTACAGGAGGCGGGGTTGATGAGGTGAGTGATAAACTACCATTGGTTGGAAACATAGAAACTGCTAGTATACTTGCATATTTGCGGAGAGGGCGGGGTTGTGTCGTCTGTTCTGCATAGGAAAGGGGGGAGGAGGGGTGCAGAGAGGGACCGGCGGGCTTAAAAGCCAGAGAATGTTTTACCGCAGTATCACTGTATTTCTGCATATCTCACCCGCATTCTGCGGCAGTCAGGTTAGTTTGGGGGGAGGGAAACCCTACCTGTAGGTAACGGAGGTAGTCGCTCTAGCTCATCCATTATTTTAGTTTATATGTCATAAGATAACAGACACACAAAAATACATTGATTAATATTATTTGTTTTATTTGAAAAACAAGAAAAAAGCTGTCTTCACAGACGGACATCCGAATACATACGTATTAGCTTCAGAGTCGCATATTCAGTTAAACGGCAGGTTTTATTTTTTCATTGCGACAGATTATTTTGATTCTATGTTAACATTTTTACGCATCAGCCTAGCGCAAAACGGTACATAGCTAATAGGATATCTAGGAAGAGTTGAGCTAGTGCGCGACAGAGGGGAGAACACGTCAATCGAAAATGGCAAAGGACGGTCAAAAGAAGACTTGCGGCCAGGTGATGGGCGAATGGAAGGAATTCTTTTGGAACCCACGGACGCACGAGTTCATGGGTAGGACAGCGAGCAGCTGGGGTGAGTCGAGTCGCAGTTTTTGGCCGTTGAAATATGTACCCCGCTGATTGCCCCTCATCCCCAACCCTTGTTGTGCAACCCCTCTCTGTGTCGACCCTACAGTGTACCTGTACCATAATACCGACACTTCATTGCGAACAAATCCAACCAACCATATTTCATACCATGTCTTGCAATTAGTTTACGTTTTGTTCTATATCATAATTACATGTAATTTTCGAATAAATAATTACATGTTGACAATATGCACTACATTTTCCTTTCAATTGCAATTTAAAGATATGTAATTAATCTGATGCGGAATGTATGCATGGGCAGTGCTAGATTGGTACATGTAGGTCTCTCTGCAGCACAGTGTTGAAGCACGGGGTTTGCAATGCGGCATATGTGAATAAGAAATATGCCAGCACTAGTCGGTGTATTTTGTCTGCATAATTCACTGAGTTAATTTATTTCACTGAACCCCCAGCGCATCTGAACGTGTTGTTTTCGGTCGCTCTTTGAGAGGGGGTAGAGTAATGTTGAATGAAGTGTAGTTTATAACAATAAAGGTTTATCTAAGGCGGACTGTGTTTCACGCAGGCCTCTTAAAATTTAATGCGGATTACTGTATCGTATGCCCACCCCCTCCCTTTCTCTCTCTCTCTCTCTCTCTCTCTCTCTCTCTCTCTCTCTCTCTCTCTCTCTCTCTCTCTCTCTCTCTCTCTCTCCCATCCACCCCCGCCAAACATTAATCCTAGGTATATGCCAATAGCTACCTTCGATAGAAAAATCTGTCATTAAATCGACAATGCTCAAATGATAATACGGGTGAGCGTAGAGAGAGAGTAGTTGAGAAATGCCACTAGGTCATATTGTTATAATAAATGTCCCCGATTTCACAGTAGGAAACCAAAAAATAATTTCAACAATATACGCGCGTATATGCACAGAAATCACTTGCCGGCAGAAAAACTGACATACGCACACGGACACACACGGACTGACGCAAACATGCACACACGCACACACACAAGCCTATACGCCCCCTCCTTAAAACCCATTTTCGCAGAATTGTCTGATATTCGGAGTACTCTGTTTTTCTAACCGGCAATAGCAGCTTTGTTTCGGTAAATCGTTTTACCCTTACCACTCTGCTTATCAGAGCGATTCAAATGTAATAGCAAGGGAAGTGGGTTGTGATGTAGGACACAGCTATTTGAAACTGAAAAGGGTACGGTATGTATGACGTCAGTGCTTGTCACTCCGATATGCTCAAATGGTATATGTACCATTAATTATTGAAAATTAATTATTTAATGAACGAAGTAATTAATATGGCCATTGTAGAGTGACGATGACATTGCCTCTTTCATCTGAGCAAAGCCAGATGGGTGATACTATATTTATTGTATACAGCAGCTAAGGCAAATGGGATTTAATTTCATTCGAATGTCTATGCCTACTCTTGAGCTTGAATATTTTAGCAATAAATTATACCCGTTCAGGTTTGTCTCTCACTTTGATTTTCAACTAAGAAAGCTTTTTGATAATAATGCTGCTTTAATTCCCTGCATTGCAGTCATCTCATCCCTCCCCATTTCTCCCTTTTCTTGTTATCTCTCTCTCTTTGTTTAATCAGTTCAGAACAGCAATGAGCTTACGCAAGAAATCCCTTTTTGAATGAGAGGTTGAGAGGTTATGAGCAGACCCACACACATGTTGGAGTTGCGGTTCTCTCAGGGATGTTTTTTTTTTTGTGCTATAATTGCTATTGCTATAATTCCTGTCTCCAGTCAAATCACACCAACATACACACACACACACACACACACACACACACACATACACACACACACACACACACACACACACACTTTATAAACACAACCATAAGGATTCTGTTTGAACCCAAGGAGTTGCATGTATGTAGTTATTGCACAGGCATAGAGAAAAGGAGAGAGAAAGAAAGCAAGAGAACCAACTCACATTCCGAAAAAATAACATGAATTTATTAATCCGGGATTAACATCAATATGGAGAGAGGGAAAGCGGGGATTTAGATGAGTAGAGGAGAGAAGGATTTGGATGAGGAATATAGAGAATGGCAGACTGTGGATGCAGGGTAGGAGGGGTGTATATCTGCCTGACTGTCTGATAAAGATAGATGGAATCACCGAATTCCAGTCCCCATAGGGTCACTAGCATCCTGGCCTGTTATTTAATGTGTGATAGCAAACCAAAACATTGGTTATTCAAATTCAGTTTAATTTTTTTGCACCATTTTCGGCGAAACAAGCCTCCTAGTGCTAACATGGCACTACGTTATAATTAGTTTGGCATTAGTCCTTAGCAAGTTTAGTATCTAAATTGCGAAGGAATAAGTGATCGCACATATGCTGGTATATGTAAGCCTCCTACGGCACACCTTGTAGGGACTTGAAACTACATGTACTTCGAGGAAACCTAGTGCTACAAAAATAGCAAAGATTGCGCCCCCTAATGTTTGCCATTATGCAATTTACATGATTTTTTGACATTCTCCTTGATCCAATGCTTGTATAGTCTTCAAGCTTTGCAAAAAAGATTCAAAATATTACTCCCTTTCCATATATCACACAAAATATGTCCGGTCACATGACTCGGTGGCCATCTTGCGTATGGCGAATGCGCGTTATTTCCATTTAAAGCCATTTCTCCTCATTTGATGCTCACATAACCTTCAAACTTGGCAGACAGGTTCAACATTTTACTTCCTAGGGACTTGTTGTGTCACATGGCGTGGCGGCCATGTTGCGTGAGGGAAATATGCACTAATGTGGGAGACTGCTGTCTTTCCCTGAGCTTTGCTCGTTTCACCTGACTACAAATTTGGCAAACACATTTTAAGTGCAATGGGGGCTTGGAAGACCTCCGAGGTTGTCTGCAGCCTCTAGTTAACTTTGACCCTTGTTCTGGGTACTGGGTCCCAAGTAGTGGCTCCCTAAACTTAAGGGAAGAGGCTATTTTTGTGACAGGGGACAATGGGTTTTGTTTGGTTGCTGAACTTCATTAACACACTTTTGGAATGACTGAAGTAGTACCCATTGAGGCTTTGAATGCCCTTGGCCTTATTCTTGTCCTGAGGCCACCGCAGAGCCTCAAAGGGCCTGGGTGGAAAGGCCCTTGTAAGGTGCAGGGTGGAGGGTGGAGGCTGTGAGGGCCTTGGAAGGGCAGCGTCTATGAAAGCCAAACTAGAATGAACCTAGAATTGGAGGCTGTCCCTGAAACACACCACTGTGAAGCTGTGTGGAAGACAAACGGGATGGAAAATCCAATGCCATCTAATGCCCCAGCACTTTCATCTGAACAGTGTTTAGGGTACTATGTTCAGTGTGAAAATAATGGGAATTAACAGGAAGTCTGCTTTGCATCTATGCCTGCCTGATGTTTATTTAACCTTTACTTAACCGGGGACATCGACTGAGAAGTCAATTGGCTTTTGCTGTGATGACCTCAGGAATCAAGGTGGGTATGGAATTAAGGGGTTTGGGTAACCAGTCAGCAATGCAGAGAACAGGACATTATGGGTAACATCCCTACTCTTTTGATAAATGGCATGGGACCACAGGCTCTCAGTCACATACAAAATGCAACCACAGCAGAGTGCATCCATCAATGCACTGAAGAATTGATTTGTACTTGGCCCAGAGGGAAGAGTGCCCCCTACTGGCCCACAATCACCACCTCCAGCAGCTATCCAGGTCTATCAATACCAATGGCACTTAGATTAGCATGAGAAGGCTGCAGGGTGGCGTGGCTCCTGGCAAATGTAAAAGTTCAGCAACTTCAAAGTACCGACTTCAAAGGTACTTTTGATGAATTACATGGACCTGCAGCTCTTTGCTGCAAATGGATAGCCCACCCATAAAAAGAGAGAGGGGCAGAGTCTCCATTAGAGCACCGTATGTCACAGAACAGTGAAACAGTATGTGGAAGACATCAGGTCCATCACAACACATTCACCCAAACCCTTAGTTCCTGCTGACTGCAGTTTTCCCATTTTCCTGTAGAGCAGGGGTGTCAAACTCATTCCATCGAGGGCCAAGTGTGTGCAGGTTTCTGTTGTAACCAGTGCACAACACCAGGTGATTTCAATTAGGTTCCCTCCTTAGCTGAAGAAGTGAGCTAATTAGTGAAATCACCTGGTGTAGTGCATTGGTTGCAACAAAAACCTGCATACACTCGGCCCTCGATGGAATGAGTTTGACACCTGTGCTGTAGAGGGTCAATGAACCTGCAAAGAAAGTCTCAGTCTGTTCCCATTAGAAAAACATTGAACAAATGAATTAATGAATTAGTGTTGGTGACCTTGCAAAAGTTGTAATATGGCTTTGGCAGCACTGCAGGATTGTGCTATCTGTATTGGTTCAAATAAAGATTCCTTGAATCTGAGAGAGGAACCGTAGGAGGAAGGAGACAGGGACAAAGTGAAAGGGAGATGAGAGGAGAGAGGAGTCACAGCGAGGGTGTGGAGAGAGGAAGCAGCTTTGTTGTCAGTGAGTGTGTGGAGTGCTGAGCGTACAGTCCGAGAGTATATACGAGATGGGGGGCAACAGCGATGCGCACACGTGTACGCGCATCTCGCCCAAGGCTCTGGCGACTCAAAAGGAGATCTTGACTCTTTGCTATCAGGACTGCACTCTCCCTTGTGCCGGCCGATCTTCCCTTTCTCTTCCTGTTTTGAACCTTTATTGGCTTATACGTGTAACGGAATTGGTCTGCTCCTGAGTTTCGAACCGAGGATCCCAACGCAACAAGAGACATGATTAGCTCGCCGAGATAAAGACCCAAGTCCCCAGCCAAGGGAACGAATCATTCTCTTATTGACGTCACATTCTGTAGCAGACGCTCACGTGTTAACGCACGTATCGGAGCCCAACCGCTACATACACGTCTCGCTAGGACCACAGGCTTTGCGTGGTTGTGCAACAGAGGCACACACAGAGACGCACGCTCCCACTATCTTCACTACATCGCTCCATTGGTTTGTTATACTATCTGGGCGAAGGACTCATGTATTGATTGCCTCTCACTTCAGTGGAAACCTCCCGCTATGTAAGAAAGCGATCCATGCAGAGCATTTCTGTATTGATGTCAATGCTGCGTCATGGTTATATATAGTCACATTTGTGTTGGAATCCCTGTGTGCGAGACAGGGGTGGTTCTCATACTGATGGTAAAAAGTCACATCTGATTGTGAGTGCATACAGTATAATATGTGGAAACACAATGTGGCACAAATACTCTCATAGCTCCTTATTGAAAAGTCAAGAAAAATGGTCCCATTTTTATAATTTGATGTCTCAAACAGTAGAGAGGTAATGACAAATAGTGAAAAGGTTACAAACAACCGGCAGTTCACAACTGGCTTTAATACACAGACATAACAAGATCAGTTCTTCAGTGACTCTTAAAAGGTTTTTCACTATGAGCCCCTCCTCTATTACATGAGACCAGAGACATCCATAGAATGAAGGAGCGTTATTTAATCAGAAGAGACAAAACACTTCTGAGATGCACATGTCCCACATGGTTGGAGAGCAAAAATAATAATAACAGCATAAATAACTTCAAGTTAGTTTCAACAGTCAAAAATAACTATTAACAAAAGCGGCCAAGTAGTGGGGTAGTGACAGTGTGGGGTAGTGACAGTGTGGAGTAGTGACAGTGTGGAGTAGTGGCAGTGTGGAGTTGTGGCAGTGTGGGGTAGTGGCAGTGTGGGGTAGTGGCAGTGTGGGGTAGTGACAGTGTGGGGTAGTGGCAGTGTGGAGTAGTGGCAGTGTGGGGTAGTGGCAGTGTGGAGTAGTGGCAGTGTTTGGATAGTGGGGTAGTGACAGTGTGGAGTAGTGACAGTGTGGAGTAGTGGCAGTGTGGGGTAGTGGCAGTGTGGGGTAGTGGGGAAGTGGCAGTGTGGGGTGTAGTGGCAGTGTGGGGTAGTGGCAGTGTGGAGTAGTGGCAGTGTGGGGTAGTGGCAGTGTGGGGTAGTGGGGTAGTGACAGTGTGGGGTAGTGGCAGTGTGGGGTAGTGGGGTAGTGACAGTGTGGGGCAGTGACCGTGTGGGGTAGTGGCAGTGTGGGGTAGTGGGGTAGTGACAGTGTGGGGTAGTGACAGTGTGGGGTAGTGACAGTGTAGTGACAGTGTGGGGTAGTGACAGTGTGGAGTAGTGGCAGTGTGGAGTAGTGACAGTGTGGAGTAGTGGGGTAGTGACAGTGTGGGGTAGTGGCTGTGTGGGGTAGTGACAGTGTGGGGTAGTGACAGTGTAGTGACAGTGTGGAGTAGTGACAGTGTGGGGTAGTGACAGTGGCAGTGTGGGGTAGTGACAGTGTGGAGTAGTGGCAGTGTGGAGTAGTGGGGTAGTGACAGTGTGGAGTAGTGGGGTAGTGACAGTGTGGAGTAGTGGCAGTGTGGGGTAGTGACAGTGTGGAGTAGTGGGGTAGTGACAGTGTGGAGTAGTGGCAGTGTGGGATAGTGACAGTGTGGAGTAGTGGGGTAGTGGAGTAGTGGGGTAGTGACAGTGTGGAGTAGTGGCAGTGTGGAGTGGTGGAGTAGTGACAGTGTGGGGTAGGGGCATCGTAGTGGGGGGAAAAGGGGAACTGACTACCTAGGGCCCCAAGTGGCGGAGGGCCCTTGAAAAGCCTGGAATGAAAGAAAAATACATTTGTCTGCAATTTTAAATTTCTAAGTAATTAGTGTCTTTACTAAATTATATTGGCAGAATCTAGCCTGTAGCCTGTTTCATTGTATATTATAAGCAGGTTAAGAGGCTAATACCAATCCTGTATGCTTCATGCTTGTAGAGAGGCCTGTCCTTGTAGCAGAGAGTGAGCAGGAAGAAGATGTGATTGAGGCAGAGAGTGAGCAGGAAGAAGAGGCAGAGAGTAGCAGTAGGACTAGTGAAGAGGATGATGGAGGTGAAGAGAGCAAGGAAAATGAAGGTTGCTCTGAGGGTAGTGAGAAAGATGAGGAGAAGACAGAGGAGGAAGTGGAACAAAGTGAGGGGATGCAGAAATGCAGAAATTCTAAAGATGCGTGAGAGTCATGGATCAAGAGGGGAAGGGGGCCCACAAGACTGCATATGTATAGGGCCCAGAATTGTGTGCTACGCCCCTGGTGTGGGGTAGTGGTGTTGTGGTTGGAAAACTAGAATGGTAACTAAAAGGTTTGAGTTTCAGATCTTCAGATCCAAATTGCTTCAGAAAGTATCCAGCTTCATGAATTAATAACACGCATAATGTAAGCTTTGTAAGCAACCCTTGATAAGGGCATCATCACTTTCATCTGCTGTACTTTAGACAGAAAACTGCTGTTCCTTGGGGTCTTTTATTCCAGAGGTAGGTTTTACTGTTCCCTTTCATTACAGTCACACCAATAATGCTTTCCAATCCATTATCCATTGTTTAGAATGGTAAATAAAACGTTATTATTGTTAGAGCACCATCTCAGGTCACAGCTGCTGTGTTTTAATGGGCAATGCACTTGTACTTCATTGGCCACAGGGTAAGAGGATTGAATTGACATCTTTGTAACTTGTCACTTTAAATGTATTTCCATTGACAAAGAAAGGACAGCGCTGCTGTGATGCTGATGAGAGCAAGCCGCTTTGAATTTGGGACCTGGGGGCAGAAAGCGATAGCCGGTGGCAGTGAGGATTTGGGAAGGACACAGTTTGAGCCCATGAAAGCTGCTCCACCTGTTTTTGGCTCAGACTGCCACACTGTCTCTGTGCCATCTACTACATGAGCAGAAAGGATATAATTTGCATGACCTCAAAAAGCCTAATGATACGAGCCCCCACAAATCCTCTGACCTCTCCCTCTATCCCTCCTGTCACCCCCCTCGCTCCAAACCTTCATGTCCCTAGATCATTTTTTCACTCCTGTTATGTTTCAGTTGTTATCGACATAACAAGGAGACCAGATTAATCAACATAAGGAACATCACAGGGACTATGTGTGTGGGCGTGTGAGAGTGTGTGTGTATTGAAGTATTCTGATGCCAATGTGTTCTGTGGGTGTCTGACTGTTAATGGTTCTGTCACTGAGTGAGAGGTATTTTTCTCTGCATAGGCTTCTGCCTTTCTGCTCTGTGTTTCCACACACTGATTTGCTTGTGTCTGTGTTCATACATAAGCATTTTACAGTGCATGGGTATTGGAATGTGTAATATATAAGATTTAAGCATTCCAGACAGGCATTCAAACATTGAAAAATTCTATACAAAGACATAGACCCTGATGGCCAGCATCCTCGCTCTCCCCTGGAAGTGAATCCACCAGCTGCAGTTTTCTGCCCTGTCTCCAGGGCTACGAACCAGGGGGAGGAGGAGGAAGAGAGAGTAAGGGAGCGGGGGAGGCATGATGGGCTGCTGGTTGGAGCACAGAAAAACAACGTTTGCCACTGGCGACGACAGACAAGAGAGAGGGGGAAAATGAGGAGAGAGAGAGAGATGGGGGAAGGGATAATCCCAGCAGATAAAAAATGCCCACCCCCCCTCACTCTCCTTCATTCAACCTCCCGTTCATTCAACCCCAACCCCCTGCCAGTATTTGCTGATATTTAGGTTAAATAGCCGAAAGATAGAGAGAGAAGCAGAGATAGAGAAAAATATGAGGGGACAAAGAGGAAGGGAGAAAGATAGAGGCTGCCTGGGTTTGGAGGTAAAGAGGATTATGTCCCTGCTGTGTCTGTTTTGACATTTGGTCAGTGGCGTGATGGTTTGAGAGAGAAAAGGGAGGGGTGAAGAAGAAATAATGAAGTGTTCATATATTAAAAGAGGGACCACCACAGCGCATTTAAAATGAAGGTCCATATTCAGCAAAATTGTCCAGGAATCCTGGCCTGCATTTTTGTTCAATGCTCTTGTAGATTTTTTTGTAAGCCCACCCGTGCTACTGGCACCCAACATCTTTTCTGTATAACGCCAAACACAGGGTCTTTGGTGAAACGAAAAACAGGACAACTTTCCCTGTCATTTAGGTTGGTTTCATAGTGGGGCAAAATACATAATAATTTTGCCGGTCTGTGTGCCTCCAGTGATCTCCTGCTTCCAACATTGACATAGACACTTTTGTGGCATATTGATTGGCAGTACTGAGAACACAATGTAACATAACATATGCCATTTAGCAGACGTCTTTATCCAAAATGACTTACAGTTGTGAATGCATGCATTTTTCAGGATATGTGGTCCCAATGGGAATTTAATCCACAACCTGAGCATACTACTGAGCCACACAGAACCACAATGCAGAGAACCAGGCGGACCTGTTCCTAGGCAACCATGATCCAGTGCAAGTCATAGTCATCATTGGCATACCTTGAGCATATGGTCAATGAAGTCTAGAAATCCAATTACGTATTTAACAGAGTGAATGGAAGTGGAGCCAGTAGCATGCCTGTCACGCCAACACAAGGGTTTATACTCTCTATGCCCTAGGTGGGGTTCAGTCCAGTACTGGGGGATGACTGTTATTTTCGCCAAATCAGGAGATGTCCCAGTGTCCCAGCGATCACACAACGTAGGACAGTGACATATGGTATCAGTTGACAATAGCCTATGGCAGTGGTTCCCCAACTCGGTCCTGGGGACTCACTGTGCATGCTGGTTTTTGTTACAGCCAATTTCATGATCAGTTAAGGTTGTGTGAAAACATGTGTCTAAGTTCTACCATCATTTTTTTCCTTAAACCTGTTTTAGCACAATGCAGCTTTGGCTCATTGCCATTTTCGTTGAACCCTTAATTTTCCACAAATAGTTTCGTTTCAGTGACCACGTGTCCTCACTTTCAACAATTAGGCCCCCACTGATTTCCCCTGCCAGTCTATAATTGAATCAATTAAAAAAGGTAATCTCTTTCTAACGGAATCATGTGTCATATAGCACATTACAGAAAATGAGAGCGTTAGTTGATCTGGCTGATTTAAAGTACTGGGATGTGAATAAGGGACATTTATTGTCCATGGCATGCATAGCTATTTCTGACATAATATGGCCTTAGAGTAGATGTATGTAATGTATGGATGCTGTAATATAAATGAAAAGTGTCTAATTAAGAACAAACAGCTAGTTAAAATGAATAGGTTGCAGTTATGGTTTGAAACGAAAATCTGCATAATCAGTAGGTCCCCAGGACCGAGTTAGGGAACCACTGGCCTGTGGAGAGGAAGAGGGTGCAGGGAAAAGTGAAGGGGAGGAGGAAGAAGGTAAATAAATGTGATTTACAAATGTGTACCTTTTGAAGCCTTAACAGTGGAAGAAGTACACTAATAAAACAAATACATGCATAAGTGAACACTCCAAATCACATCTTATTGTTAAGGAAAGTGTTCCTATAAGGGCCAGAGTCCCATACATTAAGGGTCTTTTCAGTCAGCTGCAAATGGAGTACCAGGTAAATGGAATTCCAGTCCGAATTATTCCTTTAATTACGCTATTAAGAGCTTAAGCAAAGGAAAACAGACGCATGAGAACAGACTTCCCATTGGTGGTCTAATGACTGAAGCTTCACGTTATTAATGAGACACGCAGCTGTACCTTGGACTGCTTTGGATAAAAATATGCCAAAAATAATGCTGATCTTTCATGCTGCAGTTCCAACAAATAGATTCTCAAAACAACGTGATTTTCCATTGAAAACAAATCAGACAGGACCAAGCAAGCAATTTAAGAAAAGTCTCCATCATCTTCAGTTTCGGGAATACAATCTATGATCAAGATTGTCAGGTAAATTTACATATGAATGAGCCAAATGGTGTTGTAGAAATGACAACCTAAAGGCAGCAGTTTGGGTGGGACACTGATATTGTGCCCAAAGTACTTAAGCTGAATGGCCTGTGAATTATCTATCTGTATTAATGGATAATATGTCAAATGTAAGCTACTTAAACTGCCCTGGACAAATACATCTGCTAAGGAAATTTATGTAATTTTCTCAATTAGTTAAACGAAAAATGGCTTAGCCGTGTAAATGATTTAACAAGATTGTGATCCCAGCTCACAATATCATTATGTAAATAAAAATGATTTGTTTAAACATACAGGGGATAACCCCAAACAATATATGAATATTGATCAACTAAAAAGGAATTGGGCCACCCTTTGCCTTCAGAGCAGCTTCAGTCTTTCTTGGAATGCTGTTATACATGTTTTGAACTGTTTCTAGTGGAATACTGGAGCATTCTTCAAGGAAAGCCTCCAGTTCTTTGAGAGGTGAAGGCGGAGGAAATGTACTCTGCACTCTACGTTCCAGAACTTCCCATAAAGGTTCAATTATGTTTAGATCTAGTGATTGGGGAGGGCATGGAAGGTGTGAGACTTCATCCTCGTGTTCATGAAACCACTCTTAAATCCGTTTAGCAGTGTGTATGGGGGCATTATCATCTTGGAATATGGGAACATCTTGAGGAAACCATTTTTGCAACATATACCTAACATAGGGTTACCTAAAATGGCTTCGTATTCCTTGACTGTAATTCGGCCATGGAGAGTAATAATCAGACTCAATGACTCCCACTAGATGGCTGCCTATACCATAACAGATCCACCACCATGTTTAACATTAAGAACAGGCAATGTGAGTTGAAACATTGAAATGTTTCTCCAAACATGAACCCATCCAGTTTTTGTAGAGATGGTTCACAGAGGTGTAGTTTTAGTTCTGTGGTAAATTTTGAGGCTGTCATTTTGTGTTTTTTAGCAACTGTCCTATTCAGTGTCTGTCTGTGTCTGTCAGTGAGCTTCGACATGCGACTGACATGATTCCGTTTTTCCTTGTTTGATGTATGCTTAAATAATGTTTGACAGATGAAATAATTATTCTGTTTCTATGACTGACCCGCCTGCAATTCGGGCACAAACTCTTTGACCTCCTCCAAAATCTGTTAGATCTCTCATGTTGCTGAAACATATTGGTAATTCGTATTGGCATTATTAAGAAACACATGTGTAGACTCCTTTTTAATTGTGATTTAGTTACTTCAAAATATGAGTCCTTATTCATTTGGTGTTTCGATTATTTTGTCTACCCTCTGTAGAAGCCAATAATATATAAGTTTGCTTTTAGTTTTAGAAGTGGCAGTGTGAGAAAAAAAAGCTAAATCTGTCAACACTAATTATGACAAGTCCACTTCAGTAAAAGGCTGTTCTAAGCCCTGTAACAATTTTTGTAATTATTTTAGTTGTATTTTGAGGTCGTTTTTCAAATCAGTACATAACGAAGTGAAATTAATGTGCAAGTTAATAATAAATCGTCTTTTGTTTTAAATGCAAGGTAAGGCAAGCTAATGTCACATCTCACTCTGTATATACGTACGTGAGTGTGTGTGTGAGTGTGTGTCTGTGTGTGTGTACATGCCTGAGTGTGCTTACACATGTATTTGTCTCCAGGTTTGATTCTGCTGTTCTATCTGGTCTTCTACATCTTCCTGGCTGGTATGTTTGTCCTCACCATGTATGTGATGCTGCTGACACTGGATGACTACAAGCCAACCTACCAGGACAGACTGGCTACTCCAGGTACACACATACGTACACTTGCACACACACACATATGTACATACAAACAGACAGGCAGAAAACACACACACACACACACACACACACACACACACACACACACACACACACACACATGCAGACAGACAGACAAACACAGGCATGCAGCCCCCTCTCTCTCTTAAATGAATGAATCCTGCTGAAGTCTTGATGAGTAATGACTGAATATTCATACAACATGGAACATGGCGTTGGTGGGAGTGCCTTTGATTTTACATGTTGTGGAGGCCTTTGGAGCAGGGAGTCTTTCCGGGGGCAGGTTTGGCACTCTCACAGGGTGTGAGAGTGAACTGTCGCCCGGAAGGTTGCTCCAAAGGCCATAATTGATGTAATTATTATTTAATTGGCAATTGATTGGAATTCAATTGACTGATTGCGTTTGTGTGTGAGAATGTGAATTGTTTGGTGTTGAGTGATTGTGATTGGGTGATTGCCTCACGAGTCCCACCTGAGCCAGGCAGAAAGTAAGCCTATTTAAGAGCAGGTGAGGCGAGTGGGGAATCAATCAGTCAGTCTTGTCGTGTCATGTGTGCGTATGGAATTAATTGTCATGTGTGCATATTGTAGAGAGTTAGTCTTGTCATTATGTGTGAGAGTTAGTCTTGTCTTGTCATTATGTGTGAGTGTTGAGAGTTAGTCTTGTCATTGATGTGTGTGAATTAAGAGTTGTGAGTCTTGTTGTTCGTGTGTGTGAATGCATGCGTGGCATATCGTGGGGGGTTTAATGTGAGTGACGTACCGTGTGTGGTGTCTTCCCTGCAAGGGGGTTTCTGTATGTGGAGTCTGTGTGCGTTTCTTGAAAGTAGAGTAGAGTGCTTCGTGTGTGTGGGAAAGAGGGAGAGGAGGCGCACTAAGAGTGTCCGCCTCTCTCCCTCGGTGTGATCGTGAAAGAGAGCGAGAGGGCGCCCTGAAAGAGGGTCCGCCTCTCGCCCTTGGTGTGATTGGCGAGCGAGAGGGCGCCCTGAAAGAGGGTCCGCCTCTCGCCCTCGGTGTGATTGGAAGAGAACTCGCACTCGGGCAGTGGAGAGTGTCTCTGGACAACGGCCCGAGAACTCTCGCTGAAAGAGTGGAGAGTGTCTCGGGGCTGGTTGCCAGATAACTCATTGTGAGGAGTGGCGAGGGTCTCTGTATGTTTGGGGTAAAAGGGAACTCGGACTGGAAAGTTCGAGGGTCTCTGTATGCATGGGTTTGGGAAGCACTTGAAAAGTCTCTGGAGATGTGTGTCGGGACAGTGAGTAGAGTTCTACCCTGTCCCGGTGAGTGTTGATGTGTGTTTAATGTGAATGTATGAAGGCGGTGTGGAAAGCCGCTGATTGTCTGTGTTTGTTCTGTGTTTCCCCGGAAGGGGATTCCCCCCCTCGGAGGAGGCGGGGCTTTCATTTATGGTTTGATTATTTTAGCTTGTTATTTTAGTTCATTGTTTTTGCCCAAAAGCTTCACGGCAAGTAGGGTGAAGATTTTGTGTTTGTTTGTTTTATGTTAACCTGCTCTCCCACTGTCCCTCTCCCATGTCTGGGGGGAGAGAAATAAATAAATAAAAATCTGATCTGTAGACCGCTAAACTCCACTCCGTCTCCAGACTGCTCTGTTCCCATCCAGGAATTGTCACGTGGCGTGTGACATATGCCTATTAGCTTTTTTTTAGTGCAAGAAAAGGCTTGAAGCATTTCTTTAATGTTTTTTTTTTTTTTTTTTTAACAGTACAGTATTGTATGTACATTACTTTTATTATTACAGTATTATTATGTACTGAATGTTATATTTAAGATGTTTTATTGTATTTTGAGGTTTTTCTTAAGTGTTTTATATGCACAGAAAAGTAAAATAAATTCTATAGTAAGACAAACATTTGACTAAGTGACAATTAATAAGAACTGTATGTACCTGTTCTGACTTACATACAAATTCGACTTAAAGACAGACCCGGGGACTGCCTGTATGAGCTACATAACCATTAATAATACAGGAGCTCCAGTGTAATAGCTACAGTTTAATTTGAAATGCAACACAAGTTGGTTGCTGAATTACCCTTCTGTCAGAGGTAGTCACCACTGAAATGGCTGACATTTGCCCAAAAACCTTTTCCATCTTGACATATCCATGAAATTAAAGAGAAGTGTTTGGAGTGAACTACACCTTCTAGAGCAAAATGCTGCAGTCTTTTAAATCCATCCCTGCTCACTGGAATGACCTCTGCCTTCCTGCCCACAACTCTCCCACGTTCCCCCTCCCCTTTTCTCCCCCAGGCATGATGATTCGGCCCAAAGGGAAAGCACTGGAGATCACCTACAACATCCATGACACTGAGAGCTGGGATATGTATGTCAAGGCCTTGGACGCCTTCCTCGCCCGTAAGTGTCGGGGGTGGTGGGTGTGTATGCATGCGCGTGATATATGTGGGGTTAGGGTTAAGGGAGAGGGGTGTAGTGTTGAGGAAAACTGGTGGCCTTGAGTGGGAGTGTGAACCAAATTAACAAAGAGCGGCAGACTAGACTGGAAATTCAAATGGAAAGCTGTGTGTGCGTGTGTGCGTGCGTGCGTGTGTGTGAGAGAATCAAGTAGTATGGAGTAGCAAGAAAGGAACATAGAGTGTGATTACAAAACTGCATAAAACCATGAGCAATAGGTTGCTAATAATGAGAGTGCTGCCCCTGTGCACCCCCCCACACACACACACACACAGCCTACAACAACTCTGAGCAGGCCATGAACAACAAAGACTGCCCTCAAGACACTTACTTTATACAAGAGGACGCTGGTGAAATCAGGAACAATCCGAAGCGCTCCTGCCAGTTCAACCGCACAGCGCTGAAGGAATGTTCGGGTGAGAACGACCCCTACTACGGCTACCAGGCCGGCCAGCCCTGCGTCCTCATCAAACTGAATCGGGTAAGGGGCGGGCCCCGTGTGGAGATTCAACAAGAATGACATTTCAAAGGTTGTTGTTTTTTTAATCTCACCGTCAAGTTATGTTGTCGTTTTGTAAAATACAGTTTCATCCATTATATCTTTCAAAAAACAGGCGAAAAGCATTCGACATGTACCTGTCCATCTCCCTCTACAGGTTATTGGTCTGATGCCGGGAAGTTTGGAACAGCCTCCCTATGTCAGCTGCGGAGTCAAGGTGAGCCAATTTCTGTCACATCACTCTTAAGATCTTGCCACCGTCTCAACTGCAGCCCATAAAATAGTCTGTTTGTCACGCATTCATGGAGGACCTGCTCCGATCGCATATTTTCTGAAAAAGAATACAAACTGTTTGAAAATAGAGTCATTTTAAATAAGGGCTTTCTTATGAGCAAATCTATTCTCATGATTCTGTGTTATTTTTTTGACGAGCCGAAGGGGTTTCACTTCAAGTCATGGTCAGATTATTAGTCATTGTTGCCATAGAAACAAATCGCCTGCCTCTTTGGTTGGTAGGTCTGAATAATCGCCCACCTCTGTTGTGGCACTGAGGCGTTTAAAATGCTGACTGGAATCAGCACTTTTCAGTACAAATATGTGGAAACATTCAACCAGTACCAGCTGTGTCAATCTCGAAATGCATTAAGTTTATGTTATTATGTGACATACATTGTACTGTTTTCAATTTGGCTCTCTGTATATGCAATTCCAATCATAAAGTGAACATCCATTTCACAATGTGTACTTATCAAGGAGAATGCTTCGTCCTACTGTGAATCTTTTAGGCATATGTCATACCGAACAACCCATAGATGCTGATTAGCATGAATCTGTAAGGCTTGCAGGGTAGAAATAATTTAAGAATGGGTGTGCCCATCTGAGGTGTTTAAACTCAGAGGTGAACAGTGGGCTAAAGCCTACTGCTCTTTGTATTCCGGGACAATGTGTAGAAGGAGTGATCTAATATATCATAATTATGTGGATTTGATTCACTTTACCGATATTACACTGCAAAAAGATCCCGGCCAGTGGTATGGAACAGAGGTTTACTTGCTCGGTCTGTAGTCCAACTCAGGTCATAATTACTGAACTGTAAGTTTTGATCGAATGAGAACGTGAATTGCCTGTTGTTCCAGGTGTCATTCAGCTGCTCGTCGTAAGACATCTGTATAATGGAAATTCATTTTCAAGACCTGATAAATTAACACTTTAATACTCCAAACTGTTTCACCCTCTCTCGAATGCCATTGTGTGGGACCATGCTGTGTTATTTCATGCTCTGTACATTTATCCGTATATGCCTTTGTGTTCATATCTATCTTATTTATGATCATACATCCATCTCTCATTTCCTTTCGTCGTCCACTTCTATTACTCTTCATACTCGGTGGTACAAAGCTGGCCAAGAGGAATGAGTACGAGGCACAGTGTGGTAGATCAGTAGAGAAAGTCAATAGTAATCAATAGTCCTTGCCATAGGTCCTACTGCTTGTCAGAAAGATGTGTGTGCGTGTGCGTGTGCGTGTGCGTGTGCGCGTGTGTCAAACTGCAGTGGGAGATATGGATTCTACCAAGTTGTCTACCAAGGTAAACCATCCCTATTTTCCTCCTGTAGAAAGAAGAAAAAGACAGCAGTTTGATTAACAGCCTTTCATACTACCCTTCAAATGGCACCTTTAACCTCATGTACTTCCCATACTACGGCAAGTTAGCCCAGGTATGAACTCCCGTGAAACACAGCCTCAAGAGCTCTCCCTACCACGTTGAGATAATAACGGCAGCCATGCATGTTGCCTTTCATTAACTCCCTGATTCTGTCTGTTAAAAATGCGCCCACGGGGCACATGAGCTGACTTCACATCTCCGCCCCCTCTTTTGGGGGACATTAAGATACTAGATGTTCTCCGCCAGACCTCTTCTGCCCCATTTTGCTTAGGTCAGGCATGTTGGTTGCATTCAGCGAAAAGAAAGAGTGTTGATTGTTCAGTACAGTCAGCTTTGTGTTCTTACATTGCCACGTACAGAAAGCAAGCATCTCTGCCGTGGGTGCGTTTGTTACTGCAGTCCCTCGAGGGGCTTGAATATGTTGTTCATTAAAAATACATGAACTGGCTTGAATAGATTGCAGTTGACGAGCAGTCCTGTAGATGACATTTGTGGTCTTTACCCATGAGCACTCAGCTGCACTCTTTCCCCCCCTCACATTTTTCTCTCCCTCTCTGTCTACCAGGTGAACTACTCCCAGCCCCTGGTGGCAGTTAAGTTCCAGAATGTCACCTTCAACACTGACATCAACATTGAGTGCAAGATCAACTCAGGCGCCCTCGTCAGCCCCACAAGTGAGAGAGACAAGTTTGCTGGGCGTGTCTCCTTCAAGCTGAGGATCGACAACGACTAACAACTAAAGCTCCTCCCCAACCCCATTCTCTCGCAGGCAAATACATGCACACACCAATACACATATCCATAACCATATACCAGCATTAGCACCCTACCCTGGTAAGCTGGCACAGTTTATATTTTTGACCCCGCTTACCGAGTTTACTCATTGTCATTTAAAGATGGTGTGAAATTGTTTATACTTTCAATGTTCTGAGGATTCAGGGCATTAAAAAGGCAGCATCGCTCCACTTCCCCCCCCCGCCTGTACACCAATGCTTCTGTCTTCCATGCATGTCACTATTAATCACAGACAGAGGTGCTGGTTGTCACTGCTGCAACTAGGTATGTGACAATGTTTTTAATGTTCTTTAAGTATACTGGAACTTGCAATATTGGATAGAATCTGAAAAACGCTTCAAAATGATACCAAAATCAACTAAATAGCTCCAGCATTAAGCAAGTTATGGTAATTTAATTGCTCTGTAATTAAGAGTTATTTGGGTTAAATTGTTTGAGTACTTGTAGCTTGAGACTCTGGGTCTCCAAAAAACTGTTCTGAACATCAGATTACCATCACATTTCGTATATACAAAGAAAAATACCTTGTTTTCATCATGGATTGCTTCAAAATGTCCGGGTTACTTTATTTAGTGAGACCTCTGAAGACAACACCTCAACTTGACGATTCATGCCAAAAATATCAGCCTGAGTGACCTAGTTTGTCACGTACCTACTGCAACTGGGCAGTGAGCAGAAACCCCTGACCCCATCTTGAGTGGAATCCTCTGGAATCTTGGCCCTCCTCATTCCACCTGGAGCATTTAGCAGCAGCCCAGCCCTATATTGATTGGCCATACCTTTTCAACGTGTACATTGGTGATACATCATATATGAGTATGCAAGGGCGATTCATTGATACATTTTCTTAAGAAAGAAAGGGTGCCAGTTCTGAGTATATATTGACATGTGTTTGTGTGTGTAACATTTGGAACTTAGGTATAATCTTTTGTACAGCAGTTTAATGTAGTCCATTTATATGCATGACTGGCTAGGGAATATATAATATGTGTGTGTGTGTGTGTGTGTGTGCGTGTGTACATATATAGCTATATATATATATATATATATATATATATATATATATGCACAAAACATGTGATTTTAATATTTCAATGGGTTGATTGGCAAATACTTGGATAAACAGGTCAGTTTTGCTTCCTTGTTGCTATCCCCTCACTCACCACATTTACTGTTACAGATACAAACTACATTTATGTGTAATCTGACTTTTGTATTCAAGCAGTTTTGTGGCCACACCCCATAAAGTGTTAAAGGATGTTTTAAAATGGTTTCATACTGCTGGCTACAAGCATGAACTAAATGGACATCAAAACAAATTCTCCCTTAACGCATATGTAACACAAAGCCTTGCTGTGTAAAACGGCAGACGAATACAGTCCTGTTTGTATTGCTTGGTTGGTGGAGTACGTATGTCACAGAGACATTGGATTTCATAGGCAAAATTCAATAGGTTTTTAAATTGTGCTTAATTCTAATAATCTTTATGGTAATGGTGGTTTTCTGTGCATTTGGCCTTAATTTCCTCGATGCGCCCCAGCATGTTTCCACGGTCACTGGGCCCCAATCCAAAAGGCCATTTTCAAGTTTACCTTTGAGAAATTGCATCTAAGAGCGCAAAAAAATCTGAATTACCTTACCTTAGCTGAGCGTGCATGTTCACACACACACACACACACACACACACACACACACACTCATACGTACGTACATACAAACACACACACACACACACACACACATACTTGAATTCCTGCATACATGAAGGTCCTGGGATCTCGTAGTAGAGGTCTGTTTAGATGTGTTAAATGTACACTGCATCCATTTGTCATGTGTCACAGATGTATTAGAAGTAGATGTCATTGTAATATTTTGTATTGATTTGCACTGGACTTGCACTTAATACTTTATGCTTTATATGCAATCAATACATCATATATATATATATATATATATATATATATATATATATATATATATATATATATATATATATAGTATACATTAGACCCCCTACATCACTTTGCTGAATGGTATCATACTCCTGTATTCATTTTTTCATATTAAGTCATGTTAACTTCCTCCCTGGAGCATTGGTTTGAGAATAATTACCATAGTTTTACCATGCTGGGTCTCTACTTGAGAGGCACATCTACCACCTATGACTATACCTACATTGATGGCACACATGGCCAACTGTAGTTACTAGGTGGTGTGTCTATCCTGAATGGTAGATGTTGTTATTCATGTGGAAAAGTAAAACAGCTGACCAATAATACTTTCTTAGCATCGCTGTGAAGTTGTAGCAACATGATTTGGCCTCATTGTCGGTCCTATGGGAAATCAGGGAGTATTCTCCGTGCCACAGTCACACTAAAATGCACTTATTCACTCTACACCCTACTGCCCACTCCAGATCTCAGGTTTGGAATGCACAATGACGTAACGTCGGTTCTGACAGCAGTGCACAGTGCGTCACTCTAGGCTAGCGAATGCTCGATTGCCGCACTCGGTGTGCGTTTGGAGTGCTGCACTTTGTCTAGGAAGAGCTTATGTTGCTCACCTTAGTTCCACCCCACATGGGCCAAAAATACATTCTGTATGATCACTGGCGCTCCGTTTCAGTGGGGGCCATGTACTCTACCGGTTCCATCCCAGTAGGGACTGGGTCCCCTTCTTCCATGTCAATGCATTATAATACACCAATATTAATTTAAGTCAAGGTAGAGATAATGGTTGTAGAAGGATGAATTTCTTTCTCTTCTCTTCTCCCCTTCTGGTGGCTTCTACCAGTCTCCTCATTATAGTCTTAGTTTCTCATTGTCTTTTTCATTTGATATCTCCCCTTTCCGTGTTACTTTTGTATTTTCCTCCATCTCTCTCTATCTGTCTCTTTCTCTCCCACTTTTCTTTCTCTCCCTCTCTTTCTCACCCTCCCTAAATAGCTGATACAGACAGTCTGGGCTTCATTCCCATCACAAACTACAGTGCTTTCCTTAGCTCTACCTTCACTCTAATAATTTACCTGTATCTGCTTATTCTCCTACCTTCACTCATTCACCCTTGCTTGTTCTGCTCCTGTTCAATCCCACGTGAGCACGATCTTTAGGACTTACAGTATAAACACCATCAACAATGGGTCACTTGCAAACCACTCCAGACATAGCCAATATGTTTTAGTGAGCTCCAATTGTAGTATATATCAGTGTTGATTTGTGTGCATGTTGGGGTGACACTTGACTACGTATATACAGAACATTCCCCTCAACCAAAGACCCTTTGCATGTTGCATCACCGTTTGCTTAACCATCTGCCCAACCTTTCTGAGCTGGGACCACGGATCATTGGAGGAATATGAGTCTGGGTAGATGATCTTTCATTATTGTGGTTGTTTCCATGACTCCTCTATTTGTTCTCTGGATGGCCAATGGATATATTTATTTATATATTTATTTATTTACTTACTTGCTTATTTATTCAGTTGTGTATTTATTTGTGTATTTTTTTTTTTTAAGTACTTACTGAATTTGGTTTTGTGTTTATTTCACACACTTTTTGTAATGAATCCTTCTTTTTTTTGAAGTGTAAAATTCAATTCTGTGTCAGGAATTGTATTGTATGGTTTTTTTGTGTGTTTTTTTAAAAAGAAAGAAATGTATCATTTTCTGCTCAGAAACCTTTTTGATTCTTATGCTGCGTTAGCTTTTGTCACCCCCGCCCCCCAAAGTTAATTTATTCAGTTTAGTGTGCTACTGAAAACCAGCTATAAAAATTGTGCCCCGCCCCCAAAATGGAAAAGGGAATCTTGACGACTTGACTGAATGCTAGGCAGTTTATACAAATATATTTCTGCTTTTTGTTTTACCACCGTTTCTATGTGCAGCTATACAGACACCGCGCAGTTAGATCAGCATCACATATCAACATCATATCAACATGTGGATCTGTGGAGTAACTGTATGTATCTAATTTCTTATAGCTACGCCAAACACTTAAAAAGCCTGTGCACGTTTTGGCTGGTGGGTAGATTTAATTTCCAATATATCCCCCAACCCCCAACCCCAAAAAGGGGATTTCCATATCTTCATTATCATCATGAGAGCATCATGTTAATCATCGCCGATCAGTGTTCCATCTGATCGAGTGAGCAAAAGGCCTGTTTGCTTTCAGAAATAACCCTTTACCTAGAAAGAGTCTCTGGTATCTTGCTAGCTGTACCCAATCTGCACTAAGACAAAAAATAGGATGTCATTCCTCTCCTTGAGTTGCACGGGATGTGAAATATGGCAGCAAAGTCACACTAGCCCTTCAGAACCTGAAATTATTCAGTTGTCTCTTTAGAATTCATAACTTGCTAATAATATCATTTACTAATTTCTGATTCTGTTTGAATGACCTGGAGATGTCTTCTAAAGCAATATTTATAAATATATATATATTTATTGTGTGGCTGTACATATATATTTTCTCCTTGGGCTGGCTATTTCAAAGACCACGTAAAATAAATTAATGAGTGAGCGAAAGAGAAGAATGATACGTGTAAAAATCTATATATAAAATATTGGACTTCTGCCAATGCACAGTTTAAAGATTAAAACAAGGATGTCTGGATTCAATTGTTTTTCAAACAAGGAGATCTAGCATTTTTTTGTCTTATTTTATTTTTAAGAGAGAATAATACAATAGCTATGGATTGTAGTAGTTACTGTAGATAGGTGTGCTGATGTGTCAGCCAGATGTGTCTAACTGGTGATGCATCTAAATACTTGAAGGGTGAACATCTATCAAGTACGTTTGAACGATGCAGGCATGTTTTTTGGTTTTGTCTTTTTGGTTTTCTTCTCATTGTATTCTTTCTTGCTGTTTTTCCACTCTTTTACAATCATTCTGTGCTTGTTGTGTCGTACTGCTTTTGTAACTTTATGTCACCATTCTGTTTAGTGCCCCACATTCCCCAGGATACATTTACACAGTGTTTGTCAAATAATAAGCAGTTGGCTTTCATAATAACCCTCATTAAGTCTTATGAATCTATTTATATTGTTTACTGAAAAAAAATAATGTTTACATTGTGTAGAATAATCCTTACAATTCAAACAAAATGCTTTTGAACATACAGCAACTTGAAGTAATTAAAGCAAGCCATTACAATCTACTAGACAGTTTCAAATTTGAAGAGAGCAAAAACTGCACATGTATGTATTTTATTCTGAAGAGTGATTAAAGATAGAATTATTATTATTATTATTTTTTTTTTTTAAAGGTCATGGGAAATGTGTGTAGAGGGAATGAGTTCTCAATCTCTTCCTGTATAGCTGGCCGTTGATTTCATTTGGGGTTTTTTTGACACCTGTTTTTTTTGCAGTCATTGTAACATTCTTTTTGTTCATTTTCATTGTAAAGACAATACTAGAGAAACAAATAAAAATGGAAATTAAAGAAAACATTTGGCCCATTTAATTAGCCATCGATGTTTTGTTATTCTGCTCCATTTACTTTTTGATGCTTTTTCGCAAGGTAGGAGTGTACTATACACAGTACTGGCAGGTATTGTCATCTTGGATCAAGCCCGAGACAAAGACAACATTTTTTTATTTTTTTTTTTGTTTCAGATTTTTCCCAGTTTTTTCTCCCAATTTGGTTGCCAATTATACCCTCTATTTATCTCAATTCACCCTCCCCCATGAGTCCGCCGCCCGTCCTCCGGAGTGAGACACTATTTCCGGGCCGATTTTTATCTGCCTCTTCCGAGACGGAAATCTGCCACGGACGCCTTTTTCCTGCTCCTCGACGGACTCGTGCCGGCTCACCCTCCCCCCTCCCCCCGGAGGCGGGCAGCTGATCGGAGCCGATGACCAGAGCCGGTCTGGTAGAGATGCGGGTTTCGAACCACGTCTCTGACAGGCAGCGCACACCACACCGGACTAGCCAAAGTGTGGTGCGTTAGACCGCTACGCTATCCGCCAGCCCCCCCAATTTAGAAGCCAATTATACCCTCTATTTATTTTGATTAACCCTCCCCCATAAACTCGCCGCCTGTCTATATGGGGCAAGCTACTCTCCAAGGCTGGCGATGATCCACCTCCTTTGAGATGGAACTCACCGACCCCCTTTCTGGAGACACCCTTACGTGCTTCACAGCGAGTTCGTGCCAACCCCTTCTCCCCTCCATCAGGAGCAGACAGGATGCCGCCCCCGATCGGGGCTAACAGCCAGGGCCAGTCTGGCAGAGACAGCTTTTCAAACCGCATCCCTGATAGGCAGCTCACACTCGTACAGGACTGGCCAAATACGGGTGGATTAGATGGGTGCTATGCTATCCGCCAGCCAAGAAGACATTTGGCATAACAGAATATGCAATTTAGTAAACACTTTTATCCAAAGCTACTTACAGTAATGAATGCATATATTTTTCAGTATCTGTGGTCCCAATTAATCAAACCCACAATCTAAGCATTGTCAGCACCATGCTCTACCTACTGAGCCACACAGAATCACACAGAACCACAGAACCACCAAATGTAGAGGTGGTACTAGAGATGGTATTAGAGGTATACAATTTAGGTTGTGCTTTAATCCACTTCTATCATTTCAGAATTAAGGAACTACATTTCCCTACTGAAAGCCAACACATCAGGTTCCTTCACTAAGACCGTATCATGTTCATACCTTAAAAAAATTGTATTTATTTATTTTTCCCCCATTTTTCCCCCTGCTAGGAGACACTAATGGGGCGATGACCAGACGAACCCTGTCTGACTCAAGCCCACCCACTTTATACCTGCAGGACAAAGCTACCTGTGTTGTGCACTAATGACATAGACGCGGCTCAGACTCAAATTAGGACTGTTACGATTGTAAGGCTCATTCTGTACTTGAAGCAAGCGCCTTTGTTAACTGAGCCACTTAAGTGTGCCATGACAATATATTTTTTTCTATAGGGAAATATAGTTCATTGATTGATTAAAATGTACACGATGCATTTTTGCTAAATGTACAATATATTATCAGATTGTTTAGGTTGATTGACAGTGTCTATGTTACAGTGACATAAAAACAAGCCTTGGTCCTGCAGTTCTTTGTTTATCATAGATATCTGGTGCTCCAATAAAAAATATCTATGTAAATATGTTGCTACCGGTATCAGTGAGGCCTGGCTATGATGCCACTACTTTTGTGATTTTTGCAAGCGGCTGAGGGTGCATGAATGGCATGCACCATCACATGCAATAAAACTACAGAACATACTTTTCCATGAATTTTTTAGAAGCAATAATATTTTATTCATACAAAAAATCATGAATCATTCATAATCATTTATCAAACTCTTGGATCTCATTAGTAAAGAATTTCAAGGGCTTCCATCTCGTTGCTCGTCATTTGCTTAGCTAGAGACAATAGTGTTGCTCGTATGATACTCACAGGTAGTGGTTTCTTCAGTTGCAGTCACTATTGAAGTTGTTGTGAGCTATTTGGGGTGCTGGTGATGGAACACTAAGTTTCAGATACCACTAGCCTCCATTCCATTGGAATGTGTTCTGTAGCTGCTTAATGCCAAGACTGAATTAGTGCTATGTTTCTATTAAGTAGAAAATAGCTTGACTTGCTATAATTTCCTAATCACATTAGGAATATTTATTATTATTTATTGCATACACATCTTTACAGTATTTATTCATTACTGCAAGGTTAGTTTACCGAACGAAATGTTGTCACCTCTAGCACGAAAATATTGATGTCATTTTCTGATGTTACACACACAACCATAGCCACGTCAAAAATCTGAGCTCATTCCAATACTTCCAGTCTAATCCACTCCTCATTGCCTGACTAAACCTGTAAATTGTACACACGTCTCTTTGTGAGAGTGGGGATACAAATTAGATCAATACATTTGTACTGCAGTCCACTGGTACTGGAGCTGCGCACATTGTACACAATCAGCATTGCCAAGGAGAATGGATGTATGGATGAATTAATGAACAAACAAATGACATGCATTGCCTTTTTTTGGAATTTAGTCTCACACATGTTGAGTCCTGCTTACATATTATTAGCATACAATGCAGCAGATACATTCAAAGACAACACATTAACCAATTATACGAACATAATCCCCTAAACAATAGGATTGTCTATTGTACTTTTGACCCACACCACAGCATATACCTGTATATATATATATATTGCATTGTACAATACACATCTTTGCATTTGTATGTATATATGAATCAGCAATGGTCTGCTAACAGTTACATGAACTCATGCTGGTGTGATGCCATTTCCAGCCTCCATCCATTTGTGATGTTTACCAAGGCCTCTGTAGACATTTATTAAATTAATTAAAAGGGGCTCATGTTTTATTTAACTTCATGCACGGTACAACAGGTAACAACTCATGTGTAAACAGCTGCTCTTGGGTTTCACACTGACAATTGCCGTCTAGTCTAATTAGCCCTACTATATTATTGGAGAAGAGTATCACTCCAAAGTTCACAAGCTGCCAGAAAACAGCTCAGCTTTTTAAGTTTCCCCTGACTTTGAACTATCTGCAGTACCTCCCAAATGTATTGACACCTATTCACAGGAGGAGAGTACACATTTGTCTGCCCTTTCCCAAATAGATGGAAGACCCTGCAGTGAAGAGACGGGCTGACAAATACAATTGGGCATTCCAAATTGTAAGAAAAGGAAAAATCAGGGATACAAATTATAAACAAACAAAAAAATCGAATTTAGATAAAACATTTCTCTGTTTTCTCTGACATGCCGCTATCAGTTCACAAGCAAAATCATACATCTGGCCATTGCTCAGTGATTCCACTGTGGAAAGACTGAGGCAATGCTGTGAGCAAAAAACTTCCAAAAATGTTCTCCTTTAGCAAAATACAGGGGGTTTTTTACACAGAGGGAATGGCACAGTGATCCTCACCTGACCACTACAGCAAAGAAAAGCCAAGGAGCTTAGATTTGAGCTGGGAAGGTAGAGAAGTAGAGAAGAACATGTGAAGCTGTGCCATGAGGAGCTGACAGCCTGTCTTCTCCCAAGAATGGTTTTGGATGCCTTGCCGCACTACACCTGCCTAGGGCCAAAGGGCAGGGAGGAAAGATTGTGTGACTGCCAGGATGTGCAGCTTTGCTCTGTCAGAGATGATCGCATTGAGGACGGTTTTGTGCTGAGATCTGGCTTGGCATCAGAGAGATAGAGAGGGAGAGAGAGAGAGAGAGAGAGACAGTGAAGGGAACCTTTCGCTGGGTGACATAACTAGATTGGAGAGAGGCATTTATGTAAGCGGTGATAGCTCAATTCAAAGATGCACTCAGTATACGCTGTGATTAAATTATTGTGTTGAGATAAAGATTACTTTTGTAATGTATTGATATTCATTCGGTAAAACGGCATTGTATGATGATTTCTGTATAACTGCATAAAGGATGAAGAGAGATAAATAATACAGCAGACATCACAAAAGATATCCAGTATGTTGCAATATATTGTGAGTGGAAAGGATCTGAGGGTGGTAAGGGTGGTGTATGGGGGAGACTGTGTCAGGTGTACATACTGTGCGTTCTATATTAATCCCAACACAGTAATCTCATTCACTATAATCCAGCTCAGTGTCCATACAACCCACTCTCCTCCTTCTCTCCTCCCTCCCTCCTCCCTCTCTCCCTTGCCCTTTGTGTGCTCAGTGTGCTTCAATGAGTAAAAGAGAAGAACTGCCTTTAACTGTCAATTTTAAAACAAACATTATTATTATTATTATTAGTCATAGTAGTAATAGTACTAATAGTAGCAGTAGTAATAGTAGTAGTAATAATGATATTTAGCAAACAGCAATTATGGGGGCAAAGCACATACTACCAGAAATCCAATGAGCAGAAAATAACTGTTAAAAAATATATTGCAAGGGCGGCGGATGGCGTAGCAGTCTAACGCACCACACTTTGGCTGGTCCAGTGTGGTGTGCGCTGCCTGTCAGGGACGCGGTTCGAAACCCGCGTCTCTACCAGACCGGCCCTGGTCGTCAGCCCCGATTGGAGGCGGCATTTGGCTGTCCGCCTCCGGGGGAGGGTGAGCCGGCACGAGTCCGTCGAGGAGCAGGTAAAGGTGTCCGTGGTAGAATTCTGTCTCGGAAGAGGCGGATCAATCGGCCCGGAAAGAGTGTCTCGACCCGGAGGACAGGCAGCGGACTCGTGGGGGAGGGGAATTTAGATAAATAGAGGGTATAATTGGCAACCAAATTGGGAGAAAAATGGGAAAAAATTTGAAATATATATATTGCAGCTATATATATGTTGCAGGTAATTATATCCAAATTTGAATGGTTTATATACTATATTTTAGACCCACTATTTCTATGTCAATCCCCCCCCTAGTAATGTGATTTTGCTGCCATAGTCCTGCGACCGGCAGTGAAGAAGGCGACCTGACGCCTCTTCCAAGACGGCACTTGCCAAGTGTCAACTGTAACTCAGTACTGCAGGGCCACTCTTATGCGTAGCGAACATCATGTCAGCTTCCCTCCCCCCTCCCTGGGGCAGACAGCCAATCACCACCCCTGGTGGCACTCCCAGCCAGAGCTGACTCTGGCGAGACGGGGAATTGAACCTCGTTCTCCGTGGCTAGCATCAGACGTTGTAACCACTGGGCCACGCGGGAGGCCCAGTCAACTTACTTTCTAACACCTGGTATATTCTCAGTTTGGCAACTCCAGTGAATTCATTACTTAACACAGCACAAATCACCCTGCATGCTTTAGTTCATTCTTCCTGCTGTTAAGTCAAGCAACAACTTTCAAGGACAGAGTTAGTCATCGGGGAAGTTCACATAAGGCTAATCTTACTACAACACTACCGTACACCGTTACTACTTCCTCTTTCTCTCTCAAGGCTCCAAGGACTACAAATGGGCTCCATTAGCATTTTCGGAAATGGAGACATAGGATCAACCCTCCCTCCCCTCCCTCTTTATAATAAAACTGTTTCTCCTTCAAATTTTCAAATGTAATTATTTTAATTGTCAGGAGATACATTTATAAATGTTGGCTAAACATAGGGCAATACATGTTGTGTATTAAAATCATGATACACACGAGTCTGTATTGCGAGTCACAAGTCTTTTTATAAAAATGTATTTCAGATTTTTTTCCTCGTTTTTCCTCCCAATTTGGTGGCCAATTATAGAATTCAGAATCAGAATCAGATTTATTGTCGCCAAGGACATATACGGGAATTTAAGGAATTTAACTTGGTAAGTTGATGCAGGGCAAATTGCAAAACAATAAACAATAAGCGACATCCTGTGCAACATCCAAACACAAACCAATAGACAATAAGCATCCAAGCAATAAAAGTTGCAAGTTGCAAGCAAAGTTAAAATAGTACTATAAAATAAAATATGAATATAAAAATGTACAAAATAATAAATTATTACACCATGATATACATATGTGTGTGTGTGAGAGAGATGGGGGTGGGGGGGTGGAAGGGTGAAAATCAATCAGTCACACAGTGCACTCCAGAGTCAGTGGGAAACTCACAAGTATTTGTGAGTTGAATTGCCATGGGGAAAAAGCTGTTGTGATGGCGTGAGACTTTGGCTTTGATAGACTGCAGCAACATTCTTCTGGTGGTGTCTAACACACCGTGCTGGTAAATGTGTTGTCACAATTAGGGTATTGGTAACAGAAATCGAATATCCATGTCACATGCGATGAATGTGGTCAAGTGCAGCGTCTTCTTTCGAAGATAACACCTGGCATGCCCTTTGGGCAAGCAGATTTCATTGCTGGACCACTGAATCATATTAAATATGAATGGAATGTTTGTGGTTCAATTACACTTTAACAATAACTATAAAAACCTTTTAAATGGCATCTGTTATCCCAGAGGTGCCAACCCCTCATTACAAACACAACAAGCTAACTACAAGCACATGGTGTTATTACATGACGACATGCTTTCAGTTCTAATGCTTAAAGCTATAATATACGGAAGTGATCACAGGAATATTGATACTGTGATAAGTTGAATCTTGTCTTCCATTTTTTAGCAAAACAATTTAAGGATTAAGCATAAATGTTTTGTGTAGCATTCCAAGTATTTCAAAATACAAGATGGTATGGAGAAATCTCAATACAAACAGAAGACAAGCTAACTGAAAACCAGACTGTCCAGTACAAATTTAACATATGGCCATCCTATCTCTGTCTCTCCCTCTGTAAGCCCAGTGTATTAATCAGAGAATGAGAGTAAGTGGAAGAAGGGGGAAGGGGAGAGAGAGAAGGATTATACAGTATTAAGAGTATTTGTGTGTCTGAAATAGTCTGAGCAAGTGATTTCCAAGTATCTTATACTCCCTAACACAAAGAAATATGACAAATAGACATGCACCACGCACATACATTCTTGTTTTATTTAATCTTTATTTCACCAGGCAAGTCCCATCTTGATAAATAATCTGCAAGGGAGAACTGGCCGAGCGATGGCACAATATATACAAATACATTGCAACGAGACGCAAGTACACAAACAACAAGTATCAAACACAGGCATTACAACACACACCAAATAAATCCATCATAGTGATACATACAACATGAATCAGGATGAACTATGGCCTGGAACAAGAAGAATTTACAGTGCGAGTGTCCCATAACTTCAGTTTGAGATCTGTCAGTGAAATGAGGGACTCTGGTTTGAGTTTGGCCTGCAGCTCACTCCAGAGCCAAGGGCTGTAATCGAACAAGCTCTTCCTTCCAGCTTCATTTCGAACACTGGGCACTCTGAAGTGCCACCATCTGTTAGATCTTAGATCGTGTTTGTTTTGCAGTGATACAAAATTTGTGCTGATGCACGTTGGTAGTTTACCTAAGATAGCCTTATAGATACCTAAAAACATACCAATGTTGCATCTGACACATTGCAAGATTTGATAGTCCAGCCTACCAAACTATACAGGATGCAGTGATGGGTCCTGTACCCTGAGTGAGTAGTGCATCTGAAAGCAGCATGATATAATAATTTTATATATATATAATATTATATCATTTTAGACAAAGTAGATGGCTAAAATAATATCTCCATAATCAAGCAGGGGCAAGAATAAGCCAGCAGCCAGTTGTTTACGTGAGGATGGATACAGAAAAGCTTATAGAAAAGACTTTAGCCTGTACAGGCAGCCCTGTGTAAACTCTGGTTTATTGGTTAAGATGTCGATATGATATTTAAAATTAAGATTTTTTAGATTAATTATTTTGTAAAGACCAACACAATAATTAAGATTAAGATTTTTGAGATTAATTCTTTTGTAAAGACCAACACTATACTCCCCCAAAAAATAAAAATAAATACAAATTTAAACATTTCACTAACATTTTCTTTCCCGGTGTTACAGGTATGGTACGCAGATGCCTGCAATGATGTCTATTGCTGTATTCCTGCACTGATCTCATGCGCTAACTATGATTGTTCCTACCATGTATTAATGCACATCTTGTAAGTCACTCTGGATAAGAGCGTATGCTAAATGCTTAAAATGTAAATGTAAAATGTAAAGAAAGAGGCCTTTGTTGATTCTCTAGACACGTTATAACTGCCCCATCTAATACATCCGGTTTCTACTGTATAATATAACTAAAATTACAATACCTGATATTGCTTATGATTTGACCCTTATTAATGGATTAAAAGGTTATTTGTCTGGTCATCAAGTAAATTCAAACTGTATGAAGCATAAATTATGATCATGAGTTTTTGTCTTTTTTGTCTTTTTATTTTTCTCCTTTCAACGTTTTTGTCTCATGCGGGCATCTTACTACAGGAATCATCCAGTGTCTGTGACGTGTGTACACTTATGTCACAGAGTTAAACGTAAGAGACTGCATTAATCTGCTGAATGGCATTCAGTATATCCACTGAGTGGTGGAGTAACCTCTGCAGTTTGTGACCCCGAGTGGCTATATTGAATCCACTTTTAATAGCAACATTAGTATCTCCCCCTACAGGGGTTATGAAAAACATTCTGAATCATTGTAGTACAACCAGTAGTACAAAACAAATACATTATGTAATTCAGAATTCAATAGTTTGGAACTAATTGAATACTGTACACACATTGAAGGCAGGCAGTGTGGTATAATGGTTAGGGAACTGGGCTTGTAACGTTAAGGTTGCAGGTTCAATCCCCAGGTGGGACACTGCCGTTGTACCCTTGAGCAAGGTACTTAACCTGAATTGCTTCAGTTAATATCCAGCTGTATAAATGGATTGTAAAGAAATGTAAACTGTGTAAGTCGCTCTGGATAAGAGTGTCTGCTAAATGCCTGTAATGTAATGAAAGAGACCTTAAAACTTGACACTGTACACAGAAACATCTCGTACCCATGTGTTTTCCCTTCTTTCTCCATATTTGGAAGGCCAAATCATATTCTAAGGCACTCTGGCTGCAACCTCCGCTGTAAATTTGGAAGAGCGTAAACAATCGCCGTTTCTTTTCACACTGTAGTGAAGTACAAGTCAAGTACCACAGTCAAGTACAAGTTAAGCTTGCGCAGACATGAGTTGGAGGAATTATGCGGTGCCAGGTCTTGTTTGACAGGCATGTCTGACCCATGTATGTGAAACACTGTGGGCAGCTTTATATGACAGGCCTTGGGCACCCAACCGACCAGTGGGGGTCACTGGTGTGCGACGAGACACAGACAACACAGCTGAGTGTATCCCTCCCTCAAGTAGTGATTTTGTAATTAACCACACTTACAAATGACATTATCAAAGACTAATCTTACTGTATTTAGACAATGGCCAGGATTCAATAAATGTTTTTCCTTAACATTGACCTATTTTACTATTATTATTATTAGTTCTTCTTTTTAGTAATTACCTAAATTAACTCACCAAACTATGTTTGCAAAGACAAAAACACTTGCATTTATTTGTAAGTCAAAGTTAAGGACAAATGTTGATTGAATGCTGGACAGTGCACACATTTAATAGTTTTATGGTTTACTAGAAATAAGTTAAATTAAATCTATACATTATATAAATACCATGACATTTTATTTTATCTTTATTTTTATATATACCTTTCTTGTCCAGGGCAACTTACAATATTATCCCTTCTGTAACAAGTTTATACCACAGGGTCTTTTTTCTGTATTATTCAGTAGTATTTTTGTAATATACAGCACAGGGAGATGAATTGCCCACTGTCACGTTTAAGTTTATTACAATGTAGTATGGAAGAGGTTGCTTTATAGTTGTGTGGAGAGAAGTGTTTGCTGTGCGGTGTAGCTATAATTAATTGTAATGCTGTGTACTTTGAGTGTGTCTCTTACTTAGTTTTTTATTTTTTCCTGTTTTTCTCCCAATTTAGTGACCAATAATACCCTCTATTTATTTAAATTTGTCCTCCCCATACAAGTTTGCCGCTCATCTCTACAAGGCAAGCTCCAAGGGCAGCAAACTCAGTTTCCTTCAAGATGGAATTTGCCAACCCACGTTCTGGAGACACCCTTTCTTGCTTCACGGTGAATTCAAGCTGGCTCACCCTCCCCCCTTCCCCTGGGGTGGACAGCCAAATGTCGGACAGCCAAAACGACCAGGGCCAGTCTGGCAGAGACGGGTTTCGAACGGGTGCGTTAGACCACTACGCTATCCGCCACCCCTTTATGAGCACTGTTGTGAGGTTGAGACTTAACCTCTCACACATTTCACTGCTCCACAGTTTGTCAATCTTCCCCCCTTGGTAGCCCTATGGCAGCTCAAGCATGCCATGCTCCCGCAGTGCCCCCTGTGTCCTGCTATACACCTCCTCAATGGCCCTTACAACTCGATCCAGCACAGGACTGGCCTCTGACTGGCTTTGCACACACACCAACCCAAAAAACGTTTCCCACTCCGGCATTGCCAAAAATGCAATCTGGGCCGCCCGACGAATCAGCCAGGGATGGTGGGGAGCCAGGGCCTGCTCATAGGCCTCACGGCACAGGTCCCTGGGGCTTCGCAACTGACCCTCGGCATCAGGCCCCTCCGCCATCTTCTTCAGGAAGAGCTGGAGCCACAGCAGTGAACGGTGGAGCCTCAGCAGTGTGCGGCAGCCAGAGCCAGTCTCCCTCTGGAAGCTGACCGTGCCCCGGCTCAACTCAACCCGCATCATGGAGCGTACGGATTTGTAGGACTCCCCTTCGTCCTCTCTATAGGTGTCCAGGGGCTGTAGTTGTTTTGCAAGGTTTGCGTCTGCATTTCGAAGGCCTGTTTTAACCAGGGATTTTGCATCCTTGTGTCGGTCCACGCCCATTTTCCAGTGCTGAGGTCCCTCCTCCACTCTCTCTACATCTTGCTGGGCCAGCTTGCGGATCAGTGAGATTTTGCTCTTGACCTTTTGGGAGAAGAATTCTACCACAGGACCCAATGACTCCATGAACCTGAAGAGGAGGTGATGGGGGGGGTAGACAGAAAAGGGGCTCAGCTTACCAGGAAATCACCAAGGCAATCTCAGCATTTCCAACACCTCACTGTATGAAAGGCCTAGACAGAGGACTCTAAAATGGATTCTTAGGGCAATCTGTTGATGTTTTTAAGTAAAAATAAAAATGCAGTTTACTCCACAATTTTTAACAAAAAGTATGCTTTTTGCCTCCCGCGTGGTCCAGTGGTTACAACGTCCGATGCTGGCCACGGAGACCGGGGTTCAATTCCCCGTCTCGCCAAGTGTCGGCTCTGGCCGGGAGTGCCACCAGGGGGCGGCGATTGGCTGTCCGCCCCAGGGAGGGGGAGGGGAGCCGATGTGACGTTCGCTGCGTAGAGTGGCCCTGTAGTACCGGGTTACGGTCGACGGCCTGCGGGTGCCGTCTCGTAAGAGGCGTCACTTCGGCCGTCACTACCGGTCGCAGGACTACGGCAGCGAACTCACATTACTAGGGGGGGATTGACGTAAAAATAGCGGGTCTAATTGGCTACCAAATTGGGATAAAAATGGGATAAAATCAGAAACAATTTTTTTTTTAAAAATAATAAAAAATAAAAAGTATGCTTTTTCCCCTTTTTACTCCCAATTTGGAATGCCCAATCATATTCTAAGCTGTGCTTGCTGCAAGCTAAGCTGATGACAAAACATGATGTCAGCTGCTGCTTATTTTCACACCACAGACTACAAGTTAAGCTTGAACAGAGTCAGAGGAAGACACTTCGTGTGCAGCTTTATACCAGCAGACCATTGGCAATCAGGGGTTGCTGGTGACTGAACACGGACCCGACTCCTCCCTCCCTGGGCGAGATTACCACCAATTGTGAATCACCCTGCGGGGCCCCTGGCCGCAATCAGCACTCAAGTCGTGAAACTTGAGATTTTCTTTGGAAATCATTGTGAGTACACTCCGCCAATGTTGAGTGTGTTGGTGGGGTTCACAAACGGGGGAAGGGGGGGATTGCACTGTCGCTAACTTCTGCATTTTCACTCATTCGAGTTTCATGGGCTCCCTGATGGCGAGGAGAAAATTTTCCTTTAACGCTCTCACCATTGTGACTACTTAAAAAGAACGGGAGACTGCTGGGAGGTGGCTGGGAGATAGCTGGGAGATGGACATGAAAAATGTGACTCTCCCAGGTAAAGCGGGAGGGTTAGCAAGTGTCCTTTTTGGTATAATCACTTTCCATTGTGATTAGACTTTTATAAGCAGACCCTCTTTGATTTTCTCCAAATATTTTGATGTTTGAAAACAAATATCAAATGAAGTGCACTGTATCTAGCCTTTACTGTCTTTTCTATCATTGTGATTTTTAGGGTCTCACTTGACAAGTTCATCCCAACTGGACAGGTATGGCTGTAGCAGGACATCTGAACCAGGGCCCAGAGCGGAATGTAGGTGCGACAGCAGGCGTGAAACCTGGAACCTTTGACCTGGGCACTCAGTCAGCAAGAGACTGTCTCTGTGGATACTGTCCCTGTGACTTGGCAGGGTAGAAGGGACAGGCTGGGGAGAGACAGAGAAATAGAAACCAGGGGCGGAGAGAGTGAGAAACACAGGGGGCCAGAAAGGGGATATGAGTAAAGGGGGACAATAAAGAGATAATACCTGTGTCTATGTTAGCATAGATACAATACCTAACACTACACACACTACACACACACACACACACATACACACATATGCATATATACAGTACACACTCACATAAACACACTACACTCTCACACTACACATACAGACACACACACTTACACTACACACATACACATGCACACACACACACACATGCACGCACAAACACACGCATACACACACACATATATTAATCTCACTGCCCATTTGTACAACGCCCTATAGTACATAATATTTGACTATGTTAGTTGCTGTCACCAAGAATGCAACACATTACCATTTCACTATGCTGGATTATTCCTCGTTCCCTCTGTCTGAAATTACCATATGTATTTTGTATATGTGCCCAGTATGCCAGTATTTACCCCACCACCGCCAACCCCCTCCCCCATTTATCTCCGTCTCTGTCTCATTTATAGCCTATGCTCTGTCTGTCTCTGTCTCACCTTTAGTTTTGGATTATAGACACCCAGACAGGGTCCCCAGTTAGACTCACATTTCTTTATGACCCCCTCCGCTGTGAAAGGAAGTCAGAGAGCCGGTCACACAATCCACACGTGTGTCATTGTACACTATCAGCTGGAATGTTGCAATGTTTGTTAACTGTAGTCACATGCGGGTATGGGGGAAATGTATTTTTAAGTGGGTTTTAACAAGAAAAATAAATATAATGAAAAAATAATAAAAGTATTTATACTGATACAAACATATTTGGTAGTGACACACAGTGGCCCACACAATGCTAAATGCAATCGCAAACATAAAACATAAACATAAAACATTGACAGCACTGACCTCAACACACACATATTGTATCACATTGACAGATACCCCCAAATGCTGTGGCACACACGCACACACTCTACCTGTAGAACACATCAATACTATGCTGTTACTTATGTTTAATCTATAAAAAGTACAAATAAAGTTAAAGGATTAACTTTTCCTTTAACACATGTACAGACTGCATGGGTTTAGATAATCTTGGTCTGATTAGAAGCACATAAGTTAATTGCCACAGGATACTCACGGAGCCGCACCGATCCGAGTAACAGCAGCAGAACAAAAATGGCCACAGGAAGCAGGAAGCGGTAGAGAAATCGATTTCCCAGTGACACATTGTTCCTGAACCCCATACTGAATCCTTGTGTCTACACCTCCCTGTCCTCCACTGTCCTCTCTCTTCTACTCTCACTGTGCACACGGCAGTCTACTCCTTCTGTCTGTGAAGTTTCTCCTTTGTCCAGTCTGCCCATTTGTCTCCCTCTCCCTCATTCCGTCTCAGCCATTCCCCAATGGCGTGTCTTCACCCCACCTTCAGGTGGAAGGTACAGGCTGCTATTCCTTAGTCTCTCACCCTCACTTCCTGTTAAAAGCCATGCCCTCAGTAACATATTCTTTAGTAAATCTATGTGGTCCAGATAAGACTAAAAGAAGAAAAAAAACTTTGTCCTGTAATAACCCTTGTTTGAAACTGGCCGCTGTTACATACATGCTTTTGAAGCACAAATTCTCCTTGAACATGTCAGCATGTGATATCTGCTTGACTGCTTTATCTACACTCATGCTGGCAGCATTGTGACCTGTGCACTGGAAGCTTCCAGGCCCGCACCCTGTACAACACAAGGACTGCCTTCTTATGGTTGCAACAGCACCACAGCAGGAGACACATAAACATGACCTTGTCTCTGAATCACCCCGTTGGTCATGTCATGTTGCGATTGTGGTGCTTAAATGTTCATTTGACTCACTGATATACTGAAATAAATCTGACCGTTTTAAAAGTGTGTGTGTGTCTGCAGTAGTGTGGGTTTGGATTGAATTGCACAATGCTGAATTGTATGTAGTGATAATTATGATAGTAACATAATTTTAATTAATTAATTTTAATTTAACATTAAGAACTCATTAAGAAATAATTGTTTCAGCCAACTGAGCTGAATTCAGCCATTAACATAAAAGACGTATCTCTGCCATAGAGATAGCTACTGAATAGTAGGCACTGTGCTGTACCAGCATTGTGAAGTGAAGGTCTCTGGTCTCTGGACCTGAATTTTATGGGATCAAGTCCTAGGTGAAACTCTAATGTTGTGCCCTTGAGCAAGAAATGACACCACCACAGATTCCTTTAAACCGTGGCTGTAAACAGATTTTGCCAACGTAATCCAACCATTTCTTAGCTGTGTAAACGTGTCACTCAACATAAGCGTGTAGCATTGTCAGCATGCCCTAGATAGAGTCTACTGGGCAAACATACAATACAACTATGTCAAAGTGATCTGTCATTCTTCATATACCCACAATATGTAACACTGTGTTCACAAATAAGCCTTCAGATTATTTCCCAAACTAATATTACCTTGCATAATGAAACACTAGCATCTGTAAATGAACAAGACCTATACAGTGTACATAACTGTGAATCAAATTCAAATCTGTGTCTAGTGGTTATCATAGCCCATAGAGAATAATTCAAATACATTTAATTCCTTCTAGTGGGGGATTTCCTGTAGTAGACTGAAGACAGAGATCAAGCCGACAAATCTTTGTGATCATATGTTACATGTTATCTGGGTAATACATCAGGTGCATTCTCTGCCATTTGTGCAGCTTGCTGACAAGCCAAGAAGAGAATAAAGGTCTGACCTTATCAATGTCATACAGACTGAACTTTGGACATGGGACAAGTAATTTCATCATACACACACGGCCACACACCAACCCCTACCAATAAACATCCACACACACACACATACCCTAATGCATGATTACTTGTATGTACTTGTATTTTTTGTATAATAATAATAATGAATTTTGAATCGGAGTGTTCTTATTGTAAAATTGTCCTGTCCTTTTTTTATGAAGGAAAACATGAGAAAGAAAGACAGTCTACACATAACACTGATCTTGTTAATGTGTTTAATAATGAGGAGTGTATAAAATCTGAAAACAATTCTCTTTTCCCATAAACCCACTGCAACCTTTATGTAAGGCTGCCAGTTCCTGTGACACAATCTTCTTTTTATAAAACCGTAAATGGCAGTGAATTGTTTAGACTTTGCTGTCAATTGCAATGGCCGAAATGATAATGGCAAACTGGCTGTCAGATAGCCTCACAGACTGGCAGACTGGCAGACTGGCTGACTGTCTCACTGACGTATTCACTGGCGCACTACAGAATATTTGACATGATAGCTTATTCTATTGCTGTGTCCCATTGGCCATCGGCGGACCGCCTGACTTCTCTTTTCTCTCAATGGCATGGGAATTTGGTGAAGGATGGGGCTGACCAGCTTCTGAAACCCGAGTTGTGCCTCGAGTCTGGGTGACAACAAAGAAAGACAGAGAGAAAAATTGATCAACAAAGACACAAGCCATGAGATCTGGGATTTTTTAACACTTCAGCCAGTAGTCTCTAATAGTACAAAGAGAAAACTTTCTTGGAATCTGATTTCAAATAATTTAGTCATGTCATAATCATAAGTAATTACATCAGAGAACATAAGATAGGAGGTCTCCAGGCCGTTTCTGAAAACTGAACAACAGTTACTGTGCATGTGCTGATATTCACATCTGGAACAGTAACTTTATTTTTGATTTTGATAAAAAATCATAGTGATGATAACAGTGAGATTTGATGATCTGAAGTGACCCAGGCTCTGCTTGCTTTGCTTCTGAGTAGGCCTGCTTTGGTTAAAGTTTAGACGTGATAAATACAACAAAGAACAAGCCTTTCAGAGACCTGCATCAGATCTGCCATGTGGCTAATGCTACACACACTTGCTAGCCAACTCTTCCGGTTGCCTTGTGTAATAGCTTTTTTTTGGTCTTTCTTCCAGTTTTTCTCCCAATTTGGTTGCCAATTATACCCTCTATTTCTTTCTAATTAGCCGTCCCCCGCGAACTCGCCGCCCATCACTACGGGGCAAGCTAATTCCCAGAGGCTGACGATGATCCGCCTCCTCCGAGAGCTACTTTCTAGAGACACCCTTTGCGCTTCTCGGCGAGCTCACGCCAGCTCACCCTCCCCCCTTCCCCTGGGGTGGACAGCCAATCGCTGCCGCCGATCGGGGCTCCCAGCCAGGGCTTGTCTGATGCAGTCAGGTTTCACACCACGGCTGCAGTAGGCAACTTGCATTCCGAGCAAATGCTTAGACCGTTACACTACCCGAGGCCCGCAATTGCTATTTTTACACATCCCTTTAGATCATAGATCATGCCCTCACTGTCCAAAGTGGTGTGAATTGTGTCATCACCAAGAAAAATCTCCCCGCTACAATTGGTGAGTGTAATTACAAATGTAGCATTGTAATGTAATGTCCATTCATTTTCACTGAAGCTCGATTTGGCACAAGACTGATCCAAGTACACATTTACACTATATTGTAAAGATGCCCAGATACCCTCAGTGTAGAAGCACTGCTGCACTAAGCACCAGTGCCTTAACCTGATACACCATTCGGGAGCCCATCGAACACTCTTATCATCTCTACATCTCTCCTCTGTTCATACAACATGCTCCTAAATGTGATGTTACTCCTAGGGATACACCCTACACCATGGTTTGCTCCCACCTGTAGACTGCCCTGCCCCCCTGCCAGGTATGCCTTGTGGCTGCCTGCCACCCCCCACCACCCCTCTGCTCCAGCTCCGTACAGAGGAATAATGGAAGCCTGTGCCCCAGGTGAAACTGCATCTGAAACCCATGACAGATGTCAGACGCACCACATGATCCGGCCCCCTGCACAGAAGAGCTCACATCTCCTCAGTTTAATCCATTAACCGTCATTTTTAATACATTTTTAATAACCTATTAAAATAAACCAAAATTAAAACCATTTTTAATAACCTCGCCTATTTAGGCATACACAAATATAACTGTTCATAGCTCAGGAACTGTCATGGCCACATTGCCTAAGTTTGGTATCATCTGAAAGGAAACACCTTGCGGTTTATGAGGGTGTGGCCATATAGCATGTGGACGCAATACAGCCTAAAGTACCAAAGATCAAACATACAATAAATAGGCGTTGTATCGTTTTTGTTGTGTAGAAAAGCAATAAAGGTTTGGCTGTCCGCCTCCGGGGGAGGGGGGAGGGTGAGCCGGCACGAGTCCGTCGAGGAGCAGGTAAAGGTGTCCGTGGTACAAATCTGTCTTGGAAGAGGCGGATCAATCGGCCCAGAAAGAGTGTCTCAACCCAGAGGACGGGCGGCGGACTCGTGGGGGAGGGGAATTTAGATAAATAGAGGGTATAATTGGCAACCAAATTGGGAGAAAAACGAGGAAAAATTTGAAATAAATGTAAAAACATTTTTTAAAGAAAAGCAATAAAGGAGTCACATTTCATGATCAACCTATGGAATGTGCATGCCTTGTACACCATGTCAACTAATTGCTCATGAACAAGAGGGCTTTTAGTGAGTAGTGTCCCAAAACCTTTCCAAGGTGGCCAGATTGGTCCAATGATTTCTATTCACTTCTGTGACACTGGAAAACATACTAAAATGTTTTGAAGACTATAAAACCTCTTTTCACCCAAACTATTAAGAATCATTATTTTGCTAACAAAACAGATACTAATGTGATGGCTCAAAGTGTCTCCTAATGTCTCCAAGTGGCCCAATTCACTTCCGTGACACTGAGAATCACACTACAACATGGTGTTTGCCTATGAGACATACACATCAAAGTCAAACCAAAGAATTGGTTAGCAATAACATTTTTTTTTTCCAATGGTAAAAAAAAAGTAACCAACAGGCATTTACCATTATCAACTTCAAAAAAACACAAAAAAACAGCTGTCAACATTTGCAAAATAAATACAATATATAAAAGTATTGCACCGAGATAAAAATAAGTAATATATAAATATTATAATAATACATAATATATAAATAAATATAACAATTTCTCTCTTCAATCGCGTGCACCACTGTGCGTGTCTTCAATAGCATCACGATGTGCACAAAGCTTGATTCATGATAATAAATGCAAAACTTTATATCCTTGTAAAGGGATAAAGAACTCTAGCCATAGGCTAAAACTCTTGACCAACTTCAGCATGTATTTGCTGTTGTAGGCGATACAAAGCGCAAAGTAAACATTGGAACAATTTGGCTTGCCCTTGTGACAAAATATGGTCACTACCTTTGATCGGTAGACCCTTACGGTGATCAGGATGCCCACATTATCAGCGATCTGTCATATTTTGGGACTCCACTGAAGGTAAGGAGCAGCTATTATCCTAGAGTACCCTGCCTTGAATCGGGACTGGATTTATTAATTTTTTCGCGACATCCAGGTCAACACGAATTGGCTTCCACTGCTGAAAAGATTAGATTATTTAAAGAAGAGCATGTTATACGATGTAGTCGGCCCCGTGAAAGTCAAGATGTTAATATGGTGGTTTAGCGGGGAGGTGCAACCTCTGCGTCATTATAGCCCAGAACCCATTTTCTTAACTGATTTGTCCCCATCGTAAACCAAAAGGTCTCCTTTTTACACCTCCGTGCTGACTTCTACATAAATATAGGGTTATATTTGTTTATGTCAACACTATTGCCCCCCCCCAAGGCTCTTCCTTACCATTCGGCCTCTGCCAGAGAAGACAGTTGTTAAGCCATGCTGCCGTTTGACATGCCGAAGTGAGCGAGACTGTTTCAACTCAGACACAAGCTCTGGACTGCTGAGAGAAAGACCTCCTGCAGAGGAGAGGAGGAGATGAGGAGATGAGAGGAGGGGAAATGGGATGAGAGGAGGCCAGGTCCAACTGGTCACTGTCGCAGACACTAACACTGCACTAAGAGAGGGTTATTAAACTATATAGACACTAGAGCTATTACACTATATGGACATTTACACTCGGGATACTACAGTCCATTAACACTGAACTGAGAAAGTGACCAGTCACTGAACACACTGTCACACACCCACACATCACTGCACTGAGAGAGAGGGTTATTACGGTACATATGCACTGACTGAAATGACTGTTGCACTAATAGAAAGAGTAACAATGCAAGCATAGATACAAAGACTAAGGAACGTGATATCGAGAGGGCAATAGATACTTACTCTCCTGTGTGGGAGAAAGGGGTTGTGGTGGGGTCACAGGGGGGGTGCTAAGCGTGGCTGGAGAGGAATTAGGAGAGGTCGGGGCGGAGGCCAGTGGAGGGGGGCATTCAGGGGATGACATGCGGGGACTCCTGCGAGCATGAGCCTGTATGAGCTCTGACAGCAGCTGGGAACTGTCTAGAGAGAGTCCTGTGGGAAAGAGGGAGAGAAAAAGATGGCATGAGGGAGATTTATTCCCACTTTTATTGATTTATTTATTTGGCCTTGACGACCTTGAGTTGATCCACAATGTATTACAGAGCATTAGGACTCTCGCACACCAAATCAAATAGACACCAAGCTGGAGACCGGACAGATCGCCCGTCGTGACAAAACTCAATCAGATTCAAATCATCTTCCTCATCATTCATCCAAATGTTCTGAGTCAAATGCAGAGTCAAACTAAGGACTTGACTACATCAAAACAGTACATGACTTGTATGTGCTCCGCTTGAATGGACCTACTCTCTGTTTTGTGGGGGACACTGTCAGGAGGGAGGTTGTTTTTGGTCGGTGACACCGAGGACATGGCAGCAGGCTTGGTGGAAGCAGTGAGTGATATGGGAGGCCCTACTGTGGGACGTTTGGAGAAAGTATTTTCCTCTGGAGAGGGGTGGTGAGCAGTCATGGGAATGATGAGGACCTCCATACCTCTAGGTGGAAGAGTCTGTCGAGATAAAGATAAAAGATGAGAGAAAGAGATAGACAGAGAGTGAGAGAGCGTGAACAATATATATATTGTATATATATATATAGAGAGAGAGAGAGAGAGAGAGAGAAAGAGAGAGAGATTGGGTGTAAGTCAATAGCACTACTCGATATTCCCTTTTATGTGACACCTGTATTGAGTTAGGAAGTAGAAGAAATGAAAGATGAGGGAGAGAAAGTGGGGATGGACACACTAACATCATATTACTACTGTTAATATTTGATTAGGGGAAGGCCACAGAGAGAATGGGCAAGAGTATACATTTACGGGCGGCTGTTATTGGTGCGTGACTGAGAGACACAATGACATGTAGGAGGGTAGTGGAGACAGTAAGACATGTGAGGGATAGGGAGGTAGTAGCAGGTGAGTTATAGGGGTGACAGACAGATAAGTGTTGAATGCAGATCAGGGATTAAGAAATGCTTCCTCCCAGTGGTAGACCTGGGGTATTACATTTTATTATTGTAAATTAATCTTCCATAAAAATAATTCCCAGTTCTATTTTTGTTTAATTTCTGCACTTATACCTGACTTCAACTCCAGCAGCATTAGAGCTAAACTGATCCCTGAATGTTCACCTACATATCATACAGAGAAATGATTGTGAATAAAAAAATTGGGACTGCAGGCTATTAAAGCTCCCCATACTAAAGAAATCTTGAATACGAAGGACATGCGTAAACTGAAGGAAGGAGATGGATTGATTATGTTACTGGTTGACACTTCTGATGGATGTTTTGTCTAATTAAATGACTCAAATGACTTAAATTCCAAAATACTCAAATTCCAGTTCATTACAGTCAGCAGAAATGAAATTACAAGTATATTAGCATTCAATTGTAGTTTGAAAACAATTGAATGACAATAGTGAGATGACAACAAAACAACAGATTGCAACCTGTTTGTTTGAGGGAATAGTTTCATATTAGGTAATTAACCACATCATAACTTAAATGAGTGATATTTCCCCAACTGTATGAGAAAATACTATGAAGGATTAAACCTATCAATATTTATCAATACATATACACAGACACATATTTAAGAGAAAATAAATACATGCATTTATTCTATAATTTAAATGTAAGTATTTATTAACACAAATCAAAAATTGTGTTGGTTATATTTATTATTTGTACATTTAATTTTGATTGATATATTTTTATCTACATTTATTTTTTTGTTCAAATGTACTAGTTGACTTATTTATTTTTTACTTAATTTTATTTTTACTCATTTTTATATAATGATCTCTGCCTATTTTTATATAATGATCTTCACTCACTCACACTAAACTTGCATAGAATACATATGGTCAAGTAAATAGTGTCAATCTTGGGACCTCTGTATATATATATATAATTTGTCTCTTGTGAGAAAGTTGTAGTTTGCTTGTTGATGTTTAATATTTAGTTTTGAAAATAGAGGCCTAGGCACAACTTTTAATTAATCCCTTAATCATTTCTTATAATTATCAAATGGGAATTTGCAAAAAGTAATGTTCATACCAAAATTAACTCTCAGACAAAATTGTTTATGATCAGCAGCTGTTTTGGTTCCCTTCATAACTTTCAAGTTAATCAATTTTGTTATTTGTGGAAGCCAGAATAGTACTGCTATAATTAGAGGATAGGGCTCATTTTTCTCTCAGGGTAGAAACTAAAGTCTCCAAAGAAAAGCAGAATGTGTAGTGTGTATATTCCACAAGCATTGAATTCTCTGTAAATCGTTTAGCTTTTTAACTTTCTAACCTGAGACTTCTCGCTATCTTCAAGAAGTCAATCAGTGCCACTACGTAGGAACAGAGCAACAAAGGGATGCACAGTACAGAAAGATGTGCAGAACTCATAAATCTACATTTTTTAGTCACTAAGTCATAACTACGACAAATGATTGAATTAGTTTGAGATAACTTCTCTGAATTATTACCTACTAATCATACCTTTTCTCATAGTTTTCATTCAACACCTCCTACATATGACTCATTAAGTCATTAAGTGCTTCTGTACGGTCATGGCTTTGCAAACTGTGCAGTCATAACTAAAGTCTAACAAACATAAAATTCTTATAGAACGAGCCAAAAAAAAGCACCAGGTTTTCTATACACAGTGTGAGGGCAATTGGTGTACCACTACACCGTGGTTCAAGAAAAGGACATAAACATTGTGATACTATATTAGTTAGGGTCTGATTCAAATAATCAAAACAATTTTTTCAGACTTTCTGCTAAATATGAAGTCTATTTTGAAACCATTCATCAAAGCCAGTGATGATAAAAACTACAGCAGTCACCTACCCTAACTTCTAACTCTGCCACAGCCAATCTAATTTTCAATCACATATTTGAATGAATTAATTTGAATGAATGAATCATTAATAACGGAACTCTCGTTTTGCTGCACCATTACATGGCTTCTGGCAAAACTGATTGAACACAACTCCCTCACATTCATTAGCCAATGGTAGGATCATGAGATAAAGTTCCATGAGATCAAATTCAGAGATTGTTTCAATTGTACCTCGTTTTCCGCCATGGCACACTCTCTCTGTATCGACAGAAGTAGAAATTGGAGCTCCTCACAGCTGTAAAAAATGAGAAAGGTTGTATGCGCATACCCAGCCAGCACATACAAATACGTCATAACATTACTGTGTTCCTTACCTAGCACTTGGTATTGCCCTTACCATAATTTTCCTGCAAATGTTGCAGCAATATTGTGAGAATGTAAAATTGTCTCTCATTCACACTTACAACAGTATCCCCATTAAACATATGGTCAGACTGACAAACATTGTACTTTGTTTTTTGTATGTTACATGTATGATTGTGCGTTTAGGTTTATAGCTACTATTAGTGTTTGTTTGTTTTGAAATACTGAATTAAATTAACTTTGTTTACTGCCATGACACCTCTGTCTGGCTCCAGTTTGCATAATGATCCGTCACATGACATTCAGCCGGATGCAGAGTTTCCTTTTATTGCTACAGTGCGCATCTCAATTTCACTTTATGTATTAATAGAGCCGAGAATTTACAGAGCACTGAAATTAGCTTCAGTTACAGACACACGAGACACAGGGGAACCCTGGTGACGCAAATGATGAAGACAAACATATCTGCATTAAACTAAGCAAAGCGTTCATTATTTCGCGTCCAATGTTGTAGGTATACGTTCCCATTGAATACACATACAGTTTACCAACACTGTCTTATAGAAAACTCACCATATAGATTAATATAGTTACGACTGTCATTTGTGTTCTTTATATCGTATGCTGCTCCTCTTCTCACCACATTATTCAGTTCTCAAACCATGCACTGTGCCATTGGACGCAACAAATAGGACTCAAAGGCGGCGCAATGGTTAACACTGAATCTGTTTATGTATCACTTGTGACGAGCAACAAATATTGTAGGTAAGGCCTTGGCTATGTTAATCCCAAGTGCTAAATGCCAATTTGTGACATATTGTCCGTGTTTCAATCTAAAAAAAATGTGTCCGTGTTTAAATAAATGAAATGCAACAACCAAAAAGTTATATAGCAGCAAATAACCTTTTCGTTCTCAAAACTCACCACTGTGACTTCTCAGGAAGACAGAGAGATAAACACTACCTCTGAACCCGGGTGGCCAGTATTTGACACTTGCACTTACTGTAAATCTAGCAGCCCTTCTAGTCACGACGGCAAAATCTGCAGAGTAGAGTCACAGATTAGTTGCAGAACATGGGTTGCGCAGTGTCCTTGTACGATAACGCGTTATTATATGTCTGCGTCCTCCGTCTTGGAACTCTTTAGTAAACCATGCCATGCTGTCCGACATCTTTTTAGCTACTTCTTCAACTCAATCAATAGTTTTCTTACTGAACTGTGTCTTTATTTCATCCTGTGCCTCGGTGTTATGTAGTTTCAGTGTTATTCTGAATTAATTATTGACGTCGTTTTTATGGCTTCAGAAGTCCAGAGGTTGTTGCCCCTGGTAACAACACGAGTACAAAATCTAGTTGAGTTCGGGTACGTATTGCACATAGCAGAATGATATGTTTGCAGGGTAGAAAATTAATATTGCCCACGTATTCAACATTTAATATTCCGCATAGGGAAAGCGATGTCTCTTATGCCAGTACGATAACGGGTGAATAGTACATTACAAGTGAATTTAGGTTACTTGTCCTTGGACAAAATACTGCTGAATGTTACTCCTGGGGCCGGATTAGAGAAAAAATGTTCAACAACCAGCTAGCTAAGCACTAAATAGCTACTAGGTTTTAGGTCGGAAAAGTGGGTCGAAGTTTTAATTTATTTCACGGCCTGTATTTTTTCAGTTGCAAATTCCCTAGCTAGTCCTGATACGACTTGCAAGTTTCGGGGATGTTGAGGCTCACATCTACCTTTTACCTGTGCGTTATACGGGAAAATGTAACAGAATTGTTCACTATGTATCAGTGTTTCTACAAGTTTATACTACTTTTAGATTAATTCAGAGGGAATGTCAGTCTAATAGCTTTAAATAATATGTTAAACTCAGTAAGGTCCGCGAAATAAAGAACTGGACACTTTGAACCGAAATATTTTGAGTATACAGCAAGTAGGCTATATAGTTCTGTATATCACTGTGCTGTGACTTTTTCCCCAAAAAATGTAGAATGCTGAAAACGGTCATTTCTGACTTGTACAACTAGGCTACACTTTATGCTTTACACCGTCTCTCAGTCCATTTAACATGCTGCAATGTCACACCATGAGGTGCAGATTCTAGATTCCTAATATGATTAAGTCCTGGTTTACCTACAAGCAATGACGGCTCAGTCCCTTTTCCTCATGGAGGAGAAAGTAGTAGGAACAATAGCAGCAGGCACAGCTTCACGTGAGATGCTCTGCATCGCTCTTCTAAAGAGGCTGCACCATCTCTCTAGACTATTCACAGTAGCATTCTTTGAGTGCCTGTCCATAAGTGTACAAAGCGCGTTCTGTTTACCAATACTTGTTACTAGTGGTTCTGTGTGGCTCAGTAGGTAGAGCATGGCACTAACCACTAACAACGCTTAGGTTTGTGTGTTCGATTCCCAATGGGACCACATATACTAAAAAAATTATGCATTCATTACTGTAAGTTGCCTTGGATAAAAGTGTCTGCTAAATGACATATTTTATGTTACAAGAGCAGGGATTGGTTGCATGATGCGTATGCAGTCAATAGTTATCTTGAGCTAATTACTGTATGTGCCTGGTGAGGAAGCTTACAGAAATGCACTTGACTGTTCAGCCTAAAATGGAGGCAGCGAGTGATTCCAGCCTACCTGAGGCTGAGCTGATGAAGGACAGCCAATGCAGGGGTCTTAGCTTTGTGCACAAGATCAGGATTAAGACCGAGTAGAGCGCATGTCCTGGCCATTCAATTATCTGTAAAAGAACAGTTGGGGAAGTCTCTCATCTAATAACTTCATGTCACCTTGTCAGTATCACTGCTTACCTGTGCATGGGTAAAACTGAAATCATGAGTTCCAAGTGAAATTCATTGATGCCCCTTTGAATGGGTATAGGAAATTTTGCAGTGGCACAAAAATAACAAAAAACAGTCTGCTGTTCTCTCTGACCAGCGTGGCTCTTTATATAATCAGTATATAAAGTTGGACTGTCAGGAAAAAAGTACATGTTATTAATTAAATAAAGCATGAATTTATAAGCATTTTATCATCTTACATATTGACAACATCGCATGATAGCTAACTTTGATACACAATTGGAAACACAGGCCTGTTGTACATGTTTGAATAAGGGACCTCACACACCTGAAATATTCAAATTGCTTGTTGCCAGTCCTTTTGTGTGTGTATATATATATATAAATATATAAATAGGCTACAGTGGCGATTTTACCGCGGGTGCAGGGGGTGCATTTGCACCCCCTACTGTTGAGATTAAAATATTACAATTTTCAAATCAATGTCAAAAAACATTTAAAAGAAAATGATTTATGCCCATTGCACCCCCTGTTTTAACCCCTAATATATATATATATATACTATCAAGAGCTAGCCTGGTCACAGGAATATACCTCAGTGACTTTAACTGGGATGTAATTGTTTCTGCTCTTTTGGTCAGGTGTGCCAATGGCCATGGAACTGCTGAAAATATGGTAAAGAATAAGGTAGAGAACTACTCGTTTTTACTTAATTTATGCATTAATCTCTTCTACATTATCGATCCAATTTTCTTTGGATTCGTTATGATCATGATTATTATTTATTTTATTTGCAAACTCCTTTACCCATGGTGACTCACATATTATCCATTTAAACAGCTGGATATGTTACTTGTGCATTTTACGGTCAGACTCAAAGAGCCTCTTTTCCCAAAAAATTGACGATAAGTATGGATATTCCTTTCTAGTGCTACTAAAGCACCTCCGCCATTAATCAATTTTGTTTTTCCGCAATCGGCCAACAGATGTCACTCTCACCTCAAGACTTTATAACTCATTTGTTTTAAGCAAAATTACAAGTGACATTCACAAACACTGAACCAACGTATAGTCTATTGCAATGATTCCCGGGGACCCACTGTGTATGTTGGTTTTGTTACAGCCAATCTCTTGATCAATTAAGGTTGTTGATTCATTCATTTTCATAATTTTACCTTTAAACATACTTGAACACTGCAGGTTTGGCTCATTGCCATGTCATTGTACTCTTCAGTTTCCACAAATACTCTTCAGTTTCCACAAATATTGTCATTTCGGTGACCAGGCATCCACACTCTCAGCAACTCAGGACTCCACTGATTTCACCTGCCAGTACAATTTAAACAATTATTAAAGTAACCTCTTTCTAAAGGATTCAATTTGTGATATGGCACATTACAGAAAACACAAGTATCACTGACTGATTAAACATCCTGGGATGTGAATATGGGACATTTCCTCTTCATGGCATGCATAGCCATTTCTTTCAGAATGTGGCCTTAGGAGGGTAAATCATCCTTCAACAGACATGAAGTGGTTAATTAAGAACAATTCTTACTTGCCGCAATTCAGAGGTTGCAATTATGGTTGGAACGAAAACCGTCATACACAGTGGGTTCCCATTAGTTTGGGAACCAGTGGTATATTGTATAGGCTATCATTGTACACATTTTATTTTGAAAATATTTTAACTGAACAAGAGATGAATTACCTAGTTAATAGATCATGCCTGCAACCTATAGATGCTAAATTATGACTTAGTTAAATTCATGAATTGATTAATTCATTAATAATGAAAAAATAAGTTACTGGATTAGATTTATTATACTCAAGCACATCGTGCATGTCTATGACAATGTGTAAATAATACATATATTTATTATTAGCATATGTTGACAGAATGAACACCTTTAAGGTGCAATTTTACTATGCTGTGCTCAGGCGAGGTGAAATATGGATGAGGCCATTTCCTATCCTTCTTCAAAGCTGCTTGCTACAGTAGCTAGTGTTAAAACCGAAATGTGTGGCACTGATGTCATTTTAGCGAACACTGCAGCTAATTTAGCTACATGACAGGTTTTAGGTGAAAATCTATGAGCTAGCCAGCTGGGTCCATATGAAGCACCCGCTCGTCCAAATTCAACTCAAAGTTGGAACATGATGCAGCGTAAGATTTTAAATATTACCCAGGCTGATTCATGTTGACAAATGTGACTTTAGCTCTTGGTAGTTAGCTAACAATGAGTCAAGACGAATATATTTTTCTAGCTTGTCTCCAACTAATGATTGAATTCATCATGTGCGAACAAATACATATATCATTATTATTAGCTAGTTGCCATATAGGAGTGTTGTTTTATGCAAACACATTCGCAAGCGAAGTGAAAATATCAGTCATCTAACGACGTTAGCTAGCATTCGCATTAATTTGGGGTGTATCATGTTTATACCGTTGACGTTCTTGACGTAAGGGGTGGAACTTCCGCGTTCAGAAAAGTTGTCAACAGTTAGCTAGCTGTCTAGCACACGAGCTAACTGAAGAAAAATAAACATGTAGCTGCTAGCTAGCTACTTTGAGTGTGCTGCTCAAGTGTAGCTAGCAACACATGCTGTGGAGGAAGGAAACGAACCCAAGTCAAGAACGCGGAGGACAGAAAACGGGGTCGACGTCTGTCGAAAACAGAAAACATGTCTAACGTTATTTGAGTGGGGCTAATTGCAGCCAAAGGCTGACTATCTGTCATAGATAGAAAACATTTTTTTATTCTTTTAGCTATTTGTTCTTGGATGCGGCTGGCTTTATAGCTAGCTGTTATTGGGCAACGTGGTACACGGAATATTTTTACAAGATCTCCATCGTCACCTTACCAAGAACAACTTTTTATTCGACAAAATTGTTCTTCGACAGTTCAACGTTTTTTCTTTTGTACTTGAGCATCTGGGATTTACTGGGAAAGTGAAACCACGGCGGTAAAGATTTGAGACAGTTTACAGTGGAAAACGTGCTTTTGAGCTACGTATAACGCTAGTTCCCTAACACATTTCAACAGAATCTCTAGCAAGCTTGCTGTGGCGAACACCAAACTTTCAAATTTCCTGTACGCCTGGGCTTGCTGGCTGCCGCGGGGCTGATACACCTGGCGAGTGACATTGTCAAGTCATGTTTTCTTATTTAGTTTGCTTGTTATATTGTTATAGTTGTCTACCTAGATAGCTATGTTTGAAATAACAATGTACCATTACATGCTATTTTAACACAATGTAATGTTTCTCCTGAAACTGCTATTAACAGAAATTGAGTTGTGCAATATTGTTTCGCCAAGCTGAAAATTAGACCAGCTGCGAGCCCGAGGGTACCAGAAGATGCCATAGATACCTATGGATGTTTTCAAGTACGTTAACTACCTAATGTTTGAAATGATTGCACAAAGAAACTAGCTTAAACTGCGTTTAAAGTTCGCTAACCAGCCTTATGTCAGCAAACATTGAAATAGTTAGCTAACTAGATTAGCTAAGCTGCTTTGGCTCTGAAATCGGTTTAGTTAACATCAGTCAACTCAAGCGCAGACAGTTGGGGGGTGTTTACATCTTGCTAGTAGTGGATTGAGAGAATTTTAGCAACCTAAACCATTAATGTGTAGAGATATTTAATAGATTTTTTGTTTTGCTTTTATGTGACGTTATGATTACTATTTTTAATTGAGTAATATCTACTACAGTTAGAAATTGCGACATGCCCTGTTAAGTCGTAACGTAGCAATTTCAGCATTGCTAGTTCATGTTAGTTAGCGAACAATAGCTAACGTTACAACAGTTCCGTTGCATTTATTCAGTTAGTGTCTTCACTGTGTGAATGGCCATGTCGTGTCAAAACAATCAGCCGTGTAACATAGCCAGTTGCAATTAAATAGTTTGCTTGTTTATTTTATTTTTGAACTTGCCATCGTCTGCAACAGCAATTGAATCTTGCCACTAGTTTTTACCTATTATTATTTGCAAATGTAGCCAGGTTATTGCCAAGCCTAACTTCTTATTGGTGTGACTGCTTATGAACGATACATTTAAATGTATATTGTTTAGGGGGAAACAAAGGAAACGGAACTGTTATTTTACTTTTCTTGCAATGTCAAAAAGACAACCAATTCGACTTCCTTAACCATGCAGTACTGCAGCTTCCTTTCCCATGCTGGTTAGACGATGAAGTAGATCAACAACAATTGTTTGTCGTTAATCGGTTAATGGAATGAAATTACCAATGAAAAGCTACAAGGTATGTGCCTTTAATCGATTTGTGATCTTGTTATCGAGACAGTTTAGTTGAATCCATCTTTGAACACTGATCTAATTGAAAACAAGCAGTAAATACCGCATGTGATGCCTGATCGCTAATCGCCACAGTATGGCCCTCTGAGATATAAATATCTAGAACAGAGCGTCAGTGCCAATTTACATAAACTTAAGCAAATAAATCATTGCGCAGTAGTTGGCTTCTACCACGTTTTTATTTATAAATGCTGTCTCAAGTACAGGACGAAAAAACTGGTGGAAATAGCCTACATGGCTTTATGGTAGAAATGTTCAGTATGACCTTGAGACAAAATAGATACAGTATATTTTATTTATACTCCTACCTTGTGTTTATTGATCTATTGGCTGTATAGGTTGTTGAGGATTTGTGTTAAAAACATCTGGTTATTAAATGTAGCCTGGAAGGTGGAGAGGACCTTTTTGAGGTATTAGTAACAATATGAATATTTATTAACTTTTTGTTAACTTCTTTTTTTTTTTTTAATCTTTTTTTTTTACACAACATAGAGTGATGGTGAAACCTTAATAGATGCTTTCTATTTCTGTGTCTTGAACATCCCCCCCAAAGACTTACTCTTCCCTCATGTTCCTTTCTATACAACCCACCAGTTTAAGTCTTTGTGGAAAAAAGGCGACAGGAACTGACAGATAACAAGTGGGGTTAAGGAGAGTGTTTTCAAGTGGAAAAAATGAGCGGAGGTAAAAAGAAAAGCGGTTTCCAGATCACCAGCGTGACCTCGGACTACAGCCAAGCGTCCGCGGAGTCGCAGAAATCCTCCTTCCCGAGCGACTCCAGTGGGCCTCCACTCCAGGCTCAGCAGCCACCTGTTGGGAAAGCATTGACCAACGGAGGGCAGAGCATGGCTCACTCCCCATCCCTCACCCCCAGGCAGCCTGGCCACGCCCACAGTGGCTCCCTGGGGAGGGTGGGGATTGAGGGCGGAGCAGGGCCGGGCGAGTCCAGGGCACCATCTTCGGGTCCGGCAGCCTTCAGCAGTGGGGCTATCACTACAGCTGGTCTGGTGGGAGTAGGCGAGGGGCATAGTGAGGGCAGAGTGCCCAACGGGCCAGCTCTGTTGGACGCAGCCAGGGCTGTCCACCACCATGCCAGCTCCAGCCAGCCAGGCACCCTGTGACCACAAGAAAACAGGCGTCCACTGAACATGTCGGGGCACACTCCCCCCACTCCTCCCGCTTCCGCGTGGTGCGTTTGGGCCAGGGTCTAGGGGAGCCGTACCGCCGCGGCCGCTGGACTTGCGTGGATTTCCTGGAGCGGGAAGGCGGGGAAGAACGGGGGCTTAGGCGGGTGATGGACAGCATGAGGCACGCCCACTCTCTCGAGTCCCTGGAGACTGTGGGGCTTGGCGGGGTTGAGGCCGGAGGGGGAGCGGCCATGCTGAAACCTCTGGGACACATTCGCGCTCTCAAGGCTGGGCACCTTGTCCACTCCCAGGGTACCACACACCTTCTGGCACCCCATGTTGGGGTAGATGTGGGCACACCCAGCAAGCCCTTCAGCGAAGGGCAGGGGGAAGCCGATTCACAGAAGGGAGGTCCTGCCTCCAAACCCAGAACCTTCTCCAGTGGGCCTCCCTCCCCTTCCCACAAAGATCACCCCAATTTGAGACTGGGGGATTCCCCCACCTTTGACCCCTCCCTCTCCCACATCCTGCGCACTGCCTCCCCTCATCCCCGGCAGGACTCTCGTCTCCTCTCACCGCCAAGGCACCTACCTGAATCCGTACGTCCACGTCACATCCCCTCTCCTCTGCGCCTAGACATGGACATGGCAGGGAAGGTATGTTGGAAACAAAGCCACCTTGTTTTTCACAGTAGCAGCGGCTACTAATTGGGTGCTGAAGGGCTTATTTAAATTCAAAAAGTGTTTTAAATCCACTTATAACTGAATTTGAGCAATTATGTGATGGGTGATGAAGTGCCTAAAGTTTCCTACAGGTTAAGCAAAAGGACCAAGTTGGAATAAATACTATGTAACATGTTGCAGTGGAGGTGCATTATTATACATACTTTATACATTATTATGCATATTATACATACAAAAGTGGTATAAAAACCCATCTCACCTTGGCATATAAGATTTTTTGATATTTATTTATTTGATATGATTTCCATTTTCATTTGATGGTTGACTGACAGCACTAATGACGAGCTAGCAATACTTTTGTTGATTCCATCCATGTTATTCCCCCAGTCACTGTTGCGAGAGACTCGTTCTCAGCCCAGTTCCCCTGGCCCCCTCCTGCCCAAGGATGGAGGCTTCCACCACAGTGTGACCCCCATCCAAACCCCCTCTGCCCTCAGCCTGGCTCAGTCCATGTTTGGAGTTGGGGGGGCATTTAACCTGGGCGATGAAAGGTAAGAAAAAGATTGAATTGCTCAGTGTTAATTGCCCTGGGGCTTTGTGTGTTGTGTATGTGGCTTCAGGATGTCTGTTCACAACACATTGCATCTGTCTCCATTTCGTTGTTTGAAGCTTAAGTGCTACAGTAGCTATTCATTTTACAGTGGATGCAGGACCAGAAGGGCGGGGCCTTCTTGGCCGGAGCTATTCTGGGTAAAGCCTTGTTCCTTACTCAGGGGTAAAATAGCAGTACAGTGTCAAATCCCTTCCGGACATGGCGGTGTGAAATTTTAATCAGGAAAATCTCTTGAGTGGGTGTTTCCACCTTTGCCCTTGTAATGCCAGGACTGGCCACTGTGTTAATATTCATGAAGCCTTTTTAAGACAAAATGTACAGGACATTTAGAACTGCAAATTCCAAATTGAATTTGTCTTGCCATATGACCAAAGGGAGTTCTTTTAAAGCATCTGTGTATTTTGTCAGTAGTTCAAATGGAACTGCCAGCTATACGGGCTGTCTGAAAATCACCTTGTGAGTCTACTGCATTGTTTTGTGTGAGCACAATGTGATTCAGCCACAGCATCAACCACGGAAGTGCAGACATTATGGGATTTTATTCAACAATTTTGACATTGATATTTATGTCTTCAGTAGCTCACAATCAATAAAATTCTCCAAGATCCCATTCTCTACCCTTCCATAGGATGGCTCTGGAAGGCTTTGAGGTCCCATGTCTTCGACTTGCTTACTGCATGGTATTTATTGCAGTATTTTCAAATCTGGGATGGAGGAGCACAGTCTTGCTTTCAGACCCTGGGATTGAAAAGTAACTCAGTGAAACTGCCACTTTACTGTTAACCATCTTGGCTCTGCTCCAGGATGGGATCTGTTGCTTTTCCAAGTTATAATCTCTTCTCAGATAATTGGTGTTTCTCCCTCCCTCGCGGCACTGCTGAAGAGAGTGTACAGATATCCCAGAGGTGTCTGAACTTCACAGTTCAGTGTGCACAGTCGCAGAGGGGGCACAAATGCCTCAACAATAGTGTTCTCTCTGTAACTTGTCTATGCCCGCACGCACGCACACACACTAAAACATTTTTTAACAGATGTCAAAATGTGGCAATGTTCAGTATCCTGTTTAAAAAAAAAAAAATTATTGTTCATCGTCAGATTTATTTTAAAACTAATCTCCCTTGCCAGTTAGAAATGTGTCCATAAAGGTTTGTTGTTTACAGTGTAACAGTCACCACGGGTAGTCTTGTGTCTGATTGTCTGTGTCCTCTCCCTCTCCTCCTCTCCCACCTTACTTCTGACCTCACGGCACCCTTCACTTCCCATTTGCAATCTACCCCTTTCCACCCAAACCAGCACTTCTAAATATACAACGCAAACAGCACGGGCAACAGCTCCCTCAGTTTCCCTCTCTCCTCCCCTCCTGTTTTACTGCAGAATTCTGGCACTAGATTAATAACTGTGAGACTCCACGAATAGAGACTCTATTCATGAGAGGGAGAGAGCAGGGGAGCGGGAAAGGGAGAGATGGTGGAAAAGAGAAGGAGTGATGGCGAGGGGGAAGGGTATGGAGAGGGAGTGGGCGTCGAGGGCCTGGCCAGGCATGGCAGTATTGATCTGTCAGGCTCCCACGTGGAGGCTGTGCCTGGTTTGCATTTGTATACATTTCTCACCTTTGTGCGCCGTGTCACAGGGTGTGCAGGTTTGACATGCTGTTTGTTTGTGCGGCAGCTCTTGTGGACATCTGTGCCCGTGTAGTTTTCGGTCAGGTCGAGGACGGTTCCTGTATTTAATGACACGTATGTAATCCGTCTGCACTTAGTCTAAAGGTTTCATGTGCGTGTGGGTATGTGTGAATCGCTGCTTTTGGATCGGATTAGTGATGCAGGTCTTTATCTGTGTGAGGTATATCTGCAGTTTGGTGAGTGCCACCGCTGCTTTAATTGTATCAGTGTATACACACACACACACACTTTGTGCAGCAGTGGGCGTTAGACTCTGTACTGCAGAGATTTGTTTGCGTATTGACTTTGCCCTGGGAACAGGCTGAATTGGGTGTGTGGGATGGAGTGTGCTTGCACATATATGCTTAATGCCCCCAAGCCTCTGAGTGTTGCTCAGTATTTTTAACTAACTGTCTGGTATCTTAAACAAACACATCATGCAACTTTTCAATAGTATCTAATAGGGCAGGAGTTGCAGTCACGTGTCTCTTTTTATTCACCTTCTCTTATGCTCTCCTTACACCGGACCATCCAAATGGCCTTCATCGAGTTTCCCTAAATAACCCCAGGATGTTGATGGGGCAATATTGCAAAATGCATATTTTGGTTTGTAAATTACCTCAAATTGAAGATGTTCTGTGACCAATTTGAAATGTTGTTTGTCCATGGGAAAAGGTGAGCCCAAAATGTGTGCCTTATTTTGTTTCATGTGGCTGAAAATAAGACACTAAATGTTCTGCAACAGTAAGAAATCAAGTGAGAATGAAGAAGTAATTTAGCATTGCATTAAGTATTGTATTTCCAATTGTCCAGAATCTGAAATTGAATCAGGCGGTGAGCGCCACAATTGAACTGATTGTTTTTTTTTGGTTTTTTAAAGGCTGAAATACATTAGCAAAATATCCAATGCCAATGTTTCCTCCACTTTTTTTGTTTTTTTACCAATTTTGAACAGCAGTTAGAGCTTGTGTTCTTTTCACTCTCCTGTTTGCAACCTTTGCAGCATTGGGGTGCCATCTCCCATAGGCCAAGCCACTTATTTTCCGCTAGTTCTTGTTAGCGCCTTCCCATTAAGCAACACTGCAATTGCCTCAGCGTGCATCCGCTTGCACAACAAAAACAAAGGGGTTAGAAACCTGAGTTCCAGGAAATCCACACCGTGAGTGACAATAGCAATGGATAGACTAATAAGTCTTTATTAGCTACTTTTATTAGCATTAACATGAATTAACTACAATATTAGGCACTGTTTGCATTTATTTATTTTTTATGTTCTTTTTCTGATTTTGCCCTGTTTTTCTCCCAATTTGGTAGCCAATTACCCGTTGTACTTAGTTCAATCCCCCTTCCCTTAGTTCACTGCCGTAGTCCTGTGACCGGCAGTGACAAGGGCGAAGTGCTGCCTCCTCCGAGACAACACTCGTCGTGCCGTCGACTGTAATTCCGGTACCCCAGAACCACTCTTGTGCACAGCGAACTGTGTGTCGGCTTCCCTCCCCCCTCCCTGGGGCGGACAGCCAATTGCCACCCCGATGGCACTCCCGACCAGAGCCAACTCTGGCGTGACGGGGAATCAAACCCCGGTCGCCGTGGCCAGCGTCGGACGTTGAAACCACTAGACCACGTGGGAGGCCCACTGTTTGCATTTTCAATAACTAGCTTGCCATATGAAATGGCCTATACCATAGCGAGCATTAACTTTCTGCAGTTTCTCTTACCAGTCCAAGAACGGGCATGATAGCATCTCATCAGTTAAGAGGCTCAAATGTTCTTTTAATTTTCTCTCCCATGCACGCACACATTCTCCCCTAATAACAGTCCAAGGGGGCTAAGAGGGCAATCCAGTCTTGTTCTCTAACTTTATTTTTGTTACCAGGGGCTGTTTTCCTCTACAGCAACTCCCACAGTAACTGCCATTACGAGTGTCTACTGATCAGCAGCAAGAAGCGTCATTTGAAAGAGAAGCACACCATGTCTTCATGAATAACATGCCAGCTTAGTTGTAATTTTAAGGACAGCCAATCGCCGGCCAGAGCCGGGCTGGCGCAGCCAGTGAATCGAACCCCAGCCGCCGTGGGCAACTTGCACTCCGGGAGAGTGCCTTTACCGTTACGCCACCCGGGCCCCATAGTTTACATTTGAATATGGCAGTGTCAGCTTATTGTTTAAAGGGGACTAAAGTAGGATTTCAAAATACCCTAAGACCCAATCACCAAGGCTGAAGGGATATGTATGTTCCTATTCAGAGAATTGGTTGATTACTTGCCACATTCATTGAGAATGTGTCATCTACTTTTAAACTTTTAGACTTTTAAAGGTAGTCTGGCTACGGTGCATTGTGGTTATTTTTGTCACGCCATTCGTAAATGCTGAAGGTGCTTCTCTACTTGTACGAACAGTTTCTCGAGGTCTGTGCCCTAACGGCAGCTGCTCTGCTTTCTTTCAGGCAAAATGAAGTGAGAGGAAGTATAATATGTGACCAGTGAGGTTAACAGGTGGGCTGGACTTGGGGTGTTCATTAAAAGATGTGTCCATATCGTCCATCCCATTTCAGGACCACGATAGACTGACCTGCTGTTTGCAGTTTGCAGTTTGCAGTTTGATTCTGTATCTATAATTGAATCCTATTTTTGCCCATCTGTTCAAAAACCACCTCTTCAGACTCCACTACCACTGAATTCTGTACATCTAGCCATTCTTGTCATCACCACTGCCTACATCGTTATTACTGCTTTTTGTAATATGTATCTACGTTGAAGACTGTCCAAATATATATATTTTTTAATTAAAAACTACTAACCTTTCCTTCCCGGTGTTACAGGTACAGTATGCAGCTGCCAACAACAATGTCTATTACTGTATTACTGCAGATCTCTTGTGCGAACAATGATTGATCTTACCACGTATAAATGCACAGCTTGTATGTCACTCTGTGTAAGAGCTTCTGCTAAATGCCAAAAAATTTAAAATGTAACATGACCGGTTTCTCTTGCCTTTTGTGACCTGGAACTGTTGGAAAGGAGCGGGTTCAAGAAAGAGAGGCACAGGTGACATTGTCTTGACATGATGGGTGCGTTACCATGGGAACAGAGGGGTACAGGCGAAACACTGCCGTCAGAATTTTACACCCTCGATCCCCTCCCATCTCCTGTTGGAGCACATATCCTTGGCTTGTTGCAGTTACAGCATGTGTCCAACAGAGGGCGACAGTTTGTATCACAACCAAGGCCTTTTCCTAGTGCCCTTTTTCTATTTCTATTACAACAATAAGCTGAAAACTGAAGTGAGGTGAATGGCGCATTGGGCACATGGATTCATTCTCTGCCTGGGTCCTCACCTGAATGACATAAGGACCAATTTGATTCTGCCCAATTTTGAAAGGTCAACCTTGTTAGTTTGCTAAACACAAGTACAATAGAGCAAACACCACCTCTGCGATTGCTGAGCTGTGGTCCAGCAGGCCATTGTTTTTGGCCTATATCTTATCCTCAGCATATCCCAATGTAAATATTTATGTAGTCCAAATAGCCGAGTTCCGTTTGGCAGTATCCATTTGGTTGGGTGGTGAACTTGAATGGGTTTACTTTGGTGATAACCATTAAAGAGTGTAACCCACTGCATTGCATACTCCCCCTTGTAAGAGGCTTACCATTCCTCAAGCAGGCTAAGCCATGTCCTGCTCTCCTCGTCTTACAGGGCTCTGCAGGCACTACAATCCCGGAGCACATTCACTCTGCGTTCACAGAACATGCAGCACTGATTGGTTGCTGAGGTTTGGTTAGCCAATCAATCGGCTCACTCCTAATGGGACACCACCCGTACAGGCCTGTTATAGATTTCACAACTGGGTTCGGAATTGTGAAAGACTCGTAAATAACAGGACGCCTCAGTCTGTGCTTGCTTAACTGGTTTTAAATGCAACTTGTCATCAGGTGGCATCGCAAATCATTTTTGGAATGGCTGTAGCCCTGAATTATTACTTATTGAAAACGAGTGGGGAGATATTGTGAATATTTAGTGACTTTGGGATGTTATCAGTCAACATTTCTCCGATCACCACTAACTCGCATACGGTATGGGTTTGAAGCAGCCCATTTAAAGTCTTGGTGCTCAGGCCCAGGGCCAGAACAAGGCTGGGATTGAATATGCTCAATTGGGTTCTGGAGAAGCAGCTTTAAAGCTCCCCCCTTAAACCACCAATTCTCTGCAGACCTTTGACTGCACTTGGACGGAGCTGAGAGGGCCAGTGTTTCCCAGATTATCTCTGAATGAACACCATCTCTGTACAGGACTTTCCCCCTGAGTCTTGTTTTAAGGAGGTGCTAATCTCCTACTAATAAGGACGGGCCCGACACCCACTTGTGTTGCACAACAGTGTGATCTTTCATGTCGCGCAATAACTGATGTTTGGTTGTACTATAGCAAGCACCATAATGGGCAAGAAGTTAATTAGTAAGTAGTAGATTATTGTTAACAAGAGAAAATCCAGGAAGAGGGCAGGATGGGAAGGAAGGGAAAAAGGTTAAAGCTAGAGATGCACCGATCGATCGGCCTCTGACCGGAAATGGCCGATTTTCAGCTGATCGGCCTCAATCGGTGACTTGATCCCGATCACTCCACATAGCCGATTCTGTGCGCCGGTTGGCTCGCCCCCTCTTTTTCACGTGACGTGGCGCGCACCCGTGAGCCAATGCAGACCGATCAGATGAGCGCAGCGCTGAACACTTAAAGCTTTCAGTTTGTCATACATGTCAATCGAAAATAATCCGCATGGAGGAACAACCTCGAAAAAACGCTCGAACGACCAACCTAATCATTTAGGTTGACCAACTCGTTTTTCTACAGTACCGTAGGTACCGGGTTAATTAATAATGAACCGTTGCGCTAGTTCGGTTCCTCTGAACCATTTTCCATTAATAGAACATGGTGGTAGTGCATACACTTGACGTAATAATGCCCTGCTGAAGCACTGAATTGCACTGAAATCATTATGTTAAGCTAATGAGTGACGTTATGAAACAGCGCTATTCACTCATACAAATCTAACTTATTAGACCTAATGATAAATTCATCTAACGATTTCTAGCTAAACCACAGCTGTGCGTTTCCACTATCAAACAAACTCAGAAACAGCAAGCATCGCCTTTTCCAATTACTCCTAGTTTGAAACATTTTTATCTAGGCTTTGAAGCTAGTTAAAGTCGTAGTCGTTAGGCTACCTGACTCACGCAAATAACGAAATTCTGCTGAAGAGCGGCTTGTTTCAATGCCTTTGACAAGCTCCGCAACTGAAACATCCGCCTTATATCGCTACAAGTGTTTTCCATTGCACTATATAGAATTGGGATCTACTCTAATCCACCTCTAGCAAACAAATTAGTCTAGCGCATCATAGGTTCGAACTAACCTGTTTTCCATTAGCATTGTCGCAATAACTTTCTGATGCACATCAAGTTGAAGCCATATAATTATTTAATGGAAAAGGGCTTGTGTCATCTGTCATCAGAATATAACGTTAGTGTTTTAAATAAATATTTCGGACTAATGGTCTGTCACCATGTCAGTACATTTAAACTACTCTTGTTTCTTTTTTTATTTATTACTTAAAGGCTACATGCCACTGTTGTTGGATTCTCTTTTATTCATCATTGAATTTAATTTGCACAAAAAGAAAAGCTCTGTCCAGTAACCTGGAACACTTTTTTTATTTTGAAATGTGTTTTAGTGAGACCTACCTCATGCTTCTGACCTACCTCAGAATTGTCAATCTTAATTTTCTATTAAAGCAAAGTTACAAAAATGTTTGTGTAAGTTGTCAATTATTGTTTTTAGGGAAAAAAATCGGAATCGGCCAAAATCGGTATCGGCAAGTCAGACTAATCAAAAATTGGAAATCGGAATCGGCCAAGAAAATCGCAATCGGTGCATCTCTAGTTAAAGCAATTTGATACCTCATTAAAATGTTCTCTTATTATCCATAAAGAGTAAATACAATCTTTCCCACATTGAGCATGTCTAGTTTAGTGTAACCACTGGACAGTAGGACGTATTTCTTGGCTGTAATAAGGAGTAATCACGTGCCATCAATGACTTGCTGATTTTGTACCAATGAGGGTGTTGTTTTTTGCTGTACGGCCAGGCCTTCACCAGTATTAACTTTTATATGTGCTTTACATAAGCGCTGCTCGATCGTGTTCAGTGGCAGCGCTGAGTTGACTCACTGGAGAAGCGGATCCAGGCAGTGGGCTGGAGGGGAGCGTGGGCCAGGAGGGCCGGTTGGAATGTTCCGGGCAGAGAACAAAGAGGAGCACGGGGACCGCAGCCTGCACTCTGGGGGCTCCGTTCTAAATGGCAGCGTTCAGCCCCAAATGCCACTCGGCCCACTCCACTGGCAGGCAGACACACGCGCAGCAGTGCTTACATGCAGTGAGGGGGAGAGCGAGAGGACAGCATGACGTGACCGAGTTGGCTTTGTCAGCATTTGCCAGGCAGGAGGGAGGAATGTTGACCAATGGGAGCCGGGAGAAATGAAGTGGCTTGTGACAGAACAGGGGGGAGGAAACAGAGCAGGTCACTGAACAGTCGCCTTATCATGTGACTGCCACCCCTGTTCTTAGTTCTTAGGGGAGAGAGAATAGGGGACCCACAGTTTTCTGTCTAGATTCTATAAGCCCCTTGGTACTACTGATCAGAAATCAGTTAGTGCTTGCTTGCCATTTGCCACCTCTTCTTTTTCTCATTGCCTCTTGAGAGGGGTGGGTTTTGATTTGGGATACAAGCAGGGTTCTGGATGCTTCCAGCCATGCATATTATATTAAGGACATTTCAGCTTTGCTTTCCTGCACGATATGCATATGAGCCTGAGGTCCTGTAGGCTGGGAGAAGTTTAAGAATGTTGTGTGTGTCAGTTCACAGAGGGACTGTTTACTGTGCACAGGGGGAGTGTGTGGGAAGTGAACGCTTCAGGCTCTCCCATTGGCTGCTGCAGGGAGTGGGAGGGGGGGCAGAATGAAAGGGTGTCTGTCTTGGCCTATCACAGACAAGGACTGCCGGGACCATGTGTGGGCTGCAAGGCTGCTGAGGAGAATGAGAATGGATGTTTGTCCAGAGACTCAAATACATTTTTTTAAAAATCATGCAGTAAATTGCTGGAGTTTATCAGAGCAACACATGTAGATTGTTTAAAAAGAGGGGAAATGGCAGACTTGGGACCACCTGGATTTGAGATTTGTGGCTGGATTCTGTGGATATTGGATTAGGCTCGATACTCTATATTCTCGTTACCCGGATTAAGATAGTCACGTGTTCTGTGTTTGACAATGTTTCCATTCTTCTAATCCTGTCAGAATGACTTGTTTGATCCGGTTTGGATTATTTTGAAAAGGAATAATGTTCAGATGTCGGATTATTAAACCCGGATGCATGCGGGCCCTCTTAAATCTGACGCGGCCTTGTATTTGTGATCTGTTCATGTGGATTCTACAAGGACTCGATGTGGTACGTGGTCAGGATCGGCCAGTTTGATTTCAATCAGCCACTAAAGCAGTTTGAATTCTCCACCAAAGCGGCTACTGGACCATATTTCACCTGGATACCTGGATGTCCCTTGCTTGTCTTGTTGGATTACTATCACGGTTGGCCAATATTTGACGAAGAGGGTTTTGACTTCAGTGACATGAAGAACTAGGTTGGAGGTGTCACATGGTGAAAGGGGCCTCGCCAATTCCCCTTTACACAACAAAATACGTGTGCCCCCCCTTGCGTTTGTGTGCTTGTTTGTGCATGTGTGAGATTCTGGAGCATACCCAACTACTACGTTCACACCCAGCCTCCCTGCTGTCTCTAGCTGTCTCTCCTCATTCTCACCCCCCCTCGTCCTCTGTCTCTGCCTGCTATTGCTTGAGAGGGACAGTATTCATGCTCTGGTTCTCCGTAGATCAATGCTCATACATCCAGGTTCAAGTTCAGTGATTATCAACCACTCAAAGCTCAGTTTCCAGTAGCATAACAAATGATAAATCAGAATATCCTCCACGTGTTGTTGTATTGTGGCATCAAACCCATTGCATTTTCCGTAAGTGGTTAACAAGGCTGATAATCATGAGGATCTTTTATGTGTATTTTAATGCCATACACCTCCTTTTTCTTTCATAGAAATTGTTGCAATTGTAGTCGTGTACATATGTAGACTATTTTGTAAGCAATAAACAGTTCTCACTGTAAGCAATAGTCAGTCAATGTACAGGAGTGTTTTTACACACTTTACATTTTGAAAAACAGATTAGCAGTGCTTCATATCTCAAAGCGCAGGTGGTTAGACTGAATAGGAAATGCTTTCAAACTGGTGTTAGTCTTTTGAAAACCACTTGCGCGTTGAGATATGAAGGAAAACTCTAAACTGTAGCTTCCTCATGAAACAGTTGGTTTGAGTAACACTTTGTACTTGTACAGTCATGTTTGTCAGCGTGAAGAAAATCGTCTCAGCGATTGAGACCCGCCGGCAGCCCCGGCCTCTGTCTCTCCCTCCTTCCCTCCCCCACTCCTTCCCTTCTAAACTCTCCCCCCACAGGAGCCCCAAAAATGGCTCCCATATCCCATCAGCCAGCTCTACCTCCGCAGGACCCCGCCTCACCAACACGGGCCTCCACTCGTCCCCGCCCCTTTCCCGCGCATCCTCTGCCCCCTCCTCCCCCACCCTCAGGAGAACCGCCTGCCTTTCCATCTCTCCTTCCAGCACCCGCGTTCCCCCTGTCGTCCTCCGCTCCTCCCACCCCAACCTCCACCTTGCCGCTCACAAAACGCCCCCTGGGCTCCACCGCACACCTCCCGCTCCATCCAGCTGGCCCGACACCCCACCACGCCCCCACCTTTCCCCCGCCAGCTCAAGGTGCCCGGGGGCATGGAGAGACCGAGAGAGGAGGGGCCATCCTCAGGCCAAGCCTGGGTCAGGTCCCGAGGGTCATGGCCTAGCAGCCATTTTGATCTCTGCAGCTGTGGAAGACCGAGGTGTGCCGAGGTCACTGAGAGGAGCCCGTGCGCCTCCGTTTCCTGTGACAAAACGGGACAGCCAAGCTGCAGGCAGTCTCCGCCGAATCCCCGCACCCCTGGTGGTCCCTCAGTCAGCCACACTCAGGCCGCCTTTGGCACAGCAACCAGAGGTGTCCCAGGGGAGAGAGAAACCAGCTCTGCCAACTTCAACAGACTCACAACACACCCGCTGCCCCCACCCACCCCCCACACTGGACCAACAGAGCTGGCCATGCCCAGAAAACAGGACCACATTCTCAGCTCCACTTTGACCAAGGGCTATGTTGCCTCAGACCCCTTTCAGGCAACCGTGGGTCCTGGATTATCTCCTGTCCTGAAACCTCAGCCTTGTGCAACCCACAGCCCAGGCCCCAATATTAAGAAAGACCCGTCCACCTTTACTCCCAACAAACCAGCAGTCTCCCATCCTCCTTTCCTGGACTCCAGTGAGAACCAGAGCAGAGGTCTTACCGCTGCCATAGTGGAGACTGACCAAGCAGCTTGTTTTGGCCCAAACACCGTTCAATTGCAAGACCTTTCTGGTTGTCCTAGTCTCAGGGCACAAGGCTTTTATTGTAACTCCAGTCCTGTAGACACATGCGACCGTCAAACCCAAACCCAAAGCCACGAACACTTTGATCTCATTATATGTCAGACTGAGTCTGTTGGACACTCGCATATCGTGACGGAGGTCCAGACTGTGAATGCCATTTCCAACGCTGCCCAGCTGGTCCCCAGCGTGGCGCAGAATCCCATCCAGATCAGTGCTCTCTGTTCTATCCAAACCCTAGATCCAAATTCCTCTGGTACAGACGGCACTGTGGACACATGTCAGGGGACACATGGCAATACTTTTCAAGTTCAAGACCATAATGGGAATAAAGTGCGCTTGCCGAGTAATGTTGCTGACCTTGGCTGGCTGAACTGCACAGTGGGGAGCTGTGGAAATCTAGTGTCACGTGACCCTGAAATGGGTCAAAGCCCGTCTGTCACCTGCCCTCATCCCACTGCAAACCCTGTTGCATCTATAACTGGGGCTGCTCTACAGGGTCCTGCCACTACTCCATCTAGGGCTGTGGTACAGGGCCCCATTCAAACTACTGCATCTAGGGCTGCGGTACAGGGCCCCATTCAAACTACTGTCCCTAGGGCTGCAGTACAGGGCCCCATTCACACTACTGCCTCTGGGGCTGTTGTACAGGGTGCCGTTAATACGACTGACTCTAGGGCTGCAGTACAGGGCCCCGTTCACACTACTGCCTCTGGGGCTGTTGTACAGGGTGCCGTTAATACGACTGACTCTAGGGCTGCAGTACAGGGCCCCATTCACACTACTGCCTCTAGGGCTGCAGTACAGGGCCCCATTCACACTACTGCCTCTGGGGCTGCAGTACAGGGCCCTGTTCACACTACTGCCTCTGGGGCTGTTGTACAGGGTGCCGTTAATACGACTGACTCTAGGGCTGCAGTACAGGGCCCCATTCACACTACTGACTCTAGGGCTGCAGTACAGGGCCCCATTCACACTACTGCCTCTAGGGCTGCAGTACAGGGCCCTGTTCACACTACTGACTCTAGGGCTGCAGTACAGGGCCCCATTCACACTACTGCCTCTAGGGCTGCAGTACAGGGCCCCATTCACACTACTGCCTCTAGGGCTACAGTACAGGGCCCCGTTCACACTACTGCTGCAGTGCAGGAGGACCTCAGAGCAGTGAAAATTCCACCCCATCTGAACACATCAGAGCCATCCCCTCAGGGTGCTGAGATCACGGCTGATCGCTCAAGAGTAAAGCCACACGTGGAAAGAAATGAACCCAAAGAACCAAAGCCAGTACCAGTGACTCTGACTCGGAATTCAGACAAGGCTTTTCTGTCTCTGCTGCTGTTTATTCATAGGTAACCTTGGACAGGAGTGGGGCGGGGATTTATAGTGGTTAATACAGAGATCAGTGTTTGAGATGTTGGAAGAAATGTTAGAGAATAGAGGGCACAGCATCCGCTGTCGCCCTTTACTGACATTTGTGCAAACTGTGGCCAGTCATTGCAAAACCATGCACATTGCACGCATTTGCATCTGTAAATGTACCTCTGTAAAGCTGTGTCTCTTAGTGGCACACATAAAATGAATCTACTGTGGTGTTGCATTACAGACAGTTTTTGTTGCTGTTCTCACACGGACGCTTGGAACGTGGGGTGAATTGTTTTACAGGGAGGGGGGAATGCCAAGAATAGACAGCAATGTGAATCATGTGCTCTTGACATTTTGGGGCAATTAGAGCTGTGTTGCTTCTGGGGGTGGAAGAGACTTCACACCAGGAGGGCTAGTGGCACTCGGTGCAGTATATGCTTTTAGCCACGGGGGGTGTGCTAGAAAGCAGAATTTGATTTAGGGTTAAAATAGAACCCTGTGGATCTGTTGTTCATTTGCCATCATTCACTGTTTGTTTACACTTCTGAAAGAACTGAGCACTTTGTTTGTCGTTGAGTTATTGTCTGCCTCTACCCCACTACCCCTATTTGAAACCAGGTTTTTGTTGTGTGTTTCGTGTCTTACAGTGGCTCTAGTAACAACATGATTGCAATCGACAACAAGATTGAGCAGGCCATGGTAAGATCCTGTCTTTGTGTCCTAGGTGCCTCTGTGTGTCTGTGACCCCTGTCTTTTGTGTCACACTTCTCTTGTGTCACAGTTGTTGTGTAAATATGAAAATGCCATGTCCCTATATATTTTGTTATGTGTGGTTGTAATGGAGTTTACTCAGTCTTTTTCCTGTACCTGTGTGTAGCATTGGGGTTGTCATTTGCAGAGTGTGTGCAAATAGTTGTACCCGACACCAATAAGAGTTGTGATCCCCTTGCGAATGGAGTTTATACAATGGGTTCATGCATTATTGTCTTGTAATCTTGTAATCTGTGCACAATAGTATTTCATATCTCTTTCTGAAAGCTTAAAATTATATAGGTAGGTCAAGGGGGTTGACACCTTTAACAAGTGGTAGAATGGAAGGAAATGGGTACAATCTTCAGCTGGAACTCTATATCTGGAATGACTATATGTCAATTCTGTTCCAGTTAATATATTTCAGGTCATTTGTTCTTTGATAAATGTGTCTGTTGCATGTTCTCAATTTAAAGCACAGTCATGCATTTCCAGGTTTGTATGAGGTGTGAGTTTTTAGTGTTCGACTGTATGGAAGCATTGCTTTGACTGTGAAGGCTGACCTGATGGTGGTGATCAGTTTGTGACCTTGACGCGAGTGTCCCCTTAAGCTGGGTTGCTCTTGTTGCAGGACCTGGTGAAGACCCACCTGATGATGGCAGTGCGGGAGGAGGTGGAGGTGCTGAGGGAGCAGATCAAGGAGCTGGCTGAGAGGAACGCACAACTAGAGCGAGAGAATTACATCCTGCGGGCCCTGAGAGAGAGGGACTGAGGGGGAGAGAGCGAGGACTTTGGATAGACTGACAAGAAGGGGATCAGAAGAGAAATGTATGAATATTGGTAACTGCACAGTTACAAGTCACCCAGAGGCTCATGGGAGATTGAGTCTTGGGATCGTCCGGGATGCCTGGATGCACACAATTGTAAATAGAGGGTGGGGGAAAAGAGAGAAACATGCATTCGGAGTGAACAGGGATAGAATAGACAGGGACAAGAAAAAGAAGAGGCATGTGCACAAGAGGAGGAAGAAGGCTTGGAAAAATTATTTAGGGGGGCATTGATTGGACTACTCTAGTGCTCTAACTGTCAAAACCTTTACAGCATGGAGTCCCCCCTCTCCCCCAAGCGCGCGCGCATGCACGCACACACACACACACACACACACACACACACACACACACACACACACACACACACAAAACCAGCAGCTGGAGACTCTTATGATTAACACTCGCAATGCAAAATTAATAGTGTAATCATGACAATGGTTTTAGTAATTCAAATAATAATGACTTGGGTGATGACTATGATGATAATAATGATGATGAAAATAATACTAGTAATAAGAATTCTCAACAGTGCCAGCTTAAAAAAAAAAAAAAAAGCATACATTTGTTAATTTATTATTGTGCTTGTGTTATGGGTAGTACTGTAATAGGGAGGAGGGGCCTTTTGGGGGTCTACCTTGGACCCACCTACTTATTTATATGTTTAGTTTTCCATCATGGTTTCTCAAATTTACCCGTTTTACTGTGAAGATTTTACACCTTAAGGGTTCCAAATTTCAATTTTTTTTCAGTCAAGTGACATAAAGCCATATATGGGGACAGGGCAACCCCAGGCCCAGCCAGGCTGAGGGTGTTTCTAAGTTGCATTTCATCTCATTTAATTTAAATATCCAAAAGAAACAGAGGTGAGATGCCTTAAGCTCAATGCACTGCTAGCCTTTTCTATGTTAAATAAAGATGAGTCTTGAAAATCCTGCCCATATTAACAATATTGTTCATATTGATAATGATAACGTGTACTTTTTCTTTTTTAAGTCCTTACAGGATTTTTTTTGGTGAGCTATGAAATGGCGAGGATTTTTGAGAGGACTTTCAGGTCTCACGTTGTTCCACCGGCTTTCCTTACCTACGAGGAAGTCTTGAGAGTCTCAGTAACCCATAGCATCCTTGCAGTGTTTCTGCAACACGATAGCAGCGTTAAGAGAACGTTGCATTGGCAAAAACGACACTCATTGCACTGCCGCACACTTGACTGCCACCTTATTTTTTTTGTCACAGACGAAAGTATGGGCACCCAGCACTTCTCTTCCTGCCTTTTTGCACCCATTTGTTTAAAAGTTTATTGTGCAGATTTGAGGGAGAAAATCCAGTGGGCTTGAGTGCCCAATAGGGTGTGTTACTACTTGGGTCTGACATACCATAGCTCTTTGTGCAGGGGATGACCGCTATGTACACCTTGTATCTGAACCAAATTTTTTATGTAATGACATGCTTCAAGCTAAGAAAACATCACAGTGGTCGAGCAGGTTTTCCTGAATAGAGAGAGACAGTGGATGAGCGGAATTTGGTGTTGGGAATGTGGTCTTGTTACTGTAGACTGTACTGTAGAAGCGTCTGCTAAATGCTTAAAATGTAAAATGTAAAAAAAATGATGTACTAGCTCGATGAACTATGACCAACTATGACCATGACAGCTCCGCCTCCATTCACTAACCAACTAATCAATGGTGTGCAACATCTACACGACATGTTGCGAGTTAGATTTTTGTGCTAGGTACCCGACATCCTCTGCAATCGCGTCACAGTCGCATGAGCATGTCTAGGCCTTGAGGATGCCAGTATTTCCTCTGAGATTGTGTTTGGATTGAGTGTTACATGGGGAGGATGTGGTAAGGCCTTTTCCTTCTGCAGACCCTCACGATCTGTAGTGTGAACGGCTCACATTTTCACAAACCAATAGTACCAATCTCTTGTGGCATGGTGGAGCACAGGCAGAGAAGAGGGGTTGTCTGTACTTAACCTGAGTAACTATGAGCATGTCATAAGTGCATCCCTCTGAATGTCACATGAGTCGATAGGAGTACTCCTTTCCGGGGGGTTCCCCAAGAGCTGTAGTGTTACTACTTTTGCTGAAGTTTCCGGTCTATTTCTGGTCCATTATAAGAGCAAGATTCTTTAGTGAAAAGAGAAAGGCACTTGAATGAGACAAGTAATTCATTTTTTTTTTTTATTAAACCAATGCACTGTCCTTTACTAAAAGTATATGCACACCATAGCTGGATTACTCCAAAAAAATAAATAATAAGTTGCTAAAGGGATTCACTCCAATACCATCAATGTACCATTACCATTACAGTACGATTTCCTTGTTTCTTTTTTTCCATTTTCTTTTTTTTTTTCTCCGTCAAACTTGAGCTGTCATTTGCGGTACATTATTTTCTCTTGGTCGGGTAGGTTGTGCATTGTCTATGACTGTTACAATATTTCCGTTTTATTTTCTGTTTTATCTAATTATTCTGTTCTTTGAAGTATACGGTGTAAAGTATTAATTATGTACGAAATGGAAAAAAGGATTAATCTAATAAATAACTTTTTACTAAATTTCCCGTCCTGTCCTTTTAGAGATACCCCTTGCTGGTATCACCTGTATCTAGAGGATTTTAAGCTGCTAGTATGTCATTGTTTATATATTAATTCACACAAATGATTAGTTATACAACATTATATATAAAAGCTTTGAATACAAGTAATTTAGTGCAATGAACAGTACATATTCAGAAGCTTTGTTGTTCATTACATTAACATACATCAATACGTTTTAGCCCATAATGTTATGGCCATATGCACACAAGATCCATAAAGGATTACCTGGACCCTCAGACATTTCTCATGTCAACCAGCAACATAACCCACTTTCACACATGCTCAAACCACCTCATTACTTCCCAAAAGCCTAATCTAAATTCTCATCATAGGTTGAAAAGGGCAGAGAAACAATATGTTGATGCCTGTCTCAGAAGATCTGAGCAGGAACCTCAGGTACTGACTTCTATACTGTATTCACTGTACAACCTTTGCACTGTTGAATTTATTTGAAAGTTGGAGACGAAACCTCTAATGCGATTCTGTTACGTGTGGTAAAGGACTTGTATCGAGGATACTTATAATGGTACACGTAATTACTGGCGTAGCCTACTGATCGCAATACCTTTGTTACGAATTGTAACGAGTGGCTGAACTACTGGCGCCACCCTCTGTTGGTACGTATGTATTACATCTAATGCTGCTTGTGCATAACTACCGCACAGTATTCATTTTTCAATATCAGTATTGAAAGTGTTTAAAAAAACGTGTTTACATTACATTATTTGGATCATATTTGAATCAGGAAATTCGATCAGCGAACGATTCAACGTACATTTGCGCATAGAAATCTAAGATGCTGTAGTGGGCAATCGGACTACATTTTTTCTCTGCAAAGCGATTGAGTAACATGATGTAAAAACTACAATTCCTGCGATGCAGCTGTGCGCGAAATGCCAACACTTCCTTTGCAGGCTGTCATTTGGCATCAGCAGTGGTCCTAGAGAGAGGATAGCGTAGAGGAGGACCACTCAGGCGACACGGGAAACCAGAGGGAGAACCCAAAGGAAATAATATAAACTGCGAATAAATAGGCTATAAACGGACCCTTCTGAGCCAACAGAACATTTTCAGGCTACAGCCTTGTTTCTCTGGCCAAGACGTCCCGACTAAGAGCTCACGAAAGAGGAGATGATATGTTGACCCAGACCCGGGTAATTATCCATACATCATCGCTACGTCGCGAGCTGACAAGATGATAATGTGTGTTTGTATGAAATAAATTAGCTATTTTAGCTATTTCAATGCTAAATCGATGTCGCGCGTTTCGATTACTAACGATCGCGACATCGCGTGTAACTTTGATTTGGTCTGACGGGTTGCATTTTGCAAGCCAGCTGTGTCAACACATTTTGCTATCAATCACGTTGACCACTTATGGCGAGTGTGGGAATAGATACGTTTTTGACTGTCAAAATAAATATCCATCTCAAATAAATATAGATTCATTTATGGGCGTAACATAAAGAATATGGAGACGTATCGTCTGTGTCTTTGATATGATGTGTAACTAGCTAGCAGCTACCTGGCTAGCCTGAGCTAGCGAGCTGAATGGCAATAGAGAGCAAGGTTAAGACCATTCACAGCAAGAGGTTAGCTTCGTAGACAGTAGTAGGCTACGCGGAGGTTTAACGCAAAGGTTTATTTGTAGCTTGTCAGTTTAGATTAATTATCTTCTCTTTTTATTTGAATTAATTCGGTATGCTACACAAAACGTACCTTAACACTCTGTCAACAACGTGCAATGTTAGAAATATCAGATTTGGTCGGCTACCTGTAGTTGTCGTTAACTTGCAATGGATGCAGTGCTTATAGTCAGACCTTTGAACAGGATCAGACTACAGTCACTTGGCAGCAACTCATAGAAATGTGTGAATCAAATGACTTAACTCATGTAGCAAGAGAGATCTGGTGCAAGGATCAGCTTCTGTGTGCGTTAGGAGAGCACGGGGCACCTTGAGTAGCTACAGTATGTCTGCGTGGACTGGTTGATAGGTAACTTAGCCTAGACATCACCCTTCACGGAGTACAGCTGACACAGTATCCCGCAGCAGCCTCTCTCTCGCTCTTTCTATCGTTCATTCTGTATGAGCATGTCTGCGTCACCATATCGATTGTTAGAAAGTAACTTTGCCCTGTACTCCATCTCCTTAAAACGTTTGGTTCTGTCTCCACTTCAGAAAGATGCGTCAAGCACAGTGTTGGCTTGCGCTTTTATTTCTACCCTGAACCGGTCTGACCACAAGTCAGAGAGCGGCTCGTCTGTCTGTTCAATTTCCCTTATTTTCTTTCTGTGGCTGCACTCCATGAAGTCCCGATCAATGCATCAGTTTGACTTTTTCAGTCTGTCAAGTAAAGCAACTTTATTTTGAATAACTAAAAGAATACAGGTTTATACAACAATATAATGTAATGTGAAATAAAGCTATTTTTACATTTTACAATTGGCAGACCGAAACGATAAGAATATTGCATCATTATTGCTATATATTATTACACTAGATTTTACCAATGTAAAATGTATATTATTTCACATTGTGTGTGTGTGTGTGGGGGGTTCTGTCTATGGGGACTGGAATCCATGTGCCTTGTGTAGCTACCTCGCAATAACATAACATTGAAATACTCTTGGAAAACCAGGTGAGTTAACTATCCTAATGGCTTCAGTTATACTGAGTTCAACACTGATTTTGTAAGTGCTGTGATGTAACTGCTTTTCAGTAATGACTAGGTAGTCATACGTTTGTGTAAGCATGACTGGGCACAGACATGGATCTGTAATGTGACACATTACTTGTAGTGAGATGTAAGGTTGTGGGACAGTTATATGCTAGCTGGGTTACTGCTGGTGACAAGTGACACCACAGCAATGTTGTGACAGCGTAATATGTGAGACTAGTTATTTGTTGGTGAGATGGTGTTGTTATCGCAACCGAGCGAGAGCATTGCTCATTAGCTGGGTCATTGTGGTTACCCTGACCCAGCTGGTTAGCGGGGAAGGAATGTGAGTGTTAGCGTTAAGAGGATCATTGTCAGAAGCCCTCATGGCTTTGGCCTCCATTCCGCCGAAGAGAACAACAGGGTAATGATGGGGGTGGGGTGGCTAGTCCACTGACTCTTGCATTATTGGCCCTTTACATCATTTTGAATAGTAGCAAAGACTCTGGGGGCAGCTATGGAGCTGAGAACTTCAGACTGATGCACAGGTACACTAAGACCACAATTATGTTTGAGTTTGACACTGGTCACTGAAACTTAAACACTTTGTCTGGAGCACCAATACTTGTCACTTACTCTTTCAATGACTATTGTGTGCTTATACTGGTCACTTAAACCACAATTTGGTGCACTCGCACAGGAGCAACTCATACGACAGAGCTTGTACTGAGAGAGAGGAGAGTTGTGTGTTAATAACAGTGTCACTATATGTTGTGTCTATTTTCCTCAAACATGTAAGAACATATGAATACATAATTACGAGAACGGGCCGTTCAGCCCATCTAGGTTCGTCATGTCCTACTCTAAAGAGTATCTAGTACTGCATCTAGCCTAGACTTGAATAGCCCAAGTGTTTCTGCCTGTACTAGCCGACCTGCAGTGGCGGTCCTGGTTCACTTAGTGCCCTAGGCGAGATCAGTCATACCCCCCCAAGCCCCAGGGAGGCCATGCAAAACAAGTACCTATGTTGTAGCAAGGCGCAATAGGTAGCGCCTTGCTACAACATATATCCTTGCTATATCAGTAGCTATTGAGATATTATTTACATTTGCTTGTGTGTGTTACGAGAGCAGGGGCACTGTCACACGCCGCGTGACAAACCCTGAATGGGAACAGAACAGCCAGGAGACACGGAGTGGAGTTTGTCGGTCTACGGACCGGATTTTATTTATTTGTTTTTCTGTCTCTCCCCCCAGACATGGGAGAGAGACAGTGGGAGTAGCAGGTTAACATATAACAAAGACTAACACAAACACAGACCCAAAATCTTCACCCTACTCGCCGCGAAGCTTTCGGGTAAAAACAACAAACGAAAATAACAAGTTAAAATAACTAAACTTACGGGACACCGCGCCTCTTCCTCCAGAGTTCCCCTGGAACCTCCTCAGGCACACACATATCCAGTGACCTTTCAAGTGCTTCCCACCCATTCATACTGAGACACTCGAACTTTTCCAGTTCGAGTTCTCTTACGCATTCATTCCGGAGACACTCGCCACTCCCAGGATGTGAGAGTGCTGGCAATCGGCTCTCAAGATACTTCACTCTTCTGGTGAGTTCTTGGGCTTGCTCAGACACTCTCCACTGTCGAGTGCGAGCGCTTTTCCACTAAAACCGAGGGCGAGAGGCGGACCCTCTTCCAGGGCACCCTCCCGCACCTCCATAATCACACCGAGGAGAGAGGCGGACACCTAAAGCGCACCCTCTCCCTCTTCCTCACTCACACAGGAAGCACTCTACTCAGTCACCTTCGACAAACGCACACAAAACTCCACAACATTAAACATCCAACATTCAACATCAAACATTCCACATAAAACGTGCACGCGCACTCACACACACATCAAGACAAGACTGACTGACTCCCCACTCGCCCCACCTGCTCTTAAATAGGCTTAGTTTCTGCCTGGCTCAGGTGGGACTCGTGAGGCAATCACCCAATCACAATCACAACACATTCTCACCCAGACACCCAATCAGCCAATTGACTTCTATATCAATTGACTGATTGACACCAATTAAATGATCAAATAATAATTAAACCAATTAAGGCCTTTGGAGCTCCCTTCCGGGCGACAGTTCGCTCTCACACCCTGGGAGAGTGCCAAACCTGCCCCGGAAAGTCTCACTGCTCCAAAGGCCTCTACCACATGGAACAAGACAGGCAACCATGCCACTCCCATGTGGCCGAGACCGACGTCCTCCACACTCCTCCACCGCCAGAATGTGGTCCGAGCCCATTCGGTCTTGGACACTGCCACCCCCTCCTGTGTGCCTCTGGGTTACGAAGCACTCTACCCTTTGGCTTCAACCAGCCCTCAGGGTTAGAGCCTTCTCCCTCCTGCACCAGGCTATAGGGCAGTGTCCTCACTGGACTCGGCCAATCCAGCTTCCTCCCCTCCGGCTTCACCACCCCGATCTTGCGGCTTTTCAGTCGCTCGACCGAGTGGGTGGGAGAATCCCCATGACAGCCAAGAGGGGTGCTGCTCTGTCCCGGGTTTCGGCACCAAACTGTCACACGCCGCGTGACAAACCCTGAATGGGAACAGAACAGCCAGGAGACACGGAGTGGAGTTTGTCGGTCTACGGACCGGATTTTATTTATTTGTTTTTCTGTCTCTCCCCCAGACATGGGAGAGAGACAGTGGAGTAGCAGGTTAACATATAACAAAGACTAACACAAACACAGACCCAAAATCTTCACCCTACTCGCCGCGAAGCTTTCGGGTAAAAACAACAAACGAAAATAACAAGTTAAAATAACTAAACTTACGGGACACCGCGCCTCTTCCTCAGAGTTCCCCTGGAACCTCCTCAGGCACACACATATCCAGTGACCTTTCAAGTGCTTCCCACCCATTCATACTGAGACACTCGAACTTTTCCAGTTCGAGTTCTCTTTTACGCATTCATTCCGGAGACACTCGCCACTCCCAGGATGTGAGAGTGCTGGCAATCGGCTCTCAAGATACTTCACTCTTCTGGTGAGTTCTTGGGCTTGCTCAGACACTCTCCACTGTCGAGTGCGGCGCTTTTCCACTAAAACCGAGGGCGAGAGGCGGACCCTCTTCCAGGGCACCCTCCGCACCTCCATAATCACACCGAGGGAGAGGCGGACACCTAAAGCGCACCCCCTCTCCCTCTTCCTCACTCACACAGGAAGCACTCTACTCAGTCACCTTCGACAAACGCACACAAAACTCCACAACATTAAACATCCAACATTCAACATCAAACATTCCACATAAAACGTGCACGCACACTCACACACACATCAAGACAAGACTGACTGACTCCCCACTCGCCCCACCTGCTCTTAAATAGGCTTAGTTTCTGCCTGGCTCAGGTGGGACTCGTGAGGCAATCACCCAATCACAATCACAACACATTCTCACCCAGACACCCAATCAGCCAATTGACTTCTATATCAATTGACTGATTGACACCAATTAAATGATCAAATAATAATTAAACCAATTAAGGCCTTTGGAGCTCCCTTCCGGGCGACAGTTCGCTCTCACACCCTGGGAGAGTGCCAAACCTGCCCCCGGAAAGTCTCACTGCTCCAAAGGCCTCTACCACATGGAACAAGACAGGCAACCATGCCACTCCCATGTGGCCGAGACCGACGTCCTCCACAGGCACATTTGGTTGCAATGTTATTTTGTGACTTAATTGAGTGACTTATACTGCACAGTGTGAGTTTGAGGGGTGCTATTGACCTCCACCCCTCCCCCACTTCAGGCTTCTAGCAGGTGAGGACTAGGAGACTTTCTCCAAAACATCCTGTACATTGGCTATACATTTAGGTATATTTATAACCTCTTCTCTAGTAAAGCTCTGAACAGAATAACTGTTCAGTGTGTTAGCAATATCCTTATTATTATAAACCAAAGTTCCTTCCTTATTCTTAATGCACTTAACCTCATCATTAGCTTTCCATTTTCTACTACAATATTGAATAATCTTAGGATTACTTTTTGCATCTTGGATTTGATATATTGCATCATATGCAATCTATTAAAAAAGTATGTGCATGTAAAAAATGAACTTTTGAGAATGGTTTTTATACTCTTCTCTAGAACAGTTAGAAATGGGAAGTGAGATTTTAGAACTTTGGGAGGCATGAGAAATTCCACGTTGATTTCAGTGCCATGATTGCAATTAAATGGTATTGTTTGATTTAGCGGAAAGGGATACAGCCAGTGTGAATGTGGTAACACAGCCAGTGCTATAATTACCTTCTGAATTCCAGATAGATTCTTTGCTGCTGATATAACTCAGCTGCTGAGACGTTGCTGCCTAAAAGAGTCATTTACAAGAGTCAGTGTATGCAGACTGTGCTGTGGGTATCAGCAAAGGGAGTTGCACTCAGCATTATCCTGAAACAACTGATGCTGCTGCTGACAAGCCAGCACTCAGACACACAAACAAATAAACCAACACATCAACTCCTGGGCACTTATGCTAAAAATGAAACTAGCATTAGCAAAACACACTGATATAAATTCTCAAATGTTAACTGTCACGTACACTCTGACAAATCACCACCTTAAAACCACCGCAACCAAAAAAAACTGACTGACTCACTCCCAACACTTCAACACAAGCTCATGATACTCAAACACTGCTTGGCTGCTCCACTGACACATCTGCCAACAGACACATGACACGAACCTTAACATTCACTAGGTACGCATGTTGGGCCAGATGCAAGAACCGCTTTTACGCACAAATTTGTTCGTAAGTCACTCTGCAAGTGATTTACGAGAATTTGCCGCATTCACCAATTTTCTCTTAGGTACGAACAAGATTTACGAGTCATACGAACAATTTGCCTGCCGTTGTCCAAAGCAAAACAACTTTGTTTTTGACTAATGGATTGTGTATATTTCGTTACTTAGAAGAACTGTTGAGTTTGAATGTAGAAATTACACGATGAATTCATAATGTATAATCATTTTGAGGGTATCCTGTTTGACAATTGTAGGCCTATATTTTACTGTTTTCTTTTTTTAAAATTCATTCATAATTCATTAATATAATGATATCATTATCATTCGTTTCAATTGTGGCTGTGGTATAATACTACAATATCAATATAAACATCTCATATTCACTTGTCGTTGTGTGTAACGGAGACTTCCTCCTGACCCCCTCCTGTTGCAGTCATGGATCACCTTGCTTTCGCGAGACGTTTCTTTGACTCCAATTTCATATCACACCATTTTTTTTATATTTCTGTGATGCTATGGGCAACAGATGATACTGCGTTAACTGCACAATTATTTTTTCCCACTCCTTGGTTTTAACAGGTCCCTTAATTCCACTGTTGTGCTTTTGGTTACTTATTTCAGATAGTAGAACTTCAATCTCCGAGCTCGTAAAGTTTTTCTTCTTGGTTTTTTTCGGTGCCATTGTTATGAATGACTTTCCTATGAAAATGGGGCGGGACGCCTAACCATATATAGCATTATTGGGGCGTTAATTATGCAAATTCACAAATCACATGAATGCGCACTCATTTAAGAAGACTTGGCATTCAGCATGTTTACGTTGTCATTTACGACAGTTTTCTGAAGTTACGAGCGTTTGCTGAATCTGACGTGGAACACTCGTAGAAGCCACCTCACAAAAAAATATGAGAAAGATGCGATAAAAATATGAAAATGTTCTTGCATGATGCCCCTTGACTGCACTATGTGCTGTATATCGCATGTACAGGTTTGTGTGCAGGTTTACGGTTTCTGCTGTGCTTTTACTTGAATCTATGTGATAAGGTGCAGTGAGCATACATGAACTCTGGTATTGTACAGGTATGTGACCTGTGCTCTCCCTCGCTCTTGTTCTCTCTTTCGCTCTCTCGCTCTCCTCTCTCTCCTCTCTCTCTCTCTCCCTCTCCCCTCTCTCTCTCTCTCTCTGTCTCCCTAGCTGCTGCTCAGACTGCCCCAGTGTAGTAGGGTGTGGAGTGTGGACCGCGGCCCATTCAGCTGACACTGTAACGCACACCGTGGTGAGCGGCTCTCTCCCTCCTTGCATCTGTTCTCTGTCTCCTGTCATTGGTTCTTCCTATCGCTGTGTGTCTGTGTGCCCGGCTTACTCTTTACCTTGACTCTGGAGCTTCCCATCCCAATCTTCCTCTCCCTTCCTTGTGTTCCCTCCTGCCCTCTGTCACTTACTTTCTTTAGTTTGTTCTCGCTTTTTTCTGATTTACGATTTCAGAGAAAAAGGTTTACAATTTATCGTACTGGTATATCACCCTGTATGGTAATTAAAACCACATTTCCAAAGTGCTTCCTTTATTTTGGCAGCCATCTGTGCCTCAGATATTGAGTGACTGTAGTTTGAAATGGAGCAAAGTCACAAAAGAGCTGGAGAACACTTTAAAAAAAAGCATGGACAGTCATTAACCTACTCTAGATCTTCTCTGGATTCTTGGAGTCTCTCTCTCTCTCTCTGACACACACAAACACACACACACAGGGCTGTGGCGCTGGAGTAGGAGGGAGGTACATCGGAAGGAGAGATGGAGAGAACGGAGAAGGAGAGATGGAGGGAGGCGGAGAGAGCAGGGGCCCACTGGATCAACCGTGGGGAGGAGGAGGAGATGGTGAGGACGGCACTCTCCCTCTTTTTCTTACGTTCCCTCAAATTTTTATTCAGGATGTTTTATGGGCATGACTTATATGACATATTAGTTATGTACTTCTTTTTTTCAAATACAATATAAATGTATATAAGATTTTTTTTTAATTACCCTTGAAAATAGAGTAACCCTTTTAATGTGAGCAACAACAAGGATATTGCTATACATTAAATGGAGGCAGAACTGATGTTCGTTGTGCTCATTTTGTTATTATTATTATTTTTTTTACATTTATTTCTGTTTTTTCCCCCGTGTTTTCTCCCAATTTTGCCAATTATACCCTCTATTTTATTTTATTTGTCCGCCGCCCGTCCTCATACCTATTTTTTTTCGAGACGGAGATCTTCCACGGACTCCATTAAGATGCTCTTCCTCCCCGGAGAGCCAAATGCCGCCGATCACACCAGGGCCGGTCTGGTACGCGGGTTTGATAAGCCAGTTGCACAGACCGCTGGGCCATGAGCCCCTCTCATTTTGTTATTTGATCATATTTTTCTGCTCCACTAAAGATGTTCATGAGACCAAGCCACACAATATTTGATAAGCCAGTTCATATGAAAGACTCCAGGCTTCCACAATGGGACATTCAATTTGTAGGATAACACAAATGAATTGCCCTAATAATTTGATAAAGTCCTAATCTATTGACTTTCCTTACATGATAATGTATTAATCAGTACATTTGGATATTTATGGCCTATAAAATAGCTCAAATATAACTCTCTCTAAATATATATATATATATATATAAATGCGATATATATATATATGTATATATATTCCGCCTCCTCCGAGACAGAACTCACCCACCTACTTTCTACACACACACTTTCTACACGTGACAGTGTAGTGTAATGGTTGGGCTTGTAACTCAGAGGTAGCAGATTCAAATCCCAGTCACTGCTGTTGTACCCTGGAGCAAGTTACTTAACCTGAATTGCTTCAGTAAAGAAATATCCAGCTGTGTAAATGGATTGCATGTAAATAAATGTAAAACTATGTAAGTCACTCTGGATAAGAGCGTCTGCTAAATGCCTAAAATGTAATGTAAATGTAAATGTACCCTTCGCGCTTCTCGGTGAGCTCGTGCCCTCCCCCCTCTGTGGCAGACAGCCAATCGCAGCCCCCGATCAGGCCTCTTGGCCAGGGCCAGGGCCATTCTGGCGCAGTCAGGTTTCGAACCGCGGTTGCGATAGGCAACTCGCATTCCCAAGCAAATGCTTGGACCATTACGCTATATGAGGCCCCGCAAATATGAACTATATTAAGTAACAAAACCTATTTTTGTCGATATTGATATTGCTAAAGTATTAACAAAGCTTTAACAATAACTAGCAAAAATCACTAGCATATTTTATCACGCTCATCACAATTATAACAATCGAAAGATACTAAATCAATTTGCAATCAAGCTGCACAATGCTGGCTGTGGGTTTGGTTTATTTACCAGTTTCGCAGCTACCACTGTGGATATGGGAGGCAGTGACGTGTTGCTGTGCAACTACTTTGCTTATCCATCCAGGAGAGTAAACCTGTAAAATTCTGGGAAATGTAGTTTTTCTATATATATTTAATATTTTCCACAAATGAGATGAAAATGGTGCTCTTTAACTGACAGTGGGAACATAGCCCATATTCTCTGGTCAGCTTTGCCTGTTTCAGTGGCCAAGAAATGCTCACTGTTGTCTGTACTTTGTGAGTGTATTTCTTTGTATACTATGTTTGCTGTGGTCAGGTAGCGTGCCACTCTGTGTTCACATTTTAAGACCAGATAGCCTGCCAGTTTGCTTTGTATATTTGTGTGTGTGTCCCAGTACCTAGTATGATTTTATTTGTGCTGTGATGTAATTTGGTTGGCAATTTATAATCACAGCATGAATTTGATTTGATGAGGTTTCTGTGTTGAAACGGCAGCTTGCTGTTGAAGGGGGTTCAGCCTCATGCATTGCAGGGCTCAGTTAGGAATTATTTTATTGGAGCTAGATTCATCCACAATGACACTGCCCTTCTTTTGGATGTCACTAGGTATTTGTGGTTGTCACATTTTCCTGAATCTTTCTCTGTGAGCGGACCACACCTCGTTGCCAGTTTGCTTGTCCTTCATTAAATAAAATGCCCTGTGCACTTCTCGCTGTGCTCATCTTTGGATACAAACATGGGTATTGTAACATGTACAATGTTCTACTGTCTGGTGTCCTGTTGAGAAGTGGCTATTTACCAGTGTCTATCTTTTTGGAATGTCATTCATTTTTGGCCTTTCTGTCACATTCCCCATCATTCTCATCATTCTCTTTATATCTTGAGGCCATCCCCCTCCCCTCTCTCTCTCTCTCTCTCTCTCTCTCTCTCTCTCTCTCTCTCTCTCTCTCTCTCTCTCTCTCTCTCTCTCTCTCTCTCTCTCTCTCTCTCTCTCTCTCTGTAGGAGGTGTGTGGCTTTGTGCCATGTGCGTGGCGGGTGTGTGTGTTGGCTCTGGGCTGTGTGCTGTCGGGGGGTCTGCTCGCTCTGCTGCTGCTCTGGATCCCCCAGTGGAGCGTGCGCTGGGCATGCGTGCCCGCACCCCTCCACCTGGCGTCTGTCCTGTTACTGCGCACCACCGTGAGTCACAGAGGGGTGTGGGCCTGGGGCGCTGTGCCCTTGTGTGTGCACATGCATGCGTGGACGTCAGAGCGGACCGCTACGCGTACTTGACGTGTGTTCATGGTTTCCGGTTTGTGCGAGTGAGTGTGCATGGGTGCGCTTGTGGCAGGCGGAGGCAGTACATGTGTCCATCTTCCCTTGTTTCTGTCTGTACTCCTGTGTCCGAGCAAGGGACAGGGGAAGGAATGTATTCTCAGCATTGTGTGGGGCAGCATTAGTGCAGCACACTCAAGGGGCCTTCACCTGAATCGCTCCTGTTAACTGTCAAATACTGGTTTTAACGTGCATCAGTCAAATAAACAACGCACTAGTAATTGTGCAATAATATTTTGTTTGTGTGTGCGTGTCTGTGATTTGTTTGTGTTAATGTCTTTCTCCGTCTGTTCCCCATAAACAAGGAAGACAGATAAAAAAAATGATACTAATGATGTAACTACCATTAACAGTGGCCCAGGGTAAGTTATATGGCATGCATCTGTTTGTCAGGATGAGTTTGGCCAGTATTTCCGGGTGTGGGTGCGGACGCTGCAGGTTCCTGAGGTGGACCCCCTTGGACTGGGTGTGGCAGCACAGGGGGCAGAGGTGGGACAAGAGAGCTGTAGCAAGCTGCTGGACAACACACACTCTCAGCAGGTACTCACAGAGATCACTTACACTCATATTCACACATGCACACACACGTGTATATGTATGTACACAAACACTATCTCATACTCACACACATATGTATGTCTATATACAAACATCACACACATACACACACACGTGTATATGTATATACACAAACACTATCTCATACTCGCACACATGCACACACACATGTATATGTCTATACACAAGCATCACATACTCACACGGGAACATACTGTAGGCTATATACACAAACACTATCTCATACTCGCACACATGCACACACACATGTATATGTCTATACACAAGCATCACATACTCACACGGGAACATACTGTAGGCTATATTCACAAACACTATCACATACTCACATTGGAAGTGGTGTGACAGTAGAGGATAGAGAAGGACCAGATGCTGATTTATATTTCACTTCCTTATTTTTCTGTGTCCGCTTCGGCAGGTGCGGTATTTCTGCTTGCAGTCAGTGGCGTACGTGTGGAACGCTGGGTATCAGGGCTTCACCCGTCTCACTGCCCTGGACTGTGGCATCCCACTGAAAGACTTCTACTGTCAGCATAGTTCAGGACTTCTGCCCAGTGTACAGCAATATAGGTGTGTATGTTCGCATATGTGTGGTTTTTGTGTGTGTGCACATTTATGTGTGTGTGTGTGTATGTTTGTGTGAGTGTGTGTGTGTGTGTGTGTGTGTGTGTGTTTTTGTGTTTGTGCATGTTTGTGTGTGTGCATTTGTGTGTGTGCACGTTTGTGTGTGTGTGTTTGTGTGCGTGTGTGTGTGTGTGTGTGTGTGTGTGTGTGTGTGTGTGTGTGTGTGTGTGTGTGCGCATGTTAGTTGGGCCACCAACAGCAGGTTGTTCAAAAATGATCAACAAACTAGATAATGAACTCAGCAGCGTTAGTCCGCTACGCTATCAGAGGCCCCTAGCAATTACATATTTACCTGTAGTAATGCAAAATTAATTTAGTTTCAATGATGATAATGATTCCTCTTCCCTGTGTGTGAATGCAGTGTCTGTATGTCTCTGACTGAATTACCTTTTCTCACCTAGCTGAATTCGTCTTTTATGTACACAAATTTCTCACCTAACTGAATTCGTCTTTTATGTACAAAAATTCTCACCTAGCTGAATTCGTATTTTATGTAAAGTACCGTATTCATATTTGGAGACGGTACTTTTGTGTACTTAATGTGTTGCTCTCTCTGTCTCAGGAGGCTGTTCTATGGAATCAATCAGATTGAAGTGAAAGTGCCTTCTATTCCCAAGCTACTCATCAAGGAGGTAAAGTAGACATTCTGGATCATTCTATTAGTGTGACCACCTCTGACCTGGTACTGTGTGTTTAGTCATGACCCAGTGCATGGAGCAAGCACCGCAAACCTTCGGGATAAATTTAAGTCTCAAAAACGGACAAAGCAAGGCAGAGCAAAGAATGTGTAGAATCTGAAGATGTGAAGGAAACTTCCATACGCTACTTCAGATGGCACAGACTTTTAAAAATACATTATTTAGTAATACATATCTTTTGTGTGTTTCGTGTGTCATACACCAGATATAGTTTTATATTTCAGAATTGGTAGTAAAAACAGACATTCCATTTAAACAAAAAAAAATACAAACCCTGTGTTTTACGCATTACACATTTAATGCAGCTTCCTGAACATGAACGTGTTAAAGGAACTACGCAGTTTTTTATATGTTGTTATTTTCCCAGATCACAATTTTTTTTCTATTCTTATTGTTAGACTTAGCAAAAAAAACGTAGCAAAAAAGAGTTAATAATGTGGGCAGACATATTACAATATGGTGATGATTATAGATCGTGAGCTATAGAGTTATGTAAATATTTTAATTTCCTGGTAGCGGTTAATAATGTTTTTTTATTGCATCTGACGTAACCCATAACCACAGAAATGTTCTGTTGCTAATATATCACTGGAAACATTTACTTCAGCAGCATGTATTCTCACCTAGGGTGTCAGTTGGGGTCAGAATACAGCATGCCCGTGATAGCTTGTTGTAACAGCTGCCAGACCATCCTGAATTAGAGGAAAGGTCATAAATATACTAGAGCCAGCAAGACTCGCACCCTGAATAAACGTGTCTCCCAAGACACTAAATAATGTCATGAGTTGTAAACATAGTTATGCGTGTGTGGTGTATCAGAAAACCCCATGATGCAACAAGTATTTTGTTGAAAGTCCAATGCTGCGGGTTAGGCCTGCTTTACTTTCCAATGGAAGTGTAAGCTCTTCTCCACCTAATAGGCCATACCCTGCTATGCAGATGTGCTCTTAAACCGGATAGTCAAGTGTTGTGAAACACAGCCTTGTACAGCAGCTATGCAGCAAATCCTGTGCTGCTCTTAGTCCTTTTCACCTTTTGAAATTCATGCCAGTTTTACTGTCGCTCTCCAATAATTTTAAAAAAACCACGGTAGATTGGTTAAAAACATATCAAAAACATAACTGACTGCAAGACTGCTCCACTCGATGCTTCCCCCGTTTTTAAAATTGAAATTCTAAAATGCCATTTCTAAGCCCATCGGGCTGCAACTGCAACGTAATCTGTCCATTCAGGAACGCGCAGGAAAGCAGGTGCATCCTCAGAAATGCATACAGCCAGCTAACTGCTTCTTCTATACATAATATAATATATGCCATTTAGCAGACAGTTTTATCCAGAGTGACTTACAGTAGTGAATGCATACATTTTTCAGTATATGTGGTCCCAATGAGAATTTAGCCCACAACCTAAGTGTTGTCAACGCCATGCTCTACCTACTGAGCCACACAGAACCACATAGATCCTTCCCCACCCTGAAGTTTGCCAGCTGAACTACATTTCAGGTGTATTACATGTTTTATGCACATCCAGCACCAAACATCCAGAAATATTATGAATGACATATGTTTTTTTAATGTGCATACTAGATACTATACTCAGTAGCCTTTCATATCCCATATGTATTAATCACTCACTCTGAATATATACAGCAAATGCATCTGAGAATGGAGAATCATGTGCAGGGGTGCTTTTCTTACAGAACTGAGTAGTTATGGTAGAAGAGGGTCACAAAATGTATTACAAAACCTACATATTTACATGCACATTTCTGGTATTTTATTCTCAGATTGTAAACTAAACCTTGAATGCTAGAATGCTGACTGATATTCCCAAGGATATCCTGTAATGGAGTTTGTAATCTGGCGATTTGTTCAGAAAAGGAATTACATGCTCCTTTGAATAAAAGCTGGCAGATATATTTTCTCAACCATATAAGTTGTTGAATCAATTTTACTTCTTTTTTTGTTGTACTATTCCTTTGTCCCCAATTTGGAATTGGTGATTGTGCCCCTCGCACACTGTGCAACCGTGCCTGCACAAAAAGCACCGCCAGTGAATATTTTACACCTAATAGTTAAGGGCATACATTTTTCGTCACCTCTGTCAGTCCTCCAACACCAAGAGGTCAGAGGAGGACTTTCTGAAGCTACTTGTTAAGCAATCAATGCATTATGATAATAAGTAATCATTCAATTACCACAAATGAGGTGCATATTGCAGTGTAGTAGACTAGTCAGCAGTTGGCGCTGCACACACTCACATGTATTCATACTGATTAATTAGTAAGTTGGCTTCTGCTTTCAATTGTGAAAATATGTCTGTTGACACTTCTGTCATGCCCGTCCTGGATTAATGAAACTGATATGTTGAATTTAGTGGGATTTTTAAACCAATATATTTTGAAATAGTTCTATAAAAACAATTGAAAGCAAAAGGAAAATGTTTTTTGGACAGCCTAAAGGCAAAATATGAATATAAAGAACAAAGTTGTTATTGATGGGATGCCATTTAAGGGAGCACAATATTTTATAATTTGGTGTTGAATTGAATCATTGTCAGATCATTTGTTGTTTCCTCTTTTATGGCTTGTCATAGAGGTGTAAAAACTTGTCCATAAGAGGAAACTGCCCTCTCTGAAACAACATGAATCTGTAGACTTTCACCCTTGCACCAACATTCAGATTGGTAGTTAATTGTATAATTTGTCATGTTCATGTGAGAAATTGCCACAAATTACTGAAAATAGAGTGCCTACAGTGACGCTTGAGGATCAGAAAGGAACCGCAGCTTCTTGAGAGAGATGGTGAAACACACGTCAATAAGGTGTCGAATTGATTTTTTTTTTGAAAAAAATATTTTATTTTCCAATTTTTCTCCCAATTTGGTAGTCAATTACCCGTGTGCTTAGTTCAATCCTCCTACTCCTATAGTTCGCTGCCGTAGTCCTGTGACCGGCAGTGACAAGGGCGTAGTGTTGCCTCCTCCGAGACAACACTCATCGTGCTGTCAACTGTAATTCCGGTACCCCAGAACCACTCCTATGCGCAGCGAACTGTGTGTGTCTCCTCCCTGGGGCGAACAGCCAATTGCTGCCCCGGTGGTACTCCCGGCCAGAGCCGACTCTGGCAGGATGGGGAATCAAACCCTGGTCTCCGTGGCGAGTGTCAAACGTTGTAACCACTGGACCATGCTGGAGGTGTTGAATTGATTTCTAACGTCTATCATGGCGTATTGTATTTAAGTTATTTCTTTCTTTTTACACGGTTAGACGTTTTGTATAACCTCTTCCTCACTTTATCAGTTGTGGTGCAAATATTCTATTGAAATTGAATTTTCAACGGCTTGAGTACTGATTTAGAACCAATAGCCACACATTATAATATTTCTGGGTTTACTGGGAAATAATCAACACACTCTCGACCAATCAGAATCAAGTATTTAACCAAGCTGTGGTATAACTATGTGTAAGGTGTCCATGTAGGAGATCTTATTAATTGTTTATATGGAACTTATCCTGTGAAATGCTGTCTGACAATAAGGGTTATCTGGCAGGAAACACATCATTACAGTCATATGACGTAGCAATCACACAAACATTCACCACACAGTATTGTGTGATATTAAAAAAAAGTATAAATAAGAACAAATATCAGTGGTACTTGTAACCTTGTAACTGTGTGAGGTTTACAGACATTACAGAAGTTAACTAAAATAATATCTGATTATGAATTCTCATTCTCTCCCTCTCTCTTCTCTTTTCCTCTGACAGGTGCTCAACCCTTTCTATATCTTCCAAGTCTTCAGTATTATTCTCTGGTCTCTGGACGATTATTATTACTACGCCTCAGCTATCTTAATGATGTCACTGCTATCTGTCTGTACCTCACTGTACACTGTCCGTAAGGTTAGTCTGTCTGCCTGTCTGTCTGTACCCTACTGTATACTGCCTGTATGGTTAGTGTATCTATTTATACTGTCCATGAGGTTAGTCTGTCTGTATGTCCATCAGTCTCTACCCCACAGTGAAGAATTAATTTGAACATCTGTGACACCTTTGTCTGTTTGTGTGTGTGTATTTGTGTGTGGTTTCCTTCAGTGTCATATAGTACTCATATAGTACAGACACATATAGTATGTGTCTTTGTGTGTTGTGGGTCTGTGTGTGTCAATACAGACTTGTTCTTGATTTTTGGTCCTTTCATGTCTGATGTAGACCAAGGTTACGACTCCGGACGAGACAGAATGACCATTTGTCTGGATAAACTATCATTTTAGTGTTGTTCAGGGTGGACATATTACATCTACCCGTACAGTCCAAATAGGTCCTCTCAGTGAATCATCACAAGAATAACGAAATGAACTCTCAGGAACAGAAAGATAGATTTTTAAAGTGAATTCAAAATTCTCCTCTCATATTTTAGACAAATGGAATTACCGCTAATTAAGTTCAACACTGGACTGTTATTTTATTCTGGATTATATTTATTTATCTGTTTTCCCCTAAATTGTACCCATAAATGGAGTCATGCAGTCATTCAGTCGGGAGTTCACTTCATGTGCAGCTGGCTCAGGCAGACTGCAGGTGACTGACTGACCAGAGGGGTTGCCTTTGTTCAATGAAACGGGGACGATACTGCCAACTGTAACCATTCCCCCCCACCACCCCCTTCCTTGGTGACACTATGGCTAATCAATCTTAATATTTATTCATTTTTAACAAAACAATCACATAGTAAAACTAAAGATTTGATGGAGCAACTACATAACTACAGCATTATTTGCAGTTGGCTTTGATATTATTTTCTTCCTAGTGCAGAAGTTTGATTTTGAATATTTATGCCAGTGGTACCTCACGTGTACATCACGTCTTTGATTGGCTCAGGAACCATGCAACATGTCTTCAGGGTTCTGCATGTAAAATCCTGGAAGACAGGTCCTGTGATCTCCCATCCGTTTCCCATTACCTTATTACTGCACATTGACCGACCATTGACATTGTTCAGGTACCAAAATCCATCTCCTCTGCAGTCATTAGCTTGGCTTGCACTTCCTCCAACTATTTCACTCTGGGTTTGCATCTGCAGTATGTGTAAATCTTTGTGCACATCACTGTCTTTGTTTGTTTCTGTACTGCTCTGTATTCCTGGGTATCTTTGTGGGATTACCCTCCTGTCTACTTAGCTACTTAATTTAATCGTCTATGTCTGCAACTATGTCTGCAACTATGTCTGCGTATGTTTGTGTGTCTGTGTCTATTCCATATTTGTAGAGGTCTCTGTGCTCGTCTTTGAATGCCTCTGGTTCTCTGTCCAACTGTTTCTCTGTCTGTCTGTCTATCTGTTTGTTTGTATATCTGTGTGTCTGTCTGTCTCTCTCCCACAGCAATACATCCTGCTCCATGACATGGTGTCCGCCCACAATGTGGTGCGGTGTACCATCTACAGAGGAAACCAGGGTAAGACAGGTCCACAAAATAAGACTGTCCTACATAATTGTCCATTTTAGCTCACTGTCATGCAGGGCTTCTCAATTGTGGTCCCAGAGGGCCTTAATCCAGCAAGTTCTCCACTCCAGTTTTATAAACTCATTACAGAGATTAAGGAACTCTTTCATGAAGGTGGTTAAAAGCCATGCGGGTTCATTTTGTGGGGGGGAATCCCAGAGGAATAGTGTAACAAGTGTATCCAGTGAATACAAATCTGCTGTGCAAGGGCCATTCAAGCTCTTTCATCTTAACACTGGTGGTTTTATTTTCAAGCGCTTTTTGATATTTTTCTTACAAAGAATTAAAAATTAATTTTAAGCTACAATCATACATATGTTAAATTGTGTCATGGGGGCTACAGGCTCATCCATTAAAGGCACTGTTTAAGGAAGCCTCTTTCATGGAATCCTGGTGGTTAAAAAGCGTTGCCCAGGGAAGGAGGGAAGGAGGGATTCAGTTGTCCGGGTTGTCCATGTTCATTCAGATTGCCAGTGGGTGGCTGGCATCATGTATTTTTGAGCATAGCGCATGCTTGTCTACGCTCTCCTGAAATGACAGCAGAGGTTGCAGTGAGTGTGGCTACATTATAAAAATCATAATAAATTAATAAATACAATTATTTATCTGTGGTAAATTGTTGTTAATATTTCAGATAGGAGCCCTTGGTGCCCTTTAATTGCTCATGTTGAGTGAAAACCTGCAGACCCTGTGACTGTCCAAGCTTAGGGTTGAGTACTAGTCTTTGTCTCACTCTCTCCTGCAGACACTGAAGAGATCCTTTCCACAGACCTGGTACCTGGTGATGTCATGGTGATTCCAGCCAATGGCATAATGATGCCCTGCGATGCGGCTTTGATAGGCGGGACCTGCATTGTCAACGAGAGCATGCTGACGGGTAAGCCTTGATCATAACTTTTCTCTAATTATGACACTAGGGGTGAGTCATAGTATTCAGAACTATTTAGAGCAGACGGTGAGGTGCTTATTCCCACATGTAATGCAATCGTCACTGAGTCACTATGGACTTGTAAACGGACTGTACTACTGTGATGATCCTCAGGGGAGAGTGTGCCGGTAACCAAGACCCAACTGCCGCTGTCCCCCTGTGGCGGTGAATCGAATGGGGCCCCCCAGGAGCCCCTATATGACCCAGAGGAGCACCGCAGACACACGCTGTTCTGCGGCACACAGGTCATCCAGACACGCTACTACAGTGGAGAGAGGGTCCGAGCTGTGGTCATCCGCACAGGTGTGTGTGTGAAGGTACAGGAAACTGCCAAAATAAAGTATCTTAATAGGGTGTAGGGCCACCATAGAGCCACCAAAACAGATTCAGTGCACCTTGGCATAGATTCTACAAGTGTTTGGAACTCTATAAGTGTCTGCAACACCATTCTTCCATGAGAAATTCCATCATTTGGTGTTGTGTTGATGGTGGTCGAAAACTTTGTCTCAGGCGCCACTCCAGAATCTTCCATAAGTGTCCATCAGGGTTGAAATTTGGTGACTTGAGATTTCGTGCTCATCAAACCATTCAGTTACCACTCGTGCCCTGTGGATGGGAGCATTGTCATCCTGGAAGAGACCACTCCCTCCCACCATAGGATGAAGGTGATCACTCAGAATGGCTTTGTATTTGTTACCATTTACCTTGCATTCCTAAGGGATTGAGTGGACCTAAACCATGCTAGGAAAATGCACCCCACACCATTACAGAGCCGCCAGAACCCTTCACCATGGGAAACAAGCATTCAGGCCTGTAGGTTTCTTCTGGCATGCACTACGCATGCACTCATCCGGTTGTTGAGAACAGGGTGAAGGATGACTCATCTGAGCATATGACTTTTTTCCACTGTTCAGTAGACCACTGCCAGTGTTCTTTGCACCACTTCACTTGCAAACGCGCATTTTTAGATGTAATAAGGGGTTTAAGCACTGCAACCCGATTATAATATCCCTCTCTGTGAAGACAGACTGTTCTTGAGGAAACTGTCTGCCTGCTTAGACTTCCATGCCAATATCACCTCAGCCACTGTTTCTCGTGAAACATCAGCAAGTCTTTGTCACAAACGTGCCCCAACAATCACCCCTCTTTCAAAGTTACTGAGATCTCTTCTTCTAGACCTGGTAGCCAAAATAGTGGGCAACTGGGCCTCCTCAGCATTTTTATACATGACCCTAAGAATGATGGGATGTTAATTGCTTAATGAACTCAGGAACCACACCTGTGTGGAAGCACCTGCTTTCAATATACTTTGTACCCCTAATTTGCTCAAGTGTTTCCTTTATTTTGGCAGTTACCTGTTTGTCACCAGTGTATAAGAAGCTTGGACTGGTGTCCCTCAGCATTTTAGCTGCAAGGTGTTGTTCTGTCATCTGATTTCATGTATTTTACAATTACATTCATGTTACATGATGTCCTTGTACGTCAGGTTCATCTCTATGCACCTGTCTGTTCGGACACACAACGGACTTGTGTGTGTGTCGTGGTCATGAGTGCATATGAATGGTTCTCTCCTTCTCCACCAGGGTTCTCCACAGTGAAGGGTCAGCTGGTGAGGTCCATTCTGTACCCAAAGCCGTCAGACTTCAGGCTGTACCGAGATGCCATCCGCTTTCTGCTGGGGCTGGTGTGTGTGGCGGCCGGGGGCATGGCCTACTCCATCTACATCAGCGCCTCCAAGGGGGTGAGAGTGAGGGGAGGGAGGAACAGGGGCTGGGTTTACCCTCAACAGGGTGGGGAGGGGGGGGCGAGAGAGAGAGAGAGAAACTATAGTAAGAATGCCACTTGTGTTTGTTAAATAACACAAATTCCAAATGGCTAATCCTTTTTGAAAATGTTATGTTGTAGCTTTGGTATATCTCTGGTGTATATTGCTATCTCTTCTTCTCTCTCTCTCTCTCTCTCTCCGTCTGTCCCTCAGGAGTCAGTGGGGCGGATCCTTGTGGAGGCCCTGGACATCATCACCATCACGGTGCCACCAGCGCTGCCCGCTGCCATGACCGCTGGGATTGTGTATGCCCAGCACCGTCTCCGGAAAAAGGGCATCTTCTGCACTAGCCCTCAGAGGATCAACACGAGCGGTCAGATCAACCTGGTCTGCTTCGACAAGGTACGCCTAACCTGGTCAACTCAACCTGGTCTGCTTCGACAAGGTACGCTTAACCTGGTCAACTCAACCTGGTCTGCTTCGACATAGTTGCCTGGCCAACTCAACCTGGTCTGCTTCGACAAGGTTAGGCTCCTGACACAACCCACATAGGGGAAGCAAGGGAATAACAACGTTCCATTGCAGTGGGACGTAGTTCACCGTCGTAGTTGGAATACACATTTTGTGGTTTGGATTACCTGTGTGCAAATTATCTAGAAAGCAGATCATTATACAGGACAGGTATAATTATTTGCAGATCTGGTAATAACCTGATTTTATTCAATGGTTTTAGATTAGTTTTTTACTGGTGAAATTGTTTCATTCTGTGTTAATTCCATGCTGAAGAGCACAGCAGCATAATGCCTTGCTACTATCCTCTTGTCACTGGGCTGCCACATAGTGGCAACATAGTTACTACAGATGGGTAGGAGATGAGCACAGAGCCACATAAGAAAGGAAGCTAATCAGGAATGGTGGACAGCCAGTCCAATTGCTCACTGTGATTTTGTGTTTAGGCTGGTGTGTGGATGTCAGCACTTACTGTGTCTTTATGTTCAGACTGGCACTCTGACTGAGGAAGGCCTTGACCTGTGGGGAGTCCAGAGAGTTCGGGACAGGAGGTGTGTGTGTGTATGTGATGTGAGAGAGAGAGAGAGAGAGAGAGAGTATATTTGTGTGTGTGTGTCTGTGTGTGAGAAAGTCTGTGAGTCCTGCTCAGGGTTTGTGTGCCACAAGGAATTCGGCTTCAATAGTCTTGAATGGAGAGTTTATCCTGTGCCTTTTCTGCAGGTTCAGTCCTCCAGAGCAGGAGGTGGCAGTAGAAGGCCAGTCTCATTCTCCTTTCCTGGTTGCTATGGCATCCTGCCATTCCCTGACTCGCATTGAGGGACGGTTGACTGGGGACCCTCTCGATATCAAGATGTTTGAGGCCACAGGCTGGGTAAGAAGCCCACTGCCCTAGCAACTCAACTGCTGGTGTTGTGTAAGCTCTGCTGGCTCTTACTGCTACTTCTCTGTGTGTCCCTGCTCCATTCTCAGGTTTTGGAGGAGCCCAGCCCTGACGAGACCTCCAATCACGACCTCATCATGCCCACTGTGGTCCGACCCACTAATCCTTCCCCACTGGCAACACCTCCCTGTCAGGAGCAGGACCCGGTGAGACCTTGGTCACTAACTCACACTGGCACTCCAACACTCTTACATGTTTTCAGAAAGAAATTAGAATATCTTTCACATATTGTCAAAGTATATTATACTTGTAAGTATATTATAAGTAAGCTGTATTCAACAGCTTATACACACTCTGCTGTACAAATTCCCTTCGTTGAACAATTCATATGTACCAATCTTGTCAATCTTTTGATTTTTTTTTCCTGCTAGGATATCAGAGAATTGATGGTATGTAACTCATTCATTCCTTTCTACCGAGAGTGCATTTAGAAAACCATGGTACATTTCCTTTGTGTAATTGTGCAATAAACTCTTTTACATAAACTCCATCCTTTTCAGCTCATATATTGCACCCTTTCCCTCTTTGTCTCCCTTGCTTGCCAAGTCCATATCTATTTCTGCTTCCCTCCCTTTTTCTCTCCTCTCCCAGGGCCGATATGAGGTGGGGGTGCTGGCTCAGTTCCCCTTCTCCTCCTGTCTGCAGCGCATGAGTGTGGTGACCCGCATCTTGGGGGAGCGCAGGCTGCGGGCCTATCTGAAGGGGGCGCCAGAGACAGTGGTCCGCCTATGCCGCCCAGACACAGGTGATAGGGGGGGTAGAGACTGGGGACAGACCTAAGTGGGGTCAGTGTGTACACACAGACACAACAGCCTTTGAAGTGCTCAGGACAGTGGGTGGATAGCATGTCTGACATGTGTCAGGGATGAGTTTTGCTAATAAACCAATGGTCAGTTACATCTTCTGATGAATCATGATCTTGTGTAGGTATGACTCCAGTTTGAGGCAATGCTTCAAGCCAACTCAAATCAGTGACCTATAACATAAGGCGGGCTAAAAATTGGTAGTACCAATCATATTGCAAGAAACCATTCTGAAGAAACAGTAACTAACTTTTCCAGACACTCTAAAGAGAAAGTGTCTGTGGCCAAGACTACTCACTGAATGAGTGACGTGTGTTAAATAATGACAGTGCCAACGGACTTCTGGGAGGTGCTGGACAGTTACACTCGGCAGGGTCTGAGAGTGATCGCACTGGCTCATCGTCAGCTCGAACCCAAGTTCACCTGGCATCGCCTGCACACCATGAACCGGTCAGTGTACCTGGCTTTCTTTACCCCATTCCCTCTCCTCACTGTGTTCAGCGTTAGTCTTAAAGGAGCACTCAGACAAAAATCCCTCATTTTCATTTCCTGATTTCATCTTGTCGATCCATCCAGCATGGCGCTGTTGATACTTTTGCATTAAAGTCTGTTTCCCTGTGAGCCGTGAGCGTACAAATGGCAAATATAATGGGAGTCCATTGTCAAATAACAAACTACACACCAAAATAAATCAGACTAACTTCTAATGTATTTTCTGGCCAAGCATTGACATTATAAGAATTAAATAAAGATTAATGTTGGTCTTTATTTTTTTAATGCAATACTAGTGAAGCAACCAATGTTGTTGACAGCAAGCAAGGAAATTGAAATTTGTGTTGTTTGGCTCATTTGTGTTCTTTGTATTCAGCTTAATTTTACATTCTTTATTGATATGACATATTTACATGTCACCTTTAACAATAACACACAACAATCAACATTATATTTTGGAATAACACATGATAAAAATGAACTATTACATTTGACAGGCTTGATCGATGTGCCCATGTTAATGTATAGCTTTCTCTCCCACTCTGTCTGTCAGTGAGGTGATTGAGTGTGAGATGGAGTTTCTGGGTCTGCTGATCCTGCAGAATAAACTGAAACCCCAGACAGTGCCGGTGTTGGCCGAGCTCCACCGAGCCCATATCCGCACCGTCATGGTGACAGGTGAGTGCACATGATGTGCACATTGCCATCGCAGTGGTAAAATGAATCCCTCCATGTCACAGAGTAAAAGTACATTTTGTCCACTGGTTACAACGTTCCACACTGGCCACGGCGACCAGGGTTCGATTCCGCGTCGCGCCAGAGTCAGTTCTGGCCGGGAGTGCCACCGGGGGCAGCGATTGGCTGTCCGCCCCAGGGAGGGGGGAGGGAAGCTGACAGGACGTTCACTGCGCACAGGAGTGGCCCTGTAGTACCGGGTCACGGTTGACGGCCTGGCGGGTGCCGTCTCGGAGGAGACTTCGTCACTACCGGTCACAGGACTACGACAGTGAACTCACATTACTAGGGGGGGATTGACTTGAAAGATAGCAGGTGTAATTGGCTACAAAATTGGGAGAAATGGGAGAAAATCTGAAACAAAATCTTTAAAAAACTATTTAAGTACATTTTGAATAATCAAATTGAATTGAATCTTGTGATAAATATATCTGCTCTTTTCAGGTGATAGCATGCTGACAGCGGTCTCTGTGGCAAGGGAGTGTGGTCTCATCCCACCCCACACGCAGGTGATCATCACTGAGGCTCTGCCCCCTCGGGAGGGCCAGCCAGCCACCGTGTCCTGGAGCTACAGCCAGGATAGCCCCCATGCTCAGCGCCAGCTCTCCGCCACGGCCACTCAGGAGACCCGGGTCAGCGTGGGGCCGCAGCAGCTCCCCGCCCAGCCAAACTACCACTTTGCCATGAGCGGCCGCACCTTCGCCATCATCCTGGAGCACTTCTCAGAGCTGCTGCCCAAGGTGAGGCCCTTGGCCTGAGAGATACCTATATGCTACAAACATGCCTACAGCACACAGTAAGATAAGATCCCTCCTACAGTTAGCCTTTTTATTCTACCTTGTGGCCAATTTTGAACCCACTGCACCTTGTTATTCCTACTGAATTAAGTTTGACAATGACATTGTGAAATGCTTTTTGTGAATTTGATATTGTGTGTTGTTGCTGTGTGGGCAGTTGTTGCTGTGTGGGACGGTATATGCCAGAATGGCCCCTGATCAGAAAACACAGCTTGTGGAAGAGCTGCAGAAAGTAGAGTGAGTTTCTCTGAATCCCACAGAAGAATATCTTGAAACATTCAAACAAAGACACTGCACACTGACACCTGCTGATACAGAACTCACAGATTCATACTGATGCAAAACACTGAGCCACTTAGATACAGATATCAATATTCACAGATACGTAAAGATAGTGAGACACACAAATACAGGGCACACTGATACACTAACCTATATTGAGATTAACTAGCACATGACATTAAACAATGCACAAAGATGGGGATACACACACATTGTTACTCGTAGACACAGAGACTCTCTTTGACTCTGCGTATCTGTCTATCACTCGCAGCTATTATGTGGCAATGTGTGGAGATGGAGCCAATGACTGTGGGGTAAGACACTCGACCCAATTTGTCTGTCTGTCTGTCTATCCGTCCGTCTTTCTTTCTCTATCGTAGCAAATGTGTTCTTTATCACTTTCAATTTCACAATCACAGGACAGTGTATTCATATTGGCTCTCACCCAGCTAACGCCTAACATTTCAACAACAGTCCTTGTATATTGCGCCCAAACAGCATTATGACGTTGTTTCAACAAGGCAACATTGTAAGAATGGTAGGTGGAGGACTATAACTATGTGTATGTGTAATGTGCATTCTCTGCTGCCAGGCCTTGAAGAGAGCCCACACAGGTATCTCTCTTTCTGAGCTGGAGGCATCTGTGGCCTCTCCGTTTACCTCTCGAACCCCGGACATCTCATGTGTACCACACCTCATCAGGTAAAGGCGCTGAACTGTCTCCACCTCAATTTGAAAGGATGCCTGCACCGGCATTATGTGTGCTCTGTTATTCTTTTTTATGTATTATTTATTTATTTGGCAAATTCCTGTATCCATGGCAAATTACCAATATTTAGAAGATACAAGGTAACAATTGTGTTTTGTGCTGTACGCCAGATCTGTGGTGAGCTGACACAAAATGGCTGCTGTAAATTACTCAGGTAGATACTGAAAAGGCTGTATGCATATTGAAAGAGAGAAATGATTTTCCCTGAAAAAGGCGATGACCAACCAGACTTTAATATACTGTCATTCATTTCTATTTTAATCTGTTAAAGTCAGTCTTTGAAACTGTGAATGTAAAATATAGAACTTTTGAACAGAAACGAATGACATTTCTATGTTTTCCAGAGAGGGAAGGGCAGCACTAGTGACCTCCTTCTGTGTGTTCAAGTTCATGGCCCTCTACAGCATTATCCAGTACTTGTGTGTGCTGCTACTCTACTCTGTGAGTCACTGATCCTTTACACACGCAGTCACTCTGGTGATTTACACACATAGTACACATGCGCATACATTGTACGTGTACCCACGTATGTGCATGTATACACCCCCCCCACACATGCACATACATTTTCACATATATGCACTCTCACGTCAGCATGTCTCTCTCTCTCAAGTATTGTGTACATTTTAACTCATGAATATGACACATGAACATTGTATTTCTAATAATGCTAATGGTAATGGTAAAAATAAATAAATATACTTTTTTTTTTTTTACTAATAAAAATTATTCTTATATTTATAACATATTATATATCTATAGTTCAGAGATAGCATCAGTGTTGGGTGGTTACTCACCCACTCTGTCTCTGTCTCTCTCTCACACACACATACCCACACACACATGCGCTGTCTTGCATAATTATGCACATAAAAATCACACACTGCACTCACATTATGCATGCTCATCACACAGTTTTACCCTTTGTCCGTTTGTGAGAATGTTGTACGTTTAAAAGTGCTGTGTTAATCTCTGTTTTTCAGATCCTCAGTAACATGGGAGATTCTCAGTATCTGTTCATTGACATCGCCATTATCATGTCTTTGGCTTTTACCAGTAAGTGCTGTGATAACAGTCCCACCTGCATTGACTATGCGCAGCAGAGCCCTACCCAGGATGCCTATCTCCTTGCAGTGACTTACCATTATAACCATGTCATTAAAATGACTGACATATTCTGATAGCACTCACTGGATTGATTGATGCACAGACTCACACAGTATTGATGACAGAAAATGAAGTGGGCACACAGATGCACTGATACACTGACTGGCATACACAATTTCAAGGTCTAACATCAAGTGGCTGTATAATCCGAGTTATGACACCTTTCTCTTACCCCACATCTCTCTCTCTCTCTCTCTCTCTCTTCTTTCGTACAGTGAGTCTCAGCCCTGCCTGGAAGGAGTTAGTGGCGCAGCGGCCCCCCTCCTCCCTCCTCTCTCCCTCTCTGCTGATTTCTGTCATCGGGCAGATCTTACTGGCTCTCTCCTTCCAGACAACCACCTTCCTGCTGGCCCACACATAGTGAGAGAAGGAGGGGAAAATGGAGAGGGAGGTGGGGGAAAGAGAGAAAGGGGAAAGGGTATGGAGAGCTAGAGAGTTCAGCGGTGAGGAAGGGACAATGAGGATAAGGGAAGTAGAGGAACCTTAGTAATGTTGTTCATTGCTACTGATTTTGAGACTATGGAGGGGGAATGTATGCATTAACGTACTGGTGTGTGTACTGTATCTGCTTATATCTGAACTCCACACACAGCACCTGTGAGTCTGCCCAGAATGAGACCCACCCCTCTGATTGGCTGGTCGGGAACCTGTCAGGGGTGACAGCCAATGGGACTGGGATGCTGGCGGGTGAGGAGGAGGAGGAGGAGTCTCACAACATCCAGAATCTACAGAACACCAGCCTTTTCTTCGTATCCGGCTGCCAGTACCTCACTGTGGCTCTGGTCTTCAACAAAGGACCTCCATTCAGACAGCCCCTCTACACCAACTGTGAGCCCCACAAAGTTAATACAGGAAGTACAATGTGCTACATTGAGGAATTCTATACACAGTGCATACTGCATATCACACAGCTCAACAGAATATAGCACCATCCAAACATGCAGCTGTTCAGTTTGATTCACATACTTCAGGACTTACATTACATTATTCATGCAATGGATGGAGGATGACTAGCGTGTAGTGAACAGCACTGCATTAAGATCGACTAAGGTACTGATACTGAGAGTGTATCTGCTTCTCCGTGACTCCTCTGCTGCAGATCTGTTTGTGCTGTGCATCCTGTCCTCCTACTGTTTTCTGATTGTCACGCTGCTCTACCCTGTACCAGCCCTGCAGGATTTCTTCCAGGTCAGTGTGAACTTGCGTGCGCGCATGTGTGTGTGTGTGTGTGTGTGCATGCATGCATGAATGTGTGTGTGTGTGCAAGTGCGTGCATATGCTTGTGCATGTTTGTGTGCGTGTTAACCCCTCTCTCCATGTCTCTCTCAGCTGGTGTGTATACCTATGGAGTGGCGATTGACGCTGCTGGGCCTGATCATTGTAAACTTGATCCTGGCCTTCACACTGGAGGTGACCAATGTTTCTGTGCATTCATTAGCAGGAGTAGAGTATCAATATAAAACAATATTTCGCACTATAATATGATATAAGACAGCTATTCAGTTGTGTAACCGTACAGCATACTGTAATGTAATTATTTACTGTTACCATTATACAGCACCATAATGTCATCTTTGTGGTAGAGCACCGTAACACAGTGATTGCGGGGTCTGTGGTACAGGTGTTGTGTTACAAGTTTAATTCACTGTAATCAACATAACCCAAAGCCTCTCTCTCTCTCTCAAAGAGCATCATCATAGACTGCAAAGAGATGTGGCAGAGACAGTGCACTGGTCAGAAGCTGCAAGAGCCACACACCGACTTGCACTGTCCACAGGTAATAGAACCGATCAGCAAATTGCCATGCGCCGTCCTTTCTGCACAGGAAGAGTCACTGTGACACCACCAAATACAGATGCCTTAAGAGATGCTCTTTACGTCTTACTTCAGATGGAAGTGGACGGAATGTCATTGCAGCACAGTCCCCACCGTTGCTGTTGCCGCAGTTCCCACCCTCCCAGAGCCCGGTACCAGCGTCTGGCCCAAGAACTCCTACTGGACCCTGACTGGCCTCCCCACCCCAGCTCTAAAATAAAACCTCCCACCTGCCCTGAAAATAGCATTGTCCAGGGCCAAGCACCTCAGACAACTCCACTCTGATTAACTGTGACCACAGAGGCTGGGCAGGGCCAGCTCTGGGAAAGTGTCATAGGTCCCCAAAAGCTTAATTGTGCTTGTGATTCAGTTCTTTATGGGAGTGACAATGTGTATGATTAGTATCCTTATTGATATGGTGCCAAATTCTCCAATGTCCCCAAGATGCTGTCAAAAATAAATGCATCTTTGCAATGACTTGAATGAACAAGTCACAAGGAAAGGTGCCAATGTATTCCTCTTTAGAGTTTTATCTGGCCATCAGACAAAAATTACAGATATGCCGTATTTTATGGGAATACGAATGCAATCCCCACCATTACAGTAATACAAGTTGTATGTGTATGCCTGCGTATATATGCATATATATATGTGTGCATATGTGTGTGTATGTGTGTGTATGTGTGTGTGTGTGTGTGTGTGTGTGTGTGTGTGTGTGTGTGTGTGTGTGTGTGTGTGTCAGAGACATAGAGATAGAGATAAATTAATGAGAGTAACTGAAAGAGAACAAAGGATATATTATCCTATATTATTATATTCTATGTAAACGGTGTGAGTTCTTATGCATCTGTCATGACTATCCAGATGTGTCTGAATAATTATTTCATAGCTAATGTAGAAGAGGTACATTTGAAACCATTGTGGATTTCCAGTTATTTATAGAACTGAAAAACAGCACAGTTTTTGTAGTATGGTTTTCCTATTAAGATTTCAGAGTGGTTTTCACTTTAAATCAGCCTTTCTGTTGAACAGACTTGCTGCCTAAACACCTTCTCCTGGTTGCTTTTCAAGATGTTTATTTGAGCATGCATGTATATTTTTGGCAGATAATCTAATATATGTCAATGTATATAAGAAGACCTGATATGGCATAAATAAATTTGTAACTTATGAACCAATGTGTTGCTACTGTTCGTTTCTTAACAGATGACTGCTGAGTCAATGTTTTTATTCATATTACCGGAGTACCGCGGGGTATGGTAATTTCAGTAAAATTATGTAATGAAAGTACAGTATCTATGGGGAGTAATGTAGTAGTATAGTACGGAGTGGTTAAAAAAGCCACATGTGGAGTCTGGGCCAGAATAATACCTTTGCATAAGTCTGCGTTATTTGCAAGTCTATACAGTTCCGTGTGTGCAAAGAGCAATAATTCTAAAAGCAAGAAAAACTAATTTTGTATGATTATTATCAGGAGTTCGCGCTAGAATCATATTTGTCAATCATGTGTCAAGACCGAGCCAATATATAAGCACCAAAAATTATGTAACTGGTTCAGGGTCAATCCTTCGCGCATTAATATCGACAACGCCGTTTGAAACCATAGAAACAAACTTACCACAAGGGTTCCGGGACAATAAAAGATGGAGGCTTTAGAGGAGGGAATTTTAAATGTAAAGCGTTAGCGAAGTGTTAAAGGTGCAGCTAACAGGCATCTATCGTGCGGGGAAGGACTTCAAACGTCTTTGTTTTCTTATGTTGGAGTGTCATTTGTTTTATAGTACCATTTGGGAATGATGCACTTTTAAACGGTAATCTTAAATCAATGCCGATTATCCTAGCTAACTTCTTTAGCTAGCTAGCTAGCTAGCTAGGCACCTAACGTTAGTCGGCGTAATGTGCTAATGTTAGCAGCTAAATGAGCTGTAATTAAGATGCAAGGTGATTTGGGAAACAGTCACCCATCTCTATGTTACCAAAAATACTGTTCTCAACTAGCTAGCTGGCATTCGCTAATTTAGTTCAGGAAATTAGCTAGCTGAATGTCATGAATAGTTGCTTGTTCTAAAGCTAGCGTTAGTTGAGAAGCTTGACATGTTCATCGTTACTTTATTTGCTTTAACGTTACCGTGTTCGCTTTCTACCATTAGCGAATGTAAGCTTAAATAACATTTACATGTAGCTAGCGCTAGCTAACATTTACATTTTAGCCATTTATCAGACGCTCTTATCCAGAGCGACATACACAGTTTACATTTCTTTACATACAATCCATTTATACAGCTGAATATTTTACTGAAGCAATTCAGGTTAAGTACCTTGCTCAACCGCACTGTCCCCAGACTGTGAACTTATCTGCGTGCAAGCTAGTCTATCTGTAAAATAAGTTGTGTTTGTGCCATCTCAAACTGAAAACGAACTTGTTTTACGTCGTTTTATATACTCTTGTTCATAGGCTTACTTCGAACTAGCTATCGTATTGGGCTGATCTACTGGAGAACTGTGAGAAAATGACAAAGGTGGGCCCTCGACAGCAATGTCCTCTGGTGGCTGGCGACCCCGACAGCCAACCTATTCCTCAACCTCCTCCGGTCCCCATGGGATATAGTAGCCTTGTGAGGCGCCCGGACCTAGACCTTGCCCTCACCCCTGACAGAGTGGGCACAGAAGCGGGCATCCTGAAGAGAGGGCGAGGAGGAAAGCAGGCACAGAGACAGGTTAGTCCTGAAGAAACCAGACATATCAGAGACCGGTCAACCCTGAGGGAGACCAACACAGGACATATCTGTCAAAAACGGTGGGTTATAGCTACATCTTTTTAATCAGCACACACTGGGTGTTTCTAAACACATGGTTGACAGTTGTACGTAAGGTTAGGCCAACAAGATATCCCTGACACAGAACTGGCAAGCAGCCAGACTTTGACGGAAACACATGCGTAATACAAAAATGAGTATATTGGTTGCTAAAGAAGTAAAAGTACTACATTCATAAATGATCCACATGCAACGTTTTTCAGTAAAGATTAAAGACGAAAGATTCAAACAGTTTGGTCTTCATATATTCCTTTTTTATATCCATTTTTACATTTTGTTGGTTCTTGGGGTAGTTTGGGTCAGATTGGGGAGAAGGGTTTAGGATGTGCCTGTGTATAAAAACAGAAAATTATCCTGTGTCTTGAACCCCATTTCCTGTATCCTAAATTTAAATATCCAATTTTCAGGTGCGTTTTGATGTCAGCCCAAGATCTAAGGTCATAGCAATTAACCCATCTGGAGTATCAGGGGAAGAGGCTGTTGCCATCACTGTCACTGGCGAGCCAAGCTGTAGCCGCCCGGTACTAGAGCCTTTCCACGGGACTGTAAAAGGCAAAGATATCAAAGGTTTCAGAAAGCTTCTCTCGTCTTTGCCAATGTTACTTTACCTGCTATTGGGCATGTAAATAATGGAATAATAATAAAGGAATGTTTTGTAACAATTCTGAGAATTTAATCTAGAATGTTTTTTGTCTGCCTGTATTTTACAGGCAAAAAGAGTCACAAGAAACGGAGAAACCCACAACCAAGGGCAAGGAAGTCATCCGCTGATGGACAGTCTGAGGTCCCGATCGAGGGGCAGTCTGGGGTGCTCTGTGAGGGAGTGGAGCTGAACACCACACTCGCACTCAAGGTGGAGCTGGAGGAGTTGGCAGAAGCTGCCTTTGACTCCAGGAAAGCAGTGCAGCAGCAGCTGAATAAATCCACACACACCAAGAACAACATCGCCATCCGAGCTACTGAAGGTGAGAGGGAGGGAGAGGAGGGAGGTTGGTAAAAGGAGTGAGAGGCAGGAAAAGGAAGCCGTAAGAAGGTATCTGATTCATCTGGTTGGGGAAATATCGAGCTGTGAAGAGAAGGAAGGGTTGAGAAGTATCAGACTTTAGCCCAAAACCACCAGTTTGAACCTTTTTACATGTTTGGAGAAACCCAATAGTTTTAAAGCTGCAGCAGTGAGACTGATGCATGGTACTGTGGAGAGACTTTTTAGGTGCTATGTTTGCAAATGAAATGTTTGTGTATCACATCCCTCTCTCTTACCCTCAGGAGTAAACATCCCTCGCTCTCAGCATCTGTACCAGGCACTTGTCAGTGTCAGTGTGTCGGAGGACCAGCTGATCAGCCAGGCTCTGCGTGATAGGCTGACACTGGTCCCACCCAAACACAGTCACAGGAACCAGGTCAGGGCTACAGTAGCTTAAGACATCTCACTTTTTTCAAGTCACTGAAGGAAATTGAAGGAATAATGTTTCAGGCAACATAGGCGATCGACATATTGTAAAAAATATTTTTCAATTCAGCTCATTGTGATGTAAGAATAGCTTAAAATCTTCAAGTGAAAAGTGCTATGGATTCCGATATACAACATGTCACCTGAAGCATAAACCTTCCTTCCTGTGTGCAAATTCAGGAGAGTCCAGCAGAGGGCCCCAACCTCCTTGCCTTCTACAGCCCCGGAGAGCTGCTCCGAGAGTCTCCACTTCTCCCGGGAGATGAGGTGCAGCAGTCTCAGCCCCGCCCTGTGCCACGTCCCGCTCATGCAACCTTTGACCTCTATCACAGACACAGGCAGTGGGAGGCCTGACACACGCACACGATTGGACCATGGAACACTGTCGTAGTCAGGGAATTAAACTCCCACTGGCTGTGTCCTTTAAGGCCCTGGAACAGAGAATGGACAAGGTTAAAACAAGTTTTAAATTGATTGCATTGGTTAAATTAAAAATGAAGATTCAATGATAATTTACCAATAAGTAAAATTAAATTATAAATTATTTGAAAATGTGCCCTCCATGTTGGACAATTTTATTTACATTTTGATGCCCCAATGGAATATTATCTACCAAAAGAGCTAGACTGATCCTATCCTGGTACAACTTATGTGGACAAAGTGTGAAACTGAATTGCCCAAGGAAAATTGCTGGTACTGATGCCATGCAGAACCAGCTGAACATCCTAGTTGTAATATTATTTTATGATGTGGGGCTCTTGATACTCTTGCATTCTTATAACCTCGAACCCTTCTTGATCAGTACAGAGGTCAATTCACCTAGCACACAGAAGCGCTGGCTGGTGAACTGCAGATAGGGGTGGTTAAGAATTTACTCGTCGAAGATCCATATTTTTATTGTTTTGAACAATTAAGAAGCGCAGAAATGTAAATAAGAATCAGATGTATTCTTTACCCGAGTGTGTCTGTGGCAGAATGGTCTTTATGTTCTTCACATTCAGTCATTTCTTATAACCCCCCCAAAAAATATCTAATATATTTGTTATAGTCTAAACTGATTGCAGTTCAATCCCTAAAAAAAAAAAAAAAAAAACAATTTAAATAAAGTGTAGTACCTTTAGGCCAGGGATGTCCAATCTTATCCAAGAAGGGCCAGTGTGGATGCAGGCTTTTGTTGTGGCCCAGCACTAACACACCTGATTCGACTAATGAAGGTCTCGATTGAAGACCACGATTGGTGGATTAGTTGAATCGGGCTTTTTAGTTCTGGGCTAGAACAAAAGCCTGCACCCACACCGGCCCTTCTCGGATAAGATTGGACACCCCTGCTCTAGGCACTCTCCATAATGCTTCACAGGAGACGCCATCGAGTCAAAAGGAATCGACGGCCAGTGGTTGAGCCATACTAAATTGGTTAGCGAATTAACTTTACGGTCAAGAACAGGGTCAAGTTATAATTATTTATACATTTCTTTATATATTTCTTTCTCCTGGATCCTTACACCCTGGCTGTGTAGTGTACATAAGTCCTAGAATAGAATGTGGTGCATTGTTTATTTTGTATTTTTAAGTGATTCATATTTAATAAATGTATTCTACAGCAGACAATCATTTGGCGTGAATTACTCTTTCATATATATATATTAGAGCTCAGTTTAGTATGTTTTCCAGCTACTAAGGTAGTGCAACATGCATAACCCACCATGTTTTTTGTTGCAAATACACTCCCCTGTGTAAAAGATGCATACTGCAGACAATGATACCACATCGTAAGTGTTGGAAGCAGATTAAATTCTGATGTGGTACAGCTTCATACAAATTTTAATTCAATTTAGCAGATGGGTCACATGGGGGATATCAGATGTCCTTTACAATGAGAGAATCAATACTATACTGACTGACCACAGTAGTGTTGTAATAACTGAATCAAGAGGGATATATCAGCTCTTCTGCTTGAATGTGGCTGGTGCTTGTGTAGAGCAACATCTTTAATTTTATTAGACTAGCTAGAATGAGGCCTCAACCTTCTGTGACATGGATTTCATTGATTCTGGGGGGGTGATGATGAGAGGGAGGCACTCTCACAACCGCACTGGGGGGCACACAGCCACTATAGTTTTTGTCTGCCGGAGGATGCAAGCGTTCAAATCGCGCTTGAACAACCAAGGTTACGGTGCAAATGACTGACAGACAGCGGTGATGCACGGTTCAGGTAAGAACATGTCCTCTGTTCTTTGGATAAAAAACCCCACAAAAAACAACAGGTCCTGTCCCACCTGCAGGGCTTTAATCTTTACTGTTTTTTGTCTTTACCGTTGGCATTAGCCATTGTACGCTTAAGGTGATTGTACTCAAAGTAACATTGTTAATAATTACATCACTTGCAATGAGAATTTCTTTGCAGTCAACATTTTAAAAACCCAACATGTTTAGTAGATGAGTGTTTATTACATTTTACATTTACATTTTAAGCATTTAGCAGACGCACTTGTCCAGAGCGACTTTCAAGATGTGCATGATTAATACATGGTGTATTAATATGTAACAAATAGCTTCCTTGGATTGATCTTTAAATTGAGCATTTTCTGGAATGATTTATCTTTAAATGATCTTTAAATGAAGCTCGAGTGTAGAACAGTGAAGTGGGTTGTGCTGCTGTGTTTAAAGAGCTTCACCTCAGCATGCATTTCTGATCAGCTGTTGATCTGTGAGCTTTTTAGCTTTTACTTCACACACTGTCTGAATGTGCTGAAAGATTTGAGCAAAGCCAATATACCAGATAACATTCCAGGCACTTCTACTATTAGTCTGACACATGTAGGAGGCAAACGGGTGTGTTCTTGCTTGTATTGATATTGAACTGGAATTGATCTATTGGTTACGCTGTTGCTTTTGGATTTAATCCTGCTGAATGTTTCTTATTTTTGTGTGTTCTTTTTTTGTTGTTGTTGCAGAGGCACAGTCTCCCCTCCAGTGTTGCCTTGAACTAAATCCTGATGTTCTCAATGCAATGTGAGCTGAGAACAGAGCTAAGTAAGGGAAAGATTGAATCGGTCATTTGGGGGGCTAAATTGGTTTAGCGGACACCATTGGCTCCGCCGATTCCTGCTTGTAGGCCGACTTTTTGTTCAGACTTTCAATGGATTCTTGGCACTCTGAGGACTGTATGGCAGGTTGTAAAAGAAAGACTGCTATACCAAAGTGTACCACAACGCTGATACAACAAGGTGCTGCTTGCTAGCTGTCAGTATAACCATTTTAAACTTCCAACATCACAGAGCACAGCCAGATGAGAACTGTATACACAGATCTTGAGACGTTTTTGAACCAAGTCAGGTTATAACAGTTTTTTCTCCTCCCCCCCCATCCATGGTCACGGCATCACTTTTGGCCCATTGTGGCAGTGATTGCTACTAATGCAAGAAATACATCTCTCAACCACCATTACAATTATCATCATCAATATTATTTATTTATGAACTGATGCGTACATTTTGTTGGGCCCTTGGTCAGTATTAAAACCACCTAAACCACATCATCTACAGTCCCAGTTGTGCTGGTTACTACTGTGACCGACCAATGGACCCAGTTGTGGGTGAGAATGCATCCGGATGGGGCTGCGGGGAGGCCTGTAGCAACAGCAGTGGTAATTACAATTGGTGGGGTCCTCCCGGACAGCAGGCGGCGCTGTTCAGCATGCCGGAACTTGTGCTGGTGACGACATTGTGCGTTGTGCTGCTGGCGGTGGGACTGGTGGGCAACACGCTGACCATCCTTGTGGTCCGACTGCGGCGTGACCTGCGCAGCACCACCTACCTGTACCTGTGCAGCATGGCTTTCTCTGACATCTTCATCTTCTTGCTGATGCCTATCGACCTGTACAAGGTACTGCCCAAAGAAATGGGCTCTGTGTCTTGTCCTATTGCGGTCCATGTCTCACTTTCACTCTCTGTTGTTATCCTCATGTATTTTTTTTATTCAGTTATTTAATTGGCAGATGCTTGTATGCAGAGCAGTTTATAAGACCCTTGCCACAACATGCATAACAGGAGCTCACAGAACAGGCAGTGATTGAGTGTCAAGATGAAGGCGAAGCAGTCATCGTTTTAGTGTGTGCATAGCTGCGCCTAAAGAAAATGTATCAGTCGTCTTCAAGAGCAGTATATCTGTATCGAACTCATGAACATGCCTAATACTAAATTATAAGAGGAACATTACCTTATAGTGCTTGTGGTTTCAGTGATAGAATATTGGGAAAGTATGCCATTAATTCTGTCCAATTCCAGAGATGGCTCCGTTTATTTTCCCTTTTTCTGTTCATTTCTTCTCTCCGTCCACTGTCTCTGCTGATGTCCTGACAGCCCTGTTCATGTCTTTCCATTAATCCTGGTGATTTTCTCTTCTGCACAGAACTCACTTACCCTGTTTCTATTTTATCTCCTGTCTCCCTCCACCTACTCATGTTTTTGTGCTTCCTTGACAGGCTTCTATACATATAGAAGCTGCAGATGATACAAAACTCATGCGTTTAGAAAACAGTTTAAATCTTCTTGGGTTACCTTAGTAGATTATAATCCAAAAATTGGAAGAAACTTGGCAGATGGCATTCAATATAGCAAAATGTCAAGTTAAAGTGTGGGAAATACACATTTAAAATAGTTAAAAAAATAGTATTTTATGGGAGGGGCAGAATTAAAATGTTCAATTTGAAAAGGACTTGGGAGTAGTAGTTGATCAGTCTATCAAGTTGTGCTATAGCAGTGACAAAGGCTAACAGGGTGCTGGGATATACAGCAAAAAATATTTAGTATAAATCAAAGGAGGTTATATTGTTATATAATGCCTTTGACAGATCTCATTTAGAGTACTATGTGCGGTTCTGGGCACCACAATACAAGAAAGATAAATTAAATGTTAAAGTTCCAAGGAAAGACTTAAGACACTTAATCTATTCAGGCTCAGAGAAATTGACTAAGGGGGGGATTTGAGGTTTTTAAATTCGTAAGAGATTGACTAAGTGAACTACCATAGATTTTGTCATGTTGAATTCGGTTACCAAAATGAGAGGGTACATGTTGAAATTAGTTCAAGGTAAATTCAGGACTGATATCAGGAAGTATTTTTTTACACAGAGAGTTGTCGATGCGTGGAACAACTTGTCAGGTCATGCAATTGAAGCAGAGACACGGAGTGTTCAGGTCCAGGCTTGATGCAGTGCTGGATATTCTGTAGGTGGGCTGAACAGCCTGCTCTCATCATTATTTGTTCTTACATGTATGAAATTGGCTATGCATATAACATTTTTTTTAAATCAGTTTAACAGACAAGCGATCTCTTTTTCTCTCTTCCCCTCTCTTCCCCTTCGTCTTTTGGCACCCTCCTTCCATCCGTAACAAACCACTTTTTGAGTCTATACACACTTGGTTTTTCCTTTTTTTCTGTATTCATCCTTCATTTCTGTTGTTCTGCCTGCATTCCACATCACTTCACACTCATACACACAAACCCCTCGGTTTCTCCAGCTGTGGCGGTACCGGCCCTGGGTCCTGGGAGACCTGGCCTGCAAGCTGTCCCAGTTTGTGAGCGAAGCCTGCACCTTCTCCAGCATCCTGCACATAACGGCCCTCAGCGTCGAGCGCTACCTGGCCGTGTGCTTCCCCCTGTGGGCCAAGGTGCTGGTGACCCGCGGCAAGGTGAAGGCCCTCATCGGCGTGCTGTGGGTGCTGGCGCTGGCGAGCGCCGGGCCCGTCTTCGTCCTGGTGGGCGTGGAGGAGCTAGAGGACAGCGGCGAGAGCGAGTGCCGCTGCACGCAGTACGGCACGAGCTCGGGCCTCCTGGGCGTCATGACGTGGCTCTCCAACCTCTACTTCCTGGTGCCCCTCTGCTGCCTCAGCCTGCTGTACGGCCTCATCGCCCGCAAACTGTGGCACCGCCGGCACTGTGCCAACCGTGACCGTTCTAATCGCCAAACCGTCAAGATGCTGGGTGAGGGGGTGAGCCGGGGGAGGGGGTGAGGGTTTGGTGTTTGTAGATGAATAAGAGGAGGTTAAACAGGGTGCTGCCACAGCATGAATGAGAGGGGGTCAATAAAGTATTGGTTGTGGGGTAGGGGCGGTGTTGGGAGATTTTTTGTGGTCCAAAACTGGACTACAGGATATACAAATACATTTTAGGATTGAGATGGCAGAGGGGTGGAACTGTCTTCCTTTCAATTATTTATTGTCTTTCTCGATGCACTCATCCAGGGCAACTTGCATTGCTTACATTTGTTAAATATGTCATGCTAAAGCTATAAGCTACATACTGTATTAGGGCTTCAAATACTTCCAAAAATACAATTATGTACCTATTGCTGCACCTCTGACACAGTCTTTACTGTATTTTCTCCCTCCTGCCACACACTGCTGGCCATTTCACGCTCCACGTATTTATAGGCTCTGTATACCGCCACTTTCTGAATTTCTTCACTTCCTCTCTCCATAACCCCCGTCCACTTCCCCTGTCCCTCCACATGTCCATTTCCTCTCCAGTCCCTCTGTAACAGTGATGTCTGGTGAGCTGGGAATAGAGGAGGCGGAAGTCTTACCTTTATTTATTAATGTGTTGATTAGTCTCTAGCTAATTAATTGCTAGATTGCTCACAGCAAAAGGTCTGAGGAATCCAGGCCGGAAGGAGTTTGCATGTTCTCCCGTGTCCGCGTGGGTTTCCTCCGGGTCCTCCGGTTCCAAAGACATAATAGGCTAATTGGAGAGTTTAAAGGGTAGTGTGTGAGTGAATGGTGATCAGCCCTGCCCTGTCCAGGGTTATTTCAAGCCGATGCTCCACCGACCCTGACCAGGAATAAGTGGCTTAGATAATGGATGGATGGATGGATAGCTTATGAATTGCTATTGCTAAATGAGGAATGCAAGCGAAAACGGGTTGAGCATAATCATTGGTTTAAAGGTATGGGGATCAGCCTCCTTTATTTCAAGCCGATGAACTACCTCTTTGTTCTACTCTTTACGTCTGACTCTGCCCTCTCTCTCTCTCTCTCTCTCTCTCCTTCCCCCTCCCTCTCTTCCTCTCCAGCGGTGATCGTCCTGGCTTTTGTCCTGTGTTGGCTTCCCTTCCACGTGGGCCGCACCCTGTTCTCTGTCTCTTTGGGCTCCAGCCCAGACATGTACTACATCAGTCAGTACTTCAACCTGGTCTCCTTTGTGCTCTTCTACCTCAGCGCGGCCATCAACCCCATCCTGTACAACACCATGTCGGCCCGCTACCGATCCGCCGTCCGCAGTCTATTGTGCCTCTCTGCCAGGGGGGAGAGGCCTCGGGGCAGGGGCCAGCCCTTCCCCCACCCCCACTTCCCTCCTCTCACCCCCCAACATTCCCAATCCACCAGCTACCTGTGATAGGGTATAGGGTATCACTTTGGTGAGTGAGGGTGGGCTGGCCTGGTTCATCCTGTTTTTCCCCTAGCGCTGGCAGACTATGTCTGTTGTTTTTGGCTTGGGAGATTGAGAGTGGGATGAGGGTGGATCAATGGTGTTTGTACCTTGGACTTCCTGAAAGACAGAGGACGTGTCTCTTGGAGAGAAGGTTGCTAAGTGACCAGGAAAAATGGGTGAATGGCCTGGTGGGGGCGGGGGGTTGGAAGGGGGGTGTAGGGGTGACTGTTTTGACATCTACCCTGATCGTTTGAGGGAGAGTTACAAAAGCTGGGTGGTCAGGTCAGGGAGTGTCTGTTGGAAAGAGGTTCAAACGGCCCTGTGGATCAAATGTCCACTCGTATCAATGGAAGGCTGAGTGACGTGTCCCGAGCTGATTTGCACTAAAGATTTAAAAGTGGTCCCATGGGCTGGTGTAACGGAACTGTATCCTGCCCAGGGCGTGTACTGGCACTGCAAGATTCTCCGTGCTCAAGGTCAGATAAGCCCATGTCCCTAAGGACTTTCCAGACGTGGGACTTTACTTGCTTTATTTTATTTTCCTTGCCGCTCCTATCCTTTCAGCATTGTAACAAGTGAGAGCAGAGGCAACTGGAGAGCGAATGAAGAGATGGTGTCGAAGGAGGAGGGTGGGCCGAGGTGAAGGGAGACAGACGGGCTGAGAGCTGCGAAAAAAGCGTGGCAGTGAACTTGCTCTTCCTCCTTTCCGCCAAGCAGCGGTGACAGAGGCGGGATGCGAGCGGAACTCAGTAACGGTGTGAGAACACCGGGGTGTGCGTGTGTTTGTGCCACGTAACACGGATGGCACAGGGTGGCCAATGCTTCTCAGACTGAAAAACTGATGAACAGACATCGACTCCCTTCCCCCCCAGGCAGCGGCTCCTCTCAGCTGACCCCCACTTGCCCGATGAATCTCGATTTCTGCCAAGGCCAGGCCTTGTCTTGTTTATGGCTTTCCATCCTTTACCACACTGGAGCAGCATAGGTTAGCTCAGGGTCATCCAGGAGGATCTGACAAAACAGTAACCGAATTGAACCGAAACCAATTGGCTGGCTGTCAGTTTCCCTTGTGAGTGATAAATGAACAACAGCAAAATGGGCTCAACTTTTTTCATATGATGTCAAACAGTATGTGATATAATGTCATTACATGATTATATATTATATGTCATTAAATGATAACACCAGAACCCCGGATGGGGTTTTATGTATTTGTTGTCAAATGTCATTTCATCTCAAATGGCCAGTGTAAGCATTTTTTATATTTTCTGAACAACCATACACAATGCAAAAGTAGAAATGTGCAAATGTTGTTGCCAACAATTATTCACTTGTTATTTTCGATGTAATGGATAGGGCACTCTTAGCTATTTGATTAAATGTACAGAACATTTTATGATAATTTGTTGTGAACACTTTGACATGTGATCTTTGCAAAAATGAAAAGCAGAACATTCTTTATTTTGGTGCATTCAGGTGAAGAAGGTGTTAAATGAGGGGAAAAATGGGCTCAATGAATCATTTTTAAGGGTTTGATTTATTTTTGTAAATTGTACACTTTGCTTAAATTCTGCTTCACGGTATCATGACTCGCAGTACATTTCTTTACATTTTACATTTTAGGCATTTAGCAAACACTCTTATCCAGAGTGACTTAGACATTTTTACATTTCCTTACATACAATCAATTTATACAGCTGAATATTTTACTGAAGCAATTCAGGTTATGCACATTTAGCTCAAGGGTACAACAGTGCCCCACCTGGGAATTGAACCTGCAATCTCTGAGTTACAAGCCCAGCTCCCTAACCATTACACTACACTGCCAGTACCATCACACACGCTACAAGAAAACGGACATAGGAAAAGGATACAGGTATGCAGACACGCACGCATGCATATCTTGGTTCTTTTTCAAAACCAGTCTTGGGGTAATACTGTTGGTTGTTTTTGGCCTTCTGTGCATATCGGTCAGTCATTGCATAAGAGTACACAAAGTTATACATGGTGCCACACTGCTCTATCTAATGATCAAGACCATAGAGAAGTAAATTGTCTGATGAATGAAGGGAAGAGTGGTGCCATTTTCTAAGTGTCACATTGTCTCGACTGTCAATAACTCCACTGGAAATGTTATTGACGTCCAGAGCAAGTTGGGACCAACACGATAACCAGTTGCACCATGGTGAAGGTGGAGCAGTGGTCAATGAGGCTCGATGCTCAGTGAGGTACTCGATACTTGTCTCTGTCTCGCTCCCCAGGGGCCGCTGATGCTGGGGGGGCTTGATTTGGGGGAACTCAGCGGGGCCGGGCCGGTAATTAACCCTCTGTTTGAAAGAGTCACGGTGTGACCAGTGTGTTGCTTAGTGAGAGTGCTGTCACCATGGAGGAGCAAGTGTGCCCAGTGAACTTCCCCCTAATCACAAGAGTCTAATTTTAAGCATTGTGATGCCCGGAGGACGAGAGGCCGCCCCGATGCCAGTCGATGCTCCCTGTTGAGCTTCAGGTGTACAGGTAAGCAGTGTGTGCCTGCAAATTTGCCTCTCACTCTACAGGTCTACAATCCTCTTCGTGGAATATACACTCATATGATTACATTTGGGGAGGGGGAGTATTTGGTCATGGACATTAAAGTAGCTTTGTTTATTCTGAAATCATTTTTTGTGCTGACAATGTGTGCCTTCGCTAGACAAATGTAGAAGTGGTTAAAAATACTTTAAACTGTGCATGCAGGACATGTGACTGTGTGACTTAACAATTTTATTGTGAATGAGTTGTGGTTTTCTAGTTTAAGTGAATATCCAGTGCAATACAACTTAACATGGTCAAACCCAACTGTACATTTCAAATAATGTTCCTATTAATGTTGACGTGAACACTGTGTGAGAATATTGCTGGTACCATTTCATGTCTGATTTTATTTACAGTGAGGGCACGTAATATCCTTGCCCTTGTCTGAAAGTTTGTAGGCTTTTTCACAGAGGGCTATGAACAAATTTTTCTGTGGTTGTATTTGGGTTTTGTGTACTAGGCAAATTGCCATAGTGAGTAGAACACCTTGTGAAATTAAGCATAGATTTACACACACCATTGTTCTGTCAATGGTTATAATAGATTAAACCTTATTGTCACCCTAATTCCAGTTCATAAATGCTAACTGCTAATTCCACATCAACAATAACTTGCTGGAAATTGTAACTGGATTGCAAAAAATATGTATTATACATAAGTTCTTGAAATCTCTCTAATAACATCAATGTACAATTTGTACAGTGCTGGAAAATGAGAATAGAGCACCAAAACAAAATAAACGAAATGATTTAGATATTTGAAGTGACATTTTAGTTTCACAGCAGTGCAAGGTCATTGTCTTTTTTACCTGGTGGTTCTGTTGTGGCTCAGTAGGTAGAGCACGGCATTGGCAAGGCTTAGGTTGTGGGTTCGATTCCCACTGGGACCAAATATACTGAAGAATGTATGCATTCACTGCTGTAAGTCGCTTTGGATAAAAGCGTCTGATAAATGGCATATATTATCTGAATGATACCGTACCAATCCTTAATCATTCTCCATAATTGCATTTTGCTAATTATTTTGGTAATACATTTCAAAATAGTCCATCACTGCAAAGACTGAACTGTAAAAAAATAACTACTGTTTTTTAATGTACTTTTTTGCATCTATCAACAATACTTGTGTATTTTGAAATGGGAAGCTGTGATTTTCTAAATTTGAATGAAACTGAATAAAATTAAACCTGTAATTCTATTTTAGTGAAAGAGCTCTTTCCTTTTAAACCAAAAAATCATATTAATTTAGTCCTATTGCTGTTTGACATTGTTTCTAATGTTGCAGTCTCCTTTCTCCAACCTTTTGTTCCCTAGTGGCACGATTGCAAATCCGATTCCCTGATCTTTTCATTTGTGTGTATGCTTGCATCTAACCTTGGCTTGTGAGTTTGCTGATCTGTTGGAAATGCTGTACACCAAGCAAGGTTAAAGAAGAACGCAACACTGCCTTGTGTGAATGTGTATATGTGTAGCCTACCTGTGTGTTTTTCAGTCCCTTTATACTAACTGGGCATGACCTAATTGATTGCACATTCATCTTTTGTGAAGGTGAGATCTAATCTTATGATCAGACTTTTGCATGAATCACAGAAACTCACTTGCCTGCCAGTCCAGTTTTATCTTTTGATCACATTCACAGTATTCTGCACATAGCTGTGGTATGTTGCTACTGCCTGGTAAACTCCCTTTTTCTCACATGACTCTCAATCCCTCTCTCTTTCTCCTGCCTCCCTTTTTGTCTCTCCTCTCTCCTGGCCCCTTCTTACACCTTTTCTCCTCCCCCTATTCAACTAATTTCTTATTAGTTCCCTCCTCCCCCTTTTAATCTATAATTTTGCCCAAACAATAACATCCCTCTAACCTTTCTTCCCTTCCTGTGTGCGAACAGGGCAAGTATATTCTTGCTTTTCAGTAGATACTGGTGAGTGTACACACTCAACTGCATGCATGAGTTGTCATTTTTATGCTCTTTTATGGGTCTTTGGATGCTAATTGATTTCATTTCTGTTCCCATTGTAAAGACAATGTAAACTGACAGAGATGTTTGAAGAAAGGTATCCTCGAACCACTACTTGTAAGTGTATTTAGCTAATTATTGTGACACAGTTGCTCAGCTTGCCCACGGTTCCTTTTTCGCCATTTTAGAGACGTTTTGAGCTTTTTTTTCACTCCCCCTCTTCTACTCCAGAGTTAAAACCTTTGAGCAGCACTACAAACGACTTTCAATTGATTAAACACCTTAAGATAATACTTACATTCCACTGTCTGTCCTCGTCCAAAAGAATCTGCATAAATAAGCACAGTTTAGGAATTCATTAATAATTGTCAGTAACAATTTTGATTATTTATGTATTTATGTATTGCTACCTTGCACAAGTTTAGGAAGTAATTACTGTCAGTGACGAGCCAATTCTGCTGGGTTGTTTCATTTAGCTAATTATTTATACCAAATTGGCAATAATTCGGTTAATAACTTTAACTAACTTTTAATATTAATAACAAGTAGGAAAAGTGCATCCCAATAGTTTTGCTGTTTTTTCTTTCAACGTAGGCTATTTAAGAATGCTGTAAGCACAAACCATTACTGAACAGCACCAGCCTCGAAGAAATCGCTTCCCGTACTTTTATTTGTACGCACTCAATACTCTACTACATTGCAAACTCCGAAAACAAAACAGAAAAGTACGCAAAGGGCGGAGTGCCCACTTCAATAACACGGGCAGGTCGGAGACTGCTGATTCCAGCGAAGCCGAGGAGTGACAAAACGCACCTTGGAAATACTGGTATGGTGAACGCGTACGAGTGCCTAATGCATGACACGTCAGCTATCGATACAGCTAAGAGGACATATTTTACGTTTTTGAACGTAAAAAACGGTTCACACGAGAGCTTAATAGCTTACGTGTGCAAGAAGGGATTCTTTTTTACTTTCATAAATGGGCTTACCTCAAAGTCCGATCATATTTTCACGAGGCGGGGCCTCTAAAGGCACATAACTTTAAAGGCACATAAGGAAATCGGACCTATAACGCTTTTTAAAATGTATTTTACATTTTTTTTAAAGCATTGTTTAACCGTGGAAACTATCACTGTGATAGTCTATAAAATATGAAATTGTAATTACTTCAGGTTATAGAGTAGCTATCTCGCGTAGCTACTTGTGCACAAATGTGCACCCGAGGTTTCACATTTGTTGATCTATTACATGACTAAAGTTTAAGTGCTACATGTGCACGGAATGGTGTTTTGTGTGACATATCTTAGGCTATAGGTGTGAATGAAACTGTACTCTGTCTATGCCAACTCGGTATGCTTTATTATTTTTTATTATTATTATTGGTGTTGTTATATGACTGGTGTTGTGGCACAGATTCATCATTGCTTTCGGCAAATATGTAGTTGTCAAACTGTTTGACAGAGCAGCTCATAGGCCTTTAAAGTTCCTCGGTTGAACATGAGAACACGCCGTAGTAGGTCTATCTATACCATCCAGCAAATCGCCAGCGTAATCGTTGGGACCATATGCTGTTTTTGGGAGTGCCTTTTCTGAGAGGTACGGTAAACCAGCCTGCTGTAGAATGAGTAGGTTTTCTTTCGAAACTTGTAGCTTTGTAGAAGATGGATGAATAGGAAGGAAGACAAGAAAAAACGTGTTGCCAAATGAAAACATTTTGTGATTTTGTGTCTACTTTTGTGGATTTTGCTATCATAACAATTAGCCACGTACCACGCTCGGTAAAGTAAGTATAGCTAGCCTACATTTAATTACAGTTAACTATTTTTCCCCACTCCCGCTCGTATGTTATTATAAAATGGTAAGATGATATATGAACAATTGTATAGGCTGGCTGTTCGTGGATTTGGAACAGAGACGGCTATCTATCTTTGAAACTTAAAATCGCTAAACTTTTTTTAACCCTTCGATTTGAACTGAAATCCATTCTCTTAGGCGCAATGAAAATGCGGATGGCAGGGTGGAGTGAGATATTGTAATCTCGGCGAGATTTGAGTTTGAGTAATGTTAGTTGACAGGAGTGACAGGCTACTTGTTTACTAGCAACGTACTAACTAACTTAGTACAGTGGGAAAGTAGTATACAAACTCAAAGCTTTGAATGTCACCCTCGCGTTGTAATGATGCTTTTTCATGTATGATGCTGCGTAGCATAGTGTCCGGAAAGATCAACGCTGGCAGAGGTGATAGATGGATGCTTAATTCAAAGCGAATGCACAAATTGTGAATTGGCTATGTAGATCTACTTAATTTAAGATGCTTTGGGGTATGATACTGCTTTAACTTTTTACGTCGATACTGATGTTAAGTAGCCTATACGACCTGGACCATTCTTGAATAAAATGAAATCCAGCTGTTCACATATCAACATCGTCATTATAACAGTAGAATATCGGCTAGCTAAAGTAATCGGCTTCATTTTAGTAGTAGCCTAACACCATTACAGTATCTTGTGCCCTAGTACGCAGTCGTAGGCCTGCGCACACTATACCTGTACACTGGCACTACGTTTTACACTTTCAAGCTTACATGGATATCGAAATTGAGTACTGAGAATAAAAATAATGCATACGGATAAGGTTACACTTTTATCATCAAATTGGTTTTGTCGTGAAATATTTCTTACACCACTGAGAATTTAGATAAAGATTTGAATACGTAGCTAGAGCTATATTTGTTTAACAAAATACAGCTTGTGTATAGAAAACAACGAGACTAGTTTGTTTCTTGTTTCTGAGGTCCGACAATTTCCTGACATTCGAAACAATGTCAAATAAAAAAAGTGTCGAATCCCTGACACCGTGAGGCATAAGGATACATGCAAGACGTAGAAGCTGTAGCCTGCAGCAGCGAGGATGGGACAACTGGTGCGCAATTACATTAATACAAATGGCAAAACTGACTGAGGGGATGGACATTTAGTGCATTAATAGTTAATAAAAACCTGAGTCTCCTTCTGGCTGTCGGGGTTATGTTACACCTGGGCCAGGTAGCCATGGCAATACCAGACATAGCCAATCAGCTCACTCCACCCCTCTTTCCCACACTTCACGGTCACTTGCATGTATCCAGGCGTCACACCTTGTGTATACGGTTTCCAGGTTGATTCCAGAATTAGCTGTGCCCATCATTATTTGAAATAGTTACAATGGTGTGGAAATGGCACCTTGTTCCTTTCAACCTCTTCAAATTCATTTTTGACCTCCCTTTCTTCTATATTCCCACTTGAAGTGTGTTGAACTGGCACTGTCTGCACATAGTCCTGAAAGCCTCAAGATTATTATTTTGAATGCTTGAAGCACTGATTTTGTCCTATGCCAAGCATAGTTTTGTGTCAGCATTCAACAACTGCATGCATCTTCCTTTTTATTATTTTTCCTTTTTATTTATTTATTTTTTAAAGATATTTTCCCATTTTAACTCTTGCATAGTTATTGAAATGTTCTATTGAGTTCTATTGTTCTATTGATATACCAGCAGTTTAGTCATTGATTTACTTATTGATTTTATTATTGATTGATTTAGGTATTCTTATTATAAGTGTTTAGTATTAGAAAGTAAAGGTTGCACTCTTCAATATCTTTCCAGGATTTTGACATTTTCTTGGAGGTTATTTATTTATTTATTGTTTTTAATTGTTTTTATTTTGTGGTCATCCTCAAACACTGTTCTTTGGCATATCATATCACAAAAACAAAACTCTGAAATACCAATGGCTCTGACACTAGACAATATTTAGGACAGTCCATAGTACAGAATACATCAACATTAAAGGTAGATAAATTAACTTGCTCACTCCCAATAAAGGACACATTTTTAGTCAACACCCCAAAGCAGTGCTTTAGTTTGCATATTTATTTTATTCTGTAAGTTTAGTAAATCTGTAAATTCACAAAACTCACAGATGTTTTTAAGAAGTGAAACCTTTGCTGTGTTGTGTATGTTCAGAAGAGAAAATAAACCTCAGTAATAAGTACTGTCTTAAATGGCATATTGTGGGCCATGGAAACTGTAGTAAGGGGCCAATTTAGGCTATTACACACATTTGCCACCGAACACTGCTTTGTGTACATGCACGCACACAACAAAAATAGACACATACACAAACTTAGTTGCTCATTTGGGAATAGGCTAAGGAAGTTAAAGAGCTTGAAGGCATATATTTTTCCAGGTTCTCTTGAATTGAATCAAAATACAGCAGTTGACACCTCAAATTTTACTCCATATTTTTCCCCTTGCTCATGAAATTCCCTATGTCCATCCTGGTTATTACCTATTTTTCTTCCCCCTTTCTCTGAAATTTAACATTAAACTACTGTATTGGTGTGTTTTCACAAAATAGAACAGGGATTCTAAGTTCAATTGTGATTGTAACAGTAATAACAACAATGTGCATTAATACACGTATTTGTACAATGAAGGAAAACTTAAGCATGTGCTCTCTTCTTGCTTTCTGTGCAGCATTTTTTGTGCCCAATTTGAATGTAGTTGTACTACTTTTCTGCCCTCCCCCTCTCTGATTCATATGCTTTGCTTCCCCCCCCAACCCCCTCTGATGTTTTGGGGAAAACATCAGAGGAGGAGAAGGAGTCGTTTTAACAAGGATATAATTATTGGACATTCTTTCCTGATGTTGTTACTTATTACCAATGAATGATAAATGAGGGTTACAGTATAATTAAAGTATTTATAAAATAAACACTATAAAACATTAATTAAATAAGGGAGTAATACACAATACAGTGGTGAAAAACAAAACATTTAAGCATTAAGAAAGTCAGACTGCTGATAATAACTAATAAAATACAAAAGTGAGCCAACCAAAATATAAATCAATAAAGCATTTTATCTTTCTTAAAACTTGTAACTTGGCCTTGGTCACTGGTTTGCTGGCTGTCTCAAAGCTTCTTGCTTCCAGACTCAAGCCCCTACCACGAATAGTGAAAGAGTATTTGTGGAAATTTCTTTTTGGGAATGTTCCTCTATGCAGCAAAACAAAAAAAAGTTCATGTTTCTAAAGTGGGCACATCTTGGATTGTTTAATTCTCAGAATAATTCTTAGGTTAATTTATCTTCCCACAGACATGAGTTGATGAAGCTAAGCCAAAATGAATGTAAATTAAACTAGTGGCCATGAGTGTTATGACTTATTTATTTAAACTTGCAATATGGGTTTATAAATATGAATTCCATGATTTTTTTTTATATCCAGGAAAAGAGCACTGTAATGTATCAGCATTTTATGGGGTAGCACTAAACCAGGTACAGTCAGGTCCAGTAATATTGACACCCCTGATGAAAATGAGCAAAACAGGCTGTATAAAATGAACAGTACATGTAATGACTTATATTTTATGCAAAAAAATATAAATTATATTATATATTATATAAATATGTATAAATATATTATATAAAATTATATTATTTATACTAATACAATTGTTCAGAGAAACACTTGTTTTCTTTAACAAGTGTTTTTTTCAAAAAAGATAGTTATAATATATTATATATAAACATCGAACAAAAAGTTCAGAAATTTGTGTTTGGTAGATTATTTCTCTGTTGTAACAATGCTTCTTGGCAATAAATTGTATACCGTTGGAAAGCCTGTTTATTTCCCTTTTAAATGGTGCCCCATTTGTAAGGAACATGCATTTGTGGGATGAGCAGCACAGCTGAGTATGTGGGTTGCGCCCATGAAAAATGTCCCAAATCTTCCATGCCAATGCCAAACAGCTTATTCTGCTGTTGCTATTCACTCTTGTTTTGAGCTTCCGGTACCCCCAGGTGCTGACAATCAGGTGCCTGATTGGCACCTGATTGGCAGCACCTGTGAGCATGGGCCCTGCTACAGTGGTCAATTGGTGTCTGCTCCAAGAATTGGCATGCCACGTTTGTCTGATCTCGATAAGGCCCGTGCGATAGGGCAACTTCAAGCTGGTGTTCCCGTTAAAAGCAAGTTGCGGCATTATTTGGAGTGAGCCCTAGTACCATCTCCAAACTGAAGGCCAAGTTCCATGAAACGGGGGATGTCAAGAGACAGACCGCGAAGTGGGCGTCCCAAGAAGACTACACCCCAAGAAGACCGGTTCCTCACCCTTTCAGCACTTAGGAACCGTAGGCTGTCTTCTACAGATTTGCAGTCAAGGTTTGCAGGATGATATGGCACACGGCTCTCGGCCCAGACAATCCAGAACAGACTGCCCTTCACCATCAGGCCCATTTGCGCTGGTGTCGGCAACACCTGCACTGGAACCTGAACATGTGGAGGAACGTTATGTTCAGCGATGAGTCCAGATTCTGCCTATGGAAGTTTGATCGTAGGGTCAAAGTGTGGAGAAGACGGGGAGAACGCTATGCTGATTGCTGCACCGATAGAGTAACACCTTTTGGTGGAGGCAGTGTGATGGTGTGGGGCGGCATCTCCATCACTGGAAAAATGAGGCTTGTCATCATTGGAGGCAATCTCAATGCATAGAGATATCGAGATGAGATTCTGCAAACAGTGGCAATCCCATATCTCCACAGTCTGGGACCGAACTCCATCCTCCAAGATGACAACACTCGCCCCCATAGAGCGGGGTTTATCAGAGACTACCCCCAGAATTTGGGAGTAGAGAGAATGGAATGGCTTGCCAACAGTCCTGACCTCAACCCAATTGAACCCTTGTGGGATCAGCTTGGGCGTGCTGTTCGTGCTAGAGTGACCAACTCAACCACGTTGGCTGACTTGCGACAAATCCTGGTTGAGGAGTGGAATGCCATCCCACAGCAGTGTGTGACCATGCTGGTGACCAGCATGAGGAGGAGGTGCCAGGCTGTTGTGGCTGTGTATGGTTCTTCCACACGCTACTGAGGCTCCTGACTGTTTGTTAAATGAATAAATTGTAAAATTGCCAATATGTCGTCTTCCTTGTTACTGATAGACTTCAATCATCCAATCCACCAAACAAGAGTCAATAGCAACAGCAGAATAAGCCGTCTGGCATTGGCAGAGAAGATTTGGCAAATTTTGCATGGGCGCAACCCACATACTCAGCTGTGCTGCTCATCCCACAAATGCATGTTCCTTACAAATGGGGCACCATTTAAAAGGGAACTAAACAGGCTTTCCAACGGTATAAAATGTATTGCCAAGAAGCATTGTTACAACAGAGAAATAATCTACCAAACACAAATTTCCAAACCTTTTGTTCGATGTTTATATATATAATATTTTAATAGAAAAATATATATATATATATTTAAAATAATCTGCATTAACATGTCATTGCGTTTTATGAGATTGGGGAACATATTTGGGGTGGGGGGGGGGGGGAATCTGACCATTCTTCCATACAGAATCTTTCAACATCCTTCAGATCCTTCCACCTGCTTGTGTACTACCCTCTTCAATTCAAACCACACATTTTTTCTGGAGACTGAGATGGCCATTGCAAAACAGTCATTTTGTGGTCATTTAACCATTTCTTGGTTGATTTTGAGATATGTTTAAGATAATTGTCTTGCTGAAAGATCAATTTGTGGCTAAACTAGAGCTTCCTGATGGGGGAATCCAGGTTTTTGGCCAAAATGTCTTGGACTTGCTGGATTTCATGATTCCATTGACCTTAATGAGAGCCCCAGGATCAGTAGATGGCAATACATACAAAATAAATTTAAAAACCCCATACCGTCAAAGATCCACCACCATATTTCACCGTAGATATAGGTCCTTTTCAACATAAGCATTCTTTTTCCGAAGCAAAAACCTGCTGCTGGTGTGCATGGCCAAAATCTAGTCTAGAGAGAATCTGGGGGTCGAGACTATGAATGTCGATGCACCAACAGCTAAAAAAAAAACAGGTTTGGAAAGGATACTAAGGGAAGGGAGGATGTGTTCACTTGAAGTCAGGAGTCCTATTAGATTCATTACTGTAAGCATGGGGTGTGCACTCTGGTCTGACGAACGTCTTGAGCATGCCAGAAATGTATTGCACGGTAGAATGCTTTTCAAACAAGTAAAACTGGAATGAAGTTAAACACATAGAACTGTGATTTGTTAAAGAAAATCCTGTGCTTCAGGAGAATAGTTTCTGCTTAATTTGGTGAGCTGCACCAAAATATTTGGCTCCTGGGGTGTGACGGATAATATACAAATTATTTCTATGAAATTGCAAAGCCTTTTCATAGTGAGGTGAACAAGAGTAAGAAGTTGGGCCAGATCATAACCAAATATATCTTTAAAATGATCGAATTTGTTTAAACAGGTTTTGGTGTTTGTGTGCACCAGTTTCTACCACTATATTAACAATGTTAAGAGTCATTTATACTAACACTGACAGTTTTATGTGATGAAAACACAAATACAGCCCAATTAGTTATTGAAACATTAAACAGTTGATATATAGTCTCTATAACTTTATTTGTGGATTTACCCAGGAATTCAAGTTATAGAGGAATGCAATAATTCCAGAGAATTATCTGGTGGTATTAAGGGAAAAATTAAATTCTAAATGATTACAAATGACATTCAAATTGTGCCACATGTAAAATGGAAAAATCCTAACTTAAGGATATTTCTGTTGTAACACCCAGTATCCTCTGTGTGCGCGTGCGTGTGTGTTTGTGCGTGCGCGTGTGTGTGTGCATGCATATGTTTCAGCGGGTTCAGAGAGGGCGAAGGCTTCAGCACCATGGCGTGTCAAGAGGAGGAGGTGAAGGAGACCCGGGTTGCAGGACTGATGAGGAGACTCCAGTCCTGTGATGACAGCCCTCTGTCCCAGGATGAGCTCGACTCCCTCAAACAGAACAGTGGTGAGGTTTCTCAAAACATGGAATTAAAGGGTGTTGTGGAAATTCTACTATTCAAAGGAAGCGAGACTGTGCAGATCTTAAAGTTCAAATAAAGTTGTATTACTGTTTCAAACAGAAAAGCAGTCTAACACTCTCACATGAAGAATGTCAGAGTATCTCCAAAGAGACAAAGGAAATACAACAGTATATATCTCTTACATTCGAGGCGACCATCGCCCCTTGGAGTTTCACCCATTTATCATGGTTGAAACCCTTCCTTAATTGATGGGTCCAGACACACGTTTTACCCTCTGAACATACACACTTCTTGCATACATTAGGATGGGGCAACTCTCACCCATGACCCAGTAGTAACTTTTCATCCATGTTATTATGATTTATACAGTGCAATAATGAAACTTATTCCCAAGGAACTGACCTTGACGCTTCCTGCTCCCCAAACCAAACATCTCAGTATCTCATACTTTCACATGCCTTTTTTCTCTCCCCCATCTGGCAATACACACTTATCTCTTCCTAACAGGATGGTACGCGATATCAGGAAATCTACAAGGTGCTTGGCTTGCTCGTGGAAGCAGAAGCAACTTGCTTAGTAGAGCTGAAAGTGGCCTGCTCCAAGGCCTAATTAAATGTTTCCCTTACAAGGGCGCCTACAGTCATTTTGAAAGATCAGTGTGAACATACACACACGTGCGCATTCAACCACATATTCACACACATACACACAAGCAACAAGCAGACACCAAGCAGTGGCTTTTACAGTGTTGAGTCATCTAATATTTGCATGTCCAACCTAGCATGTTCCCTGGGGTAAGATAACAAAACTTCCATGTCTGCTACTGTTTTACTACACCATTTTCACATCAGTTATACTGTATATCTGATAGTTTACACATGAAATAGCTGACACCCTGTTTATGTTCATGGAAATGTTCTCCAAATCCAGTTTGTGGCCAGGTTGGGTAGATTTCCTTTGTCCATGGAATGACGTCACATGCCATTTGACCGCACATTGTTTAGCAGTTATTCATAGGCCCATTCACAAACATTCGCTTCCTCATGACTGCAGTAAAGGGGGGCTGTGTCAAGCCTCTAAGGCCAATATCAAGTGCAATATTGTTTTTTCCCCCTCTGACTGTTTAAACACATTTTGTGCAGTTTCCATAGTATTGCACAATTAGAGACGTCTGTTTGTCTACTTTGATGCCAACTGATTTCTCGTCAGTGGGAATAGATTAGCAGGGACAGAGGAAGTAGTCAGCAAGGGGTACTGTGTGTCTTATGTTAACACTTCACATTGAGTTTTCACCCCTATGTGCCACACACTCTAGTAATAGTAATAGTGTTCTATCCAATGCATCTTTAATTGATTTGTATGAAACCAGATGAGAGAGGGGGAGAGTATTAACTGAAGTCAAAGCTTTCTGTGGGTTTTGCTATTGTATATGACTGGGGAGATGGTGACTACAGATCTCAGAATGCATTGGTGTAGAATATTATATAACACAGTATGGCAAGGGTTGGCGGATAGCGTAGCGATCTAACGCACCCATATTAGGTTGGTCCTGTACGAGTGTGAGCTGCCTATCAGGGTCGCGGTTCGAAACCCGTCTCTGCCAGCCCGGCCCTGGCTGTTAGCCCCGATCGGGGGCGACATTTGGCTGTCCGCTCCTGAGGGAGGGAAGATAATTGTTCAAATTCAGAACTGTGCTTTTATGCTGACTTCTAGCTGATGACAAATTGGTCAATACAAATCCTACTTGGGCCTCTTGTTACAGGCCTTGTATTGTACAGATTTCCCTTTAAATTGCCTATGTCAGCAGAGCTGGTCACGTAAAGTTGTCAATCAACGATCAGTTATCAGTTTCACCTCAAAAACCTTGATTAGTGAAGTGGGGGGGGACACTCCCAGAGTCTGACCACAGGGCTCAGGGAGGGGACTTTACTGATTCATATAGTTCAAACCATTGTCTTAAGGTTAATAGTTATATGTTATATGTTGGTCAATTTAAACTGTTTGCCATGCCCCCCCCACTTTCCTAGAGGAGCGCCCATTTCTGGTAATCCACCACCTGCATGCAGTGAGGGAGGGGGATGTGCCACTGCTACTACAGGGGACGCCCGTGACCTGCCACGTGAGCAGCACAGAGAGATACACCACACGCTCCAAGGTGGGGACTGGGGTACTGGGAGCTTAGAGTGAGCTCTAAGGTTTCGCAAAAAATGTCAAGGCAGATATAATATCATGTCTAACAGATCTGCTATATGTTGAAATGAGCCCTGTTAGGTTGAAATTTGAGTGCATTATCCATTGTGTTATCCTCTGCTTCACTTACTATAAGATGTGTGCTAGCCTGGCGATTTGCTGGATTGTGAGTTTTTGTGTATGAATGATTTTCTCTCAATCTTTCTCTCAATCTTTCTCTCAATCTTTCTCTCAATCTTTCTCTCAATCTTTCTCTCAATCTCTCTCTCAATCTTTCTCTCAATCTTTCTCTCTCTCCGTTTCTCTCTCTCCGTTTCTCTCTCTTTCTCTCTCTTTCTCTCTCCCTCTCTCTCTCTCTCTCTTTCTCTCTCCCCCTCTCTCTCCCTCCTAGGTGCGTGTCTGCACGCTGTACACAGTCTGGCTCACGCATGGCCAGTTCAGCTGGACAGTGAAGAGGAAGTACAAGCACTTCCAGGAGCTGCACCGTGACTTATACAAACACAAGATCCTGCTCAATTTCCTTCCTCTGGGGAGGTTAGTCTGCCATTGGTCAGACTCTGCCTGTCTGTTATTGCCTCAGCCAGGCCCGTTATTTCTGTAATTGCAAAAAATCATTCCTGCTTTTGCTACAGTCTTGCTGTTTCTGGGTTTCCACCGTCTAAACATGCTGCTACTGTTGGTGTGTCTGCAGGAGTTGCTGTTGTCTTCCGCGTTCACTTCTGCTGTTGTCGTAGTGATGGACAGATGCAATGCTCTGCTTTACGGCCTGTCCTTTTCCAGACACCTGCATTAAAACCTTTCCCTCTCTTCTCCCTTCCTCCTCCTGTTTGATCCACTTCCTTCGCTTCTCTCATCCTCCCTCTTTCTTGCTCTACCTACTGTTATGTTCTCATTTTGAACACATTCCTCTCTTCTCTTCTCTCCCTGCTCTCTCCTCCCTCTCATCCCTTCCTCTCAGGTATGCCGTCCAGAGGCAGCAGCTGGGTTCCATGACAGAGGACATGCCCACTCTGCATGGTGCTGAGAGAGTCAGGAGAGCTTCGAGCAAGCCGGTACAACACACACACACATGTGCACACAAACACCTACATAAACACATATGCATTTCTACATACACACATTACTCCATGCATGGCTCCTCCAGTACACATACTCCCACATGTTGTAGCAGAATAAGTGGAGAAACATACAGTTATCTGGTTCAGGCTCTGTGGGCTCATCCCTTTGTTTCTTCTGCTGCAGAAATACTTGGAGGAATACCTGAACGGGCTGCTGGAAAACAATTTCTGCAAGAACTACCATGGCATGGTCAGTGTCACTCAGTGCTGTACTCACTTTACACACATCTTTCTCGCAACCAAAAGCATGTTCATTCTCTCTCTCTCTCTCTTATCCTGAGGCAACCCAACCCCCCCCAAAATCAAACTTAAAATTAGCTTGCAACCACAACAAACCAGAAATAAAGGACCCTCTCTCTCTCTCTCTCTCTCTCTCTCTCTCTCTCTCTCTCTCTCTCTCTCTCTCTCTCTCTCTCTCTCTCTCTCTCTCTCTCTCTCTCTCTCTCTCTAACACTTACATGCACACTCATATCTTATGTTTTTCTCTGTTGTTATTCTAGTTGGAGTTTCTAGATGTCAGTCTGCTGTCCTTCATCAAAGATCTGGGGCCCAAGGGCTTGTAAGTCTTTGAGGATTGAATCATGTGCATGCGTGTGTGCAGGCATGTTCATATGCATTGGCTTCTGTGTGTGTGTGTGCGCAGGTATGGTTTTGTGTGTGTGTGTGTGTGTGTGCAGGTATGGTCGTGTGTGTGTGTTTGTGCACATATGTTCATATGCATTGGTGTGTGTGTGTAAGTGCATGTGCGTGCGTGCATGCAAGTATACAGTAGCAGTGAGTCAGACTGTTTGTTTCAGGGAGGGTTTCATCCTGAAGAGGTCAGGAGGTCATCGTATCCAGGGCCTGAACTGCATCGGACATCACCAGTTCTGCTTCCGCTGGTCACGGCGCTGGCTGGTGGCCAAGGACTCCTTCCTGCTTTACATGAAAAGGGAGGCGGGAGAAATTTCCTTCGTGCTGCTCTTCGATCCCGAGCTCAAAGTCCAAGTGGGTCGCTGCTACACTGACACCAAGTACGGAGTCTGCATCCAGAACTTCACAAGGTGAGCTGACAAATGGACCCTGGTGTGTTGATACTGCACAGAAGGAGCCTGAGTGAAACTGATCAATTTGCTGCGCTGTGGATGTGTGGATGTGTGCTTGTGTGTTTGCCTGTGTATACTGTATATGCTATGGCAGTGGCCCGGAGGCATGCAGAGGGGTGGTGATTGAGGGGCGGCACACAGCAGCCCACTGGCTCCACCCCCTGAACCTTAATGGGAAGCCCGGGGCTGGCTGGGCACACCTGACACGCTTTTCCCTGTAATTAACAGCGAAATAAAAGACACACCTGTTCCCTACACATGTCGCGAAGTCCAGAAAGGGAAATGCTTGACGTGGGAGAGTAGTAAGAGAATTGTGTTCTTTGGATTACTTGCTGGATTTGTCTTGGGAACCCTGTTTGTGTACTGACCATTGACTGTTTGAGGATCTGGGTTGGATTGATGACTTTTGGATTGCGGATAATGACAACGAGAATGGATCACGGACTGTATGTTTTTGCTTTCCCCAGCTTCCTTTTTGCTGTAAGAAACCCTTAATAAATGTATCTTGTTTCCTATTTGCTGGTGTATTCTGGTTTTATTATTGATCTTTGGCTGTGTTGAAACCCAACACCACTTATCCTGTCACAATGTTTATTGTGTTTATGTATGTGTCACATGTTCCTGTGTCTGTGTCTGTGTGTGTGTGTCTGTGTGTGTGTGTGTGTGTGTGTGTGTGTGTGTGTGTGTGTGCATGCATGTATGTGTGTATTTGCCTATGTGTGTGCATGCATTACCACGTGTGTGTGTGTGTGTACGTATATATCACTTAGATATATATTGTGTAGTCTTTATACTCTAGACCTCAATTACTGTGTGAAGAATGGAGTCTTAGGGGGGAGTAACTAAGTTAAACAAACGACCAAAGATTTTTTAAGATAAGAGTTCGGTTAGCAGAATAAGGGGCCACAGGTGGAAATTGGTTAAAGGCAAGTTCCGCACAGATACTAGGACGTTCTTTTTGGATGAGAGTTGTCAATGCCTGGAACAGCTTGCTATGTCCAGTAGTTGAGGCAGAAACTCGTGGACTATTCAAATCCAGGCTAGATACAGTACTGGACACTCTTTACATTAGGACATGATGAGCATAGATTGACTGGACGGCCCATTCTCATCATTCTGTATTCTTATGTTCTTAACATGTGTATGTGTGCATCTTCAGGAATCTCATCATTAAGTGCAGCAGTTACAGACAGGCCCAGTGGTGGAGCCATGAGATCCGCAGGCTGGCAGAACCCTGTGACTTCCTCCAGGCACACAGGTTCCAGGGGTTCGCCCCACCCCGCGAGAACACACTCACAAAGTGGTGAGAGGGGCGGGTACAAGTTGCTGTTTTCGGGGAAATATAGGGAAGGGTTAGGGAGACATGAGGGATGAGGCCTAAATTCAGTCCTGTGAATCTACTGTTCTGCTTGTGCTGGTTTTCTTGCAACGCCCTGAAGTGTGATAATCTTTTAATTGATCTCCAGCATGAATCACATTTTTACAATGAACTGCCCTCTTAGGTCAAAAATGATGTGTAGAATGTTCATTCAAAGACTTGCGAATCAATTGGATTTGTTTTCACGCAAGTAATGCGATGTGTTCGATGGCAGTTCAGCTAGAAAGAGGTTTAGACACCGAGCAATGGAGCAGAGGAAAACCAGCACTCTCAGTAGAATTAGAGCAGAGAAGCAATGATGGAATTGTATGATGAATGGAACTTAATATATTTTTATTAATTCCCCCAAAAAATTATTGCTGTCACCAACTGGACACACGGTATAGACAGTCAAAACAATACACAATACTTGCATGTGCAGAGCATAACAGAGCAGGAAACATGGTGTAGATGTACAATGTAGTCTACCTTCTACAGAAAAATAAGAATTTGCTAGATCATTTAATTAAAATACCAATTTTTCAGATTTTCAGAGCTACCAAAGAGCGGGTGCGCCTCGTGCTGCAGAATTATGCACACTTTAGTTCAATAATGCCCTCCAATGATTCTGGGGTGATGGCAATTATGGAACCAGCATTTTAGATCAGTCAACAAACAGTCCGCTCTCACGTACCGTAGCTCGGGCAGCATCAGGTGACTGAATGACATGAAAAGTGGAGGGGAAAGATTGCAGGGCCAGATTGACTAAAGGATTGCAACTGCTTTTCGACCGCGATAGCAGTTGCTACGTGGTCGCAGTATCTACGACGGATTTACTAAACGGTCGCAATGGGTAAAATCGCTGTTAGGGTGCCATTTGCAGGGGTTACATCATTCTGCGACTTTCCTTTATTCATGCATATGTACAGTACCAGTCAAAAGTTTGAGTACACCTTCCATCTGGAGTACGGCTAATCGGGCACTCCTTCCTTCTTCAGCAAGATAACGACCCGAAACACACCTTGAAGCAAGGCCGTAACCATGGAGTCAACATTGGGGGGGATTTTTTTAATTTTTATATCAGCTAGGCTATATATTGGGGGACATTTTGAGCATATCTGAATATTGGGGGGGATGTGTCCCCCCCAATATATATGGTAATTTCGGCCTTGCCTTGAAGGACTCTTTTTTATGGGTGTCTCCGACCGCAAAACTGCGAATGAGGGCGTTTCATTTATCTGATTGCGTGATTAGAACATGTCTTAGTAAATTGGTTGCTAACGTGTCGGTATCTGCGACCGCAAAAGAGCCGATGTTGTAGCAATTATTTTTGCACTGCGACTATTTCCTCAGTAAGTCTGGCCCTCAGTCTTCAGTTGGCAAAAGGCTGTGCGACATTGTGCGGAGGTGATGGGAGATCAAGTCCTCATCTGGTGTGAAGAAATTGCATAGCCTCCAGCTCCAGCTGTAGCTTTATTTATTGAACTCACCTCAGGTGTGGTGTATGTGCGTGCACGGATATACACTACCGGTCAAAGGTTTTAGAACACCTCAATTTTTCCAGTTTTTGTTGAAATTTACGCAGTTTAATGTTTCAATGTACCCTGAAATTAAAGCATAGAACAAATAAACAATTGGAGATAAAAAGGAAATCATGGAATTGTTTTGTTTAACAAAATGTAATCAAAAATTCTCATCAAAGTAGCCACCTTTTGCAGATATAACAGCCGAACACACTCGTGGCATTCTTTCTACAATGGAAATCAAATATTGTTCGGAAAGTTCTTCCCAACACTGTTGCAGAAGTTCCCACAAATGTGTTGCACTTGTAGGTTGCTTTGCTTTCACCCTTCTGTCCAGTTAATCCCAAACCAGCTCGATGGGGTTTAAGTCTGGAGACTGTGCTGTTATTTTCTGCTAAGGTAGTCCTGACATAGCCTGGAGGTATGTTTTGGGTCATTGTCTTGCTGTAGGATGAACCCCTGACCAACTGCAAAATGCTGTGGTAGCCCTTTTGGTTCAGGGTGTCAGTCACTCTGTGCAAGTTGCCGACTCTGGATCCAGCAAAAGAGCCCCAGACCATCACGCTTCGTCCTCCATGTTTGACAGTTGGTGTCACACATTGAGGAACCACCCTTTTGCCTACTCGACGGCGTATGAAAACGCTGGCAGTTTACCGCTTACCTTTGTACCATTTCAGGTTATTCACTGGACTTGAACTGCTTAAATTTCACAAAAAAATGTAAAAATTGGGGTGTTCTAAAACTTTTGACCGGTAGTGTATAGGGACTTTCTGATTATCATGGACGTCTGTTTTTGCTGATTGATAGGTCTGTGTTTTGATCGACAGGTATTTGAATGGCAGTGGATACTTTGCCGACGTGGCTGAGGCTCTCGAGCAGGCCAAAGAGGAAATCTTCATCACGGACTGGTGGTAAGAGATATCCTGAGCCTTTGCTTTAATTTGTACATTGTATTTATGTCACATATTAATATACATGTTGTGCCATGTGTATTACACACAATTTCCTTTATACTACACAGTTACAGACCAGATGGCTGTACTGAAACAGTTACGCTGTTTATTGAAATGTCATATGTTGCTTTTTTGTGTGCAATCTTTTTTCCTGTTCACTCTATCACAGTGTACTCTCTTTTACAGTGAACCTACCACATTTCTAGCTTTGTAGCATCACAAACATTGAAGATAATAGTCACAATGTTGATCATTTTTGACAATTGCCCAAGGTGCCTGTGTCTGTGGCAAGTCACTTGTTTTGGGTATACTTTTAGAAGTCGATCCGATTTGTTTGCTTTTGAGAACTGACAGCAGTCAAAAAATGTATAAAAAAACAAATTTGAACTGACAGCAGTGCGCTAATGTCACCTTGTTGTTGGTCTAGCTTAGCATGCCTCTTTGTCACGGCCTGGTCCCTCTCCCCTCCAGGCTCAGTCCTGAGATTTTCCTGAAGAGGCCGGCCACAGATGGCTACTGGCGTCTGGACCAAATCCTCAAACGCAAAGCAGTAGGAAGCCATTTGCCTTCATCCTTTATATTCATTTATTTGATCCCTGTCCTCCTTTTGATCTTTCCTTGAAAACTGCTTTGATATGTGAAGGTATTTCTCTATTTCCCCTCCCTCTCCCATCTCCTCCCTCATTCCTGTCCATCTGCTGCCCCCTGCAGGAGCAAGGTGTGAAGGTCTGTGTGCTGCTGTATAAGGAGGTGGAGCTCGCACTGGGCATCAACAGCGACTACAGCAAAAGGACTCTCATGAACATGCATCACAACATCAAGGTCAGATGCCCACAATGCACTGTCACTCTGTCTAACTAAACAAACGGAAACTCTCTCTCTGTAGGGGTGCTGTATGCACCGGGATCGGGGTAAAACACTTTCATTCGTCATTCCATCTGTCTGTTTATTGTGATGCAGAAGATGCGCTATTCCATTGACAGGAATCACCACACAGACCTCACTGTACAGCCACAAACGAGCTTCTCTTAAGGGCTCTCGTGGTGGTGGATCCAGCTGGAGCACTGGTCCTCAGTGCAGTGAGTCATGAGTGTGCCAGTGCTGTCTGTGGCCTGGAGTCCTGTGGGGTGACTTTAAACTGGCCATAGCTAATCTAGGGAGGGAGAGTTTAATAAAGCGTGGTATTCCTGCCTCATCTCGCAACAGTGATTCCTCTGGTGGATTGCATGTCTGTGGTTCGCCTGCCCCAGCTGCACAAAATGCCATTTTCTAGCACAATGGTTGCACAGCTCAGCTGGTAGAATGCAAAGTGGAGGATGGCTACACATGGCTACACTCCTTCCCAAATTGATGGCAGGATGTTCCAGTGATGGAAGTTCCAAATAATTGGGGGAAAAAATAAGATGGGAATATAAAAGTTATTAAAAAGAAACCGTTTTTATTCTTTTTTATTTTTTTATTTATTCGTTTTTTTTAATCCGTCCCTCCCCTCTCTACATTGTCTGTAAACCTCTGTCACCCATGTGGTTTGCCTCTCTTCTCACCTTCACTTCTTTTCCCCTCCTGCCTTCCTGCTCTCCGTCTCCCAGGTCATGCGACATCCGGACCATGTCTCCTCCATCGTCTTCCTTTGGGCGCACCATGAGAAGATGGTGGCCATTGACCAGTCAGTGGTCTTCATGGGTGGGCTTGACCTGGCCTATGGGAGGTGGGATGACAGCCACTACAGACTGTCTGACCTGGGAGCCCCACTGACAGCCAATAAAAGCCAAGAGGTGGGGCCTGAGGTAAGTAAAAATGTAAGGATTCGGATCAGATCAGATCGATTGAGCCAAAGGGAATTAAACATGCAGAATGTAACACTTCCTTAAACTCTTGAAAGGCTAAGCACTTTGCGTTTCTTCCTGGTATAGCCAATCAGATTTGTCCATTATTGAAGTTGTTGAATAAAGCATTATGGTTTTGGAACTTGTTTTATCAATGTAGGGATATAACATGAAATGGTTAAGTACAAAAGGTTGTGTATTATGAGTTCTGTGTCACCGTGCCCTTAGGCTGGTGACACAGTGGACCAGGGTTCTGATGGGCCAGCCTACCAGCCCCTGGCAACAGAACTGGAAACGACTGACCCAGAGGACCTGACAGGCAACACTCGACTGTGGCTGGGCAAAGACTACAGCAATTTCATCAAAAAGGACTGGGTCCAGCTAGACCAGCCATTTGAGGGTATACACACAGGCGGACACGCACACACACACACACACACACATAAACACACATCTCTGCCTACAAGCATTTTCAAATCTTAGATCAATGTCCAAAATTGCATTATGCCTTGATGAAATATGACCATTGATCTAGGAACCCTTGGGAACATGTAGATTTGATGATTCCATACTTACTGTCTTACAGGATGTTTCAGTGTGGATATGGCATACACATATATGTGATAAGAGTGAATTTGATGCTATGATAGTTGGAGGAATGAGAGCAGCCCTGGTGGTAATGTGCCACAGGGGGGACATTACAATATTAGTGCAGCATAATGCCCCCCCTGTCCTCCCCTTTAACGCGCAGCAGACAGAAACTTGATCCGCGTAGCAACATGCTTAGTTTGCCGAGCACCAATAGGCACACCGCACTACTGCCACCAACGTGAGGCTGTCGAGCGGGGGAGAGGGCAGGTGAACTCATAGTGAATTGAACCCCTCGATATGTCATTAGAAAATATTGGAGAGGACCTCTGAAGGACCTCTCAACGAGTCTAAAATTGACTGTCATAGAGGTCAGTCCCTGCGTGACGTCTCTCTGCCTCACAGGCGTGTTCGGTTTTAGATGGATGGATACTGGTAGTGCACAAACATGGAAACACTGATGTAAAGTCCCTTAACAGGGTTCAAAGACAAAGAGGAAGCCCAGTGCATGGCTGTGTGTAATTCCTAAGTTGCTGTCTGTGGTAGGAATACATAGGACCAAACCAGAAAATACGTGTTCACTTTCTCAAAAACGCAGGCTAAAGCCACACAGTAAAAAAACTAAAAACAGCCTTAATTCAAAGGTATGTAACTCACTACCTAATTTCTGGTAGTGCAAAAGCTATTTATATATGTATACAGTGTATATATGTATTTTGCATTACTAAAAATTACTTGTGGCAAGTATGACCTGTATGCAGCATGGCATAGTCTACCCGCGTCTGGAATTCTTCAGGTATTCTCTACGACACCTCTCTTCCACAGTCAACTCCCGTTATTTGATGGAAGTGGAAAACAAAGGGGCTCAGGCGTCGTACCAGAATTTCCCTGAAAATATATGCCACCTTCGACATCAGCAAGTTCAGCTTTCTCCTTATTTGGCCAAATATTTTCCAGTGACCCTCAAGAGACATTTTTATAACATATTTATGAATATACTTGTCTCAACTGGTTCAGGACAGGTCATGGCCCCTGTCTGGCTAACCTCCACAGATGGGGCATCAATGCCAGCCCCCTATGCCCACGTGGGATGGACCAAACCATGCACCACATCATAGAGGAGTGCCCAATTTACAGATTCAGTGGAGGCCTGGCTACACTCCACACCGCAGGACCAAAAGCAACTGCTTGGCTTAGGGACTCTGCATTCGCTGGGTAAAATAAACGTACTTGTCTGTTATAGGAATATGACTAATTCTGCAGTTTTTCTTGGTCTCTCTCAGACAACATTGATCGCTCCCAGGTGCCCCGCATGCCGTGGCGTGACCTGGCAGCAGCACTCCATGGGAAGGCCGCCAGAGACGTTGCCCGTCACTTTATCCAGCGATGGAATTTCACCAAGGTAAGAGGGTCAAAGGTTAACTGATATGGAAGGTCAGGGGTCACGTGTAACACAGAAGCTTGGTGTGCCTTGCCTGCATTAAACAGCTGAGATGCTCAGAGTGAATAAAAGCGTGCCTACTACTATTCTTACACACCATCCGAGAGGTCTCAGAGAGGTTTTTGTCTTAAAATTTGTCTTCAAAAATACATGATTTACTCCACAAGCAGAAGCCTTTATCAGAGGCAATTTGCACAGTGTACATGTATTAAATATTAGTGATTTATACATTTGAATATGTTACTGACAAATTTGTTAAATGTTTTTTAGTTAGATAAATTCCTTATTATTGGGTACAACAGCAGTTCCCCACCTATGAATTTAACTGACAAGGCTCAAGTGTCTCAATTTCCAGTTCCCACAATGCCACTAACATACAGTAGTATGCACTAGACAAAGGTAACCTGAAGTATAGCAATAAACTGTAAACCTGAAAACATATACTCTAGGTTATGGTATACTGTAACGGTAAACCACATATTCTTGTGCAGATTTTTTGTTCTGCTTAACTATTGCACAGACTTTGCAGGAGTTAAGATTAAGATTTAAGATTAAGGAGAAATATTAGGTTAAATATAGAATGTTAGGATTTCTCCCACAGTGCTTACATTGTTATAAAAATAAGCTTTGTCAAGGCTGATGTGGGAAAAGATGCTCTTTATTTTTCATGTCCTACTGATGGACGTACAGTATATAATACGCTTTGATGTGACATTGTATTTCCTGTCATGCTTCTTTCTTATCCTGAGGCAACCCAACCCCCCAAAATCAAACTTAAAATTAGGTTGCAATCACAACAAACCAGAAATAAAGGACCATCCTCTCTCTCTCTCTCTCTAACCCTGTCCCCCCCTCCTTCCCTCTGTGTCTCTGTATTCTACGTCATCCTGGCAGATCTTCAAGAACAAGTATAAGGACAACTTCTACCCCTGCCTGCTTCCCAAATCCCACAGCACAGCAGACTCTCTGCCCTTCACGGTCCCGGGAACCAAACAGGCATCAGTGCAGGTAGAGAAATTGGCTTTACATTATCTATCGCTGCAGGAGGATTCATATGTACGGTGTATATGAATGGCACAAGGATCCTCTCGTAAATTGGCCTATTACAGGACCGCATATTTATTTCAAGGGTACAACAGCAAACTTTTGACAACATGAGTTAATCTCATAGTGGCAAAATGCAATATTTACACATGATGCATAAACAGGGTGAGTTAAATACAGTTTTTCAGTAGTGGTGCAATCGGTGCATTAATTAATGCACCGATTACACAAAACACAAGTATACTATAGATGTTACTAGGAGTTTAGGAGTAACATTGAAACTGAAATTTAAGCCTCGTGTTAAAAACCCTAATAATATTACAACGTCCCAAGCTACCCGCCACCGCCGTTTTGACACTACAGTTGCACATTTTTACACTCGCGTACCCTGCACCACTGCTCGGGGCCCACCGAGGTTCACACCACCCCAACACATTCCCTCGCCGTATATCCCTCTCGCTCTTCTTCCCACCTCTCTCAGGTGCTGCGCTCTGTGGACCGCTGGTCAGCTGGGACGTGCGAGAGTTCCATCCACAACGCCTACGTCCACACCATAAAAAACAGCCAGCACTTCATCTACATTGAGGTGCGGATGCTGCCTGACTCACTGTACCTGGACCTGACTCATTGCCACTTAGACATTCGACCGATTGACAGGGGTATACACTGAGGCACAGACACTGGGATGACTGAAACGTCTTAATCATCACATGAAGTACAAAGTAACTGCATCAGCCTACTGCCAGAATCCAGTACCTTTAGTTTGTCCCACATTTCAGTGGTAAAGTTTTAAAGTCAGCGGGCAAACAGGCATTGATGACTAATTCCAGTGAACACATCCATGAATTATTCCAGCTGTCTTTGTCTCTGTACCTCTCTCCTTAGAATCAGTTCTTCATCAGCTGTGCAGATGGGAAGACTGTGCACAATGGTATTGGGGATGCCATAGTGAACAGGATTTTGCAGGCACACAGGTCTGTCTTAGTCTGTCTCTCAGGTGGTGCTGCTTTCGTCGGCGCATTGTTTTGTTCACATATTTATGTAGCGTTGTTCTCAACCCGTTTGCCCACGTGGGACAAGTGCAGTCCTGAATGTGTGACGTAGGCCATGTCCTCATGCGCTACAGCTGATTAACAATGGTCTGTGAACTTCTCTTGTAACGCAGCACAGAGAAGTGGCTGATGCTATTTTAGGTTCAGTTGTTTCCCTCCTCGTAATACATGGTTTCCTCTGCAGACCAACTCTGCTGTGGTAGGCAGCCGTTTGCGTCTGCCTGCATCATGTTAAACGGGCAACAGGGTGAGAACCCCAGGATTACACACGCGGGGGAAGGTTTAGAATGAAGGTTTCTGTCTCTGCTCTCTCGCCTAATATATCCTTTAACCTCATCCTCTCTATTGTCAAAGCGTAGCATTCAAGTAGTTCAGAGTGAAATCTCTCTTCTCTTGCTGTAGTGAGCAGCAGAAGTACCGGGTGTATGTGGTGGTGCCCCTGCTGCCTGGGTTTGAGGGTGACATCAGCACAGGGGGAGGTAATGCCATTCAAGCAATTCTCCACTTAACCTACAGGTAAGAGTCTGACTGCACGCACACACGCTCACAAGCAAGCAGTTTAAAAAATAATTCAGGTTTAGAAAAAGGCAGGGGGTGGGGGGGTCATTTTTGTTTATCACAGATTCAGTCTGCAGGCAAACTGCAGCCATTGAATGAGGCTTGAGTGGGAGAAGGGGTAGCAGTGGCTAATGTAGTGGTACGTAGCTTTCATAAATGGGATTGGCAGTCGCTCCCTTGGTCAGTTGTCGATTGTGTGTGTTTCAGAACCATGTGCCGAGGGGAGTTTTCCATCCTGGCCAGACTGAAGGAGCACAGTGAGAAACCTTTCTGTTCTGCTCTGTCTGACAGAGCACTGTACTCCTGCATTTATCAGTGTATCTCTTGTGTGTGTGTGCATGTGAATCGGTTTCCCCTTTGATTATACCTGGCTGTCGGCCACTGATGCACGCATGTCCCTCTTTCTCTCCTCCTTCCAGTGCAGGACCAGTGGAGCCAGTACATTTCTCTGTGTGGTCTGCGCACTCACTCCCAGCTGGCCCAGTCCCTGGTCACTGAGCTCATCTATGTCCACAGCAAGATGCTCATCGCTGATGACCGCTGCTACATCATCGGTGAGCCATTTCAGTCATACTCACAATCAACGGTGAGGGGTGGGGGAAAAAAACGATCACACCCATGGTCACTAGGTGACAAAAACAATCACCAGCTATTATTATTATTGTTCATCTGATTTGTGTTTTTTCCTAATAGACATCCATAGCCCTGACTGAATCAGGTTTTTACATTGTAAAAATGCAGTTTTATATTACATCATATAAAATAATTATTTGAGTAATTGAAAACTTAGCATTGCACGATGATGGTGTAGATCATTAAAGTGCACCCCCTACGGTCTGTCGCTTGAACTGTGTTCATAAATTCCTCTTTGAAACCTGTGGAATGGTGAAGCTCTTAATAATATATTTTTTTATATATAAGACCCTATTCTATACCCTCTTGTTAAGCTGATCCAGAGTCACTATTTGTGTGGTTTTTCATTTTACACATACTGTAATCTGTTTACATTCAGATTTTTTATAATGGAGTGATGGAGGTACTGTTCCTCAATCAAGGGATTAACAGCTGTAAAAATAACGGTCTTTACTGACCCGCTCTTGGTCTTTCCCTCATTTCCCTGTTCTGATCCACAATACTGCATGTCCCTGTCCCTCCCCCACAGTCCCCCTCACTTCTTGACTTCTCCCAATTCTCCTGTGTTCTCGTACCCCCACTGCCAGGCTCGGCAAATATCAATGACCGCAGCATGCTCGGCAATCGGGACAGTGAGCTGGCGGTGCTGGTGGAGGACAGGGAGAGGGTGCCGTCCCGTATGGGGGGCGAGGAGTACCAGGCTGGGCCCCTGACCCTTGCCCTGCGGAGGGAGTGCTTCAGGTTAGGGGTCGTAATGACGCACACTGCTGCCTGCACACAAGCATGCACACTTGAATAAATCATAGCCTTGCATGACCATACAGGCATTCAATTTCACATGTATGCTCACGCACATGCACAGTTACACAGGCAGCTATGCATCTGTACACAGTCATTTGCTCACAGTTCATTCAAATATGAAATCCAGGCTGTTGGGTGGCTCATCCTTTTAAGGCACTGTGTGTATGACCCTGATGGTCCAACTGTGGCCAGCAGCCCTGTGGGGTGACGCATAATTGGCGGTAGCCTTGCCCAGGGAGGGAGGGAACTAGTTGCTGGGGATGACCGTGTCTCGTCGCACACCAGCGATCCCCGCTGGTCAATCAGGCGCCCATAGTCTACCTTTATAAAGTGGCACATGAGGTGTCTTCCTCCAACTCATGTCTGTGCAAGCTTAAATTGTGAGGTGAGTACACACTTGTCTGTGCTGTCCTGAATTGACAGCAGCATTTCAACGCGACTTAAGAATACAAGAATACATGGCAATTGGGCTCTCCAAATAAATAAAAAAGGGAAAAAGCATGACAAAAAAATGAAATCCACAGCATAAGGAGCATATTTGTTCAATATAGAGGTCTGTGTTTATGCAGATGTTGTACAGCTTTAATTTTGTTACATACCATTTATGCTGCAGTTATGATTATGAAACTGATAATGTATACATATTTTGTCATAGTTTCTCAAAGTATTTACTTTTTACTCAAACATGTACTGTACAAACAACATTTGTTTGTTAAGGGTAGGGTGACACCAAAGTGCTTGCCATACATTACTGCATAGTATGAGTGTACAATCATTCACCTACATGGGGTTGCTCAGGTTCAAGTTATGTTGCATATTATGTAGCTATGAATGCCACTTTTAACACTGTAAACATATTGTTTTCCCAAGAGTTCTCTTGGGAGCAGATTCCGATCCCTGCATTGATATCCAGGACCCAATCAGTGATGAGTTTTTCCAGGTGTGGAACAAGACTGCTAAATCAAATGGCAACATTTATGACATGGTGAGTTACTTACTACCAGAGAGGGGCACGCATGCACACACACACACACAGAACACCGATACACATCCCACCTTCATCGTCTTTTCCCAATTCTTCCACAACCCCACCTTCACTCCGCCACCTCCCTACCTCCTCTTCCTGCTCTCTTTTTGTCCTCTTTCCATCTCTTCCCCTTAACCTAAATTTGGTTCATTTTAAGTAAAATGGCTTATTTTTACATGACAAATATAACGCATGCGTTACCAAAGCAATTTGGACACATTTTGTCCATGAACAAATTAACGCAAGAGACATGAATTAAACGTTTTCCTCTTGTCTCAGGTCTTCCGCTGTCTGCCCACCAACTCTATCCACAGCCTACGTGCCCTTAAGGAGCTGTCTTCAGTGGAGCGTTTGGTTGATACAGACCCTGAACGTGCTCGAGAGGAACTGGAAGCCATCAAGGGCCTCATTGTCCACTTCCCCCTCCACTTCCTGTCTGAGGAAAACCTGATCCCCCCACTCAGCAGCAAGGAGAGAATGGTTCCCATGGAAGTCTGGACCTAATGGAGAACAAATGTAAAACATCATGGGAGTGATAACTGTCCTAAGAGAGAGAGAGGGAGAGTATGAAGAGATACGTGTGGGCAAGAGAGCAGAGACAGAAACCTCATCATTCTAAACCTTTCCCCATATCAAAGAGAGAGAGACACACCAGAAGACAAGTGAATCAGGATATAGAGCGAAACAGAACATATTATTGCTGTTGTAGGAGTGTGGGTGCTCAGTGGACATGTGGAACAGATAGAGGGGAAGATAGAGGGTGAAAACAGGCAGAAGTAGGGATAGAGGGGAAGAGGTACCATTGAAAGGAAGAAGGGTAAATGTGTTGAAGGAAATGTTTGGGCTATTATGGGAACAGGAAAGCAGGAAGGGGGGAATGGCGTAAGAGAGGAGGGTGTAAAAGCAATTTATACTTATGCTAAAAGCAAATGGGAAAACTACAGAGAATTATTATCTCTGTAAAACTTGTTTTCGGCCCAGAATTGTCCTTTCTGTGTTGAAGAGGGGGAGAGGGAAAGAAGTTTGTGAAAATATATTTTGTCAGACTGAGGTTGAAGGTGATGGTGATCTAACTTTTTAATGGTCCCACCTGGCATTCAGCACAAGTCAATTCCCAGGTCCAGATACCGAAAGGATAGTCAAAACGCAAAACACTGTCAGGCCAGAATCAGTTTAGAAATATTGTGTTGGATATTTTGGTATTCAATTTCCATCTGAACATAATGGTGATACATGGAAGAATGACAGCTAGGAAAAGGTTGCCAGTAATCTTGCTTGGTGGACCTGTTTCCATTCTGGTTTGGAGTACAGATGCACAATAAACAAATCTCTCAAAAGAGAATAATTAAAAACATTTTCAGGGGGCCTCCCACGTGGCCCAGTGGTTACAACGTCCGACGCTGGCCAAAATGGGATAGAAATCTGAAACTAAAATTTTTTTTTAAAACACTTTCAAATATTTAATTCGCTGATGTACAGTTTAAAGCCGAATAAACGTGTGGTGTAAATTTGAATATCATAGGAATATTAAGAAGAGTTGTTTATCAACTGGGAATTCATACTAACTTAGATGGTATATTATAGCAATTATCCCATTTTTATTATGTTGTACTGTGTTCTTGGAAAGGTTTATATGTGATTATTTTGTTGAATGTAGTACATTCACGAGAGGGTTGATGTATCACTATGTACATATTCACTACATTTCACTGTACTGGACCTTCCCAAAAACTGGCGCATGTAGAATTTTACTAATTACCCAATTAATCGCTTCTTTTGGATGATTAGCATTTTTAGGCCAAGGGTTTAAATTAAATTGGAGTAAATTAGTATGCGTTTTTCTAATATTGTTGTATTCCCACTTATCCTTATTCCACAGTTTAGAACACCCTATTGTAAGTAGGCCCATGCCTTTGCTGCAAAGCCATCCATCAGTTTGCATTCTGTACTTTACATAGCTGATGGTAGTTGATGTAGGCCAATGCAGGCGCCCAGTCGACCAGAGGACTCGCTATTACTGCATAAATTATTACTTCTTGCTTGTTTTTGTTTATCGTAATCCTTTGTTTACGTAATATTTTTTAACCAGCACTTGAAAGGCCTTCAACCAATGCTGTCAATATTGTATCCTCTTCTCAATGTACTCAATGCAGTGACTACACACTAAATTAAAAGTGTATACACAGATAATGATATTACGTTTTAAAATGATCACCAAAAAAAGTGGGTGTTTTCATAAATGGACTTTTATATTTTGGTAATAATATAAGTGATTGTCATGATCACATGAGTGAAAGGCGGAACCCAGGCTGGCAGTGTAGTGTAATTGTTAGGGAGCTGGGCTTGTAACTCAGAGGTTGCAGGTTCAATTCCCAGGTGGGGCACTGCTGTTGTACCCTTGAGCAAGGTACTTAACTTGAATTGCTTCAGTAAAATATCCAGCTGTATAAATGGATTGTATGTAAAAGGAAATGTAAACTGTGTGTAAAATGTAAAAGTCGCTCTGGATAAGAGCATCTACTAAATGCCTAAAAATATAAATGTACAATAATAATGATATGAATGAAGGATGTCTGACAGCTGTTACCTTAAAGTTAGTCGACCATATAGAACATTCCCTGGGTTCAGAATCAATGATATTTTCCCTGCACTTAGATAAATACTGAAATCATGAATATATACCCATAGGGACTTTTCTGTTGTAAGTGGTAGAAGTTGGAGAAGTGTTACAGTTAATTGTCTTATGGTATGCCTTTGATTAATTTGATTGTAAAATGTGGACTGCATTAACACTTTACAAAATAAAGTTTTTCATGATAAGTATTGGGTGGTGTAGGCCTATCTACGGTATGTCGAGCAATTGTCTCCTTCAGGTTGTGTCACAATAAGATTGGAAAATGTTGGAAATATTGGCCAGGATGGGTGCTTATAATGTCACTCAAACGAATCTTAACAGGTAATAGGAGTCTTTTCAGGGAGAAGGGATCAGTGGGAGTATAGTCAGGGGTAACGTTCGTTTTCCCTGGTAAATGCAAGAGAAAAATAGTTCTAAATTGTGATGCCTGCCTGCGGGCGAGATACGTCATAACAGACCGCACACAGAGGGGAAAAGGAGGAACCAAAACAAGACGGAAAAAAGTTGGCTACCTACAGCAGACGTGTCGGAGAAGGGAACAATCTAAGGAATTCAACTATGCATGCCATTCGTCATTTGAATGAATGTCAAGTCTAAAGAAATGTTTAGTATGTTTCAACTAATGAACATTCCTGCGTATACGGCTTGGTAGCTATCTATCCAGGTAGCAAGCAAAGACAGCAGTATTTTTATTTTTCTAGAATGACCAAGGGGCGTGCGTAGGATACGCGCTGTAAACAGGAACGAATGCAAGTTTAGGTCGAAAGAAGGGTGAAAATTATAACGTTATGTTACGTTAGCTAACTGAGCAATGTTAAATGTAAGCACTGGAACACATTGACATCGAGCTCAGGCCGTAGACTGTCGTATTCTGAACCTGCTACGAAAACAGATAGAGCCTTTTAGAAACAACAGAGTACGCTTAGTAAGGACTATTTTAATAATTTTGGAGAACAACACAACTTTTGACTTGGTTGCCATTTAAAAAAAAGATTCTTCTATTTTTAGTTAAAGGCTAGCAAGATAGCTTACGTCAAGTAGCTAAATATTTTTGTAGCCGGTGTTGGCTAATATATATATGCGTGGGTAGGTTTGATTATAACATCCGACGGATACTGACAACGTTATAACCACGATAGATAATGCAATTATTTGTTACCCAGTCGTCTGTAATGTTAGCTATCTTTTCAAACAGTTGCGTTTGCTAATTATCCAGCATGCTGGACAGCATTAGCTAATTATTGGGTTGACAGGACTATTTTCCGCTTTCCGTGTCTGTTGGGTGTGAACTGTGTAGTCGCAAGCTTTATAGCGCACATACGCAGTGTTGTCGAAATGAACGCAGAATGGGAAAGCAACTACGACCGCGTTATTGGCATCGCCACCATCGGGTCCCTTATCTCGTTGGTGGAGTAGCGCTTACGTTGCGATGCAACTTTGAATATATAAATTGTTGCTGTCCCCCCTTTGAATATATAAATTGTTGCTGCCCCCCTCCCTCCCACTGCCAGTGACGCTACCTTGGTAACGTTGGAAATCTTGATAATCAGCCAGCAAATCCCCAAACCTTTACGCAGCGAGGCGGGGATAAATTGCCAAAATACAGCTAGCTAACAGAGCTGGCGAACGTGTTTTGCTTTTCAGCCTCTGTCAGGTTGGAAACTAGCCGTTTGCTGAAGGTAGCCGACATGTACTAGCTAGCACTTACTAGTTCGCCAACTTGCGCAGTTGGGTTGTTTGTGTTCGGGACCTAGTTTCGTGCTAACTTGGCTAATTCTAGCTACATGAGTGGTATTTCGAAGTAAGGCTTTCTCATTCGTTACCAAAGTGGACTGTTTACTACATCGAGTAACGTTACGTGTTTACTTTACTGGCAAGTTTCACAAGTTTGCGCGAAAATGTCTGAAAATGCACCAACGAGAAGCTTGGACGACATAGACCTGGCGGCTTTGCGGGTAAGTGGAATTCGCTAACGCTAGGGTGATGTGTAACATATTAGCAAGCTAAAGCTATGAATATTCAAAAGGTCTGTGTTTACTAGCCGGCTAGTAGCTAAAAAGAAAGTCACAGCACTGTTGCTAATTAGTTATATGTGTTTTATATGCGTATAACTAGCTAGTTACACCAGAAGAACAGCTGCGATGGAGTATTTCCAAACTTGCCTAACTAAGTTAGTTTGTTAGATAACACGGCGTAGCTAATTAGTTGCCTTAGCCTAGCTACAAGTGCAGTGTACATCTTACCACCCGCTGCATACCATCTACGCACTAAGCTAACTAGCGAAGTTACCTTGGTGCTAGCTAAATATTTAGCTTGCAAGCTGAATTGGTGTCTGGTTGATGTAACTTCTTATTGACCGACCAGTTAGTTAGCCAACTGAAGTCGAACTATGTAGTTAGCTACTTATTGCTCGAGTGTGACTGCTTGTGTGGATTTGCAATGCGATCAGTCATTAGCAGTTGTGACAAATGTTTTTGGCTAAAGTTCTTGCTTAAGTTACTTGTTTCCCCCATGCCCTCTGTTTAAATACTAGCCTTACTAGAAGGCTATAAGTTAAACTGCTGGGCCTTTGTAACTTTGTATTTCTGTAAATTGGTGTGGTCTGGCCTGTTTTGTGGGTTCCATTTGACAGCAGCTAGCAGGCTACTGTATCATAGCTGGCTAACGTTACAGTCAGTACTCCATTTTGAAAGACAGGTGTTCAGTCAGACCAAGGCAAAGAATTCAACCAGACAGCCACCTTTGTGGGACCCACATTAGGTTTCCCCACACGTGGAACGTTTTGGTAGCTTGGGACAGCACACCACTGTATTTTCTACGTTTGTATAGCTTGTGGCAATGCGGATAAGATAATACACAGATAATGATATTACGTTTTAAAATGATCACCAAAAGTACTTGTTCCATTAGCTGAATTTGATTTGGAGCATAGCCATCTGCATCGTCATACTGAACATTGCGGTTAACCTGTCATGACTAAATTAATAAAAATGTATTGACTTTGGTAAAAACTTCCTGAATGTCTGCTGTATTGTTCTATCTGCTATAGAACATTTCATGACCCAACCTTAAACAGCTGGTCGCAACTATGAAGCATGCTGGCTGTAGATTTTGCAAGCTACTAAAAATCATCAAGAACTTTGAACTTCCTCTGGGTCAGTTTCATCACCAATAAACAAATTCAAGTTATGCGCTAGTCTACTGTGTAGAATCAATAGAATGTACAACTAGCGGTATCTCTTGAGAATAGTTTGAACTACCTCCTCTCTCACTGGGGATGTGGTAGCAGGTCACTCCTCATACTTTGCTCAGATTGGTCTGTAATGTATGTAATAACGCAATGCATTGAAATAAAAGGTGAGCAGGAAGTTGCAGGCGAATTAGTCATTCATGTATTAATACGCCACTTTTGAGTACGTGACTCATGAGACTGAACAGAAACTATGGGTGGTTTTAATGATTGCAATGGATCGATTCATGTATATTAGCAAGGAGAATTGATCATTGATGATATTCAATGATGGTGGTGCTAGTGTACTATCGTAGGCAGAGGGCAGTGGCATACACAGGCCTAGCCCTGGATTTTCTTGTGTTTGCATTTTAGTCATGAGTTCTGGTTATGTGCTTTTTGACTGCTGTTGCAAAGGGGCCCACTAGAAGTAATATCTCTGCAATTATCTTGTAGACACTACAAGCACACTGTGTGCTTGGCCCGCATACTCACTGCCTCAAACGATATTTTACTTATTTTAATCTGTTACTACTGCGTTAAGTACTTCAAGTGAGTGGCCAATCCACCCTCCTAATGCATGGAGCTGTACTGGGGACACATGCTCTTTGGCTGCTGTGGGTGAGAGAGCGATCAGTTTATAAGTAGTTCTGTTGCATCAGAGATTTGTTTGTGAAAATGTATGGTATGGATATTCCACCATGTTGCATGTATGTTGAGGTGGCCTACATTTCTGACTGCAGTGCTTGTGTCATGATTTTACTTAATTCTCTGACATTTCAGATTTTTTGAAGAACATTCAGGCTTACATTATCACTTAAGTTTAATTTATTGGTATGAGACTTTCACTAATTTCTTTCAATGCTTTATTCATTCAATGCTTTGAAAGTTTGAGAATTTTCTGTGATGAACAAAATTGCTCTCATAAGGCACCTGGTTATTAGTGTTTATGGTATGCTTAACCCCTTATTTGTCACCCCCTGTTTTTCAATTCCTGCCTATTTAGACATGCCCAAATATAACCGTTCATAACTCAAATTGTGACGGCCACATGCCTAAGTTTGGTATAATTTGAAAGGAAACAACTTGAAGTTTGAGGGTGTGCAACACAGGCTATACAATACGTACATACAACAAATAGGCGTGGTATAATTTTCTTGTGTAGAAAGTCATGTTTGAAAAGTGATAAAGGTGTTGCATTTCATGGTAGACCTATGGAATTGTGTGCATGCCTTGTACAACAAATGTGTTACACAAGTCTGTAACACATACTTTTATTATTTCATGAATTTCAAATACTGACCGCAGTGTCAGTGGGGTAACCAGTCATAATCAGATGGTGAAACCAGAATCTTACAGTTAAAAACCATTAACTTCCAAGGCTATTGCAGAAAAAAAGTCCAAATACAATTTAAACTTTCATATAATGAGTAGAAATACATTTTGCTATATTTGTCTGTCTTCCTATGAAAGATAAGTTGTTGTTAGTAATAAATGACATACAAAGTCACATAAAGAACTTAAAAGGGAATGTAATGTGTAATATGGATTTTAGACACATCAATGACTTATTTATACATTTTAATTTGCGGAGTATGAAGGGAACATATATATGCCATTTAGCAGATGCTTTTATCCAAAGCGACTTACAGTAGTGAATGGATATAATTTGATACTTGTGTATGGTTACACTACCTGACATTTTTTGGGTGTTAAAATCAGATAGCTTAAAAAAAAAAAAAAAAAAAAAAGATATCTTAAAAGCTATAAAACCAATATGAACACAGAGTACATTCTTTTTCATAGGAAGAAAGAGAGGAGGGGGAAAAAAAGCGACATAGTTTCCACCCCAAGGTCAAAAAACGAACCATTCCCTTGTCCTGCTGACATTGTCAATTTTACAGTTACTGTTGAATTTCCACCCCCTTCCAATTTTTCTCTTCACTGGCCCTTATCCAGGGCAACTGATTTTATGCATTTACAAAACTAGATATTTACTCAAAAGAAATTCAGGTTAATTAACTAAACTCACGCTCAGGAATATACCAGCTTATCAGTGTCCGTATCCCACTCAGGGCTCAAAACTTCAACTTTGTTTGGAAGCACAACTCCATAACCCACTATGCCACCCTACTGCTTCATTGGCATATTCATCATACACACGTGTGTATGATGAATAACGTGTGTGTAGCTACATGTTTTTAGGCTTCAAAGAAAACATAGCGTTGGTGTTGTGGGTGAAGGTATCCTTGAGAGCAGATATGATTCACTCGTGTTCATTGTGTTAATAGCGGTCCTGTCTTACACCCACTGCCTGCCACAGACACACAAGCGCACACATGCACTGCCAGTCACGTACGGACACACCCACACAGACAGAGGCTGCCCCATGATCTGCCAGCTGTACACACACACACACATAGTGGTTGACATGCATACATGCAATGCCAGGGCACACACAGACACTAAGTCCAAATCACAAGACTGTTGTGTAGCTAGACTTGCACTGTTGACATGGAATGATGAGAACGAATATTAAATAGAATGTCTAAAGATGGTATACTTTGAGTATGTTGTTTCTGTTTATCCAAATTTCAAAGTCACAATAAAATTTGACAAAATAAAGGAGTGGGCCCATGTCCTAATATCACAAAATTATTCTGCCCAGTTCATTTACATAACAGTACTTCCACTATCCACTCTTGTGGTTTTGCTGTGATTTATTACAGATAATTTGCCTAATGAAAATATTCCATGCATTTGGTATACTCATTTAGTTAATTTGCTTTGGACTTGAAGTAACTGTGTCAATTAAATACACAAACGTGTTTCAATTGCAACTATTAATAAAGTAAGTTCCAAAAAGTGGATTCCACATGTGCCTGCTAACTTTAGCCTAATGAGTACAGTACCTGTTATCCGTGCTTCAGTTAACCTCTGAAACTAACACATTTAGTCATTCGTTGGCACAGCCACTGTTGATATACAGGCTGTACAGGAAAGTCCACAATTGTTTGATTATTCGTTGAGGGAAAGTCTGGGGGGTGCTGTTCAGACAAGCTCTCGAATGAAGCCTGAGACGAATACTGGCACGGTTAGGCTCCTTCAGCCACATGACACAAGCACTCATTCTTTCACTGCCAATGTTTGTTGCTCTATCCTGCGACCTGCCCTGCCCTGGCCTGCCTTGTGTGTTTGTGAACGCATAAGTGACAATCGCATGCGCATCTCGAAATATTTACCTTTCAGTTCGTTTTGAAGGTGAGCATGGGATAATTTGTGTGTGTGTGCGTGTGCGTGCGTGCATTTACATGCGCATGCAAGTAGTAGAAAACACATGCCCCTAAAATATAGTGCCCCAAACATAGAATGGGATAAAAGTGTCCAGTATATAATCTAATACAGCAGCATTTAGAATGTTGAGAGTCGCTATGTTTCCATTCACTTGTCGAACCAATTTCGAGCTAACAGCTTAAAAAATCTATATATGTATGCGAATTTTGCCGACGAAGGTGCGTTTCCATTAAACCGTCTTTTGGCGAACACAAACCTGAGGAAAACAGTTTTTTCCGTCATGGTAGCGGAAACAGCTGACTAAAATATTGTCACATAACTTCGAACCTATGCGCAACATCAACTATTGTTCGGTAAAACAACGTTTTCCACCACCATTGGTTGCACTACATATTTTATCGACAAAAACAATTATCCCACCATGTCGAACGTAAAACTTTGTGTCGACATTGAGCCATGTTTACTGACGTTTGATGTGTCCATCGCCGACGTTTGTCGATTGCATCATGACTGTCGACAAACCTTTTTGCATAAATATGGGCTAATGGAAACATAGCTATTGTGTCTTGCCCTAACACCACTCTAAACTCCTTTTTGCCCCTTATTCCTCACCCCCTTACAGATCACTGAGTATGTGGGTGAATTGTGATGAACCCTCCTGGAGTAACTGTCAATCCTGACTTCTCCCATCTCTCTAATCCAGGGGTGGGCAAGGAGGGCCATATCCGTTTCTGGATTTCATGTCAACTTCTGCTCTTAATTATTTAATTAGCCCTATCATTTACGTGATCTGACATTTTAGCTACATGTCTTGATAAGCACATGAATGACAGCTGAAGACTGTTCTTGTGTTCCCATATGAAGCATGTTACTGTGGTCTAATCTACAAGTGAACCAGCATTGGCGTATCCAACTGCTTAGTTAATTGAGCCTGGGGTAATTGGTAGAAACAAAAACCTGCATACACATCGGCCCTCCAGGACCCACCCCTGCTCTAATCCCTTATAATACCTCGTCTTCTCACTGTCCCAAGGCCTTCACTAGCTGTACTTTGTCATTCTCTCTTCTTTTTGCTCTAGTCCCCCTATCTCTCTCTCTCTCTCTCTCTTCACCTGTGTCTCACCTCCCTCATTCTTATTCGCTATGTACCCCTTTAACCTTCTCTCACATCCACATGTGTGCTTTTCTGCCTGAATGAAAGAGAAGGTAATGTCAGGGGTGAAATCGTAATTGGAACGAGATGACAGAAAAACAAACATGCAGAATATCTTCAAGCCAAACACCTTCCCAAACCACCCACAGCTTTGAGAGAGAGGGAGAGCGATAGAGCAAGAGGAAAGGAAAGAAGGCCCATATTGCATCACAGTGTGAGTGTGTGGGAGTATGCCTGTTTATTGGCTGAAAGGAGGAGGGAGAGAGCAAGGGGTAAAAAACGGGATCATTTAATTTTTGGCTCTAGTGTCTATTACTGACGTCAAAGATTCCATGTGTAGCTGGCAGGGAGAACACATTTTTCAGTGTTTAAATGAGTCATTTTTCTTCATTTTATATTTCGAATGTGAAGATTTGATGAAAAAGCAGCCCCGAACAAATTTGGATCAGGATGCTGGATGAGCTATGCTACTAAGCCAGTCTGACTTTCTCTCACTCTCTCACACACACACACACACACACACACACACACACACACACACACACACACACACACACACACACACGTACACGCTCTATCTATCGGACGTGCATGCATTACTTGCATTCTTCAGATGTCTGTTTTAGTGTCCTTCGCCCCCGACAGGTTATATACATTGCTCTTTCTTTTCTTTCTTTTTTGACATTTGAATGCGTAATTTGGAGGCAACCGCGTGTCAGGAATTCTGTAGCGACTGTATCAGTTTCAAATTGTCAGGAATCAAGAGATAACTGCACTATATCATATATCAGATTTAAAATTGTTTACATCAGAATCTATTGATGATAACTGTTTACTCAGGAATTACCAAGCAAAATATCTTATTATTTAAATGTAACAATACATTTCATGCAGTTCATTTTACAAGAAGTTTTGCTTTAAAATGAAGGAAAAATCCATATGATCAATGAATGCCAAAGTTAACATAATGACACATCCTTTAGACCTGCATATATGTGTCTAGTTCCATGAAACATGGTCTACTCATAGTTCTGTATTAAAAGCAGTGCTTGAGGGGCTTCGCCTGGAATGCAGGTTGCCCGCTGCAGCCAGGGTTCGAATCCTAGCTGCACCAGCCTGGCTATGGCCGGGAGCCCCGTTTAGTGGGTGGCAATTGGCTGTCCGCCCCAGAGGGAGGGGGAGGGTGAGCCGGCACGAGCTCGTCGAGAAGCGTCCCTGTAAGGGAAAAATTGCCTTGACCCCGAGGATGGGCGGCGTGCTCGTGGGAGAGGGTAAATTGAAAGAAATAGAGGGTACAATTGGCCACCAAATTGGGAGCAAAATAAACTTGCAGTGAAATTGAATGAGTGGCCATGCACATAAACTTTTCCCTTGCAATTTTACATTGGATGTCACTTTAAATAACTTTATATGACATTAAAAGGACGCTGAAGGTGCACTTTATACAAATACTTTCGATTTAATATCTTGGGAGATGTGACAGTGTTGCATGCAAGAACATGAGGCATAGCCATCAGGGTATGTCCCATTACTTGAATTCAAAACAATTCCTGAATAAATGTATTGTATTGGAATCAGCAGCTGCTTTGGTACAAGTCTTTATTGGCCAAGAAAGTTCTGCACTGAATGCATGTCCATTTAAGAGGTTTCAATATACAAAAATGCATTGCTATTTATTTAAAGATACTTTTTACCATGAATGCAACCTTTCCTTTGCCCGATGAAAGTATCCATAAAGTATCCATGTCTCTGAGTGTCTCAGCAGCTTTCCAAGCCTTTCTGACCACTCTCTGACCGCTCTTTGACTGCTCTATGATCTGTGTGTCTTTCAGGATCCGGCTGGCATCTTCGAGCTGGTGGAGGTTGTGGGAAATGGAACTTACGGTCAGGTTTACAAGGTGAGACACAGAGACTGAATGCCGCGCGAGGCAGTGGTGGCTTTTTTCCCCTAGGTTGACTCCCTGCCCCTTTATTATTCTGCATATTTTCCCTCCTTTCATCTCTCATCTCGCCTTCCCCCAGCACTGCAGTGTTTTTGTGTTCACGTCAGATTAGTTCCCCTCTACCTGTCAGCTGTGCCTGTGGAAATTGGACGGAAGGAACAAGGGAGTAATGGGCAAGTACAGGAGAGGTAGAGGAAGTGAAAGAAAGGAGAAATGGGTTGGTGGTGAGAGAAGGAGAGTAGGTGAAGGAAGGGGTGGAGAGTGAAAGAGGAGTGAGTGTAGTAACGAGAAAGGAAGAGAGGGAAATTTCACCATGTCCCTCTGGTGGCCAGGTTATGTCAGTACACATTACATTTTGGAGAGATTGTTTCTAGGGAGGTGTCTCAGAACAAGATGTCTCACTTATATTGTGCTAAAGTGGGACTGTGGACTCTTCATTTTAGACCAAAATGTATGCCTAGGCCTCCACATAATTAAACATTTACCGTAACAGTACCTGTAATATCTGACTCTAGTTCAAGGTTGATTTATTTTGATTTAAAATTTTTCAGATTTCTTTCAAGTTTTTCTCCCAATTTAGTGGCCAATTAAACCCTCTTATTTATTTTAATTCCCCGCCCCCCCCCCCCACGTTCTGGAGTCACCCTTACACGCTTCTCAGCGAATTTGTGCCCGTTCACCAACCCTCCCTCTTTCCCAGGGTCGCCATGTGAAGACAGGCCAGCTCGCCGCCATCAAGGTGATGGACGTCACCGAGGAGGAGGAGGAGGAGATCAAGGCGGAAATCAACATGCTGAAGAAGTACAGCCACCACCGCAACATCGCGACGTACTAACGGGCCTTCATCAAGAAGAGCCCTCCCGGACACGACGACCAGCTCTGGGTCCGTGCCACTGCCTGGCCCGCTACTTAACATGACGTAACACATGCCATTTAGCTGACGCTGTTATCCGATGTGTACATTTTTCAGTACATGTGGTCGTGAACCCACAACCTAAGCATCAGCGCCATGCTTTACCAACATGAGCCACACGGAACCACTTCTCTTAACTCTGTTCCCTATTCTACCAAAACTCCACTGCTTTCCCTCGCTCTCTCTCTCCTCTCCAGTTTCTCTTTCATTACCTCTTCCATCTTTTCCCTTCCACACCCCCATCAACACCTCTCACTCCCTCTCCCTGTGAATTGCTCCCTGTGCTCCAAACTCTTCCCCCTCTCCAAAAGTCTTTCTCCCTTCCTCTGCCCCTTTCTCCTAACCCTTCCCCCAAATTTGGTTAGCGTGCTCCTCTGGCCTCTCTGAACCCCTGTTTCTTTGCCAGCTGGTGATGGAGTTCTGTGGGGCCGGCTCTGTCACAGATCTGGTGAAGAACACGAAGGGGAACTCTTTGAAGGAGGACTGGATCGCCTACATCTGCAGAGAGATCCTGAGGGTAAGAGCAGTCATTCATGACAGTCCACACAGCCTCCGCTGTATGAACCATCGCTCGATTCACCGCGGCCCGGCAACGGGCCCAACTCGTTCAGCGGCACCGCCTTGGGCGGGGTGGAGTGCCGTCAGCCTACTGTAACGGTGCCGGTGTCTCTTTCTCTGTCTGTCGATACAGGGTCTGTCTCACCTCCATGCCCACAAGGTCATCCACAGAGACATCAAAGGTCAGAACGTGCTGCTGACGGAAAATGCAGAGGTCAAACTGGGTGAGTGCTGACCTCCGTCGTGCCAAGGCCTGCATGTGCGTGTGTGCGCGTGTGTGCGTGTGTGTGTGTGTGTCTGTGCGTGCCAGAACGCATTGATTACCACTATTAAAGCAGATTAGAATATCCTCACAAAGAATTGAAACCCCCCATGCAGGGATACTGTGCCCTTCTCTTTTGTGTCTGGTTGCTGGTACCTGGGAGCTTGTGTTGTGAGTTCCTGTTTGTGTAAGGCATGTTTCCATGGTGAAGTCCTAAAGCCATTCTTCTCCCTATTTATGTTGAAGTGGACTTTGGGGTGAGCGCCCAGCTGGATAGGACAGTGGGGCGGAGGAACACCTTCATCGGCACACCCTACTGGATGTCTCCTGAGGTCATAGCCTGTGATGAGAACCCTGACTCCACCTACGACTACAGGGTAACACTGACCACCCCCCCTCTGCACTCCACAGTCATGTTTATATGACACTCCATATGTTTTTTTACATATATATTCTGCACTTTTTTTACACTAAGTTGGCAATGAAACTTGCCATGTAATGTAATAGAAGGCAGAGACCCTTGGAGTATTCAAGTCCAGGCTTGGCGCAGTGCTGGATACTCTCCACACTGTAGGTAAATGGCAGGCCTGCTCTCATCATTATGTATTCTTGTGTTCTTATGATTCTGTCATTTGCCAGCTGTATCCCCCTGTTCCCCAGTCTCCTCAGGGTTTGTGTAAGCACACGTGACAACCATTGTCCCTCTGTCTCTGCGATCTGTATCGCTTCATATCTCTCTCACCTTTGTGTCACTTCCACCCCCACCCACCCCGCAGAGTGATATCTGGTCTCTGGGGATCACCGCCATAGAGATGGCCGAGGGAGCACCACGTGAGTACAGACTCCCTCCTCTCTCTCTCTCTCTCTCTCTCTCTCTCTCCTCTCTCTCTCTCATCAAAATGGTAGCCCACTGCCCAGACCTCTCCCCACAGCCCAAGACAAGTGTCCTTGTTTGGCCAATGAGCCACACCATTGCTTCTCATCAGCTTTGTCTGGGGTTTGGGTAGTTTGCCGAGGAAACTAACCAGCTTTGACAAAGCATGGCCTCGTTTCCTTACCAACATCAGAGCAGTCAAAGGAAAGGACAGCGTGGCTTTTAAAATATAAAACATCGCATCAGGGCAGCATTCAGTCAGGGAAAAAAAGCTCTTCACAAATTCCCTCATGTAGCTTGCTAGCTAGCTCAGTGTGTGTAGATGGAATGAAAATGACCTGATGGAAAGCGAACTATTTTCTACCTCACTAAACTGCATTCTTTGCTATAAGCCATATACCCACCCTGCAGTCATGTTTTCAGTGTTAATTAATCATTCAAAGAGGTCCGTGTTGGCGAACCACCAGACCATAGAGAGAACTTCTAGGGATATCCCAGCTCTCACACATTTAGTTTGTACCAACCACTATAAATTTAACCTTTATACTTTCCTCATACATTCTTCGTACTTAAATGTATCTCTAATGTAGTCTGTAATATTAAATCAAGGCATCAAAAAATGTTTGACATTATTTTTTCCTGATCTGCGGTAGTTTGTTCCACTTTCCCGCTCTCTGTGATTAGTAATCAAAATTCACTTTGCATCATTAAATCAAATGCCAACAGTGATGTCTTTCCAAGTCACAGTGAGAAAGTTTCTGATAACAGTGTTTGAGTCATGAATCTGTGAATTACATTTTTGGTCATGAAATGGATTGACTCATCCACATAGATTGAGGCAGTAAATGGTGTGGCTCCTCTCCTTGCCTGGAGGCTGTGGGGGCCTGGCTCCTCCGGGGTCCTGGCGTGTTCCAACGCAGGAGCTCTCCTTGGGGAGGTGGTTCAGCCTGGTTCTTCACCACGGCTGAGAGTCGCTTCCTAGGGCGGCATGTAGTGTAATGGTTAGGGAACTGGACTTGTAACTCAGAGGTTGCTGGTTCAAATCCCAGGTGGGACACATCTGCCATTCTACCCTTGAGCAAGGTACTGTGTACTGAGGCTGAACACTGGGTACAGTCTAACTTGGACTCCATCGCAAGTTTAGTAGACTTGAATGTAGTTACTTGTAGTTATGTGTGCCTCAGTAGGGAGAGCATGGCACAAACAACACTCAGGTTGTGGATTCGATTCCCATTGGGACCATATACGGTAGTGAATCCATACACTGAAAAATGTATTTCGCTTTGGATAAAAGCGTCCGCTAAATGGCATGTTGCAAGTCATTCTCTTGCCAGTTCTGTTTAAGGTAGACGTTGGAAGTTTTAGCTCACCATGTTGCGAGGGCCTCGATCCCTTCGTAGATTCCGAGATTCTCCTCAGATGCTGCTGAGGGAGCAAAAGTCAGGCTGAGAGCAAGTGGTAGGCGGCAATGTAGTGTAATGGTTAGGAAACTGGGCTTGTAACTCAGAGGTTGCAGGTTCAAATCCCAGGTGGGGCACTGCCGTTGTACCCTTGAGCAAGGTACTTAGCCTGAATTGCTTTAGTAAAATATCCAGCTGTATAAATGGATTGTATGTAAAGAAATGTAAAACTGTAAGTCCCTCTGGATAAGAACGTCTGCTAAATGCCTAAAATGTAAATGTAAAATGTAAATGGTAGGGTGAGAGAGAGAGGGAGCAAGATGGGGGGGAGTTTTATAGTCCCAGAGATAACCGAGCCTAGGTGTTCAATGTCCTCCAATCACAAGGCCATAAGTCCGGGAGGTGGGAGGGGTCAGTGATGGACCCACTGGTATGACCCTTTGTCCTGAAGAGAGACATTAGAGGGGACTTTTGAGTACCTCCCAGGCTGACTAGGCTAAATGAACATAAACCAATCCATAGATATTACAATAGTAATAGTCATCAGTCACTTAGTTTAGAATTTTTCAAATTGACAGTCTCTTTGGAAAGTCCCAGTGATGTAATGTGAAACTGTGTTGGATTCATTCATCTGTTTATTACATTCTCTGTCATCAAATGGAAAACCTTATTCAGATGGCTTAAAAAAAATTGAAATGCTTATTTATTCTTTGTCGTGGGCTTGTGATGCATTGATCTGTGTAACGTTGCCACACACTGGCCTCATATTGCTGTGGTACATGAATTAAGTTTGATTTGGGGGGAAAAAAGGTTTATGTGGGTTTGGTTTTATATTTCCAATCCGTCTTTCCTTTCCCTCCCTCTTTTCTCATAGCACTGTGTGACATGCACCCAATGAGAGCGCTCTTCCTCATCCCCCGGAACCCCCCTCCGAAACTCAAGTCCAAGAAGTGGTGAGCGCTTTTGTCTTCGTTTATCCGCGCCATCTGTCCATCCATCCATCTTGTTCATCATTGCTTGCACATTATGCCCCTGCTCCTCTCCTCTCCCCCCATCCTCCTCTAATCGCATGTTACGCCCCCTTCCTCTCCCTCGGCAGGTCGAAGAAGTTCATCGACTTCATCGAGAGCTGCCTGATAAAGACGTACCCCAGCCGGCCCAATACGGAGCAGCTCCTGAAGCACCCATTCATCCGGGACCAGCCCACCGAGAGGCAGGTCCGCATCCAGCTGAAGGACCACATCGACCGGACCCGCAAGAAGAGGGGCGAGAAGGGTGAGTCACGGAGGCAGCGGCGACGGGTGAACGGCGCCTGCAGGGGTCGTGACCTTGCTTTCTGCGTGTGACGGTGTGTGATATAAAAACAAAAATGTAAAAAAACAGGGCGGCAGTGGCTCAGTGGTTAGCGACACGGGCTGGCAAGCGGAGGGTAGTGCGCACTGACCTCTCTTAGGAGAGATGTGCGAAAAGACGCATTACAATTTCCTTGTGTGTAACTTGTGTAACATGGTAATGAAGAACATTCTATTCTATTCTATTCTGTTCTCTAAACGCTGTGTGTGTGGTCCCCGCTGCAGAGGAGACCGAGTACGAGTACAGCGGCAGCGACGAAGACGACGACAATCGTGGGGAGGAGAACGAGTCCAGGTAAAGGCCTCCACTTGGGATGAAGTCAACCGGAATGTCCTCCCGTGCTGCAGTACCGGGTCAGGCATTGGCCAGGGATGGGTCTCCCCTTTCTCTGTGACCGGTGTACCCGCCTCAACCCAAACTGTTTGGGATACTGTTGGTTTCCGTGTCTTTGTTGATCAGCAGACCTGGGATCAATAGGATTTTAAATATTATACGGGAAAAGTAACTGTTGTTTGAAAAATTATTAAATGTATATCAGAAAGTAACTTGTTCAAAAATAATTAAAAACCCAGAACCGTAATCGAAAATATTTGAATACTGGAAAAATCGGGAAATTGATGGCGTCCCAGCAGCTCGATCCTGAACGTGCCGGGCGAGTCGACGCTGAGGCGGGACTTCCTGCGCCTGCAGCAGGAGAACAAGGAGCGCTCGGAGGCCCTGAAGAGGCAGCAGGCCCAGCTGGCCGCCCAGCGCCGCGACCCCGAGGAGCACAAGAGGCAGCTGCTGCACGACCGGCAGAAACGCATCGAGGAGCAGAAGGAGCAGAGGCGGCGCCTGGAGGAGGTACGGCCACGTCACCCCGCACCTCCACAGACGTTTTACCGTGATTTACCACGCTCTGTTACCGCGTTACGTTTCCGCTGTGTCTCACGTGGAATCTACTGTGCAACGCTGGAGACGTTTACCACGTTACTCTGTCAGACTTTCACTGTATTTTTACTGCATTTACTATGTGCTTCTGGAGCCCACGTTATGCTATGCGCTACCATTGACGGTTCGCTCTGCTTTACCACGTTGCACTATACAGCACTGGGAACATTATACTGGGTTTGACCTGAAACTCACTGCTAACCACACTGGGGTTTTTCGTGTAGTCCTGCAGCACTTATGTAGACCGATTGACGTGACAACGGTGCTGTGGTACTGTGGTAAATATAAAGTACTGCGCTCTTCATGTAAGTGCACCGATGAACTGCTCACATCCGTAAATGCAGAACTGTTTTAGCCCTGTTACTCATCGAGCAGCTCTGTCAGATGACGGCTGAGGCAGCAGAGCAGTACATTTCTGCAACTGTGACTCACAGCGCTAACGTTACCTCACCTGCTCTCTCCCCAACTTCTCTCCCATTCTCCCTGGCTCTCCCCCCCTCAGCAACAGAGAAAGGAGCGTGAGATGGTGAGACAGCAGGAGAAAGGCCCCCACCACAGACTGGAGGAGCTGAGGAGGGAGGAGGACAGGAGGATGGCCGAGAGGGAGCAGGTAACCAATCGCGCGCAGGTCCCCGACACAGCCAGCCAATTGGTTGGATGCCAGGGGGCACAGCCAGCCAATGGGGCGTAATTTCTAGTCTTGGGAGCCAATCGGGAGAGGGAGAAGGAGGGGGCAGAACACCCTTGGAGCAGTTGCCATGGCAGCAGGTTGACAGCAGAGCTTGGATTTGTGGCGATGGGTTATCTTGAGGAGGGCCTTTTTTTGTACTTCTGTCCCTTGCGTCTTTGCCTTTTTCTGTTGCCTTTATACCATGGTGTTTGTTCTACAATCGCAGCAGGGTAAATGTATTTACAAATTCATCTACATTTACAAATTCATCTACATTTTCACCTTCATTTCAGATGTTACAGATCACTGATGTACATCTGTATAGACGGGTATTGAAGAAAATGAATGAATTTAATCATATAAAAAAAATAGGTATTTTATTCCTCTGCTCTTGTTAAATTGTTGATAAAGATGGCTCCCTATACATTATACCTTTTTGTAAAGCCATTAACTCACCATGGTAGGTGTCTTAAGGTGTCTTCTGGAATACCTGTTTTTATCTATCCTTTCCTTTCCTTTCCTTTCCTTCTACCTTTCTCTTCCCGTCCTCTCTTTAGGAGTTCATAAGACATAAGTTAGAGGAAGAACAGCAACAGTTAGAAATTCTCCAGGAGCAGCTGCTTCAGGAACAGGCCTTGCTCATGGTAACCTGCCCCATATTCTCCTACTCTCCTTCCTCACTGACTCCCATCCTCCTGCTAGGGTTTCATATTCACACACGTACACACACACACACACACACACACACACACACACACACACACACACACACACACACACACACACACACACACATATTCTCCTACTCACTGACCCCCATCCTCCTGCTAGGGTTTCATTCACACACACTGACACACACACACACACGTACATACACACTCTCTCTCTCCCTCTCTCTCTCACACACACACACACACACACACACACACACACAGACACATTCTCCTACTCCCTTCCTCACTGACCCCCATGCTCCTAATAGGGTTGCACTTGCAGGTGAAATGTAGCCTCCTGCTTTGGGCATTTTGACAGCCCAACAGAATCCACTGTTTTGGGGGCGTTTAATACTACAGTGCAGTCATATTGACACGTGCAAGTATGTCTGTCTGTAGCGAGTGTATATTTGTTTGCGTTGTATTTCAAAAGGCCATTTTACTGATACTGGCATGCCAGAACGTAAAGTGGTGCTCTCGGTTACCGTGCTCACTGTGCCCTATTTAAACCACCTGGTTAACCCCACCCCACCACGATGTGGTTTTGTGTGTGATAGCGTATGTGTCACGGCCCAGAAACCTTCTGTGTTACAATAACCAGTGGCTGAACCATCGACCGAATGTATAAACAGCAACAAGTCCTGTTTTGTGACAAAAGTCATCAGACGTATTTATTATGCAACACGCACAAAAACCCCCTCAAAAGTCAAGCGGATAGAAACGCAGCGAAAAGAAAGAGGGAGCTGGGGTCCGGTGACGGCTGTACAGGGTGGACCAGCGACATTTGACATTTTGACATTTTAGGCATTTAGCAGACGCTCTTCTCCAGAGCGACTTACACAGTTGACATTTCTTTACATACAATCCATTTATACAGCTGCATATTTTTACTGAAGCAATTCAGGTTAAGTCCCTTGCTCAAGGGTACAACGGCAGTGCACCCGCCTGGGAATCGAACCGGCAACCTCTGAGTTACAAGCCCAGTTCCCTAACCATTACACTACACAGCGAACTCCCAAGACTACACCTGCATCACCTTATAGACCTTACCCGGCTAAAACAACCGAGAAAATAAAGGAGGTGAGTCTTCCGGGATATGCTTGCACACCCTGGTCTAACCGAACTCAAAAGCTGCAAGAAAACAAGAATAAGACACCACCTGTCCTCCAACCCAAATAACACTTTCCAACACAAGTCTAAATGAAAACAAACCAGACGAGTTGTGGTGAGCGTGACTGCCAACGTGGATGGAACGATAAGTGGCGAGAGCCCAGATGCGGGTCAGCTGATGGCTTGCATAGGGTAGCTCATTTGTGTTTAGTGATTATATCTATGTATTTCTCAGTCTCCGGTAAATGATTCTGTACATAAAGGGAACTGAGCGCTTATCAGCCTTGTCATGTGCAATTATGAAAGTGCTTTTTTTGTTTTTGTTTTCTGACCGAACGAGCACCGTACCAATTTATATTTACATTATTAACCCATTCAGACCTAAAATGCCTGCTAAAAACGCCTATTAAAACCTAAGCAATTATTCTACACAACCTCTTAAAACCTGAGGGTTTTCTGGAAAAAATTTCAAAAAAAAAGCCGACACCAACGTGCACTTCATTTCCCCCACGTCTATTTCAGCGAATCACAGCGCATTTCATTAATCGCAAAATCGATGCGACCTAAACGTCACTCCAGGTCTTAATGGGTTAAGATATCATTAAGAACCAATCCCTCTCTTAACACGAGAATATCGGTTCGCACACCTGGGACTCAAATAGACTCAAAGTTAATTCCTTCGACGAGATGCTTTGAGCATTATGTGGAAACATCCTTAATTAGGAAGTACACAAAGTTCTGTAAGCCGGCACAAAACAAATTGTTCTTGCCGGCCAAACCTACCTATGTCGTTAAAATTGCAACAACAAAACATTGTGCAACAGTAGGCTACCATTGCCGAGGGGAGAAACAAAACTGGGTGTGCAAAAGTAGTTCTCATGCAAATTCCATTCCGGTTAAAAGCTAATCACAGGTGATGATTGAGTGATCATTAGAAATCCAAGAAAGTATTTGGCTCAACCGAATGTCGATGTCACGTGATCTTCAAAAAACTAGACCAATACCGAAAGGCTCTGTCGGGAATGAAAGAATGCCTTCGATGTCCTGATAATAAAATTCCCACGATCTTGAAATGTATACTGTGTGTCCTTTTGGGTTTCGGCCTCCGTGTCCTTTTTACATTGACGTCTTATCCATTTAGCAGACGCTCTTATCCAGAGCGACTTACAAAAAGTGCATTTCTACATGGTAAGATTAACCATGGTTAGTGCAAGAGATCAGTGCCGTAACACTACAATAGACATCGTTGTTGGCAGCTGCACACCGTACCTGTAACACAGGGAAAGAAAAGTTAGTAGGAGTTTTAAAAGAATTGAAAAAAATTCAAACATTTTTACACTTGTAAACAGTGACGGAAGCTAATTTATGTCGAGAATCAGTGGTAGTGGAGTCGTCCTGTGACTGCGCACTGTCCCATCCGTGCGTCCCCGTGCGTGCGGCTGCGCAGATCTGCGCGACTGACCGCGCTGTCCTGGCCGGCAGGAGTACAAGCGCAAGCAGCTGGAGGAGCAGCGGCAGTCCGAGCGTCTGCAGAGGCAGCTCCAGCGGGAACACGCGTACCTGGTCTCCCTGCAGCAGCAGCAGCAGCAGCAGCAGGACAAGAAGCCCCAGCTCTACCACTACAGCAAGAACCTGGAGCCCAACAACAAGCCCGCCTGGGCCCGGGAGGTGAGAGCGGAACCCTGTCGCACCCGACTCCGGCCCAGCATTCGCATTAACATTCCTTACGTTTTATGTACAGCTCCACCGACGTCTTCTTTTTGGACCATTGTCCTGCTCCACCGGTTGGCTATATACATAGAGCAGTATTTTGTCAATAAAACCAATTATTATTATTTTTTTTATTTAGTATCCAATTGTACCCTCTTTTTCATGTAAATTATCCCCTCTCTCGTATGAGAACTCGCTGCCGTAGTGCCGAGATGGCAGTGAGCGCTGCACCGCCTCCTCCAAGCCGGTACCCGCCTAAAATCACACAATGGATGAGCCGACGAGTCGAGTATAAAAAAGTTTTTTTTATACATGCACAAATTACCGGAGCATATCGGTGCCATAAACGCCGTTACCAATCGATTTCCCAGCACCAAATATTGGCCGATACATTGGTAGAAACAATGAATCGGTCAAGCTCTAACATTCTGGAACATCACAGGTGCGGAATGACCACACCTACCTTCTCCACTGCCAGTGTAAACCTGTGATCAGTGTAAAACTTGTGAAAGGCAGGGCCTCCCGGCTGGTCTAGTGGTTACAACATTCAACGCTGGCCACTGTGACTGGGGTTCGATTCCACCGGCCACGCCAGAGTCTGCTCTGGCCGGGAGTGCCGCTAGGGGGCAGCAATTGGCTGTCCTCCCCAGGGAGGGGGGAGGGAAGCTGACATGAGTTTGCTGCGTATAGGAGTGGCTCTGGGGTGTCGGAGTTATGGACGATGGCTTGGCGAGTGCCGTCGGAGGAGACAATACTTTGCCTTTGTCACTGCCGGTCACAGGGCTACGGCAACAAAATCACAATACGAAAAAGAGAGGGTGTAATTGGCTCCTAAATTGGGAGAAAAATGGGATAAAATCAGAAACAAAATCTTTAAAAAATAATAATATTTAAATTGTGAAAGGCAAGGATTCGATTAGCCAATCAAGACCAGGGGATGTCTGGATGGCAGTGGTCAGGGCACAAGTTTGAATGCCCCTAGTCTTCACGGTGGGTGCCACAGGAATGTGGGCCTCAGTTTCGCATCTCCACAGAAGGGTCTTTCTCTCCTGCTCTCCATCAGGTGGAGGAGCGCAGTAAACAGAACAGGCATGGCTCCCCCACCATCTGCGCTACCGTCTCCGACACTGCCATCCAGTCTCGATCGGACTCCGCCAACCAATCGGGCGTAGTGCAAGCTGCCCACACCCCACCCATGCAGCGACCCGTTGAGCCCCAGGGTGGCCAAGGCAAGGTGGGTTGTCCAAAACGCTTGCTCTAAGTCAGTGATTCCCAACCCTCTCCACGTGAACCCTCATTCGGTCTATGTGTTCGTTAAATTCCACCACCAGCCCACCTGATTCAACTAGTTAACTATTTAATGAGCGGCTGTCATAGGATAACAACGCAAGTTTGAAACGGGTGTATTCATGCATTGGGAATGGTCATCTTTATTTATTTGCAAATGGAGAAACTAGATGCAATGCAATATAATTCAATACAAATAGCACTCTTATATAGCACTCTTCTTGCAAACAACCCAGGGTGATTTACAAAGAGAAAAATAAATACAATTTTAATAAATAAATCTCAATCCACTAAAAGTCCAAACTAGGAGGAATAGACACATTGAGTATTGAACATGAGATGCATAATTTAGGTTCAGTGACCAGGGTGTCAACCCTTTAATTAAGACCCCACTAATTTCATCTGGCAGTATATTGTTTAATCAATTAAAAAAGGAACCTCTTCCTCAAGGAACAATTTGTCATATGGCACATTACAGAAAGTGAAAGCCTTCGTCGATCTGACTGGTTTAAAGGTTTTGGGATGCATTTTCACATCCCGACTCTGATTGGAATGAAAAACCAGCATACACAAGTTTGAGAACCCTTGCCATAGCAAGCAACTTTCTCCTTTGCCACCCTCCATAAACTCATTTGAGTTAACTTTACCCTTTAAAACAGTCTGTTTTGGCCTCCCGCGTGGTCCAGTGGTTACAACGTCCGACACTGGCCACGGAGACCGGGGTTCAATTCCCCGTCTCGCCAGTCGGCTCTGGCCGGGAGTGCCACCAGGGGCAGCGATTGGCTGTCCGCCCCAGGGAGGGGGGAGGAAGCCGACAGGACGTTCGATGCGCATAAGAGTGGCCCTGTAGTACCGGGTTACGGTCGACGGCTTGGCGAGTGCTGTCTCGGAAGAGGCGTTACTTCGCCTTCATCACTACCAGTTGCAGGACTACGGCAGCGAACTCACATTACTAGGGGGGGATTGACACTAAAAAATAGCGGGTCTAATTGGCTACCAAATTGGGAAGAAAATGGGATAAAATCTGAAACAAAAAAATAAACTAAAATAAATAGTCTGTTTTGAAGCGCGATCGCATTCTCAAATTGAAGTTTGAATTTTTGCCCGTTAAACATAATCAAAGTTTAGCTGCTGCTGATGGCCATTAAATAATCTGTCAGATTCATAAGTAACAAAGCAATATCTGCTATAGCTGCAAAGCTACTTGTGACTTCGCTAGCAAGTTATGTCTCAGTACATGACATCACTAGCTAGTTAACATTAGTTTGCCAGATCAGTTGTCCCAAGCCTCTCCTCAGGCACCCACAGCCAGTCCCTGGATTTGTTCAATTCCACCACCTGTTTAAACTAATCAATATTCGTTAAATAGTTAACTATTTGAATCCGAGAGCCACTGAGCTGGGTGACTGAGCAATGCACGGTGGCTCTTAAAGCTAGCTTGTTAACAACATTGTTTTACTATAACTAACAATGCAAGCAAGCCATTTCCTATAACAGTTTGCTAATACATCGCGTACACTTAGCTAGCTCACTAAAAGCCTAATGTTGCTCACTCACACATCCACATAAAATCTGAAAATGGTATGCACTTTTTTTGTGTGTGTGTTTTACGAGAGCTTGCTTCCGATGGCAGTTTTTGACCGGATGGTACTTCGAGTGAAGGCAACGTTTAGATATTTTGTGATCTTCTATCGTTAGCACTCAATAATGGAGCTGTCTAGTCAAATTGAACGTAACCAGCTACTAGTTTTGCACATATAATTATGGCATAGTTGCAAAGGCTCAAATCGTATTTGCTGTGTATGAAGGGGTGGTGCCACTATGTACAGACTGTCAAGTTTACCCACATTCGGCATGGTGGTGGGTGTTAATTTCAGACCCTAATATTGAATAAATGTATGTGTGAGAGGATGTCATACAGTACTGTGTGTGGAGCCCAGTGTGTGTGGAGCTGTGTGCTGCACTGTGCTCACCAGCACTCCCCCAGAACCCCCCCAAATAAGTATCTGTTGGGCTGGCTGTCTTCACTCTCTTTTCCTCTCTCCCTGAATATCCTTGGTCTTTTAAATCTGCTAACTTTACAATTGTTAATCTTTTCCCTTTTTCCTTTTTCCTTCTCTCCCTTCCTCTCACCCCTGGCCATTCCTTTTACCCATCTTCCCATTCTCCTAAATCATGGCCTTCTACCCATGGCCTTCTACCCCCCAATCTGGCCTTCCTCAATCCCACTTTCTCTTTTCCACCTCCATGTATCCCTTTTGGTATCCTCTACTGACGCCCCCAGTTTCAGATGGCTCACCTGGTCCCACTCAAGCCATATGCTGCCCCGGTCCCCCGCTCCCAGTCCCTCTGTGACCAGCCCACTAAGACCATGTCTGCCTTCCCCACCCAGGATTCCTCCCCGACCCCCACTCCCCGCTCCATCCCGTCTAGGGAACTGGTGCGCCAGAATTCAGACCCCACCTCTGAGAGCCCTGCTCCCCAGCCACGGCCGATGACCAAGGACGACCGCGGGCCCTGGATCCGCATGCAGGACCCTGATCAGCCACCCAAGGTGGGAATCCTCCGTCAAACCTCCATTATGTATTCTACTTCACGCTTTCAGTCCTTCCTATAGACTCACGTTTTGGGTTCATTTGTTTTTTGGAGGGAATTTTGTCGAGGTTTTGTGCGAGTTACTTGCCTTGGCTTGGTGTTTTGTTGTGAGAGTCTGAACTATGTGTGGTAAATTTAAAAAAAACTACTTTTCCTCTATCTTTCCCTCTGCTCATGTGGTCAGAAGCTTCTGATGATAAATGTCTCTTTGTGCTAAACTGCTGTTACCTGCCCTGCCCCAGGTTCCCCAGAGGACGACCTCTAAGCTGTCATCCGGCGTCAGACACCCAGTTCGGGCCAGGTGGGTGAGGGCATGGGGCTGGCCCAGAGTACAGGGAGGGGGCTGGAGGAATGGGGGTATGGGACTGGCCCAGAGTACAGGGAGGGGCTGGAGGAATGGGGGTATGGGACTGGCCCAGAGTACAGGGAGGGGGCTGGAGGAATGGGGGTATGGGACTGGCCCAGAGTACAGGGAGGGGGCTGGAGGAATGGGGGTATGGGGCTGGAGGAATGGGGGTATGGGACTGGCCCAGAGTAAAGGGAGGGGGCTGGAGGAATGGGGGTATGGGACTGGCCCAGAGTACAGGGAGGGGGCTGGAGGAATGGCAGGGTCCTGATGAAAGTGGAATGCAATTCACTTCTTGTTGGAAATGAGGTGTGTTTGTGTCTCTGTGTTTTTGCATGCCTGTGTTTGTGTGTACGTGTGTGTGTGTGTGTGTGTGCATGCCTGTGTGCGTTCGTATGCGCATGTGTGTATGTGTGTGCATGCCTGTGCGTGTGTTTTTGTGTTAGCATGTATGCCTGTTTGTCTGTGTCTCTCTGTGTGTTTGTGTGTCTTTGCATGCCTGTGTTTGTGTGCCTGTGTGCCTGCACGCTTGTTCTGGTAATTGCGTGTCTATGTGTGTATATGCACCTTCACATGTTTGCACACTCACAGTTGTAATTAGTTCCCTGGAGGGACACCGCTATTTTGCCTTGAGCTCTAAGTCTGAATTAGCCTGTTTAAATGGGTCAAATGTAAGCACTGTAACCTGCCCAGGAGAGGAGCTGTGCTAAATGGATAAATTCTAATGATTCACCTGTCAGTAACCCAGACCTGAGCGGTAACGACCGCTGGGAGAGGGCCGACGGTGTGAGCGTGGCGTCCGACCTTCCCCAGACCGGCTCCCTGGAGAGACCTCGCGCCCTGGGTGAGCTGGCCTCGTCTGCGTGTGCTTGCCACAGGCGTGTTTTTTGCTGTTAGCACTTAACGTTGATAAGTTAATGATAATCGTAACATGAACGTTTTGTGTGTGTGTTGCAGCTCCTTCGAAATTGGAGCCTTCCCCCATTTTGGCCCAGGCTGGGCGGCACAAGCCAGGGGAGTCCCGCTCCTCTTCTCGGCCTAGCCGTCCCGCGGTGAGCTCACAAATTACTTAATCAAATGGATTGATTCATCAAAAAGCTTGCATTGAGTGACGAGACGATATTTAGAGTTTGTTTGTGGCTGACGTTGACAAACAGTGAAAAACAAATCAACTAGATTGAATTGATGCCTTAGTAATTTTTTGGTATATACAGTACTGTGCAAAAGTTTTAGGCAGGTGTGAAAAAATGTTGTAAAGTAAGAATGCTTTCAAAAATAGAGGTGTTAATAGTTTATCAATTAACAAAATGCAAAGTGAATGAACAGAAGAGAAATCTAAATCAAATCAAAATTTGGTAGGTACACTTCTTCTAGGTACACTTGCACACAGTTTTTGAAGGAACTCGGCAGGTAGGTTGTTCCAAACATCTTGGAGAACTAACCACAGATCTTCTATGGATGTAGGCTGCCTCAAATCCTTCTGTCTCTTCATGTAATCCCAGACAGACTCGATGATGTTGAGATCAGGGCTCTGTGGGGGCCAAACCATCACTTCCAGGACTCCTTGTTCTTCTTTACGCTGAAGATAGTTCTTAATGGCATTGGCTGTATGTTTGGGGTCGTTGTCCTGCTGCAGAATAAATTTGGGGCCAATCAGACGCCTCCCTGATGGTACTGCATGATGGATAAGTATCTGCCTGTGTTTCTCAGCATTGAGGACACCATTAATCCTGACCAAATCCCCAACAAAATTTACAGAAATGCAGCCCCAAACTTGCAAGGAACCTCCACCATGCTTCACTGTTGCCTGCAGACACTCATTATTGTACCGCTCTCCAGCTCTTCGGCAAACAAACTGCCTTCTGCTACAGCCAAATATTTCACATTTTGACTCATCAGTCCAGAGCACCTGCTGCCATTTTTCTGCACCCCAGTTCCTATGTTTTTGTGCATAGTTGAGGCGCTTAGCCTTGTTTCCACGTCGGAGGTATGGCTTTTTGGCTGCAATTCTTCCATGAAGACCACTTCTGGCCAGACTTCTCCGGACAGTAGATGGGTGTACCTGGGTCCCACTGGTTTCTGCCAGTTCTGAGCTGATGGCACTGCTAGACATCTTCCGATTTCGAAGGGAAGTAAGCAGGATGTGTCTTTCATCTGCTGCATTAAGTTTCCTTGGCCGACCACTGCGTCTACGGTCCTCAACGTTGCCTGTTTCTTTGCTTCTTCAAAAGAGCTTGAACAGCACATCTTGAAACCCCAGTCTGCTTTGAAATCTTTGCCTGGGAGAGACCTTGCTGATGCAGTATAACTACCTTGTGTATTGTTGCTGTGCTCAGTCTTGCCATGGTGTATGACCTGTGACATGAAACTGTCTTCCACAACCTCACCTTAATAGCAGAGTTTGGCTGTTCCTCACCCAGTTTTAAGCCTCCTACACAGCTGTTTCTGTTTCAGTTAATGGCTGTGTTTCAACCTACATATGAAATTGATGATCATTAGCACCTGTTTGGTATAATTGGTTAATCATACACCTGACTATAATCCTACAAAATCCCTGACTTTGTGCAAGTGTACCTAGAAGATGCTGGTTTGAAGGCAAAGGGTAGTCACACCAAATATTGATTTGATTTAGATTTTTCTTCTGTTCGCTCACTTTGCATTTTGTAAATTGATAAAAATAAACAATTACAATTTTTATTTTTTAAAGCATTCTTACTTTACAGCATTTCTTCACACCTGCCTAAAACTTTTGCACAGTACTGTATGTACATTACGCTATTTGCCTGGCAGATGCTCTTATCTACAGACGTTTGGTCTTTACAGCAAGACATTCATTGAAGTTATTTTGGACCAAAGAACAACAGAAGTGCAACATAAGTCTCGTCCTTTTGACAATCGCATCATATTTCTGCCCTGTACATCCCCCTGCTTGCTTGCTTTCCTTGACTCCTCCTTCACTGTCTGCCCGCCCCTATCCACCATTCCTCACAGAATATTAATAATCTCTAATCTAATCACTAATCTCTCGTTCCTCTCTTCCCCTCCGTCCCCCCTCCTCATTGACTCCTTGTTCTTTACCCAAATCTCACTCCCTTTCACCTTCATCCCTTTTCCCCCCCTCTACCTTTCCCCTCCTTTCTACCCTTCTGTGTCCTCTCAAATACAGAGTTATAAGAGAGCTATAGGAGAGGTCAGTACCTGTGTGTGTGTGTGTGTGTGTGTGTGTGTGTGTGTGTGCGCCCATGTTCTCTGTGTGTCAGAATCTCTGTGCAGATAGGTCTTTTTAAATATCAATTTTGACTGTTGCTGGACCAAACGCAGCAGTGGTAAATACGAATATGATGGGAACTAACAGATTTACATTTTGAATATTAGACACTTTTGTTTTTCTTTGGATTGTAAGGATAGGCATTCAAGTTATTTGCCCACCATTTACCCAAATAAAAAGGTTTTAAAAGTCCAGTTCTCTTAGTATTAAAATAATAGGCCCCAGGCTTTGCTTTGACTTGCACTTTCTGGAAGGATGGCATATGATATTTTCTTATTATGGGTATCATTATTTTGTGTGTTTTTGTGCATGTTTTCGCAGGTGTTGTCAGTGGGTCAGGTGACTGTTCTGCGTGTGTTTGTAATGTGCTGGAGCATTTTGCTCTCCTGCTTCTCCTGTGTGTCTCTGTGTGTCTGTGTGAAGTGTAATTCTCCATCTCCCATGTGTGTGTGCCCAGGACCGCGGGCTGTATCCGAAAGAGCGGGCGGAGGAGCCCCCGAGACCCCCCGCCAAGGCCATGGACTACTCGTCTTCCTCGGACAGCGGCGAGAGCAGCGAGGAGAGCGAGAGCGGAGAGGCGGCGGAGGAGGAAGAGGAGGAGGAGGAGAGTCCCACAGACCGGTGAGATGGAGGGATGGGGCAGACGGCAGAGCGAGACTCGCACAGCCATCCGCGTCATATTGTATTGTGACATTACTTTGTGCAAGAGCAAATGTCTGACACGAGTGATCTGAGGGGATCAGACGGGAAACGGAAGGGAAGCGTTGTAGTGTTCACAGAACGAGGGTGGGCGGGGCCACCTAGGACGCTTCTGTGCCCGTAGCGCAACATTACTACGGCTACCACTCGCAGCACGCATCAGATTCAAATCACCGGTGCTTGCTTTTCAAGCCGCTAGAGGCACTGCTCCCCCATACCTCCAGTCACTCACCACTCCCTACACCCCAGCCAGACCCCTCCGCTCAGCCTCCTCTGGCAAACTGACTGCCCCATCCCTCCGGGCGCCTGGCAGCCGCTCCTCGCGGTCTCGTCTCTTCTCTGTCCTAACCCCTCGCTGGTGGAACGACCTTCCGCAATCGGTCAGGACCGCGAAATCACTTGCGATCTTCCACAAGAGACTCAAAACCCACCTTGTCAGACTCCACTACCACTGAATTCTGTACATCTAGCTAATTGTCATCACCACTGCCTACTTGCTCAATAGTATATACCCCTGCTTACTCCATTTCATAAAAAAATATATAAAAAAAGACTAACCTTTTCCTTCCTAGTGTTACAGGTGTGGTATGCAGCTGCCTGCAATGATGTCTATCGCTGTATTACTGCACTGATCTCTCGCGCGAACAATGATTGTTCCTACCATGCATTTATGCACATCCTGCAAGTTGCTCTGGTTAAGAGCGTCTGCTAAATGCTTAAAATGTCAATGTAAAATGTACCACTCCATCACACTTCAACATGGACGCTCTCTTCCAGGGCAGGTCTGTGTAACTTCACCAACCCGGCACGCTGTTTAAATGCTCCCGAGTGATTTATTACAAACACACCATGTTTCAACCCTTCAACCTACGTACCGCGCACCTGTACCAACGGCTGGATTTGCGCACGGCTTTCTATTTGTATTCGAGTCATCCCCGTTGTTAATTCACTGCGCCTCTGCTGCGCGACGCTGTCTTCCTTAATGCTTCACTTCACTCCCTCTCTTCATCCAACCTTCTCCAACATCTCCGCTTCCCTTGCCACCCTGCTCATTTGACATTTTTACATTTTAGGCATTTAGCAGACGCTCTTATCCAGAGCAGTTTACATTTCTCTACACGCAATCCATTTATACAGCTGGATATTTCACTGACGCAATTCAGGTTAAGTACCTTGCTCAAGGGTACAACAGCAGTGCCCCACCTGGGAATTGAACCTGCAACCTCTGGCGTTACAAGCCCAGCTCCCTAACCATTACACTGCACTGCCACGCCACCCGCGCTGACTGGCGATGTCCGTCCCTCTCTGTCTCAGTGTGCGCGATGCGGACTCGGACTCCGTGAACACCATGGTGGTCCACGACGAGGAGGGCGAGGCCGCGGAGAGGTCCGTGCCGGAGGCTACGTGGATCAGACCATGCTAGTCCAGAGAGTAAGTTCCGAGAGTGCTCCTCTCTAGCCCAATAGCATTGTGGAGACAATCATCTGTTGCAAATCAGATTCTAATTGCAGGTTGCCTAGATTGTTCATTTGGATTCTGGATAGTAATTTTTGGTATTGGTATACCACCTACGACCCACAGCCAGGCTGTGTGATTTGTCATTTCTGAGTATTTTTGTATACATTAATGATCATTACTGTATACAAACTACATCCTGTATCATTAGTGAGTATTTTGACTTGGGTGCAATCCACAACCACGAATGACTTCATTTTTAAATGTAGAATTCTTGACACCAAACTCATCTGTACATTGAGTCCTGGTTTATTTATAGTAGGTTTTGCAAATGGTCGTACATATTTGATTGTGGAATGGAAACGTTTCTGAGCTGGTGAATGATGCGTTTGAATGTGCTTTAAATGGGGAATGATATACTGGGAGCCGTGACGAGGTCTGTCGCGGAGGAAGGCGGTGTTGTGTGCCCCAGCGCGGTGATGACTGTGTTCCCGCTGTCGCGCAGACCCCAGAGAACCGCGGTCACAATGGATACACCAACCTGCCGGACGTGGTGCAGCCCTCGCACTCGCCCACCGAGCCTGCCTCTCGCTCCTCCCCCGGGAAGGACGCTGCCCACGATGTGAGCAGAGCCCCCTCTCTGATCCTGTTAGTCTGTCTGCATACCTGTCTGTCTGTCTGTCTCTCTCGATCCATCCTGTTACAGTCTGTATACCTGTCTGTCTCTCTCTCATCCTGTTACAGTCTGTATACCTGTCTGTCTCTCTCCTCTGATCCTGTTACAGTCTGCATACCTGTCTGTCTCTCTCTCATCCTGTTACAGTCTGTATACCTGTCTGCCTCATCCTGTTACAGTCTGTATACCTGTCTGTCTCTCTCCTCTGATCCTGTTAGTCTGTATACCTGTGTGACTCTCTCCTCTGATCCTGTTACAGTCTGCAGGTAGTCCGTCTCGTGTGTGATTTTCTTTCCCTCCCGTGTCTGTGCATCTCCTCCAATGTCCGTCTGTCTACTTCCCACTGTGGATCTGCTTGTCTGTCTATTGCAGTTTGTGTCATGTCCCTGGTGCTGTCTGGTGTCTGTGGATACTTGTGGTTGTTTGCTTTACATTAATGGCAGTGAGACTAGCCCTCGAGCCCTGCTGCTCATTGCTCTCAGATGTTCACCAGAACTCATAACTTCTGTGGCTCCTAGAGACCTGGATTATGTATCATGCTACGGTAGCTGATTAGGGCCACGGTTAATAAGAATCCACTGAACCGGGCAAAACCTGCCATGCACTTGTCTTCCCTCCTCCCTTGATCCATTTCTATATTATATACAGTAGTCCGTAGAGATGGGAACGTGTCAGGAACGGAGGTTGTGGTTTTCTAGTTTTTAATCGATGGGAAGTGTGACTCATCTCTGTTTAACGCTTGCCTTTTTTGTGTATGTGATAATAAAGAGCTTGAGGTTTTTGTGTGTGTGTGTGTGTGTGTACAGCATGTGTGTGCATAGATCTGTATCAAACGTGGCTTGTGGCAATGACATAGTGTCGAAATGACAGACGGCTCATATCCTCATTTCAGTATCAGACCCGGGGATTGGTCAAGGCTCCCGGAAAGTCTTCCTTCACCACCTTTGTGGACCTCGGAATGTACCAGCCCCAGGGGGGGCCGGGAGAGGCCATGTCAGGGGCAGGTGAGATCGGTCACGCGTCGCTCCACACAATGCCCCTCTGTCAGTGGAGAAGGGTGCTGACCTAAGCGCACTGGGCCCTCTCCCAACAGCTCTGCGCTGCGGACTGCTCGCCATTCGACCGGCCCTTTGTGTCTGCATCTGTTTGCGTTTCTGAACACAATTGTGCCTTTCTGGTCGTAGTCTTACTGTCCAGTGTCTTACTGTACCCCGCGCTCCATTTCTCTGCTATGCCAACCCCCCGAAACATTTCAGCTTCTAGGAATGTTTTGTTTTTGCATATTATAAGTGTTGCCGAACCAAACATGGTTTACAGTTTTTACGATATTATGAATATCTGAATGTCCATGTATTATGAACAATATGAAACCACAATGATAATGATAATAATAACAATCATTATAATATATAATAATCAATTTATATAATATAATCATTATAACAATTATAATATCATGATGTATAATAATGACAATATTAATGCTATTAAGAGTTTTTCATTTTGTAGTTCTCAATAACACGCGCATGTAATTGTCTCTCAGGTTTTGGCCCCAGGTTCGAGCAGCTGAAGCTGGACGTGCGCAAGGGCTCTGTGGTGAACGTGAACCCAGCCAACACCCGCCCCCACAGTGACACCCCCGAGATCCGCAAGTACAAGAAGAGGTTCAACTCCGAGATCCTGTGCGCGGCGTTGTGGGGTGAGCGGGGGATCAGGGGAGGGGAAAGAGGTGAAGGTGGACAGACAGACAGACAGACAGACAGACAGACAGACAGACAGACAGACAGACAGACAGACAGACAGACAGACAGACATGCAGAGATACAGTCGAGTACAGGTTTGTGTGGAGGCATGTTCATACTGCATTAACAGCAGGGTCTTTGTGTCTCTGAAACTGCTCATGTTGCAGATCCGTCTCTCTATGGGCAGCATACAGTCAACTCCAAAATGATTCACACCCTAGATAAAAGAAGCAAAAAAAGGCTATAGAAAAGAAACCATCATGTAATGAGCTATATTGTATGTAAAAAAAAAAAAAAAAAAAATTATTATTATTATATTCTTGCATACTAATTGCTACAAAGCTACAGAGAAACGTCAATGCAGTAAATCTTTCCGCAAGGCAACGATCCCAAGCATACCTCAAAATCTGACCACAGATGTACTGTTTTGCAACGGGCATCTCCAGACTTGAACCCGATCAAAAATGTGTGGTTTGAATTGAAGAGGGTAGTACACAAGCACAGACTGAAGGATATGAAGGATGTTGAAAGATTCTATATGGAGGAAGGGTCAAAGATTGCCGCAATATGTTCCCCAATCTCACAAAGCACCTAGAAGACAACTCAGTGGTGTTGTCCTTGCTAGGGGAGGGGGCACAAAGTACTGGAAACGGGTATGGATAATTGTGACGCACATCTTTTTTGGGGGAAAAATAATATTATTTGTTAAACAAAAGCTTTTTCTCTGAACAATTGTAATGTAATTGTATTGTATTACCTGCATTGTTTTTTTTACACAGCCTTTTTTGTTCATCTATCAAGGGTGTGAATAATTTGAATTGACTGTACAGCTGGTTTATTTGTGCTGACTGTGTGTGTGGTGTGTGTCTGTCTGTGTCTATCTGCAGGGGTAAACTTGCTTGTGGGCACAGAGAACGGCCTGAAGCTGCTGGACCGCAGTGGCCAGGGGAAGGTGTACCCGCTCATAAACTCCCGCAGGTTCCAGCAGATGGATGTCCTTGAGGGCCTCAACCTGCTCATCACCATATCAGGTGACCAACACTCAGCGCCGACTTTTCAGTTCAGACACTCAACATTGTGCCACGTCACCAACTTTGTCCGTTGTGCTACTTCATCGTCTCTCCTGAGACCAACGGCTTGCACTGCCTGGTGACCGTTAACAGCTATGTATCTCTGAATGGGTCTCTCTCAGTCCTCCACACACTAGTCTCCCACCACTGCTAGTACTTGTGTGCTTTTGGCACAGCTGCCACCTCTGATTACAGTATGTGTAGTTGAGTGTAAATGTGAGGATTCTCTCCCTCTCTCAGGTAAAAAGAACAAGGTGCGTGTGTACTACCTGTCTTGGCTGAGGAACAGAATCCTGCACAATGACCCCGAGGTGGAGAAAAAGCAGGGCTGGACCACAGTGGGGGAGATGGAAGGATGTGTTCACTATAAAGTGGGTGAGTGAGTGATGGGACAGCTGGGGCTGCAGGAGGAGAGGAGGTAGGGAAGGCCGAGGCATGTGAGCACCATGAAGTGGGGAAGGTAGTGTGGGAAGAAGTAAGGGTTAGAGGCCTCCCGCGTGGTCTAGTGGTTTCAACGTCCGACGCTGGCCACGGCGACCGAGGTTCGATTCCCCCACGCCAGAGTCGGCTCTGGCCGGGAGTGCCACCAGGGGCGTTAATTTGGCAGTCCGCCCCAGGGAGGGGGGAGGGAAGCCGACACAGTTCGCTGCGCACAGGAGTGGTTCTGGGGTGCCGGAATTACAGTCGACAGCACGACGAGTGCTGTCTCGGAGGAGGCGGCGCTTCGCCATTGTCACTGCCGGTCACAGGGCTACGGCAGCAAACTACGAGGGAGGGGATTGAACGAAGACTAGCGGGAGTAATTGGCTACCAAATTGGGAGAAAATCGGAAAAAAAAAAAAAACAAAAAAAAAAAAAGAAGTAAGGATTACAGATTTGGCTGATGAAAGGGAATCTGTATACTGAAGTGTAGTGGCAGTCCTGGTGTCCTAGGAGCTGAACAACTTCTCCCGATTTCTGTACGCAGTGAAATACGAGAGGATTAAATTCCTGGTGATCGCTCTGAAGAACTCCGTGGAGGTGTACGCTTGGGCTCCCAAGCCCTATCACAAGTTCATGGCTTTCAAGGTAAATGCTTAAACGTGCTGGACATTGTCCCTGTCGAAAGAGCCTTCATTTTAATCGCTGACACGGTGGCAACAGCGTCAACCCAAAGCAGTGGAATTCTGCATTTTAACTCCTCTCCCTACAGTCCTTCGCTGACCTGCCCCACAGGCCCCAGCTGGTTGACCTAACAGTAGAGGAGGGTCAGAGGTTGAAGGTCATCTACGGGTCCAGCGCCGGGTTTCACGCCATCGACGTCGACTCTGGGAACAACTATGACATCTACATCCCTGTGCATGTGAGTGTCTCTCCTGGATGTGGGCGCTGATCACGAAAGGAAGATCAGCGGATTTCGCTGCCCTCTTAGAATTAGCTTGCCTCGTAGAGACGAGCGGCGAGTTCGTGTGGGGAGGGCAAATCAAAATAAATAGACTGTATAATAATGACAAAGATTATCTATTTGTTATGGATACTTCCAAATTTCAGTACAGCAGGATAACGAAGCAAGCGTAAATGGGTGAATTCTTTTCGTCATCTTTTTTGTAACTGATATGAATAAAACAAAGACGAGCGAATGAACGATGAGCAAGTTTCCATTTACATGTTTCCATTTTAGGCATTTAGCAGACGCTCTTATCCAGAGCGACTTACAACGAGTGCATTTCAAATGGCAAGAGTAATCACAGCTAGAGCAAGAGATCAGTGCAGCCACAATACAACAGATGCCATCATAGACAGATGCATGTTATATTCAGTAATAGTGCAGTCTGAAGATGTGGGTTTTCAGTCTCTGCCGTTTCTTTTCAGTCAAGATGTAAGTCAGCGTTGTTTTATGCACCACTCAATAGCTGGACCTATCATGCGCCATCTGTGACCGATTTGAACCAATGAAGGAATGTCATATTAAAAACAGTCATTTAGTAATGCACAAAAATGGCCATTTATAATATAGGAATTTGATGTGTGCCGTTCTCTGATGGATACATCTTACTACAATTCTTACAAGCGGCACACGTTTCTTATAACGGACATGAACGAATCTATGGCCGACTGAATTTAACCCTCACCCACCCAAACCTCAGATCCAGAGCCAGGTGATGCCCCATGCCATCGTGTTCCTGCCCAGGTCTGACGGCATGGAGATGCTGGTCTGCTACGAGGACGAGGGCGTCTACGTCAACACGTACGGGCGCATCATCAAGGACGTGGTCCTGCAGTGGGGCGAGATGCCCACCTCCGTTGGTGAGAGACCGTTGAACCCACCGAGGTTCCTGTGCGCTGATCTGCCTCTCGCAAACTGTGACGCATGTCACTGAGCTGTTCATTGCCTGGAAACCATTACTGCTTACCTGAGCTGGCACTTTCACAAGTGAAAACTATTGGAAATGATACAAACAAAGTTCAAGCCGGTTTGAACCTGAAGTCCTGTATGTCTGTATGTCTGTGTGTGTTGACTGCCTCTGTTCCTCTGCAGCGTACATCTGCTCCAACCAAATCATGGGCTGGGGAGAAAAGGCCATCGAGATCCGCTCTGTGGAGACGGGACACCTGGACGGGGTCTTCATGCACAAGAGAGCCCAGAGACTTAAATTCCTGTGTGAGAGGAATGACAAGGTGAAACACAGATACACACACACCCACACCCACACATACATACATACTCACATGCATACACACACACATACTGCACCCTATACACATACAGTGCTGCTTGAAAGTATGTGAACCCCTTGAGCAGTTTAGAGTTTTCCGTTGTTTTACCATGATTTTCTTATTTTATCATCACCAGTTTTCTATATATGAAATGTCAGGTTTATGTTTATCAATTGCATGTACTTGTTTAGAGGAATTGTGTGAGTAGCCAAAAAACTACATGAAACATGGAATTAGTGTATGTGCAAAAGTAAGTGAACCCCCAGCTGCATTGGTAAAATCAAGTAGGTAATAGATTCAGGTGAAACACATTTGGGTGCTTAATTAATCAATTAAGCAGACCAATCAAATGAGACATCCTTAGGAAAAGGGTTGGGCAACACAGATTAAAAAGAGAGGAAACCAACCAAACCACTGTAGTGCCAAGGTGTACCTAAACAGATCAACAATGCCGAGAGGAAAGGAGATATCCGAGGACATCAGGAAGAAGGTACTGACAGCCCATCAGTCTGGGGAAAGCTATAAGACCATCTCCAAAAGATTCCAGTTCCATCCATCCACTGTAAGACAAATCATTTACAAATGGAGGGCATTCAACATGACTGCAACTCTGCCTAGAAGTGGACGCCCATCAAAACTATCACCAAGAAGCACCAGAAGAATAATAAATCAGGTAAAGGCCAACCCACACATCACCTCTAGAGAGTTGCAGACCTCTCTGGCAGCATCTGGGGTAAATGTACATGCGTCTACAATCAGACTAAAATTGAACAGACATGACATTCATGGGAGGGTTGCTAGAAAGAAGCCTCTGCTCTCAAGAAAGAACAAAGCTGCCCGTTTCAACTTTGCCAGAGAACACTTGGACAAACCAGAGGCCTATTGGAAGTCCATTCTCTGGACAGATGAGTCCAAGATAGAATTATTTGGTCACAATCAAAACCGCTATGTTTGGAGAAAAGCCAACACTGCATACCAAGAAAAGAACCTCCTCCCAACAGTGAAGCATGGTGGTGGAAATGTGAAAGTCTGGGGCAGCTTTTTCTGCCTCCGGACCTGGACGACTCCATATTATCCAGGGAAACATGAATTCTCATGCCTATCAACAAATTCTTGATCAGAATCTCCTGCCATCAGTCAGGAGTTGAAGCTGGCCGAAAATGGGTTCTGCAACAAGACAATGACCCAAAGCATACCAGCAAAACTACCAAGGAATGGCTTAACAGAAAGAGGATTCGTACTCTGGAATGGCCTAGTCAAAGTCCAGACCTCAATCCTATAGAAATGTTGTGGCTAGACCTGAAGCGGGCGGTACATGCCAGATGTCCCTCCAACCTCTCTCAACTGGCTGAGTTCTGCAAGGAGAGTGAGGCAAAAATCCCCAACAGCAGATGCGAGAGACTGGTCAGTGGTTACAGAAGACGTTTGGTTGAAGTAATGGCTGCAAAAGGAGGTGCCACAAGCTACTAACTAAAAGGGTTCACATACTTTTGCACATGTCAAATTTTCAGTTTTTGTGAGATAAACCACTTTTGTTGAATAAATAATGAAAATACATCTTTTTTTTTTTGTTTGTGTCCATTATTTGGAAAGTCTGCTTTACAAATTGGTGTTTGGATATACATTTAATAAGGTTTTTTTTGTTTTTTTTACAAAAACAATGACCATGTCTGGAGGGTTCACAAACTTTCAAGCAGCACTGTATACCACTCTGTACACAAGAGTGGTTCCCTGTGGCTCAGTAGGTAGAGCATGGTGTTGGCAACGCTTAGGTTGTGGGTTTGATTCCCACTGGGACCACATATACTGAAAAATGTATGCATTCACTACTGTAAGTCGCTTTGGATAAAAGCGTCTGCTAAATGGCAAATATTATATTATATTACACAAAAGTACCACAGATGCAACTCCACATTCCACTGTCCTGCAGGACCATGGTCCTTATAATGATCTGTGGGTCTCGCTCTCGATCTCTTGCCCTTTCTTTCACTCACTTTTGTTTTCTTACCCCTTTCTCTCTCTCTCTCAGGTGTTTTTTGCCTCCGTTCGTTCTGGAGGCAGCAGCCAGGTCTACTTCATGACCTTGAACAGGAACTGCATCATGAACTGGTGAATGGGGGACTGCTAGCGTCCGTCTGTCCGGTCATCTGTACATCTGTCCGCCCAGCTCCTTCCCTCGTGCTACAAGTAGGCCCCTTTCACTTGGGTTGCATCCAGAAGAGGTCGAAGAGGGTTGATTGGATGGAAGAGGCGAGGGAGGGGTCGGCTCCATTAGTTTCCACAGCGCGGCTGCGCATCGCTTCATTCCTTCTCTTTAATGGTCTCCTGAGCCCACAGCCTCATCACCTGCCTTCAGTCAGCTGTCTTAATTAGCTAGAAGAGACCCACTTACCAAGCCACTAACTGACACACTGCCTGACTGACAGGACATACTCTAAACTGACAGAAGGACAGACAGGCTGACAGGCACTGAATAACGTATTTTCCCCGCTCTTTTATCTGGGGAAACTGACTGATCGCCTTGATTTAACTGCATATATTTTTGTAACCGTTCCAAAGCTCTGAAGCCATTAAGAGTTGTCTCTTCCTCCCTCCGTGGGGGAACTCCTTTTTTGGACTGGTTGGTGGGGGGCAGAGGGGGGTACAATAGAATTCTTTCTGTTTATAATACCTTGGCGAAGACACAAAATGTTCTAGATTGAATTGTAAATAGTTACTGAAGCAATGAACAGCTTGGGGGCATGATGGTACCGCTAAACCTTATCTGCCAATGTCTGTACGTAGTGAGCTAATGGGCCAGTCGCTCCGGCTTCCTGTCATGGGGGTTGTCCTGGAAAAGAGCTTGTTGGGTGAAGTGTGATGGAGTGGTTCACCATAGCGATGTGGTGTATCATAGCAATGCTGTAAATATTGCACTGCCTTTCAGGGAGGCTCTTCTTCAGCCCCTGAACGCCTCACACCCCATTTCTGACTTTCAGTTTAAAAAGTTAAATAAATAAATAACGAAATAATACTTATATATATTTTAGAATGTATTATCCCTGAAATTGGAGACAGGCTATTAGTAATGTATTGCACTGTTATACTTGATCAGACTGCATTGTATATGAGTACTAATTGAATCGCTGTGTGGAGAGCGAGAGGGAGGCTCTCCACACAGATTCTTTGGAGCTGTGGTGTCCAGTGGAAACAGTCCAGCATTTTTGTTCTGAGAGCAGCATAACGAGCAAGGATGGTGGGTCCCTTTTTGTCAAGGGGTTTGAAGAAAATGGATCCATTTGCCATTTCCTTTTTCGTATTATGTACAGTGGGTATACAAAGTGTTCACCACCTTTGGCATTTGTCACATGCTATTTTTCTTACTTCATGGAATCAAAATGGATTTAATTGGAATTTCTTGCCACTGAGCGGCACAAAATAATGTCAAATAATTAAAAATTAAAAAACTCTAAAGGTTTTTCTTAATTACAAATAAAAAGAGACAGTATTTGGTTCCATATGTATTTACCCCCTTGACTTAATACTTGGTAGAAGCACCTTTAGCTGCAATTACAGCTGTGAGTCTGTTTGGGTAGGTCTCTACCAGCTTTGCACATCTGGACAGACATGTGAGTTTTCTTTAACAATGATTTTCTTTTTGCCACCCTCCCATAAAGCGCAGATTTGTTAAGCGCCCGGACGATTGTTGTCCCATGGAAGTTTCTCCCATCTCTGCCATGGAAGACTGTAACTCCGTTAGTTGCCATAGGCCTCTTGATGGCCTCCCTAACAAGTGCCCTTCTCGCATGGATGCTCAGTTTTGGAGGACGGCCTGTTCTAGGCAAATTCACAGTTGTGCCATATTCTCTCCATTTCTTTATGATGGACCTAGCGGTGCTCTGGGGGATATTCAAAGTCTTTGAAATCTTCTTATATCCTTCTCCTGATTGGTGCTGTTGAAAAACCTTTTCTCGGTTTTGCTTTTAATGTTCTTTGGGCTTCATGATGAAGCTCTTGTTTGGAAATGCACTAACCAACTGTGGGACCTCTCACAGACAGGTGTATTTAATTTGAAATCATTTGAAACACCTTAATTGTACACAGGTGGACTCCAATAAAATAATTGTGGCCTCTGAAGAGAATTGATTGCACCAGAGTTTATTTAGGTGCAATAAAAAAATATGTATTTATCTTAGCAAAAAGGTGAATACTTATGCAATCAATTATTGTCTGTTTTTTCATCAGTGGCAAGGAATCCCAATTAAATCCATTTTGATTCCAAGTAACAAAAGAAAATGTGGAAAATGTCCAAGGGGGTGAATACTTTTTATACCCACTGTAATCATATAAATGGTGGTTGTGAGTCACCTGATCAATGACTCCACCCACACTGGAGAACTGTAATCACGTAACATAGTCACAAAGTGTCTTTAACATTACAGCAACATTGTTAGAACTTTGCTTGTTCTTTTGTGTGTGGGTTACAAATCACACTTTTTTCTTTTCTTTTTTTTTTTTACTTTGAAATTGAATTCAGGAACAGTATAGGTTATGATATAGAATAGATATCATAACCCATAACTTATAGATATAGAATAGGATCAATATAGCATATGATATCATCCAAACTCTCTCTTTCATACCCTTGTGAAGCTGTGTGGAACCCTGGGGCATCACTGTCCCCTCTCTGTCACACCCTGACTCACATCACATCCCATGCTACTCGCTCCTCCTCCCTATTCACTAGCTGCCTGCCTAGCACACCAACTTCCCAACCTGCATATTGTATCTAACCAGTCTAACCAATATCTAAACCCATGTCTACCATCCAGCCACCTATATGCCCCTCCTTGCCCTGCTGTCAAACTTCTCCTCCGATCAATTTTTATCTGCATCACCAGCAATAATAATAATAATAATAAATTGCATTTATATAGTGCTTTTAGTTTCATGCTCTCAAAGCACTTTACAGAGAAGTAGGGAGTTTTAGCACATTGTTTAGGACCCACCTGGGTGATGCACGTCAGCCATTTTGTGCCAGAACGCTCACCACACATCAGCTGAGGCAGACAGGGAGGGAAATATTGAGCCAATTAAACTGGGCGATGATCAGCTAGCAGGCTGAGAGAACCATGTTGGGAGCTTTAACAGGACACCAGGGGACCCCCCTACTCTTTACGATAAGTGCCATGGGATCTTCAATGACCCCAGTGAGTCAGGACCTCGGCGTTTCTCATTTGAAAGACCGCAATCGATGTTGCATCGTTTTTATTTCTGTTGGCAGTCTGTACTGTTGGACTCGCTGTACTTCAGAGATGACTTGAAAGGTAGGAGGCCTTGCGGATCAGAGGCGTAGTGGAGAGAGGCTGGCAGCGAAGGGAGAGCATACGTTGAGTTCCCTTTATGATCACTGGGTGCGAAGAGACCGACTTCGCTCTACAACTGCAGGCTCTGCAGCGGTTTGATGAGGCGGAAGTGGATTTTTGCGAGCGCAAAGGAAACCTCTTTTCAGGATGGTCCCTACTTTTTTCATAAAATCATGTCCTTGTTTTTACTATTCTGTGTGCTGTCAACATGAACTCCTATTTCTAAGAGCATGGGCTTTTTTGAAGGGGTGAAGGGTGGGAGTTTGGGGTTTTAAAGCTGAGCAATAGCTGTGTGGTTCACACTAGACTGGTCTGGTGTCTGTTTGTACCGTCCTGTTCATTAGTGTAGTCAGGGACTTCAGACTCTCTAAAACCGTTTTAAGGCTGGTTAATCAACATGTTGGACTGAATCTATTAATACATATGTACATGCATGCTTTTGTATTTTTAAACAACCCAAAAGCCAGAATATTATATATACCTGTACGTAAGGGGCTTGGGTTGTAGGTGGTTCATTTTAAAATCAGAAGAGCGGTTAGCTTTTTTTATGTGGAGAACAAAATTGTGTGTGTGTGTGTGTGTGTGTGTGTGTACATGTATATATACATCCACGCACACACACATACACATATATATATATATATATATATATGCATATATAGTACAAAAGTACTAGAATGAAAGACAGGTGCCTATATATCGTGTGTAAAAAGCACAGAATGGATTGTAAACTAAAATGTATTGCACTTTTTCCCCACCCTTTGCAAATGTATTTTGCTTGACTATCTATAATAAGTACTCTGGAAAAAAGAGGCATTACACAAACATCCTTCAAGCAAATTATTTGAACAGTAAATTTCTATAGTGATTTCCCCCCTCTGAACACTGACACTGGTGTGCATGGCAGGACATTTCAGCAATCCTTATTTTTTCATATTTCTACAAGGAGAATTATTGTACCTCATTTCATAGTTTAAAATAGGTTTGGGACCAATACATGAATACATCTATCCAAGTTATGGATAAACTGGTCAAATATAAATTTTTGGCATTAGGCAACATACTAGCATCATAGGTTATTGCAAATTGGTATTAGTATCAATCTACCCATAGCTGGGTCCTATTCATTTGAAGTAGTCCTTAAGTTTACGAAGTTTAATACGTTTACGAAGTTTTAACTTTTTCATGCCATTTGTTTGGTTGTTATTCAGCATTCATCGCATCACTTGTGTAATGCTAAGACGGATCCACGTGTGAACAAGCCTCAGTCCTGCTAAAATGTAGCTGAGACAAACGTATACAATTATCTGCAAAACTATTAAGTCAAACCATAGTGGAGGTTGTATTAGAAGGTTGGGCATACTGTTAACATTATGAACTATCAATATCCCTATTGTTTCTTTTGGGAGAGTATTTAGCAGTATCTGGTATCTTGTTGAAAGGGCATTAGAAGTTGATTCACATGACTCTGCAGCTGCACATTTGTGCTCAGTACAGTGCCTTGCTGAAGGCGATGGGCTGGATGGTGCCTTGATAGAAAATGGCCTGTAGGATAGGGAAGGGAGCCCAGTGCAGACGTCGGGAAGTGGCTTTCGAATGTCAGGTATGGTCCACTGAGGGCCGGAAGCCATGTGGGAAAAGAGGTAGCTGCTCACCATGCTGCTGTTTGTGAGTGCGGCACTGGGAACCTCAAGTGAGGGAGAGTGGAGCAACAGATCCTGCTAATCTAAGCACAGTACGTTTCCTGATGCTCCCATTTCAGCTGCCGCACTACAGCGTGTCAAATAAATTCCCGGTTACAGCAAGCGAGCGTCTGTTCAAATGCCACCAGAGCACGCCTTTGTGATTGTGTGCTTTTCGCTGCTGCTATTGGGACTGTAGTCAGCAAGGCAAGGGCGTGTTCCTGTCGAGTGGTCCCTGTGTCAGTGGAGAGCAGTCATTGTGTTTGGTGTAATACCCTTGTGAAGACAGCAGAGGGAGCTCTCCATGTTGATGCACATCCAGACACCACAAGTTAGGAGATGGGTTTAGACCAGTCAAAGGTGCACAGTGATTCAAGGCTGAGGAGGTCAAAATAAATGAAAACAATTGATAGATTCAAAATGTTTATAGACTTGATCACTCTAATTTATGGTCCAGTACTGATGAATGGGACTTTGAAATGTGTTGTAATGATGGAGAAGCCACACTGAAATATGCAAAGATTATTGCAAATTGAAGCACAAAGTATTTTATTGAAGATCAGTAGATTTGGGTATATATGATTCAATTGAGGGATATGATATGTCGACTGTTCTTTTGGGTGGGGGCGTGAACCACAGAGCCTGTGCCTGTATACTCTTTTTGATCCAAGTGCAAATTATACTCATAGAAGTGGCCAAAACGTGATTTACTTCAGTCACACCCCATCCATCCTACTGTAGTGTAGAATTTCCACTTGTGAAAGCAAAGGGGGGCTTCGCAGTTCACCAGAGCGCACACCGATCAGAGCATGGCACCCCATGGTTTAGCAGCCTCGGCGCTCCACCACAGATGAAACCGCTGATTGACACACAGCCTGGTGTAGCCTGGGTCTACTCCCATGATGTAGGCAGGGCCCTGGGCCAGCTCCAGCACTCCCTGTGAGGGCAGTTAACCGGCATTTTCCTCATTGTCCGAAGTGGAGAAGATTGAAAGCGTGGACCTGTACACGTACACTGAATCTGGATCAAGGTGAACTCCACAAGGAACACCCTGTTGACTTGGGTCCATACACCCACAAAATATGAATCTTGGCACTGCAGATGTACTGTTAAAATGATTTAATATATTAACGCTGCACTAACTTTCCACATTGCAGTACTCGCATATGTACTACTTGAGTACGGTTATGGTCTTACTACTGTAGATTGTCGCTGCCCATTGCATATTATGTAACTTTTTTTATTTTATTTTTTAATGTCACTTTCAGTAATGATATGCCTACAGACGTTTGACAGCCAGCGTGCGAATGCTGTGTTGGAATGCTCAGGTGGATCTGGAAAGGAGTCCCTGTCTGTAGGTGCAGCGACGTCGGGGCGGGACAAGGTCGTTACGAACGTTAAGCCTGTTTCCGTTTCCAGTCTGTCGCTCCAGGGAGCCCCGATCCACGCCAGTCCTCTTCCTCTCCTCCGCTGCCATTTTCACAAGCGCCACAACTCCGCCGGAACACAGCGGGCCTCAAATGACTTAACTTATTTATTACCGGTCGATCCACATATTAAGATGTATGAAATAAGTGTGTTCTTATATCCTGTCGCAGTTTGACGATGTTTAAGAATCTAATATATTGGTGAGAGGTAGTGTAATAAATTGGGAGGGGGGGGGCTCTCCGAAGAGAACTGCTGACTACTGCTGTAATATCCTGCTCAAACTGCTTTAATGACATCCACACATTAACGAGAATCTATTGGATATATATTAATACACAAATGAAGCTTGATCTTTTTGTAAATTCTAGTGTCTGTGAATTGGGTTTTCTCATTTTTCTCTTGATTTTCTCATTTTACTGTTTTCTAGTGAACTAAGGAATGGTCAAAGGTGAAAGTTTAAAGTTGAGAGTTAGTATCCTCTGTGATGGGTTGATTATTTTTCTTCTTTTTTTTTTAAACGATCTTTTTAGAAAAGTTTGGTTTGTTAATGTTTATGTTCTGTTGTTTTGGAGGGGGAGCTTGATTGTGTTTAATAGACTAATGAGATGTCTTATGATTGTGTGCAAAATGTCAAAACAAAAAAACAATAAAAATACATTGATCTCTGTTGCAAATGTGAGTCGTGATCTCATGCACATATGTAGAATTTTCTTTCAGCAAATAAATACATTGCGTGGACATCAACACTAATTTCCAATTGTCAGTAATAGAGAAGTTGAATATATGAAACATTACACTTTAACAAATACCAGTGCTGTTACTAAAGACTGAAATGCATATTGCAAAACTATCTTTGTAACATTGATTTGATTTCATCTCAAAATAGGCTTTCCCAAACAGAACTTGTAGAATTAAAATATCAGACCCATTTTAGGCCCGATATTTGGGACATTACAAACCTTAAGACGACAGCCAATCTAACATGGTTGTTAAATGCATCGTGGACGAGTATTCAACTGAAAGCGGACTGACACTCGCATATATACCTGAAATTTGCTGTTGTGTGGCATTTCTCCAGCTTTTCCGGGGGCAATATGCAGTCCGTAGATGTAAAATCAATTGGATTCAACTATTTGCAGCTGAATAGCACTGCAAGAAAGAGTGGTGTGTATACCTACAAGTCTACACATCAGTACATCACTTAATCGAGCAACTCTGATTGCCAGCTCTATTAATTTCCACATTCATAAAATTTCACACCAATTAATTACTACTCACTATTTCCACTATGAGCATCTTAATGGCAAGGGGTGAGTGTTGGCACAGATGTTTTAAAAGGCCAGGGATATGTTTCTGAAAGACTATATTGGAATTTAAAGTAATGATTAAAATAAAGATTAACCCAAATTTCAAGCTCTTCCTGTGAAGGTGAGCATTCTTAAAAATGAATCCCAGAGAGCACTTGAATGGACACAAATGGCCGTTACGATGTTCTGATAAATTCTTGAGTCAAATGTTTCCCACATTTACATTTTGGGGAACTATTTGAGGACCCAGTTAGCCACTGCAGGCTGCAGACACAATTCTTTATTCACTGGATTGCCTACTGGAGACCTCAGAGTCTTCAATGTTTCACTCAATTCACCGATGAGATGTTGGTGGAGCACAACGTGCCATACAAAGTGAAGCCATGTCACCGTGAGAATGTTGCAGCAAAACCACACTCAGCATTGACTACACGTAGGTGGCCCAGACTGGCAAGAGAGGCTACTGGTGTTTATTTATGTACAATGTATACCGTTATAATGAAGACATAACACAATGGCAAAGTCAACAGCATCAATATCCTTCCTGCTTGGTTTTGATTTTTTTTTTTTTTCTAAAAACAATCAGTTTTTATTTTTCTTTCACCTCAGAATTGCGTTTTTACTTTATGCAGTTTTATATTATTCATTTGTTAATTTTCCTTTAAAAGTGTCTGAGGCACACAGGGAAACAATAAAATAGCATTAAAAAATTCAAAAACAAAAACATCGAAACAAAAACATATGTAAGTGTACACACACACACACACACATATATATATATATATATATACACACATATATATATATATACACACATATATATATATATATATGAAGGAGAGAGAGAGATAAAACTGAAAATGGCAATTGGTTTATCCTGTAGGCTGTGACCATCAGTTTCACTGACTTTTGATTTGTCTTTCAAAACTTGATGCACGTTTTGCATCCCCCTGCCCCTCCCCTCAATCTCTCCCTCTCTGTTATTGTTGGTATTGGTCACCTATCAAACAAAATTTAGGCTGCTTTCTACAATGATCCATCACTCCACTTCTCAGCAACGCTGATCTCAGATCAGTGCACAGAGGGCAATGGGAAGCGTTCACCAATGGGACACTGCTGACAGAACAGTGTTGCTGAGAGTAGCTAAGTGTTAGGGAGCTCTGGTGCCCGTATGTACAAAGATTCTAAGAGTAGAACTGCTGATCTAGGATCAGATTTCCCCTGTCCATATCCTAACCATATCCATTATGAGCTAAAAGGCTAAACTGATCCTAGATCAGCACTCTTACTCCTAATCCTAATCTTTGTACACACGGCCCCTGGTCCTGTTCCCTCTACGCTTCCCTCCCTCTTTATAGCACACACAAATTGTGGGGAGGGAGAGCACGTGATGGAAGAGACAGGTCTGAAGGAGGGATCAAAACAAAACAAAACAAAATTCTATTCCTCTTCTCACTTTTGAGGTCCTGTGGTGTTTCTCCTCAAGTTCCAAGATTTGTATTTGATTTGGGGAAAAAGAGCTCTTGGTGTGGTCTTGTGTGTGTGTGTGTGTACGTGCGTGTCGGTCCTACTGTGTGGTGGTTATCAGTGTTGTATGCAACTAGTCAATTTAATTCCCATGATCTGTAGTTTTTTTGTGAGTGCGTTTTGGTCACCTTGCGTGATGCTGTATTCTACTGTATACATGCGCTCTGTGTGGGCGTACACGGTGGTGCTTGTGCACAGTACAGTATGTGTGTCTGTACAGTGTGTGTGCGTGTGTGTCTGTGTGTGTGTGTGTGTGTGTGTGTGTGTGTGTGTGTGTAGCATACAGTGGCCACTGTATGCCTGTAATACATGTGGTATGTACATTGTATGTCTGTGTGTGAACATATCGGTTTATGTTGCAAATCATATGCATTATGTACAATGAGCGTGTTTACATTGTGTCCATGTATAACATATTTTATGTACAGTGTATATATGGGTGTGCATAAAACGTGTACCAAAATGTGAGTGTTTACATGTATAGTACATGTTTTTGTGTGGTTTGTAGTTGTGTGTTTGTCGCTGTCTGTGTCTGTGTTTGTGTCTGTGTCTAAATGTATGATGTGGCCACGCCTCAGTTCCAGATCTTTAGGAAGCTGTCCCAGGAGCCCGTGGCGACTGCCATCCCATCGTCCGTCACTCCGAGACAGCTCACGCGGTTGTCGTGGCCAGCCAGCACTCCTGGGAGCGGGACGGGAAGGATGAGAGAAAGTGGAGCACGGGTTCATGGGACTGCGTGTTCTTCACACTTCACCCGCACGTCCGTCCACCTACTGACAGAATGCTACCCCACACACCTACTGGCTGATACTAAGATAGACAACTATCTCACACTGCTATTGATGAATGATACCTGGATTAACAGCTGGACAGAAAGGCACTTAGATCAGGACAGCTTCAGTTAATTAATCTATGCATGGCTTACAGGTTGTTACTGGTGAGCTGTGCAGACAACTGTAGACTCTGCACCCCTCTTCTCTCTTCCCACACACACACACACCCCCACCCCCACACCCACACACACACACACACACACACACACACACACACACACACACACACACACAGCCCTCCCTCACCGGCACGGTCCCCTTTCATGGCGTCCCAGATGTTGCAGTTGAAGTCGTCGTATCCGGCCAGCAGCAGCCGCCCGGAGCGGGAGAAGGCCACGGAGGTGATGCCGCAGATGATGTTGTCGTGGGAGTAGAGGCTGAGCTCCTGGTCTGCCCGCAGGTCAAAAAGCCGGCATGTCGCATCGTCTGAGCCCGTAGCGAATGCGCTGCCATTGGGGAAGAACTGAGAGGTGGCATAGGGAACAGAGGGAGAGGAGAGGAGAGGAGAGGGAGAGAGAGAGAGAGAGAGAGAGAGAGAGAGAGAGAGAGAGAGAGAGAAAGAGAGACAGACAGCACAAAGGAGAAGAGCAGTCAGATTGAGAGAAGGAGAAATGAGGATGATTAAAATGAGAAAACCAGAAAAGGTTACACTGAGACTCTGATCATGCATATTTGGGGGTGTAGTGGAAGACTGTTACCATGGAAATGCTCAGGGTTACTGATGACACAAATGCCAGATTCGCGGTCAGGTCATGAATTGGTCAAACGGTTTGCACTGACCACTGGAAGCTGATTGGCCTTTGAGCTTAGATGTCATTGGTGCATGTGCAGTATGGGCTATAATGAAGTACAGGGTATGGAACTGAGATCCAAGACAAATACTCCATCCACCAGCCAAATCACCTCCAGCGAGGATCTCTCCATTGCCTGTGACGGTGTCCACATCACTGCCAAGAATCCTGCTTTGGTCCTTTGATAACGAGCGGCCTTTCACTGAAGACGGAGCCACAGATACCTGGAGCTGTCCATTCTTTGTCTATCCACGAAATCTTCTTTCTCGCTACACGTGCTACCCAGCTCATAGTCCAGGCCCTAACGCTGTCCTGACTGGAGTCCTGAAGCTTCCGTTGCATACGTAGGCCCCTCGAGCACATTTCCAACGCTGCTGCTCATCTCATCTGTAGCCAGCCAAAATACCAGCGTGCCACACCTTTCCCCATCTCCCTCCACTGGTTACCAGCTGTGGCAAAAAGATGCAAAGCTCTGGTCCTGGCCCACGGGGCAGCAAGCGGGCACCCTCCCACCTACAATCTATTATTAAAGTGCGCATTCCTGCCAGACCACTCCGCAACCTTGTGTCACCTTGCCATCCTTTCCTGTAAAGAGTTATCTCGGTTATGTCTCGACTATTCTGGCCCCCCAGCGGTGGATCGAGTTCCCCGCAAGAGTCAGAGCGGCCAAAGCCACTGTCCGCCTTCCGTGTTTAACATTAAACCCCCGAACTCCTCATCATGCTTACAGCACTGTACCCTCAAACTCCTTAGTGCCTACAGCGGTGAAATGAATAACTCCTAACGTATCCTAATACCGCTCTCCGCCTACCCTTCTTGCGTGCGCTTTGTAAACCGCTCTGGATAAGAGTTTGCCAAAGGACTGCTTTTTGATGTGAAGTCACACAGGACAGCGAACAGAAAAAGAGAAGGTAACTTGAGGGTTATGCAACCGATAGATCGACGGAGAGACGTATGCAGTCCCTAGCCGCGTCCCCGTGAGACGGGCCGCACGCGATCGCTCCCCTCTCGGCCGCAGACACTCACGCAGACGGCATTGATGTCCGACTCGTGGCCGGTGAAGGTCTGCCGGCACATGCTGTCCCGGATGTCCCAGAGCTTGATGGAGGCGTCGCACGCCCCGGACACGAAGGTGCGGAAATCAGGGGAGAGTGACAGGCTCATGACGTCGCCGCTGTGGCCGGAGAACACCGTGGTCTGCTGGCCCGTCTCGATGTCCCACAGTGCACTGCAGAGACGCCGCCACACGCACGCGTACACACACAAGCACGGACACACAGACAGCACACATTTCATGTCCAGGTTTCCTTAACTACCAGTTTCCCAACAAACACTCAGAGCCATTATTATCACTATTAACAGGTTGTGATTACAACTGGAGTACCCCTAGAGAGACCAACCATGTTATTATTACCACTTCACTACATGCTGTCTCAGAGCTCATAGATTTCCCCATCCCGATTATCTCATTATCCGGGCTTGGACTTACTGTGAGACTTACGTGTGTCAGGCGAGCTCCGGGGGGAAGCACGATTAAGACCCTAACATTGAGCCGGGGAAGTGTCAGCCAACCAAACCTCACCCGATTCTAAGTATTGACCAAAGTTGGCCAGCTAACTTTGTGATCCCACCTCATGACCCCACCCTCCTCCTCCTCCCAGTCTCTCTTTCATCTTTATTCCCAGCTTGTGGAAAAACCCAAGCCCCAAATGCAAATCATCATCATCATCATCATCATCATCATCATCATCCACTGTAGCATGCTGTACAAGGACCGGTGGCACAGACAAACTGACAAGACGGACGGACTGACCAGGTTGTGTCTCCTGAACTGGTGATGATCTGATTGTCGTCGACAAAACGGCAGCAGGACAGGTAACCTGGGGGCAGGGAGAACAGCATGGGGCATCGGGTAGCAAAATGACCAGTCAGGGGTCCAGAGTGAATAATGTCAGCATCTGCTCCTCTCTCCTCCTCCTCCTCCTCAAACCTTTTTCTGTCTCTCTCTCTCTCTCTCTCTCTCACTCACTCTCTCTACTCATTTCCCCCTTCCTCTACTCTTTCCCCCAGCAGCTTGGAGGGCACGGTTTTTGAATGCCATGCAAAGTGGGAGAAGGAGGAAAAAAACGAAACGCTGAGGGCAGACGATGCACTCAAGCTGGCCACAATGCAGACACACGCCCGTGCACGCCACCCTTCATATCAGACGCCATTTAAATTTACCTCGGCAGACAATGGGGGGGCGGTAAATCATGGTAAAACAATGCAAACGTGGTCAAAACCTCAGAATATATCCATTCCTCATGGGGGGAACGTGGTGCAGGCAGCACCACGCAGGTGTACAGAAGTCTAGTGGGGTTTCCCATGGGGGGAGAACTGTAAAGGGCATGAATTCCCCCACCGTTCTCCACCTTCCCTTTTGTCTGCCGTTCTTCCCTCTGCACACCTGCCTCCGTTCCAAACAACGGGACTCGTTACGCGCCCAGGTTTTCTGTGCCGCCGGTGAAAGCGATCTCCGACGGCCACTGCAGCCGCCAGCATTGAGCGACACCCGATACCGCTGCATGCCCCGACCTTGTGCCCGAATAGCCTGACCCTCAATGTCACATTCGCTCTCATGTATTATTCAGCAGCCATATTGTATCATATCAATCCGGTCGTACAGTTGGGCTGTCAGCAAAGCTGCAGAGGTTAAGCACCTTGCTCAGGGCTACCAAAGCCATAACAAAAGACCCACATGACAAACGGTCTTGAACCGCTGCCTCATCACTGATAGGTGGACAAAGGGGTCAACGACATGGCATTACTCTGGGATACAGTCTTGGCTGAGGTTGCCAAAAGTTGAACAAATGAACGTTTAACTATCATTTCCTTTCCTCCTCGGGATTAATTAATTAACCGTCAGGTGTGGAGCATTTGAATGAAATAAGCTTTCATTAAAATGCTCTGAACTTCACGGTTAATTAATGTACTGTACTGGCCAGGGACTCTCTCTAGCAGCGGTGTGGAATCCCAGGGCCTAGGACCCAACGCCTGTTTACACAGAGCTGGCTGTAAGCTCCTCAGAGGGGCCAAGAGAGCAGCACAGCCCCCCCCCGTCGTCTCAAACGGCACCGTACGCTCCGCGCGCGCGTGTGTTTACGGACGTGTGTTTGTGTATAGAAGTTACGCAAGTGAGAGATAACCATTGTGTAAATAAGAACCGCTTGACTCTCCAAGGTCCCGGAGAAGTCGGCCGACGCACTCAAAAACGGGAAGAGAAAGTCGGCCTACGTTGGCCGTTCCTCTGAATCGGCGCCTGGCCGGGTGCCTTTCCGGGGGCCGAGCGGTTCACCTTTTACCGCGTCGCAGCTGCGGCTGAGCGAACTGATCCCGCATCAGCGAGAGCGAGCCGCCCGCGCCCCGTACCTGTGTGTCCCGGCAGCTCCCTGCTGACCCTCACGTTGCCCTCGCGAGTCTTCAGGCTGTAGATGGAGCAGATGTTGTCCAGGCCCCCGCAGGCAACGTAGTTCCCGGAGGGGGCGTACGCACAGGTCATTACCCAGGAGGAGCGCAGAGGAATGGCATGCATCTGAAGGGGGGTTGGAGGGAGAACAGACAGAAAGGTGGACACACGTGCGCGCACACACACACACACAGAATGAGACAGCGTTATTCTCACACACAGGAGGGCTACGGGCAAACAGTGCGTGGCTGGCTCAGAGCGGACCCTCTGTCGGCATTACCTTGTTAGTGGTGTAGCTGTCCCAGATGATCAGTTTTCCATCCTGGGAGGCACTGACAAGCAGCCTGGGGAGACGGAGAGGAGAGTGTGTGCGGAGGACTGTCTCAAGTCGAGGCGTAAACCTTTACATCGCACGTATCACACTCAGTTTGTTTTTACTACCTCCAAATCTGGGAGATTCCTTTATTGCATACAAGTCAATGGCTGCTGAAACAAACTGGGGTTTTATGGGCTATTGGTTTCACACATATGGGCACATCATTTACAATGAGAATAAAACTGCACAGCGGTGTGGAGTACGGATCGGACTGAAAGTGTAAGAATTGTTTCTCCAGGGCTATGCTGCATGAGTACATGGTGTGTAAAGTATGAGTAAAGGCTTATGCTGTACTGTATTTAGGGAGAGCAGTGTGTAATTTAGCACGTGGAGTGTGGCGTGTAATTTAGCATGTGGAGGGCAATGTGTCATTTAGCATGTGGAGTGCAGTGTGTAACTTAGCATGTGGAGTGTGGTGTGTAATTTAGCATGTGGAGTGCGGTGTGTAATTTAGCATGTGGAGTGCAGTGTGTAATTTAGCATGTGGAGGGCAGTGTGTAATTTAGCATGTGGAGTGCAGTGTGTAATTTAGCATGTGGAGGGCAGTGTGTAATTTAGCATGTGGAGTGCAGTGTGTAACTTAGCATGTGGAGTGTGGTGTGTAATTTAGCATGTGGAGTGCGGTGTGTAATTTAGCATGTGGAGTGCAGTGTGTAATTTAGCATGTGGAGGGCAGTGTGTAATTTAGCATGTGGAGGGCAGTGTGTAATTTAGCATGTGGAGTGCAGTGTGTAATTTAGCATGTGGAGTGCGGTGTGTAATTTAGCATGTGGAGTGCAGTGTGTAATTTAGCATGTGGAGTGCGGTGTGTAATTTAGCATGTGGAGTGCAGTGTGTAATTTAGCATGTGGAGTGCAGTGTGTAATTTAGCATGTGGAGTGCAGTGTGTAATTTAGCATGTGGAGTGCAGTGTGTAATTTAGCATGTTGAGTGCAGTGTGTAATTTAGCATGTGGAGGGCAGTGTGTAATTTAGCATGTTGAGTGCAGTGTGTAATTTTGCATGTGGAGTGCAGTGTGTGGGGGTACACACCTGGAGTCAGTGCCCCAGTGCATGGCATAGATCTTGGCCAGATGGCCACGAAGAGTGCGCCGTGTCCGCATCTGGATCCGCCCCACAGGGTCCAGACCAGCGGTGATCTGATCCAAAGACCAGACAGACAGACAGACAGACAGACAGACACACACACACACACACACACACACACACACACACACACAAAGCAAGAAGCACCCCATGACACAGACATTCAAAGAGACAATATTACATGGTACTCATTTAATTAATGAGCTATTAATAATTATTGAATTAATTATATATGTATGTAATCAGAATCAGCCTATCAGATGCCTATAACAGGATGATAATGCTTCTCCTCTCCCTGGTGAGTGCTTATATGAGGCTCACTAAACCTATTGGTCATTCACTCATCTAAGGAGCTGTTTGACCATAGTAAAAAAAACTTTAGCTGAAGGGAGTTGAAAAACTCAGAAAAGGTAAGACATTGACCTTTTCTAATAAAACGCCATAACAATTACTAGCAATTATCAACTCAGTATGCCAATTAATTCATAAAAGTCCAGAAAACATACAATGCTTTATGGTAATTGTCTGAACAACTTGTAGAGCTGATTGTGGCACTTGCAGGCAGGTGTTAGATGCTAACTAAGCTTTCTCCATCCACAGGCTGTTTTTTTCATAATAGTCATAACACATATGATTTCTTTCTACACATGAGAAATGTATTTTATCTGTGCCATTTTAGCAACACTAGATGAACAATGTCTGTCTATCACTTTTCAATTTTGAAAATTGCTAACATTAATGTTCAGTTATTCAGACAATGATATTTAACTAGCTATTAAATGTAAAGCAAGCTAGGTAATTCTCAAAGTATTCTTAATGAACTAAATGTAGCCTTGTAGATAAATATGATCATCTTTTATGCAGCTAGCACAATTTAATTAGGATGCTCCTCAGACTTACTCAAGCAACATCAATCTTTCTTTAATTAAGATGTTCAATGTAAACTGTACAAACAGTTTCCACCACAGGCTGTATAATATTGTACACTTTTCACTGACATAATAGAAAGATCAACTGCTGTTCTGTGTGTTAGAACAGCACGTGATAACAAGAACACAGTCAGTTGCATCCTTCTGTAAAGCACACAGAACTGGTGGCTGTTGGGTAGCACATCCAGCTAAAGTGCTCATTCTCAGTGCAGATAACATATCGTATCTGGAATTGGCCAGCATACTGTCAGCTTGAGCTTACAAATGCCTCCGTCTCACCTCAAGTGCAGCTGACTGCAGTGGGTCAGTGTGTAACAACTCAAGATTAGTTGGATTAGGTTCTCACTGTGGCCCTCCAGGGTCAGTGTGTTGCTTACCTGCGTCAAGGTGGAGTCGCCGCAAGCTTTCCTGGCATCCTGAAAGACAAAGAGAGAGAAAGAGTGCATATATGAGCCAGTTAAGCAGTCAATGTATACACACACACACACACACACACACACACACACACACACACACACACACACACACACACACACACACACACACACACACACACACACACACACACACACACACACACACACACACACACACACACACACACACACACACACACACACACACACACACACACACACACACACACACACAGCCCTAACACGTACTCTTATCTGGTTCCTCAGTTGCTCTGCCTCCTGGCGCAGCTGCTCCAGCTCACTCATTGTTGATTGGTTGCTAGCCTCTCAGGCCCACCACCACTCAGCCAATCAGCAACCTAAGCAGATGAGAGTAAACATGCGGTTAGTGCACTCAATATTGCACTACAATAACCAGGTTTGTGTTGTGCGGAACATACCAAGTCATAAGTCAATATATATGTAAATATACACAGTATAAATCCACTGACTGTTTCAGTATGCACTTTAAAACATAAGTTTTTAAAATATTTACTATATTATGACTATTCCTATGAAAATAGGTAAAATGTTTTGTTGTTTTTATTTTATCACTGTTTATTTTATCACTGTCCTATTTTTCCTGTTTCATGTCGTATTTGCACTATGCATTCTGAAGTGTTCTGGTATAATTCATTTTTGAATACCTTTTAGGCCCTCTACACTGATCTTTTATGTGACAAATATCAGATCTCTTGACTAATTTGATGCGTCCCAGGGATGGGATGTGCTTTGCTAATAAACAAAAGGTCAGTTACTTCTTCTGACGAATCATGAGCTTGCATAGGTGGGGCTCCAATTGGACGCAATGATTTAAATTCGCCTGATGAGACTGTAGCTAGCTAGCAGCAAGCCAACCAAAATATATAGAAAATCTAGCTAGTTCAATACACAAACCAAAATTGTGAAACACGATATTACTTTTTAAATTGTTAGCTATTTTGCCTGGCGGATGGCGCAGCGGTCTAACGCACCACGCCTCGGAGTGGTGTGCGCTCCCTGTCAGGGACGCGGATCGAAACCCGCGTCTCTACCAGACCGGCCCTGGTCGTCAGCCCAATCGGAGGCGGCATTTGGCTGTCCGCCTCCGGGGGAGGGGGGAGGGAGAGCCGGCACGAGTTCGTCGAGGAGAAGGTTAAGGAGTCCATGGACAAATTCCCGTCTCGAAAGAGGCGGGAACACTCAACCAGGAATGTGTGTCTCGCTCCCGGAGGATGGGCGACAGACTCGTGAGGGTGGGGAATTTAAGTAAATAGAGGGTTTAATTGACAACCAAATTGGGAGAAAAAACGGGAAAGAAATCTGAAATAAATGTATAAATTTAAATTGTTAGCTATTTCATATTAGATGGCTACCAGCAAGGCTGGCTAATGGCCATTTTGTTCCCTGAATGCATTTTGAAAAGGGATATGATTTGGTTGATTCTAGAATGCTGTTTGGCTCATTGGAGCTTCCTGGACAGGCCCTAAAAATAGCCTTCGCAAGGTCTGGCTGATGACCACAAAGGCCACTTTGAGTTTAACCATGATCTGCAGAGCCTACCTTTTTTAATTCAACCTGCAACCGCTGTGAGTGTGTGTGTGTTTTTGTGTTTTATGGATATAAGAAAACCGTGAGTCCACCCCAGACACATCAATCATCCCACTGCTCGACTGCAACTGTAATCCCCATTGATTATGGAACTGAACCTGATTGGATGCTGTGCCTGTCAATCATATACCTGAACCCCACATCTCTATGCACTGCACAGCACATGCAAGTAAGAGCTATACAGACAGTGCCTTTGTGTAATCCGACTGTTTCTGTTATCAGTGAGAACCACACAACATCAGGCTTAGCTGTTTTACTTAATCTGTAATCTGATGTAATCTGCGTAAGAGTATCATCCCCATGCCCTTGTAATTCAAAAGCCCCATAATATTCAGAATGAGATTAGATTAGGAAATACAGCAGGTGGCATTAACACCACAGGAGTGCCTACACAAAACGATGCCTTCGCTTGATGTAATGCAATTGTTAGGGTGTATAATTAAAACGTTGCATGGCAACCTGGTATTATAATTATTGGAATTGTCTATGGATGTATTATAAAAATGGAGAATATAAGTTCACACCCTTACAGTAATGTATATGTACAGTAAATGTAGGTCTATCTAAGATTGATATAGCCCATCCATCTGGAAGCAACTGCACAAAGCTGCCGTTTGTCTTATATGTGCCTTCAGTCACTGAATGTGACAACTTAAACATCTTAAACAATTTTAAATTCCAAGATACTCAACAAGAATGTGAGAAGATGTAATGACCATTCAGCCCATTTAGGCTCAAGATTTTCCCTGCAATCTAGAGGACTGGAGAGAACATATTGTACTGCATCAAGCCTGGTCTTGAAAAATCCAAGGGCCTTTGCTTCCACTACAGGTTCAGGTAAGCTATTCCACACATTTAAATGCTCTGTAACAAAACTATTTGGAAAATGTGAAATATACCTTCAACTCATTTTCACCAATGCCCTCTTGTCTGCTTGTGCTGAGACTAAAGAGATTGAGTGTCTTAAGCCTTTCCTAACATACGTTTGATGCCTTTGAGGAAACTGCTTAAATAAAATGTATTATTATTATTACCCGTCTTTTTGCCCAACAGTATGTCCCTTTAAGGTACGTATAATGCTCCTTATAATGCTGACAAAGGCATTATGTGACATTAATATAACCTCGTTAAGATTTATACCCAGATACTGTTTGCTATACGGTATATCCCACCATCCTGTTGGCCTTTTTATTAAATTTCAGCCTATTACAAGTGTTTGCATATTGTGTCTTCCATTTTGGGATCGCCCATAAAATGACCCTGCCTTAAATTGCTATTGCCCAGATGTACAACTTCACATCTGGCAACATCAAACTTAATTTGTGTTTGCAGACAATTCTCTCTTTCTATCTTTCTTAATTTAATTTAGTAACTCAGCTTTAAAAATGTTATTTACCAACTGTTTGGTGCAATAGGATCAGATTTTCTAACATATTAACAACATCACTTAGATACATAAAATTAACATCACTTAAAAAAAAAAAAAAATTCCAATACTGCAGGAATGCAAAAAATCCAAAACATTCCAATGTGTGTGTGTGTGTGTCTGTGTGTGCTGTCTATGTGTAGTGTGTGTGTGTGTGTGTGTGTGTGTGTGTGTGTGTGTGTGTGTGTGTGTGTGTGTGTGTGTGTGTGTGTGTGTGTGTGTGAGTGAGTGCACGGACACTTAGAAGTACACAGAGCAATAGTCCTCCGGCAGTCACTCCATTCTGTTACACAATAAAAGAGCAGTTGTCTGCTATAGTTTTGAACAGGGGTAGTGAAAAGGGTATAATGTTAATTGTAGAAATAACAAGAAGGCACGCATCTATGGTGTTCTAATATATATATATATATATATATATATAGGCAATAAAAATGTGTATTGCAACTATGTGGTCTGACCTTGTTTTGTACACTTTCTGAAAAATCGAACAAATGTTCTATCAAGAATGCAAAAATGTTTGTGACCACTTATTTGACTGATTTTAAAACTCTAAAATTACAGCTTAATTAGGGTTGAAACAGCCAGTGAGACAGATGTGTCGACAGTAAATCTGAGCTCGCTAGCAGCAAGCCTACCCTCAACTTAAAGGACTAATGGTCTGACTGATGCTCTCACACCCTCCGTCGCACTTGATGACAGTTCGATTGACAGTCTGAAGCAGAGACAGACTTGGCGTTACCATTCTCAAGGCACCCTTGGGTTCCATGCTGATTTCTAAGGGCTGCTTTTGGATCAGTGGTGCACTTTGACTTAGGAAAAACAGGTGATTTGAATTCTAGTCTAAACAACATTAAGATAATTAAAATTGAAAGATTAGGGACTGGCATTGCTTCTACACTGGCCCAGCCAATCGCTGACAAGGCATCATTTAACTAAGCAGAAACCATACACCCACATCCATATTGGATTAAATTGCGGTTTAATACACTTAAACCAACACCCCTATCCAGAATATGTAACGAATACATTTCATGACTGTAAATACAGCTAGATGTCAATTGACATAATACAATACACAACTGAACCATTCCACCAATGAGCTGAGTCAAATGGTCACGCTCTATACAGATTCTTAATTTAATCATGTTCACCCCAGATTTGTGATCACCCACTACAAAAATCTTGGCAGTCAGCTGTCATTCACTTTCTCCCCATTCATCTGTGGTAACTAGTTATCCACCTGCTTTCAAATATTCATCTATGTTTCCCCTTATATCTACCAGGAGATGATATTACTGACATAAATACAATATAAATACAAATAGATTAACATTTGCCACAAGATCTGTGCCTTACAAATAGTTACTACTATCTCTTTTGGTTGATCCAAAACAAACTGTTACGTGACCAACGCGGACGCACAGTCCCGTTTGTGGTATCAGCAGGAGAGATAAGTCCCATTCAAATGTGTGGGTTCACTGCAAAAGCAGCATGGTTTTTGCATGGGTGTGTGAGCCCATTCAAATCTAACCCACTCCTTCACAGTCAGTCTCTCCCTATCTCCCAGCAAATGCAGCTGGTCTGCAGCAGCTTTGCATTATAGCTGCTCTTAGTAAAATAAAACAGTTTCGCCATTTATATTTCCACAAGCTGCATAATGCTGGCTCTCTTGACAGTACATAATATGCTTTACAAAATGTGTTTACAATAAATACTAGGAGTAAACTATTTTTATTTGGGGTAACAACACCTACCTTGGGTGGGGGGACAGAGAGCAAAATATACAGATCACATCACACTGTCGTGTGCAGGTGTCTCATTTTAGAGTGTCCCATTGCACCATCCCCATTACCACCACCACCTACAGCAGGAAGCAATTAGACCGATCTAGGTGTCCCAGAGGAGTCTGGGAGCAGACGGATCACACTACTAATGGAGGGCAACTAGGGGAAATTAGTGGGTGGCACTGGGCACTAGTCTCTCCTCACTGCTGCTCAATTAAGCAATAACCATGCTAATATAGGACTTTCTCACAATGTTGTAGCAACACAGTAACATTACCACAATTTAACAGGAATGTTGTAAGATGTGTGTTAGCATGGGAAGTGCAAAAACTATCCAAAGTGATGGCAGTGGGATACAGCCTGTGAAACCCCATCTCCTTTCACAAATCTTGATAGCTGCTGTCTACCAAACGTCTACTAAAGTGCTTAGAGTCAGACTGCGATCAAATATAAAGGAAAGATGTACAGATGTCACTTGCTACCACAAGTATTCTGCAAAATGTGTTGGTAAAGTAAAAACATATCCAGGTCTTGCAAATCTGCATGACATACTGTACACAATACTGGGCATACAAAATGTATGTAGCATAATGGCAAACGTTAAAAGATTTCTATAGTTGTTGAGTGATATTTTTGCAGCAACGACTGGTGATAATGGTTTGTTGGCGTTGTCACGGCAGCTGGGAGCAGGCATGAGCAATGACAGAAAGGCAAGGGGAAACTAGGCCGGAGGATGCGTTTTACAGCTTTGTCGCTATTTTCAACATTCCCTTAACGCACCCATTTAACCTCGATTGTAGACAACCAATTATATATAAAACCGAATACGTGTACAGTTTATGGATGCATTTATAAACTGGAACTCGGGTGGCGTTATGTTTCTTAGTACGGACTGAAATGACATTTCTCAAATCGATAACGAAATGGCGTTTCGATAGCTACCCAGTGTTGTAAACAGGATGTACAGTGCGCGCCCATTTAAGTACCCTGCTAGCTAGCTAGCTATTGCGATTAGATTCGTCAAAAACATAATCGGTATTGAACATTTCTGATAAATCTACAGCACAAACAATGCAGTGCAGTGCAGTTCAACGTAGTTAATGGTAAATGCAGTTTATTAGCAATATTTCAATAATCGTATAATGTAGCTCTAGTCTGCTAACCTCTTACCTAATAGGATATAGAAAGGCCCACTCCTACAGTTAACCAGTTCGCAGTTAACATAATAATTGTTACATTGTTTAAATATGACCCTCTGCCGATCTACTGCCCCACCCGATACAAAATGATTGTCTAGGGTACACGTACCCATGCAGTCTCAAATGTAACCAAGGCTTGTCACTAGGTAAATAGTTCGCAGAGTAGTTAAATTTATTAAGCTATTATGTTGTTACAACCATCGTGGCAGATGTAAACCAGTCACTAACAATCTCTAATGAAACACTGCGATGAACGCCAGCTTTAGGCTACTCGTCTCTTTTGCGTTTTCATGTATAACATCTAGGGCCTACGGGAGCTACCCGGGGTTATGGTTTCGTTGGAAACATACAAGTACAGTCAATATAGGTCCATAAGGTGCTGCACTGGTGATTGGTCCTCCTCCAGAAGCTTACAATCACACACTTACATTGGCGTAAGACGGTTTGATTGCTGTCAATTTTGAGATACTACAGGATGAAATAAGTCAATACCATGTATTTGTCTCTACAACCAAACGCATCTGGTTTAAAACACGATTCAAGTATGGTAGCCCTCCATCCATTTTACCGTTTACCCAGTCTTCACAAAAGCAGATAACGGGTACCGTTGATATATTCTCAAAAATGCTCATAATTTTCACAAGAGCTGCTGCATATACAGTATAATGAATTATAGCCTATAATTAATAACAAGTAGGCTATTGCACCATAAATAGTATTCGTAAGAACAGACAGCCACATATTACAACACAACTATAGGTTACATTGACCAAACAGACGTTCTTCATATGAAGATCCAAATAACAGTGTTAATTCCAAATATTTTGAAATAAATATGTCAAAGAACACCCACTATGACATTTCTCTAGATGCATGAATATTCGCGAAATTCTCATTGTGTTGAAACACAATGCTAGATAATACGCGAATAATTACATACAGATGAAAATAGGCAGGCTATGTATTGCAGAATTTTAAGAATAGCAAACTACCTGATTGTTTCTTGAATTTCCCGATGACGTGGTTCTGATTAGAACAGTAGCAACAGCTATTAATCTTCAAGCAGAGATGTCTTATTCTTCTTTCGTCTCAGTTTTCTTAAAATAAAAATGCCAAGATTTTGCTTTCCAGGAACAGCTTTAAATCTCGTCTCCTTCCACTCAAAGCCTGGATATTGTCTTTTTCATAAAACAAAAAAGCAAATACACGTTTTTGAAATAGCAATTCAACATTAAGTCTTTTTATGGGCCTCTTCAAAAGATGCAGTATCTGGCGTTGTTGTATGCTATTGTTTTCCTCTTCAAATACTTGTTACACTCCAACACTTAGATGTTAGTATACAATGATATATGCATCTAAAACGAGCGGTATTTCTCTAAATTAGTCGTTGTTATCATTAGCACCAAAGAGTTGTCAAAGATCCTTTTTGATGTTATACGTTAGTCGGTCTTCGTTTTCTTTCTGTTTGTGTTTTCGTGATCCCTCGTTTCCTTCCTCCCTTAGCTTGTTCGCTCCTTCCTCCCTCTCTCCTTGCTCCGTTATGTTCGTCGCCTGCTCGTCCAAAAATGAATTATTAAATAAATTGCGAAGCACATGAAAAGAATCAAGCTCGGGCTTTTGATGGACAAATAAAAAAATAAAAAATAAAACCAAAAGCGACTTATCTTGCCGGAGGAGCAGAAGAAAACGCGTCCATTGATGCAAAGATAAAAACAATTAAAATTATATTTAGCTAGTTATGTATAATTACAAATACTATATGTATTTATACACATACATATATACATACATACATACATACAAGTGGATCTTAATTATGCCTTAAATTTAATCATCCGTCCAGGGTTAACGTTTGATGGCAAGCTCTCGTAAGCACAATTCAACCACACCCATTCAGAGAGGGACTGTACCATTCTTCAGTACCGTTCATAGTCTGCAGGATTTAGGAGGGGTGAATTGGAAATCGAAAAGCTACTCTCAGACTACACCTCGGTTTTTCAGTCTCGTCTCAGCGATACGAAGACGGCAAAATACAATATTTAAATCATTGTCAGCTGTTAATCTAACTAGAACAGAAAAATAGAACGCTTCTCAACTGAATAGTCCATCTATACCCTACTCCCTATCGTCACTCTTGCTATGTTCCTTTTTCACAGGAAAGTGAGCGCGCCCAGAATGTCTGCAGCCCGAGACTGACTTGTCACGTGATTCGCACACTTTTTCGCAGCTACTACACGATTTTTTAATGCTCAGAATGACTGACAGTATTTTATACCCGGGCTGATATGGGCTAATGCAAGCGTTGCAGAACAATTATATTACCACAAGTAATGCTTGCCCAGTGAATGATACGTCTGTATAACAATGTTACACGTTTAACTATATAATTTAACCTAATTTAACTATATGACACTTACTCATATAAGACACAGTTGTAAACTGAGGATAAACCCCATAATACTGTTATTAAACATATTTCAATCATGTTCAAGTTTGCTATGGTAAAAACATATCCAGCATCTATTTCTACAAATACTTTTAGCAGATTAACCATGATGTCCATGGAATTGTTTTAATTTATGAAGTCATTAATATTCTAGAGTAATTGCTCTACTCTGTATCCCAGAAGACAGCCAAACCCATAAGGCTATAAAATATAATTACACAGTAAGCGATTTCTTAATGGGCCTGTGCTCACCTCTGGGAAACACTGGCACACTGAGCGAGACCTGTGAATACTGACACATTCAGGATTTCTTAATGGCAATACCTACCACAACTGGCAAATATCTAGAGAGCCTAATTGAATATAGTCTGATTCAGATCCAGTGATGTCTTGGTGTCTGAAAAATATTGTACATGTAAGCTATTCATCTTTTTTGCTCACATCCCTTGATTGGCATAGAGGTTATGTACTTACATTGAATAACTACAAGTTTGCCAATGTGTGGTCACTACCCCACCCCCATTCACCTCAACTCTCATCATCACCCATATCTATACCCAACAGTATACTTATCCAGAGGCTACAGACAATGACGCGAATGATAGTCAGGTCCAAGCCTTAACAGCTCATATGAATGGACCTTATCCTGACCTCCCTGGTATTAATTAGCTTTACATACACATGCACCACTTGACCAGAATGACATAATTGAGAGAATGGACATAATTTCTACAATGTTTGGTATGACGGTTAGGTTACTGACTCCACCACCTTCGGGTCTCAAGGCAGAATCTAACTGCAAGGCCAACATTGGAGGAGTCATGGTGGTATCCAAAACAAACAATTCATTCCATTGCCACACTGGTCCCACACACCAGCTGTACTACTGCTGTGTTTGTCTTCATCATGGGCTTTACTGTTAAAGCATGTGGGTGTCAAGATAAACCTGTGTGTTTCATTTGTATTTACACTTTGACCATCAGTGTTTATGGCCCTCTAATACGTTTTTCTGATTCCTATGATGATTACCTCACTGAATGTCATAAACACACTTTCTGTTCCACTCTCTGATAGTATTTGAATCTAAACCAAATATATACAACATAAACCAAAACTGATTACGACCCCCCTTTTTGCATGGTAGGCTATAACATTACGTTTTAAGTGAACACAGAGGAGACCAGGCTTCGGTTTGCTAGGTTTGCCATGTGCTGAACCCTTAATAGGCTGCTCTGCATAGAGAAGTGACACCCTCTCCCCCATAACGAAGCCCAGTAGTGGTACGTCCCACCTGCCCTGTTCTTCACAAGGCCTCATTAGGGAGTGTAGTAACGGAGGATGGGTTGCCTAGCAACAGCTTTAGCAAATGTTCTATGGGCAAAGAGATGGGCTCTCACTCACACTCTGACACACAGTTACATGTGTACGCACACGCACAAATTCAAAATCAGCCAAATACCCACAGACTAGTACATCGCCAGAACATGTACACATAAGCTAATGATAATGCGCGTTCACGCATGCATACAGTAAACGCACAAACAGTGACAGCCGTGCGAGCTGAAAAATGGAAACAGCTATCTTTTCATCACGTTTATGTCGACATCCGCCTCTTGGGGAAGACAGACTCATACACATTGCCGTGGTTGTTAGAAACCCGAGTGTCTGCATGAACATACCATCTTTACACCATGAAGTAACATCAGTTCGTGATAATAATAATAAAATTCACTGTAATGCATTTGCTTTGCTGTCAGACACGGTGTGTGTATTGTAGCTGTTCAGTGCAACCGTATGATCGAACACACAACATAAATAGACGATCTAGCTATATTAATTTACCATGGCCCGAGACCAACGTTAACTTACTTTTCTTTCCAGCTTCTCTTTACCTTGTATTTGCGTTCTCCTCTTCTCCCCAGAATTTCACTCGTTTCCAGTCTTTCTCCACGCCTACCTCCAACATAGACTGACCGTGCGTCTGCACTTTACTAGCTTTCCGTTTTGGATTTTGCGGCTTGACAATAAATTAAAATATTTAACAATCAAAATATTACGGGAATATACTAACCTTATTATACATCGATATTCTTATGACACAAAAATAAAATGACTAGATGGAGGTAGACACTCCTAAAGGGTTAATCTGTTCCACCTAACTTGCTGCAGTCACGCCCCGCCCCTTTTAATTTCTGAAACATGTTAGATTAGGTTTTTTCTTGTTTGGTTTTTTAATAGTAGTAGGGTTGGCAAGGTTAAAAAGCCCAAGAAGTGTTTTTGTGGTGGAATGCCTAGAAAGTTAAACGCATTAGTCTAATATGTGATCAAGCTCAATACTGGGTATTTTTATTAAAATATTTAAACAGTAGCCTATGGTGTAACCTATTGGCTATAAAATATCTATAACGTATCGAATGATCAGTGTTTTTCATTTAAAAGTGAATCCTGCCATGGATTATCAACATATTTTAATACTCACGAATAAGACAATAGGCAAAAACAGTTGGCTTGGCCTATAATATTGTAATGGCTATAAATGCAGGTTAAGTGTGAACTGCAAATGGTTTACGGACCCCTTTTTTTACCGTATAGCTGGTTGACTCACATAATCTATGAAACACTGTAGCAGATTTAGCCTATTTTATGTGTCAGTATAGCCTATATTCAATGGGTAATACTTTATCGTTCGAAAGCTAAAGTGGCTTGGCAGCTGGTAACATTGGGAAATTAAAAAACACATTATATTTTATAGTTTTGTGGCATAAATAGACATTTGACTGTAAAAGGATCTTTAAAATAATGTTGGAAAATACTTTCAAATACATCTTTCCTCAAACGAGGAGAGTTTGCGAACAGGTCAAATTACCCAAACGTTGTCGGCCGACACTAGTTGGCCAAGTTACCTGCGGGGACCACAACCTTTAAGAAACTCCCGTTCGTCCTGCCAGCCAATAGAGGTATCCCGTAGCAACTATCGCCCTCTTCTATTGGTCTGCTAGAAGAGGGAGACAACTGTAGAGAAAGGGAATGGGAAGGGGTGCAGGAACGTGAAGGGGGATTTTTCGGCTATCCGCCTCCGATTAATTCTATACATGCATCACCTCCTGCAAACCCCAAATCCTTAAATCCTCCACCTCCTCTTTGAGCCTCACTTGGCCCGAATATCACATCATTTGACATTTTATTTTGTTCATTTTATCCCAAAAATATTTATTTACCTACCATTTTCGCTAGCAAGATTAGCATTTTTATTTTGGGGGGGATCAGAATAATATTTAGATGACAATATGAGTGGCGGGGTCTATGGCGGAGGTAAGATCATTGTCGTTCTTGTTTGTATTTTTATATACAACGAAACCTAAAACATTTTGTTCCATCTTTTTAAATACAGCAAGCTAGACACCTGCAGAAAAGGATGCAGTGAACGGAGAACTAGCATGGACGGTATTAACGTCCACGATTTATGATTCCTGTGGGAAATGCACGCGCGCACACACGAAGAGGAGGACAAATATAGAGACAGGGACTGGGTTAAGAAATGAATCTCACAGGCCGACATATTTACTGATATGTGCATGAATGTCGATACCGTATGTACCTGGAGATGTGGAAGCGCGCGTGCTTATTGCTCTCATTGTTTCTCACGTGCGTGCAAGTTTTTAGATTGGTCTACGGCTCTTCGTCATTTGGGGCGGGGTGCATTTGAATAGATGAATTGCCTTGTCAATATATTAAAAAACAGATACGCTGTCAAACTACAACTGCATGTTGCGTTCACATATTACTCCATAAATATAATCCAACCCCCCCATCCCCACGTGCCCTTTCTTAAGTGCCAGTCTAAGAATAACAGGTTTAGATAAGGTAAGAACTGAAAAAATAAAATTGCTGGCTTCATGTGGCTGAATCTCCACATTCCAAAAAATCACAGGGTCTGTTTGCCACCAGCATAGCTAGCTATGAAGATTGCTGGACAATAGCAGTTGTTTTATTTATTCTACGCCCCCACCCCCCACCCCTCTCTCTCTCTCTGTGTTTCCTCAGATGAGGTAGGGGCCCTTGTATTTGACATTGGCTCTTTCTCCACTAGAGCGGGATATGCTGGTGAGGACTGTCCAAAGGTGAGTTCCAAAAATGTGTAGCCACGTCCCTCTCTGGCATTTATTGTATAGCACAGTTAAATGCCCCACCATAACAACTATGAATACTGCAGTAAAGATAGTTATAGTAGTTAAATCACTGGATTCAGGACCCAAGGGCTGTTGTCCTGCAGGGTGCTAATTTGGTAGTACACCTTTTGGCAGGTTTCCCCCAAGTAAGGTATTTTAATTTCTGCATGGTAATAATAGCCAAAAGGTAATAATATAAAATGATATGCAAGTTACCCAGGGATAACTTTGGCACAGTCCAGTTTATGGTTATTTATCATTGGAGCTGGTTACTGGGAACCACAGTAGTCTCGAAACTGATTGACAATCATCAACATACACGCAATTCGAGAGACTCTCAGCCGTGGATTATTTATTTATTTGCTTGCTTATTTATCCGGCTGTCTTGTCCAGAATAATTTACATGGTACAGCAAAATGATATACCACACATACACTACCGGTCAAAAGTTTTAGAACACCCCTATTGTCCAGTTTTTACTGAAATTTAAGCAGTTCAAGTCCAGTGAATAACCTGAAATGGTAAGCAGTACACTGCCAGAGGTTTAAAAAAAAAGTTTAGGTTACCAAAAACTGAAAAATAATGTAAATGTTTTGGCAGTGAGTAGTTTCCTACACCATCTTGGAAACTGGAGGAAACTCTGACAGGAGGAGGTCTGGCAGATCCAAAGCCACAACAAAATCAGAAGACAAGTTTCTGAGAGTCAACAGCTTGCGTGATAGGCGGCTCACAGGAGAACAGCTTCAAGCACAGCTTCACACTGGTCGAAGTAAGGAAGTCTCCGTTTCAACTGTGACGAGAAGACTTCGAGCTGCAGGTTTGACAGGTCAAGTGGCAGTAAGAAAGCCATTGCTAAGATGACAAAATAAGAAAAAAAGGCTTGCCTGGGCCATGAAGCACCGCTAGTGGACTACGGAAGACTGGAAGAAGGTCTTATGGACCAATTAACCAAAATTTGAAATCTTGAAAGGCTGTCAAGTAGGCGAAATTATGGTTCCTCAGTGTGTGACACCAACTGTCAAACATGGAGGAGGAAGTGTGATGGTCTGGAGCTCTTTTGTTGAATCCAGAGTCGGCGACTTGCACAGAGTGACTGTTAACCCAGGTTAACCCATTACTTGTTCCCTGAAAATGGCATTTTTTATAACTGAAATGTACATAATTTTTCCGTTTTTGGTAACCCAAACTTTTTGTTTTAACCTCTGGCAGTTTACCGCTTACCTTTGTACCATTTCAGGTTATTCTCTGGACTTGAACTGCTTACATTTCAGTAAAAACTGGACAATGGGGGTGTTCTAAAACTTTTGAGCGGTAGTGTATCACATGGGCAATGAAAACAAAAATAACAAGCCAGAAGTACAGCAAATAGGCAACAAGCTAAAAAGCTGTGCTAAAAGCATATGAATAAAAACAGTATCTAACAAATGTCCTTAAGAGCAACAAGCTTAAGTCATACTAAAGTCAACCAATGCTAAAGAATAATCTTTAAAAACAACATTCCCTTAAATTACAATGTGTACATGAGGCTGAGCAATGATCCATAATTGACACCTGAGTGCCTGAATCATACAGTACTACTATACCTACACTAACAATGATCTGGAAGAGCTATTGAGGAAGATCAGACACTAGGTGCTAGCTAGGATAGGTCCAAAGTATTGTAACCAAGGTGAGTATTCCAGTTCACTTTATCAATGTCTTATTAATTTAATTCAATGCACACACCATTTCAGCCTCTTACTTACTTTGAACCATTTTCCAGTTTCCTTCTGTTTGTCGATGCTTACTTTCCTTCCCTCACCTTGTTCCATCCCTCCTTCTCTGCCCCTCATTCCCATCCCTCCACTTTCCCTCTTCAACTTACATTCTTTTGATCTTGTCTGTCTTTGTCTCCTGCAATCCTCCTTGCCCTCCAGGCTGATTTCCCAACCTCCCTTGGTGTGCTGGTAGAGGAGGAGGGTGGAGGGGAGCTGGGGGCAGAGCAAGATAAGGCAGCAGGGAGAACCTTATACCTGGACACCAACGCACTGCACGTTGCCCGGGCCGGTGTAGAGCTCTTCTCACCCCTGAAGAATGGCATGAGTTGGGTGGCGACCTCTGACCTCTCTGTCTCTGACCTCTTCTCCCCAGAAGTGATATGTGTGCTCTAGATACGTCACTTTTAACTTTACTTATTGACGCTTGAATTGAATCATGCATGCCCTGACTAATTCCCATTATGCATTTGAAAATGAAGCCCACGTATTGTCTTTGTGTATCTCCAGAGTGTGTCTAATAAATGGTTCATTCGGTCAACTAAACAGTACCATATACACTAATGGTGGTACAGATCAACACCAACTGTATGCCAGGGATGTGAAATGCATGTCATGGTACACAATGATTATTGATTCGAGAGTGGATCTTGACTCCACTAGTCTATACACACATTTACTGTCTCACTTGATTTAGTCATCTGATCATGTGTGTGAATGTGCACATATGTGTATGCACTTATGTGTGCGTGTGTGCGTGTGTGTGTATGTGCGTGTGCGTGTGTGTGTGTGCGTGTGTTTGCAGTTGAGGATTGGGAAGCCTTTCGGTCCATACTGGACCACACCTACTGCAAGCACATCAAGTCAGAACCCAGCCTGCACCCAGTGCTGATGTCTGAGGCTCCGGTGAGTACAATGCTGCCTGTCATACCTAAATCTGCACAAGCGCCTTCAACTGCTGATTCAGAGGCCTTTCTGCACGCGTGACGTTATTCTGTGTGTGTGGCAGTGGAACACACGGGCAAAGAGGGAGAAGCTGACAGAGCTGATGTTCGAACACTACAACATTCCTGCATTCTTCCTGTGCAAGACTGCAGTGCTGACAGCGTATCCCCCAATCCACCCCTGGGGCTGTTTTCTGCTCACCGGGAGTGTGTGCTCTCAGTTAAAGTTAGGCTGTCAATCAGTTAAAGTATCTGTGTGCCAGTCACAGTCCATTCAGATATATCAGCGAGCCATTGTGCCAGTTATTAGTGCGTTTCAGACAGTTCAAGTAATTATAATATTCAAGTAATTGTAATCAAGTAATATTGTTCAAGTAATTAGAGCAATGGTTCATGTCTGTATGTCAGTGTGGAAGCGTTAAGGTTGCTCAAAGTCAGACCAGAGAGCATTTTACTTCAACACACTTGTCAATAAAATGGAACACGTGCATTCAAGTACTCTATCTCTGCCATAACCTCACATATGTTTTTCTTAAATAAATAGCACATTGTTTTGATGAAATTCATAATTGAAATTCTGTATAAAAATGTCCTTGAAGTAATTGCAACAATAGCTACCATTATTGTTCATGGTCCTTTTATGCTTCTTACTGTGGTGTGATCAGTCACATTAATTTAAGATAGATGATTTGCAAATTTTTGTCTTTGTACTTATTGTTATCGTTATTCTTAATATGACTTGGGATTTAAGGTGACAGTCAGGCAGGGTCTAAATTGATGGGAGTATCTGTAAGCTATGCGAAGATGTGTCCTTGACATGATCTCAGATTTGCTAATGGGAGGGCGACTGGTCTCGTGCTGGACAGTGGCGCCACGCACACAACTGCCATCCCAGTGCATGATGGGTATGTCCTTCAGCAAGGTACGTATCAAACACTCATCCATACTTGGTGTCGACTGGATTACATGTACTGGCACCATTTACTAAAGTTTTTATAAAGAGCTTCTATTTATTGTCAGAATTCAATACAGATTGTATATACAGTACTGTTACTGCTCCATAGGGCTGGTTTATAATGTATTTGCTTTATTGTACTATTTTTGATTGTCAGTCATATTCTTTGGTCAGTAATATATTTTAATATATTGGTTGTATGTAAATGACCTAAAAAGGAATCTGAGTACTACATGCATACATACACAAACACATACAAGCACACACACATACATAACTTAATTGTATGGCTTTTCAGCCCTCATCCTGAAGTGCTACAGTGTCTTTGGGGATACTGAGTTCTGCTTGTGGGCAACCACAGTGCCTGCAGACTTTTGTTCCGGGAAATGAATGGACCAGCTTATTAAATTAATCATCATTTTGTGTGATCCAGTTGAGCCTTCATCCCATATCCTACAAGCATATGTGGTTTAATATGGGCTGGAAAATCTGCTGAATGTAACTCCTTAGGACTGAAGTTGTGTAGCCCTTCTCTAATGTGTCATATTTTTCCTTCAATATATTTTGCTGAACGATTACTTATCTTCAAATTGTGCCACAGGAATATTCGTGCAATGTGTGGCTGGTGAACAGGACCGGGGAACAATTGATTATGGAATTCCAAATCTGTAGGTTTGGGGGAAGTATTACAGTGAATCCCTGGTGAAATAATCACATTTTCTATATATGAACAAAATAATATATACATATTTTTTAAATATATATAAATATTGTTGCTCCAGCAGTACAGCACCCATACACAGCCCAGGGTGAGTGGGCTGGAAAGTGATTTAGCCACAGTGTTTTCTGCTCCAGAAAGTGATTTAGCCACTGTGTATTCTGCTCCAGAAGGTGATTTAGTCACAGTGTTTTCTGCTCTAGAAAGTGATTTAGCCACAGTGTATTCTGCTTCATAAGGTGATTTAATCACAGTGTATTCTGCTCCAGAAGGTGATTTAGTCACAGTGTGTTCTGCTCCAGAAGGTGATTTAATCACAGTGTATTCTGCTCCAGAAGGTGATTTAGTCACAGTGTGTTCTGCTCCAGAAGGTGATTTAATCACAATGTGTTCTGCTCCAGAAGGTGGTTTAGCCATAGTGTGTTCTTCTCCAGGCATTGTGAAATCTCCTTTGGCTGGGGACTTCATCACCATGCAGTGCAGGGAGCTGTTCCAGGAGCTGAGCATTGACATCACCCCTCCATACATGATCGCTGCCAAGGTACTCATCCCTGTCTCAGCCTGTCTGCCTGTCACCCTGGCGGTCTGACTGTCTCTCTTCCACTCTCTTGTCTATCTGTCTGTTCATCTCACTCACTGTCTGTCTCACTCACCTTCTTACTGTCTTGTCTCATTCCATGTCTCTGCCCCCTCTCTGTCTGTCTCTTACTCTGTTTGCCTCTCAGACTTAACCCTGGTCTGCCTCACTCAGTCTCTGACTGTTGCTTCGTCATTCTGTGTTAGCCTCATTCTCTCTGTCTGCCTTGTTATGTCTGTCCTATCTTTCACACTGTTTGTCTTTTCTGTTTCACCCACAGTTTCATCTCTTACACTAGTTGATCTGTCTTCACCTGCCACTGCTGCCTTTCTTTATTCATGCTTTTGTCAATTTCTCTTCCTTGTCTACCCTCATCTCTTTCTTTAAATTGGTCATTTGCAGACTCTTCCCTCATTCACTTTCTCCTTCTCTCCATCCTTTGTCTAGGAGCCAGTGAGAGAGGGAGCGGCCAAACTGGACAAAGAAAGACAAACTGCCGCCGGTCACCAAGTCCTGGCACACTTACATGTGCAATGTAGGAAGACTCTACCATCTGTATATTATAATTACACAGAAGCCATTGGTACTTCCTGCTGCTATTACTATGACTGCCACAATTGAAAGGAATGCAGCCAATACTGGAGAAATCTCAACAAAAGATTACAACATATTAAACTCATTACTGTATAAAATATAAATGAGCTAGGAATGTGATATATATATACAGTATATATATACTGTATTCAAGGCCGTAACCATGGAGTCAACATTGGGGGGGACCAAATCTGCCTATATATTTTTTATATCAGCTAGGCTATATATTGGGGGGACATTTTGAGCATATCTGAATATTGGGGGGGATGTGTCCCCCTCAATATATATGGTAATTTCGGCCTTGCTGTATATATACACAATATAGTAAAAACTGTACCTTAAATTATAATATGTCTGAAGTTCATTAAAAACTTTTTATTAAACTCTTTATTACTTTAATGCAGCATCTTCAAGTAAGTCCAGCTCTGGCTCTTTTTTCCCCTCCCTCTTCGCTGTCAGGAGGTGATTCAGGATTTCCAAGCATCTGTGCTGCAGGTATCCGACTCCCCCTACGATGAACAGTAAGTGGTACGGTCCTTATCTGGCTCTCCTCCCAGGGTTAATGGACTGGACTTCACTGGAACGCCCAGCAGAAACCTGTGCACCAGTACACATACATACAGAATTAGATGTACGGATAATATGCAACCTGTAATCTGCACAGCCTACAAAGCCCGTGTTTGAATTAAATTGATGAACTGATGCTGTGGTGGCTAGTGAGATGGAAATAGTGGGTGGCTGACATTTTTCCTCAAAATTGATCAATGGTCTCACCCTTTTTTCATTTATTTATCTTTATTAACAAGTGTGGCAATTATCTGAGTATTCAATTGGCAAGTAATTCCAAAAAAATGTTTGTTTGTTTGTGTAAAAAAATGTTTTTTATCCCATTTTCGTAGCCAATTAGACCCACTATTTTATGTCAATCCCCCCCTAGTAATGTGAATTCGCTGCCGTAGTCCTGCGACCGGTAGTGACGAAGGCAAAGTAACGCCTGCTCCGAGACGGCACTCGGCAAGCCGTCAACCGTAACCCGGTAATACAGGGCCACTCTTATGCGCAGCGAACGTCATGTCTGCTTCCCTCCCCTCTCCCTGGGGCGGACAGCCAATCGCTGACCCTGGTGGCACTCCCGGCCAGAGCCGACTCTGGCGAGACGGGGAATTTAACCCTGGTCTCCGTTGCCAGCGTCGGACGTTGTAACCACTGGACCACACGGGAGGCCAATTCCAAAGTTTGATCTTTAATTGTGTCTCTTTCTTCATGTCACATTAGAGAATGTCATTGATAAGTCCAATCTAGCAAAATTCATTAAAAGGAATACACTTAACGCAAAAAGATAAATTGCTCAGTTGGCTACCGCACTAGCAAACAGACTTCAGAAAATAAGAAAATGAAGAGTACATGTATCCATCATTTGAAATAATGAGATACAGGCAAATGCGTACAATGGTGTGATGTAAAGTAAAATGATGCTAGCACTAGCCTATATAGCCTAATTGAAAAAACTATACCTGTTGGTGTTGATCATTTGGCAAATGAACTGCTGTATTGTTAATAAATGCAGACAGGTTGAGAGTAATGATATAATTTATGCCCTCACCCCTATTTCCAGCTCACCAGCCACCACAGAAATGAGGTATTTATTTTTTGGCAAATGCATTTTTATTTTCTCCTGACTAATCACGGCGGATGACGGGTCAGTCTTTCTCCTTCCTGTCTACACTGCCCCCTTTTCTGGTTGTGTCCTCTTACCTGTTGTCAGAGTGGCTGCTCAGATGCCCACAGTGCACTATGAGATGCCCAGCGGATACACCACTGACTACGGTGCTGAGCGACTGCGGATCCCAGAGGGGCTTTTTGACCCCTCCAATGTCAAGGTAACCGTGCCGTCTCAGTCATACCGATCTTTTACTCAGTTTCAGTACTTTTTCAGAATATGTTTATTATCACCACAATGTATTATTTATTCTATAAAAAGTTTATGTGCAAATATGCTGTCCTTCATTTTGACTTGCGGAAAACAGATCTAAATGGCTGAATGATCCTGTTTTCTCTTTCCCTGCTGCTCCCTCCTCTATCCTTTTTCTCCTCCTCCCCTCTCCTTGCCTTACTCCACCATTCATGTCTCTCTCTCTCTCAGGGTCTTTCTGGGAACACAATGCTGGGAGTGGGACATGTGGTCACAACCAGCATTGGCATGTGTGACATCGACATCCGGCCTGTAAGTGTCTCCTGTGTGTGTGTGTGTGTGTGTGTGTGTGTGTGTGTGTGTGTGTGTGTGGTTGCGTGCGTGTGTGTGTATGTGTGCATGTTGTAACACCTGCGTATCTGTGTGTGCAGGGCCTGTATGGGAGTGTCATCGCCACCGGAGGGAACACTCTGCTCCAGGGATTCACAGAGAGACTCAATAGGGAGTTGTCCCAGAAGGCCCCTCCGGTAGGTCTGCATCACGCCGATGGAAAAAACAGAAACACACAGACACACAAACACACACAAATGCAATCACACAAGCGCATAGACACGCACATTCTGGCTCTTGTTGCAGGGCCCACCGATACAGTGGGGTAACTTTCAACGTACTGATTCAGAGCACACAAACGCATTGCTCGTGTCTCAGAATCAAACCCTTTCCAAGCCTCTTACACACTTAGTCCCCCCCAATCAACATTGATTCTGATAGATTCTTAATTCGTTCATTTTTCAAAAGAGGCATTCAAAGTCAAATTTCTCACACTTGCTCTCTGGGACAATTGATCATTAATATTTGAGCATAATGTGTGGATTTTCTTTTCTTTTTTGCTTGCTTCTTTAATAGGGTTGCTTTGTTTTCTCCCATATATAGGTGGCTGTAAGCTGTTTGTATGTGACAGCTTCAAAATGATATAGAAGAAATGCTACACTGAAACAACTGAATAATACTAAATTGGGTTTTTTGTATGAATAAAATGTATTTCTCTCTCTGTATCCCTTTCCCTCTTGGTGCAGAGTATGAGGCTGAAGCTCATAGCCAGCAATAGTTCCATGGAGCGCCGGTTCAGCCCGTGGATCGGAGGGTCTATACTGGCTTCGCTGGTGAGAGGGGCAGGAAGGGGGAGCAGACCAGTCACTGCCCTGCGCACTAATTTCACACTCTGTGTTGTGCCACCGTCGACTTGTATATAATTGAAAAACTGATGACACTCTGTCGTGCCAATATATTTGATTAATTAATTCATATTATTATTATTTATTTATTTATTTTGGGGGGGGGGGTGGCTGAAGGAAAAGGGGATGCACACTGGAAGAAAAAGAGAGCAAGTGCAAACTGTAACTATCCGCTTCTTCTGTGTTCATTCATCTCCCAAGAGGACTAGCAATGTTTCGTGTCTCAGGCAGGTTTGGAAAGTTTGGGCATAGTGTTTTGAATTTGCTAATCTCTTCCTCTCTCTCTTCTCTTTCTCTCCCTATTGTCTCCATCTCTTAGGGCACATTTCAGCAGATGTGGATCTCTAAGCAGGAGTATGAGGAAGGGGGCAAACAGAGTGTGGAGAGAAAATGCCCCTGAAAGATAGCTCTCACTTGTACATGCACAAATGGTACAACTGCAACTGAAACACAAAACTGACTGCCAACCAACTGACAGAGAACAAATACAATCATACAAGCATCCAATGACTCTCTCCTATTCCTTGTAATATCTTCTCTATTCCTCTATCAGTGCTTCTCTACACTCTCCCTCTGCCATTCTGTCTGACCTTTTCCTCTTTTTGTCTCTGTCTCCCTTCTCCTGCCCTTCCCTGTACTCGTCTGAAGCTCAGTCTGTCACACCAGCATTCCTGCATGTTTCCTTGTCAGTCTGTCTGTATGTCCTTGGTCCACCCATACGAACATCCAAGGTGGTGAGCCTGTTTTGCCCACTGGAGGATTAGGTTGAGGGAATTCTCGTTTAGTCAGAGCCAGTGTGACTCACAGAAACTCAACAGCTTTGAGTATGACCTTTGGAATTACATTCATGCAAATAAACATGAACAAATGGAACCTGTGCCGTGTCATATTCATTGTGCATGAGTCATGTTTGAGTCCTCACAAGAATGCCACACAGGACAGGCCAATGCAGTACGGAATTAGGTCAACCACTGAATTCTAAACGATTTTAGGTTTTTACATCAGTAGGAAAGGTTTATTGAAATTAAGTGCTTATTTGAACTTTCATTTGAAGCTCCCTTTTTATACAGTGGCTCACCAGAGGTCCACTACCCCTGTCCATTATTTTTAATGCCAAGCTGAAACAAACAGGTACATGTGTTTTAAAGGCCTGGGTAAAGCATAGCTGGAGACTTTCTGTGTAAGATCTGATACTATAGACCACTGGACCGGTATTTTAAGTGTTGTGTAACGAGGGTTTACAATTACTCAAACTGCTAGCTCAAAAATCTAGTTACAAATAACCCAAAGAGTTTACAGAAGTATTGTAGTTTCTTACTGGCCTAAACCTAGCTTTGATATCTGTATTTGTATAGCACCTCTCCAGCAGTACATTAAAAAAAACTAATAATAAATAAAATATCTTTGGTCCTCCATTCAAGCTCCATACTGGATTAACAAGGATTATTTCAGTAGAATATTCAAGATGTTCCACATTCCATCTGATGTTCGCAATTTAATTATAAGTATGTGCACTATCCCGTTAATCTCTCATAAATAGCTATGTGTGTTTGGCGCCATCCACCGGTAAAAAAACGGTAGTCTGGAAAAACAGTTTACTTGAAAGCAGTCTTTGAAAATACAAAACGTATCTTGTTTAAATACAAAGATAATTTTATTCGGACACAAAGGTATTTACAAAGAAGAGAGGTAAGCCTAACTTGTGTAGGCATACAGAATATTGACAAAGCCTATTCCCTGTGAGATAAATTTGGATATTGGTACTGGTAATGAAAATTAACCAAGAATATTTACAATGCCAAGAAAGTAGGAAATTATCAATTTGAGTATTTGTCAAAAATACTTTTGTGGAATCAATTTAGCAAAATATCTCATTGAGAATGTGTTGTCTGCTTGTCTAATTACAACAATGCTATAGATGTATAAACCTTCCTTGCGAGTGCTCATATCACGTTTGATGACAACGCGATTTTGTTGTCGCCTAGCATGTGAATTGCAACGTTCTACACCCATCCCATCGACTTACTCTTAAACAGACGTCACTGGCTTCCCAGTCCTTGACTCTATGGACTCAAATGACGTTGCGACGATGTTAGAGTGTGCTGTTCCCGCCTTGGAGGTCGCCAGACAGTCTAAGATCACCAGACATGGTGAAAACGTTTACGCACACAGTCGGGGAGAGATAAGTACTACTTATATAGGCAGCAACTCAGAGCTCGATTCCAACGAAAGGGGACAGAGAAAGAAAATATCCAAGTGACTAGTAAGAGGTAAGTCTGTAAAATGCTTGACACTATAACTGTATTTGTGAAACAGGCGCCGAGTTCAACACTGAACATTTCTTATAGTGTGGATCTGTCAATTCCGTTCTACTAGTTTATGATTAATAGGTAGCTGCTGGGGATTTCATCTTTCCTACCTCTCTAGAGTAATTTGGTCTGAAACTCACAGCAATACATTAGTCAGTAGCAAACGAGCCTGTCTGTATGCAGGTTGATCTTTCTAATGCACCGGGTTTGAAAAAAACGTCACTCTTTGCAGTGCTGTATACATTATTTGATGTACCTGTGATTCATAGCATTGGAGCCTGCCTGGGAAAAAGCAATATTCATTGTAATAGAGCAGTAGTTATACGTAGCTGGGATCCAGGAGACATTATAACAGCAATCAAATTTGATTCCCTGCTATTGTGGAGCTGTTAACCAAGATTTTGTTTTACCAAAACCTTTAAATAAGGTCACCAGTCAATATTATGGTGATATTATGTTGAATATTGGCGGCGTGCAGTAATTAAGTAACACATTCAATGTACTGTATATGTTACTGTTGTACAGAGTCCAGTTTCTCTTTTTTGTTCCCAGTGCTCGAGAAGCCTCCCACCTGCTGCCCTGTGAAAGCGAGACAGAGGGTCAGAGTGTGGCCCAGGCACTTTCAGTGTAGTGAACGTCAGCCCATCAGCGTAGAATGGGCCTAACTCTGTGTCGATGGTTGTGTCATGACCACACTGGGGAAAAAAGTCCGCCCTCCTCCATGTCCTCGTCACCCTTCCACCCCATGGCTGTAACCCCACCATCCCTACTGGCAGTCCTGTTGGACACCGCACCTGTCACCCCCATTATCCCCAAATCCTCCTGGAGCCCCACGCACCACTCCCCCAACTTCTCCCTGTCCCGGTGCGGAACTGTGGCCAAGCGCACTCCCGCAGAGCAGAGCACAGATGGGGTGAGAGCGGCAGAGGGGGAGCAGGGCGGGCTGCACGTGTGGGAGGTGGACTGGAACCTGGCAGAGAGGGGGAGCCACGCTGTGTTGGGGGTGTCAACTCAACACTGCCCCCTGCAGGTATCTGGGTACACAGCACTAGTGGGGGGAGACGCTGAGTCTTGGGGCTGGGAGCTGGGCTCCAATCAACTGTGGCACGGCGGCGTCTCGTGTGGGCAGTACCCTAGGAGGGCGACGGAGCAGTGCCCTCCGTTGGCGGTGCCCAGTCGGGTGCTGATGGTGCTGGACGGGGACGCTGGGACCCTGGGCTTTGTGGTAGACGACTGCTTCCTGGGCCTGGCCTTGCAGAATCTGCCTGTCGGGGTGAGACTGTTCCCTGCAGTCAGCAGTGTGTGGGGGGGGTGCAGGATCACCCTGCGGTACCTCAACGGGGGGCCAAGTAAGTACTACACATCGGGGTGGGAATCTGACCATTAAAGATACTTTTTTGTCCAAGAGCGAGAGGCTGCACAGGATATACACTACCGTTCAAAAGTTTGGGGTCACCTTCCATCTGGACTATGGCTAATCGGGCACTCCTTCATTCTTCAGCAAGATAACGACCCGAAACACACCTTGAAGTTGTGCAAGAACTGTCTGGTGAAGGGGGAACGTGAAGGACAACTCAAACTAAAGACCTGGCCTGCCCAGTGTCCAGACCTAAATCCCATAGAACTTGTATGGGACAAACTGGAAAGGAAGAGTCAAAGCAAATAAACCCACAAGTTTCTCTGGGAATTGCTGCAGGATAGCTGGGAAAACATGTCGGGTGATTTCCTGCTAAAACGTATTAACCGAATGGCCACTGTTTGTGAGGCTATTCTCACGCCAAAGGGTGACTATTTTGAGGAATCCAAGATTCAATTTTCAATATAATTTTCTTGAACATTTCTTTGATATTCATTTTGTTCATTGTTACATGTGTTTTTTGTAATTTTAAAGTATTTACAGAAATGTATATGGTGTAAAGCATTGTCAATTATGAGATAAAAATAGTTTCCAGCAGGTGACCCCAAACTTTTGAACGGTAGTGTATAATAGGTAATACTGTTACATGTTCCCCTTAAAACCTTGCTTGTCATTAGCACAGTGGATGATATCGTAGTCAGAGTGTATCAGTGTGACAGCACAAGTGTAATGGTACTTATGTGCTGTCTCAGTTATTTCTGATCTAATACTAGAGTGTGATTTTCTTATCAGTTCTCGGTCACCCGTGCCTTAATTTCCGAGAAGAATCAAACCATTGTTATGGTGTGTCAAGGTATCAAGTTGTCCAGTAGTGAATGTAGTGTGTACTGCGTCTCTGGTAAAGGCTTAAGCATATTTTGGCTGAAACTTTATTGTGTTGCATTTGAGCTGTGAATGGCCACTGACAACCTGTTTTCCATCCTCCCCTTGTCTCACACAGGAGAGCCTCCATCACTCACATCCCTGTGCTGTCTCTCTGTCCACCGATGCTTGAGGAAGGACAGGGAGACATCGCCTGCCCTGAATAGAACATCCTTGGAACAACATTGGAACATTCCCCCTGGTCTAAAGCGACTTCTCAGAAATGGCACTTGCTAACTCTGTAAAGACATGCCCTCCCTCTGCCTCCCAGTCCTGTTTGCCCTGCTGTCTACAGTACGTACCAAATTGTGGACATCACCTTTTAAAGATATTTGACCAAATAAACTCGGATTGGCTCACATGCGTCGGAATATGAGAATAAGAGTTTGATGTATTTAATCAGAAGTATTTATAAGTATTTTTCCAATATATTTTTATTTATACCTGGTTGCATCTCCTGATAGGAATTTGATTTGACAGAATTAATTCTGTGTGTTGTTTTTTACTTCAGTGTGTTTGATTTTGAGTTTTTATTTGAATTTTGGTTTAATAAGAGCTATATTACCAGACTTGGCTATATTTTATAATTACATGCATCTAATGCAAAACTTAGGATCTATGTTAATACATGTCAAAATAAGTATCCAATATTAAAACATGTTATTATCGCTTTCATGTGTAATTTATGCTTACTTTGTAGAATGTATGAAAACCTGTGTTTGTGCAATACATTTTTCAAAAGGAAATACATATGGATTAATATGACTAAGTATATATTTGTAATATATCATTTTACATCGATCTATCTGTCTATCTATCCATCCATCGTGAATATTTTATATATTTTTATTTTTAGTTTAATTAGATATTTTGTCTGAATATCAGGTGCATTTCAAGTGTCTTTTATAAGCCATCAAAAATTTAAAATGTAAATTCAAAAATATACATTTAAATGATTCTATGTTAAATACAATACAGGTAAATTAATGCAGCTTTTGAATAAAGAGCAAATAATTTAACCTTTATTTTAAGGACATGAAGTTCCAGCTTTGAAAATATCAAAAAGCTGTTACTATATAAATATCTCATGTAGGGGTCTATGTATAAATGGTCAAATTTCAAATCCCTGCAATGTGTAGTGTTGTAGGCTTTTTTTTCCAGAATTGGAGATTACAAATTGAGGGCCAGATTTACAAAAGTATTGCGACTGCTTTTCGAATGCAAAAGCAGTTGCTACAATGTTGCAATATCTATGCTGGATTTACTAAACTGTCGCAATGGGTGAAATCACTATTAGGATGTAATTTGCGTGGGTTAAGTCAGTCTGCGACTTTCCTTAGACACATAGTTCAATCTGATTTACTAAAGCATGCCTTAATTGTGACTCTCCTCTTTGCGTAGGATTTTTAAGTAACCTGAAAGCAGGCTGTATTTTGCTGAGCCCTGATATGACCTAACACACGTCATGTTAATAAGGAGTGATCTCTCCTAAGGTACCCCGGTTCGTGTTATAACAGCTTTATTTTCATAGCTATATCTGCACACAGATAAGCAATGGGGACTATGGAGAAACCTGGCTGTTAGATAAGGCTTTGAAAGTATTGTTTCAGAATTTAAAATATATATCCTACATAGCATAAATATTGTTTACTGGAACTTACATTTATTTTCAGATGTATGAAAATTATTTGTTTTATTGAAAGGATGCAGGGTTTTTATTGACTAAACTGTCATCAGCAAGCAGTCAGTATAAAAATGCAGTTCTTTATTTGAACAATTGTCTTATTGTGCGTATGTGGTCAGTGGGGTATAGAATTGGTGTCTCCTACCACAAAATTGTGAATGAGGGCATTTCATTTTGGTTGTGTAATTAGAACCCGTCTTAGTAAATTGGTCGTTAATGTAGCCTATTGGTATCTGCGACCGCAAAAGAGCTGCATTATAGCGACTGTTTTTGCACTGCGACTATGTCCTTAGTAAATCTGCCCCTGAGTGTTTTAAAAGGATATAAAAGCAGACGGCAGCATCTTTCAATTCTCTGCAATGAACTACTGTGTTTCAGAAAGGCTCAGCATTATTTTTTCTGTCTTCACACGCATACATTCTGTAGTATGGTGTGTGAATCTTATTCCTCAACACGCACAGCTACCATGGTGGCTGTGTTTGTGGAGATCTTAGAAAATGTCTCAATCATTTTCAGGAAACATTACAAATAGTGAGCAGCACGATGGTGCAGTGGATAGCACCCTGTGTCCGCGTGGGTTTCCTCCGGGTACTCTGGTTTCCTCCCACAGTCCAAAACCTGCACGTTAGGCTAATTGGAGAGCATAAATTGCCTGTAGATATGAGTTTGTGAGTGAATGGTGTTTAATGCCCTGCGATGGATTGGCGACCTGTCCTGCCTCTCGCCCAATGCATGCTGGGATAGGCTCCAGCCCCCCGGCCCTGACTAGGAATAAGCGGGTTAGATAATGAATTAATTACAAATACTTTTTCTAAAGATATTTTTACAGGCAAAATGACAAGCCAGAGCCAATGTGTTTGCTGGATAACTTTGTTTGAGGACCGTAACATTTTTCAGAATGGATGGTTTTTAAAACAGCTAGCTGCTGTTGTTAAATGGCAAATGCTCAGTATGCCTGGGGCTTCTACCACAATGGACCCAATGCGGAAATACATTTTTTGGTGACCACCTGTCATGATAAAGCAGCCCATCAAATGTTACTTGGTTCTTAAATATGGAGAAGGAAATACTGTGAGCTTCAAATTTAAATAAAATATGAAAACATGTAATATAACTTTAATACAAACAAGAAATATCTTCAATTACTTTTTTATTTGACCCTGTGTCTGTAATAGTGTCAAATTACACAAATCTTCACAAAGGTTTATATTCCAGCATATCCTTTCTAAAGACACCGATTGTTTATTCTCGTTCTGATGCTGGTGCACATTACTACAATAGAAGATTGTGGATATGGAATTGAATAGGAATATTGAGTGGAATTATTAGTCTTAATTTCAGTGTCTGTGGAAAGTATTTCATGTGTCTCGCGACACAGCTGTGGGTGCAGACCCACAACCACAGAAGTATACAGTTGGTTTAGCAGAGTAGTGACCTAGGGAGAGTACCTTCATTCATCTGACACTAACTGAAAGCACTTGATTTTGATTGGGTGAAGCTGAGTACTCTTTCAACTCTTTCTCTCCTTCTCCCCATCAGACACTCAGGTCTCTACCCACATCTCTGCTTGCCTGAGGGACATTCAGAGCTGGATGGACAGTCACCACCTAAAGCTCAACCCAGGTAAAACTGGTAGAACTAATCTTCATTCCTGCCCTAAACTTTCCCCACCTTGATTTCTCAATTTCTCTAGGTGACACCTTGGTGACATCATCACCCTGTGCGAAGAATCTCAGTGTGGTGATGGACAACAGGCTGTCCCTATCAATTAACATTGCAGTGGTAAGCCAGGCGTGCAGATTCTTCCTGTATAACATCAGGAGAATCCGTCCCTTCCTTACCACATACTCTACCCAGCTCCTGGTCCAAGCAATGGTACTGTCCCGCTTGGACTACTGCAACTCGCTCCTGGCTGGCCTTCCCGCATCTGCCATCAGACCCTTGCAACTCATCCAGAACGCTGCAGCCCGTCTGGTCTACAACCTTCCTAGACACTCCCATGTCACCCCCCTGCTCACTACCCTCCACTGGCTGCCTGTTATAGCTCGCATAAAATTCAAAACATTGGTCCTAGCATACCAGGCAGTCAAGGGATCAGCCCCAACATACCTCCTCAAGATCTTCAAACCCTACACACCTGCCAGACCACTCCGTTCTGCTACCTCAGGATGCCTAGCACCTCCTCCCACCCCCTCGGTCATGTCTCCTGACGATTCTGGCTCCACAATGGTGGAATGACCTTCCTGTGGAAGTCAAAACAGCTGAGACCCTGGCCACCTTCAAGCAACAACTGAAGACTCACCTCTTCAGGGTGCACCTCTCCCTGTAGTCCGTTTTTGTTAACTTAGGGACGTAGCTGCTTAGTATTACACATGTCTACTTGTTTATGTATTGTATTAGGCTTAGGCATTATTTTCCGCACTGATTGTTTTATTGCTACCTTTGAATTGTGGCTACAGATTTACCTACAGGGTCCTAGTTTAACTATGTGGTTGCTCCTAGCACCTGGAACTGTACTTCCCGCTAGGGTGGCTTTCAGCTAAACTGTTCTTGACTACGGTTAACACTTTGTTGTATGTCGCTCTGGATAAGAGCGTCTGCCAAATGCCTGTAATGTAATGTAATGTAATGAGTAGATTGTGCTGAGTATTTACTTAAGGAAAAGACAGACTGACTTATCTGGTTGATTGGAAATTTGGATTCAAACTAAATCCTACCACGGCCTCCAAGCTCTAGGCAGTGTCCATTTCCCCACTATATCCTCCATAGTGAGCTCCATAGTGAGCTCCATAGTGAGCTCAGAATATATTTTAAAAAAAATATATACATAAACTTTGTTTCTATATGGTGACTACATCATTTTTTAAGCAAATCAAAAATGTATATTACAATATACAGTATTACATACTACATTTGCATATCTTCTATATTTGTCCTTGACCCAATGAGGCTCATTATACAGGTGTGCATCAACTGTTCAAATCTCCTTTCACCACAGGACAAATCATTATGTGGTACATTATGTTTACACTGTACAAACACTAGCAATTCGATTAATATTTATAATGAATGGTCTATAAGTCCCCATTGCAAGCCTTAGTTTTCAGACTAAGTGCACTTCTTTATTTTAAGAATGTAGAGATAAATTGGATTCAACATTCACATCACATGTAATTAAATGATTATCCAAAATCACATTGACCACTTGCGTCTTGTACAACGTCTGCTCCCCAGACAAATAAAGTTCAGAAGGAAATAAGCCCAGACAACACTATAACCATAATTTATTTACACCAACACAAAAAAGAAAGAAAATTGTCTACACATTTACAGTAATGTGAATCAATTGAAATTACATTTTAATTCACCCATTTTTCAAAATATAAAATTCTACAAATATAGAATATTTTGTTTCCAAAATGTCTTATTTCATTAATGCACCATTTGTTTATTTCTAATTGAAGAAAAACATTTTCAAGTGGAAGTAAATATCGAAAAAATTATATATTGTAATAATTTCATACATAAATGCATTTACTGTTCAGTGCTGCTCAGTGAATAGAATAAAGCTGATTAAAATTTTACAGTAAGATATATCCTGCATGTCATCGGTCATGCTCATATACCCTCCAGTATAATATTATACATAGCATTGTTATGGCTCTGATATGGTGGTTTCAGTTTAGTCCAAAAGGAGTTAACGTATAAGTGTGATGATGAATTTGATCAAGACGGCTTCCCCATACATAACTTTACATAACACATCAAGGTTGAGCCTGAATTGATGATTTGCTGCCCAACACCACATTTGACATTTATCATTCTCTTTATATGACCATGTTACCATGACCACTCTTGTTCAGACATTTGCCATCTGACAATCTAATGACCTAATGCATATATTCATTACTTAATATTCCTGTATTCATATACAGCTATACTTGGTGCAATCCCAGACACTTCAAATGCTCTGAGGGTCAATTAAAGTCTTAGTTTTTCATTCCATTTTGTCTGTTCATTTACAGTGGGTTACCTGGTGCTCACCTGCCTACATACACTTCTCATTGTTTTAAGAAAGCCATCTTTCAAGTTGAAGTAGAACTGAGAGCACACAGCTTTGAACTCAATTATCACCAGGGGCTGATATGCAAATAAACAAAACAGGATGGGGGAGGAGTCAGAGTGTGCTGAGTGATTATATACAAAATGTGCTAAACATATACTTAATGGTCAACTCCAAATACAGTTTTGCGGTTTGCGGATCCATTGCTGCTGTTGTGTGACTATGGCTAAGCACACACTGGCTGGGCCTGAGGGGGGTGCTGTGTGGCATATGGGGTGTATTCTGTACCCTGCTAACTCTTCCTTAACCCCCTTCCTCTACCCTTCCCCCACCCTCTCTCTGTCTCCATCCCAGACTCAGTTCAACAGGGAAGACCACTCTGGGCATCGGTCTGCGTGTGGAGGAAGGAACAGAGTGTGATGGATGTGATTAATTATTTAATTATGATTATGATTAAAACATATCAAATAATGGATCACCTAGTCAGGAGTTTAATCCTCTCATATTTCATTCCTAAATTGGCATTTACATACGACATATAAGCCAATGAAAGGAAGGGGGAATTGGGGGGGAAACAAAAATAGGAGACAAAAAATATCAAAGTCAGTGATTCAATAGATCAATTACCCATACCAATGAAATTCTAAGAAAAATCTAAAAGCGACAGGAAGTGAACAGGAAGTAATTTATACAGGTGTGATGTCAAGATTATATATTCGGATACAGCTCCCAAGGGATTTAAACCATTTACCTTGTTATGAAAATAAGTAAAACAACAACTTGGGGGATTTTGAACAGTGCACTGACTCATATTTTCATTCTGTTCTACATCTACAGCACCACAACTTTAAGGATGTGCACAGGATTTTTAATGTATTTATGTGGGGTCAGTTTTGAACATTTACAGTAACATATAACATAACATAACATAACATAAGAGGGAGACGAGAACAGGCCATTCAGCCCAACACTGCTCGTCCGTTCCTACCACTAATCTGCTCACATGCTTAGTTTATCCAAAGGCTAGAGTGTCTAACACTGGATCGAGCCTAGCCTTGAATACCCCTAGTGTCTCAGCCTCTACTACATGTCCAGGCAAGCTATTCCACGCATTGATCACTCTCTGTGTGAAAAAATATTTCCTATATGTGATGCTTTATAACCGAAATGACATTACAATCCAATATATGTATATAACAAGAAGACTTATACGTAAAGTGGTAAATATTTGAGATTGTAAGCACATTTCAGAAACCTTTTTTGATTAGAGAAATAATTGCGGAAATGACCCTTCTGCCTCAATGTGTTACCTGAGCAGTTATCCCATCATTTTCTGTCGATCGAGGAACTTCTGTCTGCGGTTAACAGGAAGCTCATTGATACTGATACCATGATTACTGCCCCTGGGCAAAGAATGAGAAAGGAACAAAGATTGTATATTTGCTTCATTGAGCCAAAACAATCAGAGAAGGACAGAGGAAGGCAAAGGAGAACCTCACACGTACACAAGGACATCTTAAGATCGACAAACAGACAAAGGTGGGACGGCGCCTGACAAACAGGTGGGCATGCTACAGTCTCTGGGATGGGCTGCTTTCTATTACACATGCAGGCAGACAGGCAGGCTTACCCTGGGTTCAGGTCAGGGGGTATGGGCAAGGGTTTATTGAACCCATCTTTCCCCACCAGCCAATATGTGTCTTCAATTCCTTTCCCCTGAAGAGAAATACATACACAGCATAAACATAGTGTAATAGCCTTTGTGATTTTATCATCGCAGTTATATTAGTGTGTGTGTGAGTATGTGTGTGTGAGAGAGAAAGACAGAGAGAGTGAGAGTGTGTGTGAGTGTGAGTGTGTGTGTGTGTGTGTGTGAGAGAAAGAGAGAGTGAGTGTGTGTGTGAGAGAGAGAGAGAGTGTGTGTTTGTGTGTGTGTGTATGAGTGTGTATGTGAGAGAAAGAGAGAGTAAGTGTGTGTGTGTGTTAGTGTGAGAGAGAGAGAGAGAGAAAGAGTAAGAGCGTGTGTGTCCACCAGTATTGCTTTTGAATGTCATGTCACCATAGTAGTAGTGTATGCAACTGTTCTTTATGATGTGTTTCTGAGTATTGCTTCCTGCCACAGTACTGGCAGTGTGTGTGTACCTTCAGTTCTGTTTTGCCTCTGATTTGCACTCTGTAGCCCATCTTCAAACTATGCAGGATGTCCACGGTACTCTGGTTGATGTGGATTCGGTAAGCTGCAGCACACAACACAACACCTTTAGGCTAAGAGAAACGCTGTGTCAGTGTATGTGTGTGTGCGCTCACATGTATATATGTATGTGCGTACATTGGAATATGGGAGAGGGGGGTAATGCTGTTATGAAACACTTCAACAAAGAATTAGGAACAAATAATACAAGTAATTAGGAACACGTATACTACAGGGTGAGTGAAAACAAAATATACTTAACCAATTTAACCTTAACCTTAGAACCTTAACCTTAACAAACCTCTGTGAATCAGACCCTGTGTATATAACCAAGAGGCCCCTCCATGACTTAGCTCTATTTGATGCAAGCTACTCACTGCAGTATGGTTGGTCACTAGAGGGGGGCGTTGTCTTGATCTGAGCTACAGGGATAATCAGGGCCTGTAGAAATTCATGACTTTTTTATAACCAGTAGGTTGTTATAGCCCCTTCTCAAGCCTCCTGTTAAACATTCACCCCAATTGCTGTATGTTAATCATCTCATTTAATCATCAAATTAGTACATGTGGATTGATTTTGAAGTAAATGTGTGCCCACACATTATCCACTTGCTGTCCACCTCAACAATAGGGCTAGACAATGCACAAAATTAATATTGAGAGGAAAAACATTGCATGCTTGAAATGTAAAAAGAAATCTTACTTTCAAAAAATCAAGCTTTGAGAAATGCATGAACTGGCTGAAAAACAACGCTTATTTTCTTTTTTCACCTGATTGGGGTTATAGTATGCTATGCGGTTTTTTTTGGCAACTTAACTGAGAGTTTGTACGCATAGATGGTTTATTACCCTGCCTATTTTATCGATTTTTTTTTCACTGAAAGTACATCCGCAAGCAAATTATAAAGACATGCCTTCATCTGCCTTACGCTCCTGGGAAAGGTGAACTGCATGGAAAGCCACTTTGCTTTTACAGTCAGTGTATTTTACCACAAAAGGGGACATAATTTAAAAAAGAAATACAAGAACTACTGTATAACCAGGAGAAAAGGATTGGGTATTGTGCAATTGGGTTTTGTAAATATAGAGAACAATGCCTTTTTGAAGTTAATTTATAATGAATTAAAAGGACAATGAGTAGTTTTAAAACCACAGTTTGTTATTCATTGTGCCAAGGAAATATTAGTGCTGATAAATGCCTCTTTCAAATCATAAATAATGTTTTACCCACTCTCTAAGCTTTTATATTTTGCTTTTTGACAGAGGATCCCTCCAAACCTTTGTCAAAAACTCTTTGTTTTTGCATTTTATGTTTTTGAGATTTTAAAAACCAGTCTATTGTTGCCTTTTGTTTGTTAAAATATTGCATGTTGTGTAAAAACAAATTATCAGTGTACAGTGAACTGGGTCAATATTGTTTCTCTCCATCTCTAATCATTTTTAGAGATGTAGGTGCGTTCATGTTTCACTTTGTTGACACTTCCCTTCAAGCTTTTTATAATGAATGCTTGATGGTATAATTTCTCACGCACATGTGCTGTTTATCTAATCATTTAGAGTGCCTACAGTGACACCTTGAGGATAAGGGTTGAAACACTGGTCACATATCCCTCTAATTGCAGGAATTTCTACAGGCCCTATGCGTAACGGACTGACTTATGATGACTCCAGTCCAATTTGTTTTTTATTCTTATATGGTTCTTTGTCTCAGATTGTAAATCTATTCACACGTAAATAAAAAAATAAATTGGCAGTTCACAAGGACCACAATACTCTCATCAAAGCATCCCACAATGTGACATCTATATGATTTATAGATGTCATGATAGATGCGGAGAAAGACGTCTGGTTATTAGGTGGAGGCCGCCATTAAGCCCTGAACATTCCTGCTAATTCTACTGATAGTCTTAAAGGATTACAGAGTACTCCATAAACCTCCCTGAGCCGCACACTAACCCACCAGCATGCACACACACACACACACACACACACACACACACCCAGACACAGATACATACACATTAGCATACATGAAGACTCAGATATTCAGGCATAAACAGGCAAAGAATGTATTCCGATGTTAGCATTGACAGACATATGTATGTTCTCACACACACACATACATACATATACGCATACATATATAGTGGTATGCACATACACTCAAACACATGCATACACAACACAAATGTATTCAGAAAATGGAATATACATACAGAGTACACACAGAGCCACAGGGACACACAAAGTCATGTTATGCTATATCTAAACAGGTGAACCTAAATATTGTATGTATGTATGTATGTATACTGGAATATACATACAGAGTACACACAGAGCCACAGGGACACACAAAGTCATGTTATGCTATATTTAAACAGGTGAACCTAAATATTTGTATATCTCTTCTTTAAAACACATTTTCAACATTTTATGGGATATTTCAGGTGTGGTCGCTAGGACCAACTTATTGACTGCAGTTCCAACCCACATAGTGACACCAAAACTACCTAAACTTTCTATCCAGATCATGCTGTATGATGGAAGAAACAGATAGAGGCTATATTAATGCCTGCCCCTGGAAATGAATAAACTCATAAATGATCTCTTAATCTATACTTGGGTGGGGTTGGCTGCAGGGCAAAGTAGTTTTACTTGCTTAAACAAAGCTGATTGGTTTAATCAAAGCCAGGTTATTATTACTACAAAAAAGAGCCCTTTTAATTCCAGTGGCCACTCGCTCCTCCGCTACCCCTCCCTGCCTTCTCTCCATCCCCTCGTTGTCATCCCTCTATTTTTGGAGCACTGGTGTAAAAAGGTCACGTCAGAGCTGCGGTCATCTGACTCCCTGCGCTTTTCCATAATGGAGGTGCAGCATCACTGCCTGTCTGGGACAGGCTTCCAAGTCCTTTGAGAAACTGCTGCCCAAGGATATTTGCACAAAGATTGACAATATTTGACAGTCAACAAGCACTATGCGGCTAGACATGGACAGCAAAATGTTGAATTTTGAGGAAGCAAGCGATAATGTATGAGTGGAGAGTGGATTGCTATAGGTACGGAGATTAAAGATTGGCCATGGTAATGTGGCAGTGGAGAGTGGATCACTACAGGTATGGAGATAAAAAATTGGCCATGGTAATGTGGCAGTGGAGAGTGGATCACTACAGGTATGGAGATTAAAGATTGGCCATGGAAATGTGTGGGTAAGGGATGTGCAGTATACAGTGGATACGAGTTTAAGTCCAGATGTTTATCCAGTACTCACGCAACCCTGTGGACTCCATTCGGGAAGCTGTGTTGACAGTGTCTCCAAAGAGACAGTACCGAGGCATCGTGAGACCTACAACTCCTGCCACAACAGTACCTGGGCACAGAGAAGCAGGCAATCAGACAGGCGGGCAGTTGGAAAATGAGGAACAGACCACAGACAAGGCAGTGTATCTGTGTACTTGACATGACAGGGAGGAGCAGGACAAACAGAGAACTACTCAATAATAAATGTTACACATCTTGCAGAAAATGACAAAAATATGGCGTTCCTTAGGATGTGCCTGTGGCAACTGTGGACGTATCATAATTGTACTACAGCGACCTCTCTGGTTGATTGGGTGCCTATGTTCTACCTATCCAGGAAGGTCCAAGATCCAGGAAGGAGCATACCCCTCACACACAGCCATAATGGAGTTGATTGGCACTGTGCAAAAATAAATAGACTGGCAGATATGGACAGAGGGAGAGGAGAGATGTATTTATGTCCCATCTCAAAGCAGGAGTGCTGATCTAGGATCAGTTTTGCCTTTTAGTTCATAATGGATTAGGTTATGATATTGACAGAGGAAACCTGATCCTAGATCAGCACTCCTACTCTGAGATGCTTTATGAATAGGAGCCCATGCCTAGGGAGAGAAATACAACTCACCAGAGTGCAGGCCAATGCGGATCTTAACCTTGAGGTCGGGCATGTGTCTCATCCTAAAGGCCCCAATGCAATGCAGGATGTCGAGGGACATGTTGGCCACCTCGCATGCGTGTCGGTTGCCGTTGCGGTTGGGGACCCCTGAGGCCACCATGTAGGCATCTCCAATGGTCTCAACCTGATACACACACACACACACACACACACACACAGGTAGGGAAATACAAAAAACTCTGATGATCTCATGCCAGCACGCACACAGGCATGCACACACGCACCAAGCACACACACACTCTCACTCACACTCACACTTACACACATACATATACACACTCATACACTCACATACACTCACATACACTCACACACACACCGCGCACGCAAGCGCACACACACCCACCCACCCACACACACACACACACACAATGGCTACCTTGTAGACGTCATGCTTGCCGATGATGGCATCAAAGAGCGTGTAGAGGTCATTTAGCAGGTCTACAACCTCTATAGGTTCACTCAGGGCAGATATAGTTGTGAAGCCCACAATGTCACTGAAGTAAAGAGTGACATCAGGGAAGTGCTCTGGCTTAACAGGCTTCCCCGTCTTCAGGGCCTGGGCCACCGACCTGGTCAGAGAAGAGTGGGAGGAAAGAGGAGAGGTGGAAGAACAGAGGGTGAAAATAAATAGAAATGGAGAGAGAAATGATTGGGAGAGGGAGAAAGGAGAAGGATAGGAAGAAGAGGGGCACAAAAGAGTAAGAGGAGGGATGAGAGTACAGATAGGGGAAAGGAGAAGGAGAGCGTTGAAACAGGAGTGATCAGTTACAGGGGCACATCTGAAACCTGTTGACACATCACACAGAGGACAGAGACATGCGGTCGCGTATGAGGACCGAAGACCAGCTGACCTGGGAAGCATCTGAGCTAGCAGCTTGTCGGTCTTCTGTCTCTCCACCTCCAGCTCCTCGGTCCTCTCCCTGATCAGGTCCTCCAGGTTGCTGGAGTACTGCTCCAGCATGCGCAGCATGGAGTCGATGATGTTCGTCTTCTTCCCTTTGTTCACATTCTTAAACTGGAAATGCGAAGAGCACACAAGAATGCCCGTGGTTACATCTGAGTGCCGCAAAGACCCAAGCCAGCATACACAGGCCCGCAAATGAAAGCAGAATCATTGTGCTCCAATTACACCGAATGAGCATCAGAATTTATGTAGGAAATCCTTAAAAGTGGACCTCTGCAAATCTGTGTCGCAAATGTGTGTTGCTGTTGTGACAGTGTGCAGGATTTGTATGTGTGTATGTGTATGTGTGTGTGAGTGCGTTCTTTGTTTCTGACCTGGCTGAAGATCTCCTCAAATGTGGGCCTCCTGTCCGGCTCCTCGCTCCAACACTGCTTCATGATCTGGATGCACTCCAGCGGCGCCTCGTCTACCGACACAGAGGGTCGGCACAGCGGCGGCGGGGACCGCACTTTGTCGATGATCTCTGTCAAACGTGACGGATGCTTTTAAGTGCTCTCTCCTTCTCCTGCCCTCTCTGCTCCTTCCCCAACCCCACCCACTCTCATCTTCCACCCAAATCCCACCCCCCTCCTCTCCGCCTCCCTCCATTTCTCTCTCCCTCCTTGTGCATCCCTTCCTCACCCTGTGCGGGCATGTCCAGCATGCAGAAGGGCGTGCTGCGAGATATGATCTCCTGCATGATGATGGCGAAGCTATACACATCTCCCGGGTAGCTGCCCTTCCTCTCCTTCCTGGCGTCCCGCAGGAGCTCCGGGGCTGTCCACAGCAGGTCTGTGGGGGGAGGGAATGAATGAAACTTAAGGCCTCTACATGCTTCTGCGTAACTTGTGTGACTTCTTCTGGGTTCGCGCAATGCAACAATGTCGCAAGCACTCTGCAATTTATACCTCTGCAAAGGCTATGCACAGCCTATGTGACATGGTGCCCTTACACGTCTGTGCACTAGTAGACATAGTAGGCGTCAATGTATTGAACAAGGTCGGTAAAGTTTTCATGAAAGCACGGAAACTCTTTGAACCATTGAACTTTGTCAGCCAATCTTTCCTGAAGCTGGTTCATTTTATACCGTGTCGAACAAATTATGCTAGCTATCTATATCGTTAGCTACTGTTAGCAAGCTTTATTTGGCCGTGATACCATGTTGCTAGCTAGCTAGATAGATATCGATAGTTTTGCTTAGCTAATGTTAACATAGATACAGGTATGGTATGCAGCTGCTAACAACGATGTCTATCGCTGTATTACTGCACTGATCTCTTGTACGAACTATGATTGTTCTTACCATGTATTAATGCACATCTGGTAAGTCGCTCTGGATAAGAGTGTCTGATAAATGCTTAAAATGTTAAATGTTAAAAAATGATGTACTAGCTCGATGAACTATGACTATGACAGCTCCGCCTCCATTCGCTAACCAACCAATCAATGATGCACAACATCTATGCGAACTGTTGCGCTGTGGTCGCGAGTTAGATTTTTGTGCTAGGTATGTGACATCCTCTGCAACACCCTCTGCGTAGGTCGCAGAGGTTGCGTTGATGTTGCAAAGCCCTGGTTGTGTTGCTGTCGCTTTGCTGTCGCTCAAGTATGTAAAGGTCTTTACACCACAGCTTTGAACTGGACCAAATGAGGAACACAGGAGGAGGGAGAGATGGAGAAGAAAGAGAGGGGGATGTGGGGAAGAAAGGGGGTTGAGAAGGGAGGGGGAGCTGTAGAAGAGAGGAAGACATGGGAGAAAGTAAGGATTCCTCTCTTGATGATGCAACTTGGATCTGCTCTCTCCCCAGGTATGAACCCTCTCTAACTCCAGGTGTGAACCCTCTAACTCCAGGTGTGAACCCTCTCTAACTCCAGGTGTGAATCCTCTCTAACTCCAGGTGTGAAACCTCTCTAACTCCAGGTGTGAAACCTCTCTAACTCCAGGTGTGAAACCTCTTTTTTTTTAAACCTCAGTTTTGGAGCGTCTCTTACCCTCAGGTCTGTTCACCTCTGTGACAATGTTCTGAGAGTCCATGATGCCGTTGTAGCCATATTCTGTCACCTTCAGCACAAAGCGACCATCCACCACACAGTTTCTGGACTTCAGACGGGCATGGACGATGCCACGATTGTGGAGATACTTCATCCCCTGTGTAAGGAAAGGAGAAGGAGAGGCAAGAGGATTCATGTAGGCGTTAGCAGCGCTCCCTGATGAAAAGCAAGATAACTTATAACATTACATAAATATTAAAATAATATATATGTATGTATATATATATGTATATATATATATATACTATTGCAGCATATTATGTAAACTATACCACTGTATTGTACAAAAACCTAAAATGCACACAACAAATGATGAGTAGGTGACAATAATTTATCGTTTTTCTATGGCAGATAGTATTCACATATATTCAAAATGTGTAATATACTGTACACTACCGGTCAAAAGTTTTAGAACACCCCGATTTTTCCAGTTTTTACTGAAATTTAAGCAGTTCAAGTCCAGTGAATAACCTGAAATGGTACAAAGGTAAACTGCCAGAGGTAAAAAAACTGGAAAATAATGTAAATTTCAGAGTTATAAAAAAAGTCCCTTTTCATGGAACAAGTAATTGGTTAACGTGGGTTAACAGTCACTCTGTGCAAGTCGCCGACTCTGGATCCAGAAAAAGAGCCCCAGACCATCACGCTTCCTCCTCCATGTTTGACAGTTGGTGTCACACACTGAGGAACCATACTTTCGCCTACTCAACAGTGTACAAAAACCATGCGTGATGAACCAAAGATTTCACATTTTGATTAATCGGTCCATAAGACTTTCTTCCAGTCTTCAGTACTCCACTGGCAGAAAGCCTATTAGCAATGGCTTTCTTACTGCCACTCGACCTGTCAAACCTGCAGCTCGAAGTCTTCTCTTCACAGTTGAAACTGAGACTTCCTTACTTCGACCAGTGTTAAGCTGTGCTTGAAGCTATTGTCCTGTGGCCTATCATGCAAGCTGTTGACTCTCAGAAACTTGTCTTCTGATTTAATAATGGCTTTGGGTCTGCCAGACCTCTTTAGCAGACACTTTTAGTTTCCAAGTGCCTTTTGATAGTGAATGCATACATTTTCAGTTTATGTGGCCACAGTTTTTTTGAACCCACAAGGGTCACTAACAGGCGGAGCGTTCGGCCAACGTCCTATCCGGTGCGTCAAAAACCGATAAAACTGAGCTACAGAGAACCATTTTCTGATTTTGCTTTTGTGGCTTTGGGTCATCTCCGTGATGCTCTTCCTGTTAGAGTTTCCTCCATTATTTTCCAAGTGCCTTTTTTTTGATGGTGCCTTTACATTATTTTTCAGCCATTTTTTAACTGGACCTCTTTAAATTTTTTTAAAAACTCTAGCAGTTTACCGCTTACCTTTGTACCATTTCAGGTTATTCACTGGACTACTTAAATTTCAGTAAAAACTGGAAAATGGGGGTGTTCTTTTGACCGGTAGTGCATATGCATGCATAAACCTCTTGATCATCAGTTATGATGAGGATGGTGACAGTGATGAAGGAAATGTCTGGGGAGATCTGGGGTTTGATGAGAATGGTCTCTCTCACCCGGATGAGGTCCATGAGAAGGGAAGATTTGAACATCCAGTCCAGGCGCATCTCGCTGTTGTTAATGAGGTCCTCCAGGCTGCCGCGGGTGCAGTGCTCTGTAACGATAGCGAAGATTCCAGAATCCAGGAACAGCCCCAGGTACAGGTTTAGGTTCTCATGGCGCATGTCCCGCAGCTGGGGAGGGGAAAGAGCATCGAACCCAAATTGTAATCAAGTCCATCACGATACATACGGAATACCTTTTAACAAGCTGTAGAGCATAAGATTGCACTAAACACTAAAGCCCTGTCCACGCTATAAGATAAGATATACTTTATTGTCCCCGTAGGGAAACCTGTCTTGGCCTCAGTGTTCCTGCTTTACAAAAACCATAGACATGTATCAAGTCATCCATTTATACTTACATACATAAATACAAACAAACATACATAGTATGTAGTACTATACGCTGATGTGCCTGAAGCCTCTGTTAGAGTGCAATAACATTCTTATAATGTTTGCCTAGCTGCCTTTGGACCCTTCCAGTTGCAGGATTGGCAATGAAGCCAGGGGAATAACTAGCTATTGAATACAAAGTAAACTGTGCAATGTGGGCTCCATCTCTGAATGGAATGTAATTAGAACAGTTATACAATGCAAATGCTTTCTATTATTCCGCTACTCAGCTCCAAGTCTGGACAGCAACATTAAAATGTTAAATGTTAAATTTTTTGGGCTCCTTTTAAGGACATGAAAAAGGAAGTTGTAAGTCTTCTGTGCTTAAATTTATAGTAACCCCCCATGTCTTTCCCAGTCTTTACCTTGTTGAAGATGACCTTCGTGGCTTCATTGATACTGGATACTTTGTCTCCATTTGGGCACTTCTTCAGCCAGACCCAATCACCCTGGGGAACACAATCCATGTTACACACTCTGGGGAACACAATCCCTGTTACACACTCTGGTGAACACAATCATTGCTACACACTCTGGTGAACACAATCATTGCTACACACTCTGGTGAACACAATCATTGCTGCACACTCTGGGGACACAATCCCTGTTACACACTCTGAAGGAACACAATCCCTGTTACACACTCTGAAGGAACACAATCCCTGTTACACACTCTGGGGACACAATCCCTGTTACACACTCTGAAGGAACACAATCCCTGTTACACACTCAGAATAGAACTGTGGAGAACTGTAGAATCTGAGCTCACAAATCTCTGTAACAAAGACCAGAGCTCGCCACAGTGCTCCTTGTGTCATGAGAACAGCTGGATAAAAATGTTGGATGTGCTGAAGCGTTGCATAAGTGTTTGTTTGGGTGTCCTACCTCGTAGAGGGCGATGTTGGAGCTTTCAGGAGATGTGTGGATGTAGCTGCGCCCTGACACAGAGCGGTAAGGAGTCTTCACATCCAGTGTACTCTTCATCATACTCTCTTCATTCAGTTTCTACACAGGGGGGAGAAGCATTGAGCCAATTCCCATTATTATTTAACAGCACAATGCAGGGCACCTAAAATGGGAGTTCATCCAATACAGTGATTTTCCACTACTGTTACTGCAATGTCCACAAAAGAGCACAATGTTTAAAAATATTTGATGTATTCCTTAAAATATATCTGATATGCATTTATTTGTACCTGGAAGCTAGTTAAATTGAGAGAGAGGTTGCCAAGTATAACTGACTACATGACCATATTCCATGCACAAAAAGACGCTCACACACACTAGCTAGCTTCGTACTGACCCTCCTGCTAACTTGTGTGTTGATGAAGATCAGGTCATCCAGAGTCAGCACCATTTTGGAGGGACCTCCTCCTATACCTCCAAATAGAGGTCCCACCTGGCCCAACTTCTCCCTGGACAGACAGACAGACCAATAGGCAGACACACAGATACACAAAGACACGGACAGAATGGACATACAGACACAGAGATGAATGGAAATTAGCCATTAGTGTGCATGAATTTTTATACTGTAAAAATAGCCATGCGCACTTCTGAAGATGTCAGTTAAATAACCTGCCTGTCTCTTTAAACGATCGCCTTACCTGAAAACAATGGAAAGGACCGCACCCCCTCCTGCCAGAACACAGACTAGAATGAACATTAAGAAGAGAGTGACCCCTCCCATGCCTGAAGAAAAGGGAGAGAGAGGGGGAGAGGAGTGAGACAATGTAATTTCACTTTTCCTGTAATCGCCTTGCATAGCCTATCAGAAAAATGTCCATGCTTCCTGCCCCCTGTGTTTCTGGATATAGTGTCTTATTGTTCGTCTTTCTTAAGATTGCCCTCATGAAGACCTACAGCCAAAACATGCCTGATTATTTTTCAAAGTTTTTTTTAACAATACATTTATTTCCAAGTGTGGCTTAAATTCCTCCATCAGTTAACTGCATATCTTTATACAGCTGGGTTCGGTGAGTCTCAGAGAAATGAGTAGCATGCAGAATTAAGATGAACATGACAATATGTACAAAGACACAGCCAGCCAAACAGCCCTTTCTCTTACCCCCGCTGCAGGCGGTATAGGGACTGAACCAACAGCTGGACTCGGTGCTGGGGGAACTTGAGGGGAAGTGTATGGAGCGACCAAGGTACTTGAGGCCCCCCAAGGAGCCGTAGGTGTAGGGGGCCTCCAGCACGTGTGTGGAGCGCAGCACGGCGCGTCGCCCGTCTGTGTCCAGCACCACGTATCTGCCCTGCATTCCTTCCCCATTCTTGCCGGCCGACAGGGGCTGGTTGAAGCCTGCAAACTCAAAGTCGCCCTCGCTCCTGGCCAACGCCTCCCCGGTCACCCATCCAACGCCGGCCAGCCGGCTCTGCTCCACCGCCATGGCAATGTAGTACAAAGAGTTGTATACTGTGCCAAAGAAAGGTGACACCTGCAGGTGGAGAGGGGAAGGAGGTTAAGAGGTGGAGGAGAGAGAAACCGCAACATCAAATTCTGTTCAGTTTCCATAAATGGATAGTCACTTACTGCCTTTATAAGATGTTCTGCTGAAGACTGCTCTCTGTTGCAATATTTATGAGAATAACAGCCTCAAATCTATTCTGATGCAGATTAATTTTGGTTCAACAATCCAGGGACAAATATTTATGTGAAAAAGATGTTCAGATCTTACACATGAAATTGTCCCTGAATCCACTGTGAATATGAAAAAGAGGCAGATGATGATACAGGAGAAGATTCATTTTGAAAAATGAAAATTATTGTGAAATGAATCCTTGATTGTCATAATATTACCATAATCACCCTGGTGACACTCAATCGCTACATACATGAGACAGATATTTATCTGCAGCGTGTCATTTATGAGTCGCATTCGAAATTATGTCAACGTAAAATGATCATTTTTCCTTCATAACTTCAGAGAAATGCAACCAAAAAAACTGGTTCAAGTTCCAATGGTTCTCAGAACAACTGGCTCCCCAACCATTTTGTGCTATGGAAAAATAGCAGTGGATGTGTTTTCGCTCTCATAACAGCATTCAACAATCTTCTCAGAAGCCAAAACTCATGACCAAAATATTCAAACAAACTTATTTTTGTTTGCTAATATATTTTTCTGTTAACAACAGGAACACAAACACAGTAGTGGAAAATGAATGAATCTTTGGAATGCTAGCTTAAGAGCTAAGATGCAAGCACACTGACTGAACCTCTTTCAACAGGCCAACATTGGCCTATTCAACTGTGTTAGAATGTGCAGGGATTGCCTTGACAGCACACTGCACCAACAAAATGACCCAACAAAACAACAGAAAAGGCTACACTCGATTATTAGGAGTTTACATACTATGGATCTGTAAACGGTCGTTTAAAAACAAGAGGAGGGCTATGACGGATTTGACAGTGGCTATTAAGAAGCAGAAGGGAGTGGCATCTGCGGTGGTTATTATAGTGTCAAAGCCAGGGAGCTAATCCGAGCCTCTTTCCAGAATTACAAGGAGAAGGTGGAGCTATTGGACTTTTTGCCTGTCTGTCCTAATGACGGATGATATAGTCTGACAGATGCAAATTCATAAGTGTCACCCTATTGAAGCGTTGTTGAGAGCAGGTTTAGCTTTACTATGGAATTGGAAAGTAAGCAACATCACAAAATTGGCCAGTTTGTTATTTAAAATGCAGACTGCCCTGACTTTGAAAAACATTGAGACCAGCCGAGTCCAATGGACTCGTCAATTCCCAAGTTACAGCTACAGACCAAAGCTAACAAATGCCGGAGCAATGTCATCACCACTGCCTACTTGCTCAACAATTCTTGTATATGTATCCCTGCTTACTCCTCATAATTTTTTATTTTTAAAAAATTACAAACCTTTTCCTTCCCAGTGTTACAGGTATGGTATGCAGCTGCCTGCAACGATGTCTATCACTGTATTACTGCACTGATCTCTTGCGCGAACTATGATTGTTCGAACCATGTGTTAATGCACATCTTGTAAGTCGCTCTGGACAAGAGCGTCTGCTAAATGCTTAAAATGTAAATATAAATGTAAGGAACACAAACCCAATGTACCATTTTTTCGGGGGATTGTTGGAGAATACTATGCGCAAGCACTTATAGCAGCATCTCCTTGTCTATTCTGTTAAATTATAACTTTAGAATAGAATTTATTCAAAAGAAAATGTGTTGCTTTTCAGATGACAGTTAACAGCTTATGAAGCAGGCCCAGTAAAAACTAAGCAGACAACCACACTGATGAGCTGCCCATCAACCAACAGCTACACGCCTGTGAACTCATTTCACCAGCAACTCTTCACCTGCTCAGGTGGAGTGCGGGTGCGGATCTCATAGTTGTTCTGGGCGTCCTTGAAGGCTTCATAGAAATTGCGTTCCCCAGAATCCATGGTGATGGTCAGGACGGCGTCGTAGGCCCGCCGTAGCTTGGTGTTATTGGCCAGGATGGGGTACTCTGTGTTCTGGTAGGGCAGGGAGTATAACAACGTGTCGTAGGGGATAAAGACGTAGCCACGGTCCACCATCCGCATGTCGTTGGCTGCAGTCAGGAGCCGGAGCTGGGCCTCCCCACCAATCAGCACGGAGTGCATGCACATGATGACCACTGCAGAGGAGACAAGGAGGGAGGGGGAGAGATGAATAAGTGAGATGGTGGAAATGGTGAGGTGGCGGGGGGTATTTCAGATGTCCACAGCAGCACAGAATTTGTGTCAATGTTATGATCATTCTAAACACCAGCACCAGTTCAGTCAGCATGAGATGATCGGGATGATGGCTTGTGTGTTTTCAAGTCCGATTGACCTACCATTCAGTCAGAATCAAATGCTTTATTTTTTCTACATTCATTGTCCACTGAATGCAAAAAAGCCCCTCATTTAGGCTACCTGAACCCTTGGCACCACTGAATTCAATAGGAACAGGAAATATATAGATGTTATGAACTCAGAGCGCTCAATACCACAAGACAGGTTTGATGGAGAATAAGGAAAATGAACGTAGCCGGGTTTTCCTGGTCACACATGGGAAAGAAAAGACTTAAAGTGTGATAAGTTAAAGTGAGATAAGTAATGGAGACACATGTTACCTCAGGTCTGTAATGGAAGTTTGGAACACTAAGTTACTATTGTCAATATGATTTCTGGACTTCTTTTTTACTGCATTAAAGAAGGGAAGCTGGGGCCTCCCGTGTGGTCCAGTGGTTACAACGTTCGACACTGGCCACGGAAACCGGGGTTCGTTTCCCAGTCCCGCCAGAGTCGGCTCTGGCCGGAGTGCCACCACGGGGCAGCGATTGGCTCTCCCCCCCAGGGAGCAGGGAGGACAGGATGACAGGATAAGAGTGGCTCTGTTGTACCGGGTTATGGTCGACGGCCTGGTGAGTACCGTCTCGGAGGAGACGTTATTTCGCCTTCGTCACTACTGGTCGCAGGACTACCGCAGCGAACTCACATTACTAGGGGGGATTGACATAAAAATAGCAGGTCTAATTGGCTACTAAATTGGGAGAAAATTTGATAAAATCAGAAAAAAGGGAAGCTAGAGGATAGCTAGGGATGATCTGGTTGTGTTTAATTTGTTTCTATCTTAAAATAAAAACCTAATTCCATCTCCTTAAGTGAGTGTTTTGACAGGAGAAGATACAGATTCAGATCGTTTAAATAGGCTATACTGTTGTATTATTACTGCTTTTGGCTACTGCTGCTCTGCCTGTAAAAGCAACGTCCTTCCTTCCAATTATAAAGAGATCAAAAATAACATTGGTGCATTTAATACACTGTATTATTATATAGAGAGACCAGTGATTCTCAAACTGTGGTAGGCGTACGCGAGCGGTATCTGATTTTATGTTTTAAAAAATATTAAAATACAATTGGACCTAAATTACTATTCAAATACTTGAATTAAAACACTATAATTAAAATGAGAAATTAAAGACATTTTAATAATGTTCGAACTTAATTTTTGCCTTTCCTGTAATATTTAGATTGACAGTAGACTACTTAGCCACGTTCATATAGACCCTAGTATTTTCTGAAGTGGTACGCGGTATAAATAGTTTGAGAACCACTGATATAGACCATTGTTAAACTCAAATGTGTTAATATTGTGTGCTTCTATTTTAGCACTGTTTTTCAGCTTGATGCTTAATCATGGTTTGATTGGCTGTTTCATATCCATGCTATTGTTTTTGTTATGCTATGATGTGTATTTCATGTACAAAATAGATATAACTACATTTTGCACTACAATCTGAGACTCTTGCAAACATAGCACACTTTTATCACAGATTCATGCATGATCTTTTGGAATGTTATTATTTTAACTGTTGCATATGTGCAATAATTGAAAAACAAAGCTGTGGGTGTGGGTGAGAACTGTAAGAACAATTGTAGGAGCTGAGCTATTGTCGTCAAAAAATTTGCATTTGGAATAATAACACACAAGAAACAGCAAGGACATGAAAGTATGGGCATGTGGGAGTGTCTCTGCGCCATCTCTATACACCCACCTCGAACTTTGTCCGTTTCCCGGACAGCTTGCAGAGCATTATGAGGGCCATCCTCATCCATCCCCATGGTGACCACGGTGCGGATGGGCAGACCCAAGGTGCGCAGCGAAGAGGCGAGCTCCTGTCCGGTGGCTTCCCACAGATCCCCCTCTGCCGTGACGATGGCCACGTGCGCCCAGTGGAAGAAGCGCAGCACAGAGAAGAGCACACGTGCGGAGAGGGGCATCGGCCGCAGGAAGGTGGGGTACATGTCACGGTTCATGTTGGGGTCCAGACAGGACCACGACAGGATGGCCTTGTCCCAGTTCTTTGCGAACAGGGCGGCTGACGAGCAGTAGCCCGGGTTGGTGGGGCCCAGAAAGGCCGAGCCATAGCCTTCGAGCTCGGCGAATCGGGTTAGGGCCCGCGAGGTCTGGCAATCCTCGTTGACCAGCGTGTAGTCGTACCAGTAGCCCTTGTTGATTCTGGGGTCCTTGTTGATGCGACTAGTGGCCAGGCGGGCCGCCAGGTCGGGGAGGGCTTTGGAGAAGAGCGGATCACATGTCCAGGGCCCCACAATGGCCACTTTAAAGGTGGAAGCCCAGGCATCGCAGGGCATGTAGACCAGCGTTAGCAGGGCGAACCACAGCCAGCTGGTCCACCAGCTGTGAAAGGGCAGCACCGGGGGCACGGTGGACCCTCTCCCTGACAGAATACCGGTCCTTCCGTCTGACGAGCGAGGCTGCCATCCCCTGGCTCTCTGAGGCAGCCGCAGCCACCGGGGGTGATAAGAGAGGCTATACAGGTAGCCTGAGTCAGAGTGGGTGGCCATCGCTCCACTGTGCTAGGATACAGAGGAGGGGCAGGGCAGTGGTAGTTCTTGCACGTAGAGAAGGGGGCCTATGTGTGTGCGTCTAATTTGCGCCGATCACCCCTCTTCTGCTCTCCTTTCTGCTCCTTGGCACAGAAGGGCTCTAGCCCTAAAGGGAGAGAGAGAGAAAGAGAGTGAGAGAGAGGCTTTAGAGGTACGAGAGGGAAAGGAGGAAAAAATCTGTAATTTTATTCTTCAACTCAACACTGAAAACTCATATAAAAAACTCGTAAAATCTCGTGAAAAAAACATTTTAGAATTGATACTGCAGTACAGGTAAGGTAGAGGTAAGTTAATGCCCTGAAACTACACACAGACACACGCACGCACCATAACCATGCTTGCTAATAAGCTAAGCAACTGCCTTTAATACCACACAAGCCTATTAACATCTCAGTTCATTATCCAGAAAGAGGTAGCAAGAGTAAAAGGAATGACAGAGGAAAGACACAGAGAGAAAAGATTTACCTGCAGTACTACTGATTTCAGTCTGATGAACAACGTAGTATCAGAGTGAGAAAAGAGTAGAGGTGAGATGACACCCACCTGCATCCACATCAACACAAAGGGCAGTGGGGGGATACCGGTTGTGTATGGAGGGGAAAGTGGGGGGAGGAGCTTAGTTGAGAAGGTGAAAGAAGAAGACAGAAAGAGAAATGGTCTTTTAATCCTCTCCCAGTCCATCTGTTTGTTAGATTAGGAATGAAGGTAACAGGTGACAGGAGATGGGGAGAGCCACTGAGAACAAAACCTTGATCTGGGGAAAGGAAGAAGGTAACAGTGATAGAGGGATGGAAGGTCCAGCCAAGATGACACCAATCTTTTAAATCAGTATGTAGTCCATATGAGTTCTATTTTGGTCCTAATGTGGTTCTGTGTGGCTCAGTAGGTAGAACATGGTGCTGACAACACTTAGGTTGTGGGTTCGATTCCCATTGGGACCACATATACTGAAAAATGTATGCATTCACTACTATAAGTCGCTTTGGATAAAAGCGTCTGCTAAATGGCATATATATATTATATTATTTTCTGTATGTGCCAGGTAGGGCATTAAAAGCAAATTTCATGTTAAATATAGGTAAAGGGGCTAGCACTGTCGCCTCACAGCAAGAAGGTCTCGGGTTCGAATCCAGGCCGGGGGCCTTTCTGTGCGGAGTTTCCATGTTCTCCCCGTGTCCGCGTGGGTTTCCTCCGGGTACTCCGGTTTCCTCCCACAGTCCAAAGACATGCACGTTAGGCTAATTGGAGAGTCTAAATTGCCCGTAGGTATGAGTGTGTGAGTGAATGGTGTGTGTGCCCTGCGATGGATTGGCGACCTGTCCAGGGTGTATTCCTGCCTCTCGCCCGGAACGCATGCTGGGATAGGCTCCAGCCCCCGCGACCCTGACCAGGAATAAGCGGCTTAGATAATGGATGGATGGATGGATGGATATAGGTAAAGGCATGCGTTTTTCACCACCTCTTCAAGAAGCTGCAGTTCCTTTCTGATCCTAAAGGCGTTGCTGTAGGCACTCTATTTTCAGTAATTAGTGGAAGTTACTAAAATGAACATGACAAATTATACAATTAAGTGCCAATCAGAGTGTTGGTGCAAGGGTGCAAGTCTACAAATTTGATGTTGTTTCAGAGAGGGGAGTTTCCTCTAATGGACAAGATTTTACACCTCCATGACAAGTAATGAAAGAGGAAACAAATTATCTGACAGTGATTCAATTCAAAACCAAAATACAAAATATATATATATCAAATATAAAAATCAAGGCATCCCATCAACAACTATTTTGTTCTTTATATTTTTATTTAGCCTTTAGGTTGGTCCAAAAAATATTTTCCTTTTGCTTTCAATTGTTTTTATAAGTTTTTTCGGTTTAAAAATATCCGCTCACTCATTTCTACACATCAGTTTCTTGACTCCAGGATGGGCATGATATGTCTTACAGAAGTGTCAACAGACATATTTTCACAATTGAAAGCAGTAGCCTACTTACAAATCAATCAGTATAATTACGTGTGGGTGTGTGCTGCGCCAACTGCTGATTAGTCTACTACACTGCAACACACACTTCATTTGTGGCTACTTGAGATCGTAATGTGCTGATTGCTTAACAAGTAGCTTCAGAAAGTTCTCCATCGACCTCTTGATGTTGGAGGATGGAACTGCAGGTTCCTGACAGAGGTGGTGAAAAACGCATGCCCTTAAATAGAAGGTTCTTAACACTGCATGGCATTCCTTCAGCCTATCCTGCATTTCCGTTCCCCACCTGTTATGCTTGAGTAGTTCTGATGGCAAGTCTGGCTTTACCTCTCATCGACATATCCTACATTATCCTGTATAAAATCCTGTCGGATCTTGTTACGAGTTCAAATCCTACATGAAATAGGCTTGCCCAAAAGAACATTTTGTTGGTATGTACATACAGTACCTGAGGATTCTGACTGCCTGGTGGCTAACCTCCAGCCAACAACATTTATTAGTCAAGACACTTGCCACTGCACTGCATGATTCTGCCAGTTTCCTACCCATAGAAGGGGAAAAATGGCCAGAGAGGGAGTAGAGCTTTCAGTGTCACACCAGGCGACAATCATTTCCCAGAATTCCTTGAGTCATCCTGTCTCACCGTTACTCTTCTGTAATCGCACCAGGCATTGAAGGACGAATTAAAACAACCTGGTATGTACAAAGTTCATTTGCCGGAACATGCCTTGGCAAAGACTCGAAAGACAGACAAAATATATTTTAGAACATATTATTATGATTATGATTATTATGATTATTATGATTATTATGATTATTATTATAATAATAATAATAATAATAATAACAATCATCATCATCATCACTTCTCCAGCTTGTGCCTAACTGCAGCATGTTTGTGGTCCACAACTTTAAGAAAATTATCCAATAAGTCTTTCCCCACCAAGACAGGCCCAACTGTAAGTGAACTCCCTCATCAGTTCTAAAGAAAATCTGTTGAGTGTTAATGCTTCTCATGCCATATGGCATACCTTTTCCCATAAAACATGGAACACAAGATGCATCCAAAAGCAGTTTTGGCCTCTTGGTGCCAGTTTCAGGTTGTCTAACCTTGCTTAAGGTGCACACTTTGCCTAAAATTGCAAAAGAGAAAGCTACCCTTTATTAAATTTGAACACATTGGCACCCAAGAGGCTAAACATAAAAGCATCATAAGCATTACCAGGAACTACAATTCAGTTTTCACCTCTCACAAACCTTCATCTGCACGACTCAATGGGAACTTTCAGATGCTAAAGCACACAGTGATTCATGATGCCATCTTGGGCCATGCACTCACCACTCTCAGTTTTATGCTAGGAATCTACACTATCCTTTCATAGATACCCCTCTCCTCCTCATAGGACCCATTATTGTCAACGCAACCAAAACTCATTAACTTCTCAGGTCTTTCTCAACGTCAATAGGCAAACAGACTACAAGACCAGAAAAACCTACAGTCTGCCAAATCACCTTCCAATCTCACATTGTGTCATGCAGTGAAATGCAGATGGGGTCATAATGGACAATAGCAGAGTGGGTCAGACTGGACACCGACAGAGAGGTTTTGGTTGGGCACAAGAAGCATGTGCCAAACAGGAAACGGGCAGAGTGAAGACTAGGCACCGGCAGAATGGGTCAGATTGGACACAGAGAGGTTCCAAATATCACACAATTGCAGTGTAGAAATTGTTGTAGAAATTTGAAGTACAACATTCAATATTGGTCCAATAATAACAAATGGATCTGGAATAATTTATTAACTATAAGATACGTTTTGTTTTTTGTTTGTACATTTTTACATGTGTTGCTGCATGTAAAGTGAAAAGTTCAGACTGTTGTAAAACAATAACTATCCAATGAGCTACTGGGTTTCAGATGGTGTGCTGCAAAATCCTCTTTCTTATCTTTGACCTTCTATTCTCTCTATGTTCTGCATATTACCATAGCTGGTGCAATGTTCAGTGGGATGAATGGAAGTTATTATTCACTGTTCCACACTCAACTATTGCTTATGCTACATAGTATATAGTATAGTGCTACATCCCCATAGTATATTCTCAACACATTTAATGCAAAATACTATAATGGCCATGCACCACAACACATGGCACAACACAAATACATACAGTTGGCACATTCAACCTTTTTTTCCGCATAGCAGGTGGTGCTGTGTGTTTCCTTTTAATTTTAGGTGAATAGAGGTCAAACCTGGAGGTGAAATACTTACATATCAATCAACCTGACAGGAGATAGTGAAAAAAGGAATATAGCCACGGATATTTTCACATTCACAAAACCTCTATTTGATCTGTAAAGTGTCTTTGCATTCATACATGCATATATTATATTACACCTTTCCATGGTTTGCTGATACTATGCTTGTCTTTGCCCTTTGCTGGATCTGACTGCAACTACATGAGTTTGGTTGATTGATTATGCGTGGGGCAGCATGTGGCACCAGGCTCATAATGCCATTAGATGGGGCATCACAACTTGGCAACCGAAATCTGGCCAAAAATCACCCCCGCCTCTCTCTCTCTCTCTGACCTCAGCACTGTATCATCTCAGCCCTCACCTTTCTCTAATCAAAATGGCTCAAAACGAAACACTACCATTATAAGTTTGGACCGGTAGAGACACACATCTGTTATCCCTCTTTGCACTAGACAACTTGATTTGACCGCATTGCAAGATACTAGAAAGCATGAGCATCCAATCCCCAAATCTGGTGAGCACCAGTCCAGCAAGGATTCTCTCTCCTATACCACTATTACTCTAAGATAGAACAGGAGTAGTTAAATTGGTCCCATCAGGGCAGCCATTGGTTAATCAGGTCATGTGATTTAGAGCTCCTAGAATAGAAGAATATAAATTATTTATTGCCATGCTACACAAGTTACACACAAGGTCATTGGAATTTGTCTTTTCGCATACATCTCCTAAGAGAGGTCCAGGCACAGGGTCAGCCATAGTATGGCACCCCTGGAGCAGTTAGGGGTTCAGTGCCTTGCTCAAGGGCACTTCGGCAGTGCCCCAGGAAGTGAACTAGCATCCCTCTGGTTTCCAGTTCATGGTTCCTGTGGTACAAACACCTGGTGAATAGCATCCCTCCAGGGCTACGATTGAGCAGGCCTATTGTGAAGGGATCCCATCATTTCAGTAATTGGAGGACTGGCAGCAGGAATGTTACAATATTATAGGAGTGATTATAATTAATATATAATCAACTGCAGAATTATTTCAATGGCTTTACGTCATGTTTTGCCCACAAAGTCCAATGACAAATATGATATTCAGATAGTGAACCACAGACTTGTGACACAGAACTGAGGATGGGGGTCAGAGCCAGATGTGGCATCAACAGATCTAACATTGTCCAACCATCAGGGGATATTGACAGGTCTCCCAATAACATTGCCCTACATCAGGTTTGCCTGCAAAACCAATATCTGCTGTTAAAAAGCAGACCTAATATTGACATCTGAACATTTCCAATGTACAGCACAAAGTTCACACATCCACATTCTTTCCTCTGCATCACCCCCGCCCCCATACCAAAGGTCAGAAAAAGTCTATGACCTATGAACAACCAATCAGTGAAACGCTGACAGTGACCTGAGCACTCTCGGTGCGATGGATTTAGAATATTACACCAAAATTAAATGACTGCTTCAAAAATCATGATAGGAAGGGAAGGAAGCTAAATGAATTCTGATTGGTATGGAGGAAGCAACAGGCTCTTATGGAGCTGCTGGGTATAGCCACCTTGTGTACGGACTCCTCGGGGAACCATTAAGGAGACATGTAAAGAGATAATGGCTAATGTCATGCAATGCAACGTTACGTCACAAAATGACCTGGCCTAATTCCCCCTCTACACTTTGGGGCCTGTAGACGCCGATATCTCTGTTAAGAAGAGGTATAGTTGTTGGCAAATTTTTTATCTGTATGATTTTTGTTTTGTGCACGGTGTCACAGAAAATGGTGTGTAATGGTGCAAAAGTGTTCAGAAATGCCCACGTCCTCTTGTGTTCTACACCTGTAAGTGAATCCCCTGTAAATCTCTTGCTCCTGCTGAGTCTGGATTAAAGCATAAAGCGTTGGGTTTGTCAGCTCAAGCCTCCTGGGGCCCCACAACAGCTTTCCTGGATTTTCACTCACCCCACCACAGATCTGTTCAATTGACTTGTCCACAAGAATACCCTCGTTCTATAACCATACTGGCCCTGCAATCGCACATGCATTCCGTACATGTTTAACTTCCAATACAACTTCAATTTCACCTATACGTATATTATGCAACAAGCACAGAATAGTTACAAATGGTACATATTCACATTACACATCCTGGTTACACAGCAGGTAAATACAGCAAGTAGGAATAATTTATACTTCATTCAATTCACGAACACACAGGCACATGCACATACACACACATACACACGTGTACACACAGATGATGGAGCAAGTTTCAGAAGTGCAGTGTGTCCCCTCCCGTTACCAGGAGAGATGAGAACCTGGGGACCCATGTGTCACACTTGATCTATCAGATTAGCATAGGCTTCTTGCTCTTAAAATATCCTGATTTTTCACTCCAAACAAGCCCGTTAGACTGAACCGTCAAAGTCCCTGAACCCCTTTTATTGAAATGACAAGGACCGGTAACAGATATTACAGATTAAACAATATCTATAACCTGAAGTGGGAAAAAAACTATAAATCTGTCCTCACCAGTCAGTCAAAGCAAAAGTAGAAGTGTAGTGAACGGTAAAAGTGTGCTGTTCATTGTTTAAATTTGTGTTGACATACAGAATGCCTAATGGAGGGTATAAATTTTAGTTAGCCTACATATAGCAAACATATTACAATATTATAACAAAGGTTCCAGACACAGTCTTTAATAATAGTTCACCTTTGGCTTCTGATCAAACACTATTGGCTTATACGGCCACAAATATTTCTAAACTGTACTTTCAAAATGGTGCTGGTCTGTTTTGATGACAGAACAGTCGCCGTGAGACACAGACGAGGGTGTACTGCAAAACGCATTCAGGTGAGCTGGATTTGGGAAACTGATACTCCATCTCTCTTCTCTAAGTACTGTATTGTTAGAATCTGGCCCCCGTTTAAGATCATTTAAGCTTATCCCCCTTTGCATGGTGCAAAGCAGCTTGACGCACAAGACTGACCCCGGGACAGGTAGGTCAGGGCTGGTTAGTGAAGTCCAATCGTCCAATGTCAGAGCAGACACAAGACCACAGAGATGGGCTACAATGCTGCTGTGGGACACATTCCTTCAGGCCAGAAACTCTACTTCTGACTGATAGACAGTAGTGCATTATCTACTTATTTCTACATACATGCGTGTGTAAGCTCTAAAAATAGTTCTGAATGTGCTGAAAACGGCAATTCTTTAAGCAAAAGGAGGAATTATAAACGTATAAACCAATGACGAAGACAGGTAGCTGTTAGAACTGTCAGAACACAAAAAAACAAAAATCTTAAATAAGATGACATCTGTTGGAGTTGTTATTTGCTCAGTAAAACAGTAAAGTAGTAACTTTTACATATTAATAACAGTGACTACCAAGTTTTACCATTAAAGTTTCAGGGAGGACAATATTAAAAATATGCACAATATATGATCATGCAAAATGCCTTTTCCTGACTTTTGCTATGTAGGCCTTTCCATTAATCTCTGAATACTTTGTACCATTACAAATCTATATATAGATGTAGGTATTAGAATCATAAAATAAAGATCGGAGACCTTCAAAATTACAATGGAGATAAATGACAGAAAATGTTGTGACACATACCACATCGAGTAACCACTAATGACCATCAGCACAGGAGAAATATTCTAACCTGGTATAGTGGATCTATATAAGAGACATGGTGATATCCTCCTCTCTTGATAGCACAGATCCTGGTGATGACCAGTTTTAGTCTTGGAGGACAGAGACAGCTCCACAATTCCTTTCGAGCCAGATGTCAGAGACTAATAACAGTAAAAACCTGTAATATTCCAGATGAGATGGGAAAGAAATGAAGGTGGAAAAAAATACACCACAAAAAGTATATTTCCTTCTTATGTCCATTGGTATTAAAGGCTGCTGAATGGATCACTTTTTCATTTTTCCGGCTTTCAAATTGAGAAATCCACTGCTTGGGAAAATTGAAAATTGGGATCAATTGAAAATCAATTGAAAAAATCCCCCCAAAAAATAAAAATAATATGATTAAAGGAAGGGATCAAAGGATCAAGAAGTCCAGGTCCAGACTTGGGAATTTCTTCAAAGTTGCAAATTCCGGACAAAATTTCTGAGATCCATCGGAACCGACGGTATTGATCTACTTAATGTCCCTGGTGGTTTTTGCCCTGTTTTTGGACTGGGACCTGCCCCAAACCCAAGCAAACACTGGGAACAGGGTCACTGCCACTAAAGCTCTCACCTCCCTGCAACCAGAGAGAAAGAGAGAGAGAGAGGGGGAGAGAGAAGGGGAGGGCACGCAAGGGCAGTGTTTCTCCTCTGTCTTTAATCCATGTGAACAGTACGGGGGATCAGTGTGCGCATGCGTCTGTGGTTCTGCGTGATTCCATGATGTGAGCAAGCACTGTCCACTGAGGCTTGTTGTGTTACCGCAGCATCCCAACCGAATGAATTATTCGTTATTTTTCTGGACATACATGTCTAATCACCAATCGTGACCCTGGCAACATGTTGCAACAGCTACTGGTGTCCTGAAAACACTTATTAGCACTCGATGTTGAAGAAAAAGAAGAAGAGAGGCAGATAAGTCAGTCTATGGATGAGATCTTAAAGCATTTTACTGTTAAGGCTGTTTTCTAATGTATGAAAAAACTTTGTTCGAAACATTGCCTGTCAGGATAGGGTATGGTTTCCTCAAAGGGGTTTCCTAGGTCTGGATAGAGGGAGAGAACAGGAATAGTGGCTTGAAAGCCGCAAGCAACGGGGTGGAGAGACGAAGCCACACGCTGGCACAGAGGAGGGCGTTAGTGTTGTTTAAAGTGGGAATAGGTAAAGGCAGCTCACTGTAACCTCTTCACACTGAACTCTTAATCTCCCCGATCATACAGCATAGACACAAACATATTAGGTGCCATACACACACACCTTTCTTCAAATTCACCCTTCACTCGATTCTGGCCATTATCATGCTCTTCTGGGACATCGTCCAAAAGAACCTCCAAGATTCATTAACAAATCCACTCACATAAACACAGGACACATGACAGAAAATACCAGGCGTAGCAAAACTACATGTATTTTAATAAACGAATAGGACAACTGTGACATACAAATACTAAATAAATAAATAGAAATAATTCCTTCAATTACACCAAAAATGTGTTGTTTAAAAAACAGATGCATATAAAAGGTTCTCCATTGTAGATCTGTTCGGGACTGACTGGATTCGCTCCACAATTCTTCTGTGCAAAGGTAAATGCTGTCATTGTATCAGTTGTAAAAACACACACAACTTGTCATTATTGTTGACCCTGTGGAGACATGGTTCATAGGCAAAAATTCCACACGGAGGAGAGAGAGTCTGTTTGGCCCAAACACTCGTGACCAGTAAATGCTGCAGAGGCCAGCAGAATGGGAGCAGAGCTGGAGGATGGTGATATACAGGCACATTCGGGTGAAGGGTGAAGAGATGGCTACTGAGAGACTGCTCCCTGCTCCCCAGCTCATCTCCACACGCCCCCCCGCTGGGTCTGGGGACCTGCCTTCCTGCCCCTCGGAGCTTGGCTCTGAGTCCTCTCGCACCCTGCCGGCCGGGGAGGCTGACCGCGACGCTGTGGAGCCGACAGGGCCGCCTGCAGCGCATAGGGACACAGAGACAACGCTGGCGTCACTGGGTTGCAGCAATGGCACACAAAATGCAGTCATGTGACATTTCAGTGTGGCGGTCACCATTTTCAATTCAATTTTGAGTAGAATGTGAATTCTGACCCAGGATCAGTTTCTGAGGGCATCATTTATGCAAGACATGGACCTGAAACGTTTAGTGATTGCCAAAATCTCCCAACAAAAAAATGTAAGCACTTCAAAGTTCCTCTGAAAGAAGTTACTGATCTCATCTTCGAGAAGTTTCTTTTACTTTTCTAACTTTGAGGACTTTCGCAGACTTTCATTGACCACGAGAACCCTGGTAGGCGGTATTGTTTGGTCTGAGTCGGGGTCCGCACCCTCGGGACCTGCGGGACAGGGACAGAGAGCGACGGTCTAGTGTCTGCTTCTTCTCACCTCTTTCTTGCCCTCCTGGCTCAGCTTCTGGTCGGGGTTTCGGTGGATGTCTCCCTGTCTGTCCCCAGCTCCCTGAAAGGACCTTACACACAGCATCAGCAGAGCGTCAGTTCAGGCACACAAGCTTCTCACTCCTCATCTCTTCAAAGAAAACAAAGTCTTCTGACATCTATTCAACCCTCTTCCCACTTTTGAGTCTCATTGGTGCAAGGTTGGAAAACTGTCAGGATTCCTTTACCTGGATCTTAACTAATATGGTCTTTAACCTATAAACATATCTCACTATAACAAACCCTGTTTTCTAAAGAGCGGCCTTGAAAAGCTCAGGAAATACTAACCAGCTTTGTGTTGGACCTCCTCTTGGGCTGCTTGTTATGTCCAAATGAGCACCTTTCCTGGATATAACATATTCAGACTTTAAACAACAGTTTAGCTTAAAATGAATAGCAATAGTGGTCATAGTAAAGTATTGCCATTTCTTCAAAGAACAACTTTGAATGCCCGTCCGGATGTTGAAAGTATCCAGCCAGAGCTGTGCATGTTTTATGTATTTATTTAAAGAAAAGGTCACTTTGGATTCATCCAGGGCCTTGAAATGGGTCAGACTCTACAGTGTCCGGCCTGCTCCCAAACCCTTCTCCTTAACCAACAGACCTGTCTGCTTGGCTGCAGAGCATAGAGGCGAGGAGCTCCTCCAGTGACAGTGTCGCCCTGTCAGGCTGGGAATGGTACTGCGACAGGAGGTGTGACAGCTGGCTCAGCATTTGAGGGGAGAGAGCTGGACACAGAGAAGAGGACATGGATTGTAACCTCAGCCGGCCAATGTACTGAGAGCACAAGGATGCATGAAATACACACTGCACTGCCCTGGACAGATATGACAGAAACCATGGCAATATAGGCAACTATAATGGATCCACAATAAAGGGGAACAAAATCCATTTGAATGTATGCAAAGAGGCTATTTTGACTAACTCCATTTGAGGAATCATTTATGAGCATTAATTATGATCATTGCCATATTAAGTAGAAAATTAATCGGAAACATATTTCAGTCAAATTATCTTCAAGCTGCGTTCAAACAGACATTACATGCAATGTTCGAGCTGCCAGCTGAACTCCAGTTTTGCCTTTATGGGTGGGGTTGCAGGACTCTCTGCGCTGGACTGTGACCATCTCACCTGAGCCTGCCTGAGCAGGGAGGGGCCTGGGGTCCGGCCGCCCCGGGGGGTTCTGGGTAGGATACGCGGGGTGGAGCTTGGTCTTGGTGACTGCAGCAGAAAGGGGGTGCTGGGGCGAGACCACCTTCCCTGCTGGGGCTTTGGTCTGCTCACGGTCCCAGGATGCACCGACACCTACAATCAGAGGGGCGGGGGGGAATACAAACACAATAGATGACATCATTGCTGTTGATGGCGACATCATCAACTCTGAGCCAGCAAGATCTGACTATAAGGACTCACCCATCTTTGCGCCTGTGTAGCTCTGACCTGCTAGGTCCTGCCCAATATCCAGGGCTGAGGATTCTAGAGGTTCGCCAGGGGGGCGGTCCAGTAACTGAGAGGGGACAGGGACCTCAGTTTATTACAGCGACCTCACAATGAGTAAAGAGCGGAGGGCATGGCATGCTTCAGACCAAAAATTCTGAACTTGTATATTGTTATGCTTATGCTACTTTTCTTTTACACAGAGTAGGCCAACTGTGCATCATCTGATTTTCAATTTGAGGAGAAGACACAGGGATACTGTGACAGAGACAGACAGACCCAAAACTTAGCCAGATATGCTGATATCTGAGAAATGCATGTGCCAGCGAGATTTATTTTATTTATTTGTCTGTTTATTTGCAAGGGACAAGCAGAGAGAACATTGACAGCCGCAGAAGCAGTGCCCGATGCACTGTACATGTGTGTATAGCCGAAGCTCATTTCCAACACCAGTCCCTTGATGGGCATTCATAGTTAAATAAATAAATCAATAAAATGACATTGTTACAGTTTAAAATCAGTGCACACAATGATGTAGCACGAACAACGGCTCACCATTGAGATGTAGTACTGCAGTTCACTCTGTCGGTCCTCCTGGGTCCCAGGACTCTCCGCTTGAGTGGTGGGCCCCAGGGGCCTCCGTGTGGCCCCCGGGTCCCCCCGGGCACTCCCAGGCCTGCCCAGGCCAAAGCTGTTTCCCGCCCCACATCCTTCCAACCCCCTGCTGAAGCCAGTTTTAGCCTGATTCACTACTGTGCTGCTGTAGCTGGAGTCCTTGATCGACTCTGTGCCGGACATGTTGAGACGTGCCACGGGCCTGTACTCCTCGTGCCCCGCTGGAAACCCCCTCTCTCTGGCCGCCCTGTCCTGCGTCAGCGCGGCGTTACGGCTCAGAGGCAGGGAGACGCCACGGTTTGCGCTGTAGCTCTGGAACCCCCTCTCTCTCCCTGGCAGTGCTGTACCTGCTGGACCCCCCCTCTCTCTCAGCAGAAGAGGAGTACCCGCTTTGCCCCGCGCCGGCCCTGCAGGCTCTGTACCCAGCGTTCTCCTCTTTCTCCGAGCTGTACCCCCTCTCTAGTCCCTCTCTGTCCGAGCTGTAGCCCCTCTCTCTGCCGTGTCCGCTCTGCTGCCTCCCCGTGTCAACGCTGAACCCCCTGTCCCCCGCTCCTTCTGGAAGAGCACAATCCAGCACAGCAATCAAGGACCTAACTACATAGCGGACAGACTCTCACTGAGATCATCAGACAGCTGCCCAGCACTGAGAAGAGAAGCAATCACAAAAACACCATCCATCAGAACAGGCATTTTCAAAAGACTCTTAAAACGGATCTTTTACCAAAGCTCTTGCTCCTCAACCCTGGTTCTGGAAGAGCACAATCCAGCACAGCTTCAAACTAAATGAAACAAGCAAATATTCACAGGAATTTTTTTCTTCTGTTGAGTAGCGCTGCTACATTGACAGGAAATCAGTCTTACTAATAAGTAAGTGTGGCTTGGTAGGTAGAGCATGGCATTCAATTCACATTGGGACCACATATACTTGTATGCATTCACTACTGTAAGTCGCTTTGGATAAAAGCGTCTGCTAAATGGCTTATATTAATATATTGAAGGTATAATAGCTCAAATGAAGTCTAATGAATTCAGAGGCCCTTATTTTTTTCTTCGTTTCACTTTTCTTTTGGTTTAATCAATTTGTTCATTTTTTCCTTTCTCCTGGGTTTGGACTGAAAATCTAAAAAATAAAGAATGTGCCCCTAAACCATCAATGTATAGCAAAGTGTATTCAGATTACAATTCATCGTATCATGCATCAATATACACAAGCTTTTAATGTTGGTACCTCCCCTTCACACACATACTGAGAGAGGGTTAATCAGACATGGAGCCATCAAATTGTATATAAAGAATGACAGCATGGGCGTTTAGGAGTGTATATACTGTATATACAGTCAAGCCGGAAAGTCTGCACACCCCTTTCACCCTCTCCACATTTCATTGCATTAGACTTATTCTACAATAGATTACGTTCATTTTTTGTCTCAAAATTCTACACAAAATAGCCCATAATGACAAAGTGAAAACAGGTTTTTAGACATTTGTGCTAATTTATTAAAAATCTAAATGTAAAATATCATATGTACACAAGTGTGCACACCCTTTGATATGACACCCAAAAGTGAGCTGAGGTGCATTTTGTTTCCACTGATACTGCTTGAGATGTTTCTACAACTTGATTCTAGTCCACCTGTGGTAAATTCAATTGATTGGACATGATTTGGAAAGGCACACACCTGTCTATATAAGGTCCCACAGTTGACAGTGCATGTCAGAGTAAAAACCAAGCCATGAAGTCCTAGGAACTCTCCATAGACCTCTGAGATAGAATTGTGTTGAGGCATAGATCTGGGGAAGGGTATAAAAACATTGCTAAAGCATTGAAAGCACCCAGGAGAACAGTGGGTGAGCCAGGTTCTCCCATTGCTGCAGAGGAACTCTGAAGCTCTCTTAGAGTGGCCATTGGGTTCTTGGTCACCTCCCTGACCAAGGCCCTTCTTGCCCGGTTACTGAGTTTGGCTGGACGGCCAGCTCTAAGAAGAGTTGTGGCGGTTCCAAATTTCTTCCATTTCACAATGATGGAGCCCACTGTGCTCCTAGGAACTTTCAATGCTTTAGTAATATTTTTTACCCTTCCCCAAATCTATGCCTCAACACAATTCTATCTTGGAGGTTTATGGGATTTCATGGCTTGGTTTTTGCTCTGACATGCTCTGTGAACTGTGTGTTATATAGACAGGTGTGTGCCTTTCTAAAGCATGTACAATCAATTGAATTTGCCACAGGTGGACTACAATAAAGTTCTAGAGACATCTCAAGGATGATCAAAGGGAACAGGATGCATCTGAGCTCAATTTTGAGGGTCATAGCAAAAGGTCTGAATACTTATGTAAATGTGACATTTCAGTTTATTTTTATTTTTATAAATGTGCAAAACTTTCTAAAAGGCTGTTTTTGCTTTGTCATTATGGGGTATTGTGTGTAGATTTATGAGTAAAAAAATGAATTGAATCCATTTTAGAATAAGGCTGTAACATAACAAAATGTGGAAAAAGTGAAGGGGTCTGAATACTTTCCGAATGCACTGTATATATATAGCTGGTTGCAGCTGAGGTCTTGTGTAAGCCAATTACAGCGCAGTACATGCTAGAAATAGGCTCTGGATATGCCATTTAGCAGACACTTGCATCCAAAGCGACTTACAGTAGCGAATGTGTAAATTTTTCAGTATATGTGGCCCCAGTGGGAATTGAACCTACAACCTAAGAGTCAGTGCCATGCTCTACCTACTAAGCCACACAGAACCACATAGGATGATGATGGATCATGGTCCATTTTATCTCCCTCATTCCCAGGTAATGCACAAGTGTCTTTAAGACGTTAAATAAACAGGATATAATTAGCTCAATCAAAAATGCTTAAATAATGTGGAATAAATGAGTAAGAGAAAGTATCCCACAAAGTCCACACATTGTCAACGTCGTAAAAAGACACCTTGCATCTCCAAATAACCACTGTTCAGGATATGAGAAAAAACGGTATTATTACATTACATTAGACTAAAAGGTTTCAGTCGCATGGTGTTTTGAATAAACTTTATTAGTGGCGCCACGAAACGTGAGCTTCCTTTTTCAATTTATCAAGCTTTGAAAATTGAGATACGAGGGAGGGGGGATAGGGATAGAGCTTGGGAGCACCACTTTCTATAAGACCAGCACTGTGATCAATGTGGTAGAGGGGTCTCACCAGGCATCGGGGAAGGCCTTCTAGCACGATTAGAAAAGGGGGACAATTCTAACTGATACACTGCACCGGCTCTGTGAGGTCGTGGATGAGCACTGGCGAGGAGCAGGTGGCTAAGTATCGGCAGCAGGATAATCCATTTCAGGGACTGATTCCTTGCGGCTGACCCGCTACCAGGAGGCAGGCAAGCCGATTGGATTATGAAGGTTTTATGAAATAAAAAGTCAAAAGGGGTTAGCGAGCAATGGACCCTCCTCTCATGACCCAATCGCACAGTGCAGCATCAAAGAGCTGCTCGCAGAGGACCTGGCCATTCATGTTACACTGCACTCCATTAAGCGCTCGCTTAGCTGTTTGGAAGGCCCTTTAGCGCACCCTCGTTTTACTTAAGAAAAACGACACGCCATTCTAAGTGAAGCCGTGGGATTTTCAAACCGGTGGCATAGCAGGCATTTTTTTTTTTTAATAAATTTATTTCAGATTTTCCCCCCGTTTTTCTCCCAATTTAGTAGCCAATTATACCCTCTATTATATTTTCAATTCCCCACCCTCACGAGTCCGCCGCCCGTCCTCCGGGAACGAGATTCGTATTCCTGGACCTATTTCCCCGCCTTCTTTCGAGACGGAGATCTTCCACGGACTCCATTAACCTTCTCCTCGGCGGACTCGTGCCGGCTCTCCCTCCCCCCTCCCCCGGAGGCGGACAGCCAAATGCCGCCTCCGATCGGGCTGACGACCAGGGCCGGTCTGGTAGAAACTCGGGTTTCGATCCGCGTCTCTGACGGGCAGCGCACACCGCTCCAAAGCGCGGTGCACTAGACCGCTGGGCCATCCGCCAGCCCATAGCAGGCATTTTTACTGTCAAGCGAGAGGCTGCAAAATTAGTACAACAAGCAAACACTGTCTACGCTCAGTGATTCAACAATTCACATCCAAAATATCAACTGATGCAACAACATCCCTAATGGGCCTGAGTCCTCCTTGTTAAGAGACTTGGGGCGTGTCCCAACACGTTCAGCGTTCCGGCCTAGCATGCTTCACTCGGGAGGATGTGACCGTCTGACGTCTGATGTCATCACCGACAGAACACGAGTAGATGCTCGTTAAGTAGAGGGGGGTGAGGGAGGACGGAGCACAAACGATTTGAATTGAGACGCACTGTGAGTAACTGAAGGGCAGACTCATTGTCCAGCTCCTCCAATGAGGGGTTGAGTGAGACGGTGGTTAACTTGCCTTATCTAGGACAACTTACAGTGTTAACCCATAATATCCACTTAAAGAGCTGGGTCTGTGAACGAGCGAGGCATTGCACCAAGCACATTCAAGTGCGTTCTCCAAAGCTGAATCAGCACATCGCCTTCATCATCACTCCTCCACCCACGTACTCATAGTCGTTCAGGGCAATGAGCTGTGTGATCCCGCCTCCATTGTTCTCTTAGCCTCGTCGCTTTATTGTAGAATATTTTCCACTACGTCCTCACTTGGAAATGCAACAGAAACAGAATTTGGATGTGATTTTTGTCAAACCCCGCCCCATGACAAAAGCAGTGTGACCTAATCATTCGCATTGGAAAAGAATCATAGCCATGGTCCTTCTGCACCATTTTCTTTTTTTAAAAGGTACCTCCAGATGTCCGTGGACCTTATTTTTTTGGTAGGAAACATAAAACACAAAGTTAAACGAATGTTTATCTCAAAATAATTTGATAGAATAATAACAGCAAGGTCAAATTATGTAAATTCTTAGATTAACCCCTTAACCGTCACCCCCTATTTTGTTGCATTTGGACACGCCTATTTGAACATACCCAAATATAATATAGCGGGGACACAACACATCCCAAAGGGCCGAAGATCAAACATACAATAAAGTAGGATAGGGTGATGTTGGCATGTCTGAGGGAAAGACATCACCCACTAGAGGCAACTGTGGTCAAAAACGCATGCTCCTCGACCGTAATGTCCGTACGTTGGTTCGAGATGCAAGGCAAAACAGACCTGAATCAGTTGACTGCAGACATCAATCTAAGGCGGTTTCATCAAGGACAGTCCGTCGAGAGGGATACTATGGTCAGGTTGCAATGCATAAACCCCTCATTACAGCTAAAAATGCACGTTTGCGAGTAAAGTGGTGCAAAGAACACAGGCAGGGGTCCACTGAGCAGTGGACAAAGTCATGTCGTCAGACGGGTCATCCTTCACAGGCCCAAGTGCTTGTCTGTTCATGTGTCGGATAGGACATTTTATCATTGGGTTAAGATCGGAGGGAAGCGGTTGAGACACTGTCATCGGCGTGACCCCCTGACCTGTGCCGGCAGTGTCGTCCAGCAGGGGCTCCAGGGCGCTGAAGGTGTGGCTGTGATCGAGCAGAACACCGATGTCCTGCTCGGGGGCGCAGGGGCTGCCATCACGGGCAGAAGGATCCCCTTTCGCACCTCCCCTCTCCCGGGACAGCTGGAGAGCAACCACCTGGGGAACGTCTGCAAGGAAAGGAGGGATTTTACTCGCTGTTAGAAACGCTCAGAGTGTCCTTTCAGTCTGCCATTGAATCCCTGCTTCTAATGGTTTGTGCGTGTTCTTAATTTTGTATTTAATATATATATTTTTTATATATTTGTTTCAGATTTTTTCCAGTTTTTCTCCCAATTTAATAGACAATTACTATTTATTTAGATTTACTCTCCCCAAACAAGTCCGCCGCTCGTCTCTACGAGGCAAGCTAATTCTCAGAGGGCAGCGAACACTGCCTCCTTCGAGATAGAATTCACCCACCCACATTCTGGAGACACCCTTACATGCTTCACGACGACCTTGAGCTCGCTCACTCTCCCCCTCTTCCTGGGGCGGACAGCCAAACGCCGCCCCCAATCGGGTTTCGAACCTTGTCCCTGACAAGCAGCGCACACCATATCGGACCAACCAAAATACGGTGCATTAGACCGCTACGCTATCTGCCGCCCTGTACGTGTTCTTAATTTTTTCCCCTCCAAAATAAATAGATGAATAAATAATGAGAGTCCTCTGGTACAAGTTTGTGTGCTTTGGTGGGAGTAAGGGGCGACATGTGCGTCATTCGCCCGGCTCTGTGCAGTACCTGACGTGTGGCCGGACTCTGAACCAGACTCAGTCAGGCCCCCGTTCCGCTTCGTCTGCAGCTCCCAGGCCCTGCGGTCACGGTCCCAACCTGAGGCAGGCTGGGACACGCCCTTTTCAAACAGGGAGGAGGGAGAGGTGGCATCGTCTGTCTGCAAGGAGGCACGTAGGTCCGAATGAGGAAGTCACAGGCAGCCAACGACAGTTTGCCATTTCACACTTAGGGGGAATCACTTGAATGAGTGCCCTATTCCCTCTCTCTGTCACTTTGTCTTGTAAAAAAAACCTCTGCAAAAAAAAAGGAGGTTGTTTTGTCTTGTAAATAAATCACAGCAAAATTGAACTGATATGGTGCCTATCCTGTGTTCTCCACTGTGGTAGTTTTGCCGGGTTGTAGATTTTTCATATTCTTTATTACTAAAATACTCATAGCAGAGCGCTCCATTCTGACCTGGCCCTGGATAGTGAGCAGCCTCAGAGCTTCGGCCCAGTGGGAGCGCATCAGGCCTTGCAGTCGGGTGACCAGCTCTGTCCTCTGGGCCTCCAGCTTCCTCCGGCTGGCCTCCAGGCACAGCACCTCCTCCTGCTTCACGGAGGCTCTGCGACACAGGGGACACACGCACAGGGGTCAGCAGAGACACGCGCATACTTACAGACACATCTACAGACACACGCATGCTAACAGCCACATCTACAGACACGCGCATACTTACAGACACACACACGCATACTTACAGACACATCTACAGACAGACACGCATACTTACAGACACATCTACAGACACACACAAACTAACAGACACATCTACAGACACGCGCATACTTACAGACACATCTACAGACACACACAAACTAACAGACACATCTACAGACACGCGCATACTTACAGACACATCTACAGACACACACAAACTAACAGACACATCTACAGACAGGCGCATACTTACAGACACATCTACAGACACACACAAACTAACAGACACATCTACAGACAGGCGCATACTTACAGACACATCTAGACACACGCATACTAACAGACACATCTACAGACACGTGCATACTTACAGACACATCTACAGATACACGCATACTAACAGACACATCTACAGACACACGCATACTAACAGACACATCTACAGACACGCGCATACTTACAGACACATCTACAGACACGCATACTAACAGACATCTACAGACACGCGCATACTTAGACACATCTACAGACACACACATACTTACAGACACATCTACAGACACACGCATACTAACAGACACATCTACAGACACGCGCATACTAACAGACATCTACAGACACGCGCATACTAACAGACACATCTACAGACACACGCATACTTAGACATCTACAGACACACGCATACTTACAGACACATCCACAGACACACGCATACTAACAGACACATCTACAGACACACGCATACTAACAGACACATCTACAGACACACGCATACTTACAGACATCTACACACGCGCATACTTACAGACACATCTACAGACACACGCATACTAACAGACACATCTACAGACACGCGCATACTTAGACACATCTACAGACACACGCATACTTACAGACACATCTACAGACACACGCATACTAACAGACATCTACAGACACACGCATACTAACAGACACATCTACACACGCGCATACTTACAGACACATCTACAGACACGCATATACTTACAGACACATCTACAGACACACGCATACTAACAGACACATCTACAGACACGCGCATACTTAGACACATCTACAGACACGCATATACTTACAGACACATCTACAGACACACATACTTAGACACATCTACAGACACATGCATACTAACAGACACATCTACAGACACACGCATACTAACAGACACATCTACAGACACACGCATACTAACAGACACATCTACAGACACACGCATACTAACAGACACATCTACAGACACACGCATACTTACAGACACATCCACAGGCACACGCATACTAAAAGACACATCTACAGACACACACATACTCACACATCTACAGACACACACATACTAACAGACACATCTACAGACACACGCATACTTACAGACACATCTACAGACACACACATTAGATCTACCTAGGATGGCACCGCAAATGGCTGCCTCGGTGTGTTGGTGCGCACTGCTTTGTTTGTTTTTGTGTGTTAACTTGATCTGATTCTGATACTAACAGACACATCTAAAGACACGCTTTCTAACAGACACACACATACTAACATACACATTTACAGACACGCACATTCTAGCAGACACATCTACAGACGCGTGCATACTAACATACACATCTACACACAGACAGAAACACAGAGGCTGTGTCTCAATAGCAAGGCAGCTGCCAGTAAAGGCAGTATTTGTCCATCTGTCCTTCCAAGGTAAACAAAGAAGTCAACAAACATGTGTCCTTTTAAGGTGTCTTAGCCAATACCTTCATCCAATGTATCCTTTGGCAAGTAGTATATTCCATAATCTGGTTCTGGCGGCAATGGCAGAGGAGTTTGTTTGCAAGTGTAGTAGCTAGACCACTTGATACAGTTATGTCGAAAAAATCATATTTTTCTGTGGAATACATTTGAGGAATTAATTTGTTGCGACTCAGCAAGCCATACTAGCCTGTAGAGCTAGCTTTCCTGGGCTAGGTAGCGAAGTATGAAGTTAGGTCTCTGTCAGACCATAAGCCCATAGCTGTAACTTTCGCAAACACTGAGGAAAGCAAGGGGTGCAGGCAGCAGGGAGCTGCCTTGTATGATTGAGACACAGCAATATCCTCACTTACTGTAAAGACAGGGACAGATAGACAGAGAGAGACACGTGCGTGCACACACACACACACACACACACACACACACACACACACACACACACACACACACACACACACACACACACACACACACACACACACACACAGACACACACACACACAGGCAAGACCAAGTATGAGAGAGGCACAGAGAAGGCACACAGTCACAAAGAGAGTGGAACTGTGTCACACAGACGGAGCATTAGTGCCACTGGCTCTGATAAGTGTCGGTGTGTTCAGACACGTGAATATGTTAGTGCTGACAGGAATCAGCATCAGAGTGAGGTGGTGCGTGCGTGTCAGAGACACGACGTGCTCACTTTTTCTCATACTCCTCAGTGAGTTTGCGCAGACGTTCGTCACGCCCCTCCAGCTCGGTCCTGAACTGCGCCTGCTGCGCAGACAGGTCTCTCTCGTGATGGGCCCTTAGATCCAATAGCTGCTTCCTGGGACGCAACACAGAAGCGAGGGTCTCACAAACACACGTCCAATGACAATGGCAGAGGGTGAAACATCATACGAAGGTGAAAATGATTGAGTGAGAAAATATAGCGGGTGTGCGCGCGTGCGTTTGTAGTGCGTGTGCGTGTGTGTGTGTGTGTGTGTGTGTGTGTGTGTGTATCAGTGCATGAGAAATACTGTGCCTGTGCTGTTCTCTTAGTGAAGCGGTGGTCTTGGCGTTGTCTTCTTGAAGGACAGCCAGTCTCTCAGTCACCTGCTGCTCCACGGACAGCTTGAACTGCACCTCCAACTGAGAGCACTGGGCCTCGAAACGAGCCTGAAAACATACGTGCACACACACACACGCACACACGCATACACACGCGCATACACACGTGCACACGCAAACACACACACACACTTGAGCTTTTTTGCTCTTCCAATGCGGAAATACAGCATCCGTCCGTTTGCCCACTGCCCTTTCATTTCCACGCGCACGTCGAGCATTTACCGTGCGTTTGTCCCTGCTGAGCTGCACGAATTACCTGGTCCAGGGCCCTGTCCATGTGAACGCGGTCCCTCTCCCGCCGCGCCTCCTCCAGCTCCCCCTCCAGCTGCTGCAGCCTCCCCTGGACCCCCTGCAGCTCCCGCTGGCTGTCCTGCAGCTGCTGGGCGTCCCGCTTCCGGCTCCCCTGTACAGAGGGGCAACCACCGACATCCCCAATCTACGTCTACACGGGACCCGTTTAAGAGCAACGGTAACTCATGGGAACGGCAGCAGTGGCCCTTCAGATTCCAACCCAGCGCCCTCAGACTCAGCATTAGCGTATCTACTAAACATATCTCCCAAAGTGTGCTTGTTTTAGCAGCACTATTCTGTGAGCAATAATATCTTTAAACATGGTAAACATATATATTTTTTTCCATTCTGTTTAATTTTTTCCTGTTTTTCTCCCAATTTAGTGGCCAATTATACCCTCGCCGCTCGTCTCGACGAGGCAAGCTAATTCTCAGAGGGCAGCGAACTCCTTCCGAGCAAGCTTCCTTCGAGACGGAGATCGCCTACCCAGGTGGCGACACCCACTGGAGACGCCCTTTACACACTCCTCGGTGAGTTCATGCCGGCTCTGGTACAGTACAGTTCAAACCACGACCGTGATAGGCAGTTCACACTTGTAAAGGACCAGCCAATACGGGTGCATTAGACCGCTACACTATCGGAGGCCCCGACATGGTCCTTCTTGTTGGAGTGCGCAAGCTTTTTATTGCAACGCGCTAATGTTTACAGAACTGGAATTTAGCACCTCCCGTTCTAAGTATCGAAGCATTTCAGCCAGTGTAACCGTCCGGTGCCATGCTCCCCCCGGCCCAGCCCGTACCTTCTCACTGTCCAGCTCAGCCCCCTGTAGCGTCAAACGCTCCTGCAGCGCCTGCTCTGTGCCGGCCCAGGCTTCTCTGTGCTGGGCCAGGCTGGCCCGGGCCTCCTGGGCCTGAGCCTGGAGCCGCTCCGACTCATCCTGGGCCTGCTCCCACTTCTGCCTCAGCTCCTGCAGCTGCTCGCTCCGCTCAGACAGCTGCTGCTCCTGAAAGCACGCGACAGTCTCCGAGGCTCACCACACAGCTACTGACTACAGGTGTGTGTGTGTGTGTGTGTGTGTGTGTGTGTGTGTGTGTGTGTGTTGTGTGTGTGTGTGTGTGTGTGACAGGGTATTTCCTTATGAGTGTGTGTGCATGTGAGTCAATTTGATATTATGTATGTGCGTGTGACAGAGTATTTCTTTAGGTGTGTGTGTGTGTGCGCATGTGAGTCAGTTTGATATTAGTTAATATTATGTGTGTGTGAGAGGGTATTTCTTTAGGAGTGTTTGTGCTCGTGTGAGCTAGTGTGTCTTTATGTCTTTCTTGATGCGTGTCTGTATAAGTGTATTTCTTTATGAGTGTGCGCATGTGAGTCAGTTTGAGTCAGTTTGATGTTGTGTGTGTGTGTGTGTGTGTGTGTGCGCATGTGAGTCAGTTTGATATTGTGTGTGTGTGTGTGTGTGTGTGTGCGCATGTGAGTGCGCGTGTGTGTGTGTGTGTGTGTGTTGTGTGTGTGTGTGTGCGGGTGCGTGCGTGCGTGTGTTAGTGACTCACCAGCTGTTGGTTAGTGCTGTGCAGCTCTTCTGTGTGCTTCTGCTCTCTGTCCAATGTCTCAGCTGCCTGGGCGAGGGACTGCTCAAAACGCATGAGGACCTGACACACACACACACACACACACACACACACACACACACACACACACACACACACACACACACACACACAGCATTACTCCACTCCCTCTACTCCTCACACGCCCAGGCTGATCTATGCTGGAGCCGAGTGCGTATCACAGACAACGCAGTGTGTTTTTCACCTCCTGCTGTTTGGCCTGGACCTCCTCCGCCGCCTCCTTCTCCTCCTGCAGCCGCCTCACTCCTGCACTCTTCTCCTCCTCATGCCGCCTCCAGCCCTCCACCACCTTGGCCAGAGTCTGCGTGGAGAATGATTCAAGAATGATGCCTTGATTGAAATAAATATATATATTGTACTCTTCCGTTCACTGCTGTAAAATGGAATTGTTTTGACAGCGTGAATATGCTGTTTTCAAGCAAACAGAACAAACTGAGTTAAGAGGGTAAGAGGAGAGGGAGAGGAAGAGGGAGAGGGAGAGGGAGAGGGAGAGGGTATGCAGTGTGGACAACAGTCTCAAACTCCTCATCCACCTTGTCCAGCTGCTCGATCATGATGTCCTTCTTCCTGTCAGCTGACACGGCGAGGGCCAACTGCTGCTGCAGCTGCAGAGCCTTGTTCTGCAGCGCCTGGATCTGCTTCTCGTGTTGCTGAAGGGCACAGAGAGAGACAGAGCGACGAATGTTTGCGGCGCTACACACAGTGCCATTGTACACACCAGACCTGGGCAAAACGCCTCATTGAAATACCTGAACTCAGAAGACGCTGGCAACATTTTAAAACATTCCTGCAGATATCGGATAACTTTCAATGAAACGCTAACCGAAACGTGCACTCGTATGATGGAGCACATTTTGTTCTGAACGTTCAACAAAACGGATGTTCGTTTTAAAATTGCCAGTAATCTGCAGGAATTTGACCTGTGTCTAAAGGGTTAAAGTATTTAAAATGACGATTTGACCCAGGCCTGGTACACACACACAGTGATACTCGACTCCCTGACCTCGTTTGGCCACATACTTCAGAAGACATTTCCGTAAAGAGCACAAAGAGGGTCTTAATAACTCGGCAAAAGGGGAATCGGGTGCCGGAGAAGAGGAGGGAGAGGGGACGCAGTTAACAGGCTATCTGAAGGAGAGAGGACTCCTGGGAAACACAGTGACCAAAGCAGGAAGATCTAGGGAAGGGGGTGGGAAGAAAGAGGGTCTTAGCAACAGTGTTAGGATCGAGGGTCGGAGAGAAGGGCCTAAAGTGTAGAGAGCCCGTCGAAGGGAACATGTTGGTGTCGAAGGGAGGCACGGGAGGCAAGCGTCAACATCGACGTTATTGGTCAACAGTCTGCACATCAGAGGGGGAGCAGAGCACACAGTTGCCTGCATTTGTGTGTGGTGTGTGTACACAGAGGTGTGTGTTCTCTCTCCAGTTGGGCTAATCAGATTAGACGGCTAAATGGAGCAACTCTGCAGAGATGCTCTCGTAGACCTGCAAGCTGATTACCTCCACGTGAGACTCACTGGCAGCACCTGCACTGCACTGCACTGCACTGCAAGGTCAGGCCTTGAGATCTGAGGAAGAGGAGAGAGGGAAGAGGTGCCAGGAAACAAGGGGGCACATGGGGCCTCCCGCGTGGTCTAGTGGTTTCAACGGCCACGGCGACTGGGGTTGGATTCCCCGTCGCGCCAGAGTCGGCTCTGGTCAGAAGTGCCATCGGGGCGGCAATTGGCTGTCCGCCCCAGGGAGGGGGGAGGGAAGCCGACACAGCTCGCTGCGCACAGCAGTGGTTCCGGTTCTACTGGAATTACAGTCGACAGGTCGGCGAGTGCTGTCTCGGAGGAGGCAGCGCTTCGCCTTTGTCACTGCCGGTCACAGGACTACGGCAGCAAACTACGAGGGAGTGGGGGATTGAACTAAGCACAGCGGGAGTAATTGGCTACCAAATTGGGAGAAAAACGGGGGAAAATCGAAAAAAAATTAACTTTTTTTATTTTTTTTTTTAAAGGATAAAGGGGGCAAAGGGCAGGGGTAGGGTGGTGGAAAGAGTCTGGAATGGATAGAGTGTGGAGTCAAAGGACAGGAGGGTGTTGTAGGGTGGAAGAGGGAAGAGGGATCACTCCCTCAAAGCCACACCAGGGCACGTTTCACTGGTCGTTTGGCCCTTTAAACTCAACTTTGACACCGTCTTGGGATTGGCAACGGAGACCAAACTGGAAGGTCACGGATCACAGGCAGGGGGAGGGTTGGGAATAAAAACGCAAATCATTCCAGATAATATGCGCAAATCTGACAATCTGACTCTGCTGGCAGGGCCATGGCAGGTTATACACAGAGATCCTGGGGAGCGGTGACTAAAGGGACAGAGAAGGCACCGAGGGAGAGAGAATTTCTGTTGTTCTAACTCTATGGGCCGGTCGGTATTAGCAGCTCTGTGTGCAGCTCAACTACAAAAGTGACAAGATTAGTAGATGGGATAAGTCCAATGATGGGAGTGCCCTAAGCAATTAGAGAAAGAGAGAGAGGAAGAGAGAGAGATAGGGGAGAGAGAGGGACAGAGAAAGAGAGAGGGAGAGATAGGGGTGAAAGACGGACAGAGAAAAAGAGAGAGGTCTACCTTGATGAGCTCTGAGCCAAAACGTATTACATCAACTGGCAGCTGCTCAGCACGGCCGTAGTCAGAGCACAAAAGCGGATTTAACTGAGCACACCCACCGATACTGCATTAACAATATTACAGCTAGTCACTTGGGCTAATTCCAGATGGGTAGGCTAAGCCTTACTGTGGAGGACAGCAGTGGACAAAGGGTTACACGTTATTGGGGGCAGGCAGGTTCAAACACAAATCAATGAGGTCAGACTATAACAGGGATTAGGCATGAGATGAAATGCCAAAATATGGAATATATTGGTGCGAAAACATGACTAAATGTACCGTGGAACTAAAAGCCGTATTGCGGACTGGTTTAAAATGTGAAAAAGCTTTTTTTTTTTTCTTGTACTTTAATGTATAATTTAATAATGACTGTTGCTAATAACCTAGATAGCTAGAACGCTGGCTATTTAACTAATTATCCGAAATTGTTATAATAATTATGATTTGTTTCTGATTTTATCCCGTTTTTCCTCCCAATTTGGTAGCCAATTACACCCACTATTTTTCAAGTCAATCCCCCCTCTCGCAATGTGAGTTCGCTGCCGTAGCCTTGTGACCAGTAGTAACAAGGGCGAAGTATCGTCTCCTCCGAGACGGCACCCGCCATGCCGTAGACGACAACCCGGAACTACAGAACCACTCCAGTGCGTTACATTTCTTAACATACAATCCATTTATACAGCTGGATATTTTACCGAAGCAATTCAGGTTAAGTACCTTGCTCAAGGGTACAACGGCAGATGTGTCCCACCTGGGAATTTAACCAGCAACCTCTGAGTTACAAGTCCAGTTCCCTAACCATTACACTACATGCCGCCAATATTATACGGTTGCCTCTTTCAGACTGTTTCTGCTCTCCTGCTTAATGAAAAATGACCTGCCTATCAATGTTTCTGCAATTGACTGTAGAGAGCGCGACGAGAAAATACTTGATGGATGTAGAAAGATAACAAATATCAGGCAAATAAATTGTAGCCGTCTGTGGAAGAAAGGATTGTTAGAGATCATATAGAAGTCATCTTAAAGACCCTATTTTTTAAATCACACTGCATCCTTTACTTACTTTATTTACCATTTTCATGTGATGTTTATTTATCAGGTATATCAGGTAGGGCAGATCCTTTAACTTAACAAGGTAAAATATGAAAGGCCTGGCATTGCTGATTGATGACAACCCCCTCAAGAGACTGATGGTGCATTTCAGTGTGATTATCTTGGGTTGGCAGGTCTATCTCACAAGTAAGCTTATATGGGCATGGAGTGTATCTGTGAAACAAATTTGACTAGTCATAATTTTATTCATTCTAATTTCCTTTTCTATGTTCAGCTAATTTTCATTATTGACTGAATTTCAGATTCTTGGTTGATCTTTTTAAAGAGACAACGCCGTTAAGTCATGTATTTAAAATGCCTTTGTTAAATATCCACCTGAAACAAAGACCACTGCTGGTAATCAACATCCTTGTACCAGCAGTCCAACTATTAGTCATTTTAGAAATATTTTAGAGCCACAATTTAAGGGAAGTCCATAATGTTATTAACTCCAAAGGTACATTTAATCATTTTAAAAACGTGGTTCAGTACTCTCTTGGCAGGGATCCATATCAGCCCCAACCAAATGCAGGTGAAATCAGGATCATCCCTCCAAGAATGTTTTTGGCCTACAGTGTGGGCTTGTATACATTCCACGCCAAATACTGGCACTGCGCTGCAATTAAGTTAACAATCACGGAGCCCAAAACAAACACGCTCTGTTGTAGTTGTGGAATTAAAGTGAAGTGCCCATGCTGTGTAATTGGGTAACTCTTGATGGGTGGGTCAAGGCATGGGGAATTCCCCAAGGAAGAGAGTGAGAGAATCTCATGTACCTCTAAGACAGTGATAAAGAAAAACATTTTCTCAAATCTCAGAAGGCCAGTGATTGTAGGGGAAATTAAAGGTGTACTAAGCGATTTGACGTCATTGCTCAGTGGCGCGGCGACTTCCTAAACAAACGAACTGGAACGCGTACAAAGTGCAATGCAACCAATAGTCACACTGGCCTCCAGCGCTAGTTGTTCCTGTCCACCACCTAGTTTATGTTAGAAGAATAAAAGGAAAATAACACTAGCTAGCTATGAAACTTCAAAGCAAAATAAATTACATACTGAACGCAAAAGCTAATTAGACAGATGTACAAAACGTGTAAACATAAACAGCGTTTTGGAGATGGCGAGAGCTGAAAGTGGCTCAGCTTATTAGTATTGATGGAATCTTTCCTCCCTGATGAGGCTGGTTAGCAGTTGCTAAGATAGCTATCGATTGTAACAAGCCTACCCCAGCACGCTACTGCAGCTGCAATGGAAACGCATGAATTTCCTTTCTGTGGAAAAATTGCTTGATATTTCTCGCTATCAGTTATGAGCGCTCAACTAGCAACGTGAAACTACGGCCCAAAGAACTACAGGCGCTTCCATTGTCATGTGTTTACTAACACTACCTCTCCTGCAGTGATGTCAAATCGCTTAATCGGGGATGTGATTTTTTTCCTGGTTAATCAGGAAATTGGTTTTTTCAGACCATATATATCATATGGTCATGTGTATGTCATAAGCATACACATTAAGAAATGTTGCACTTTTTGACAACTGATAGTAGCAGAGAATGTTCAGCAAATAAAGCCAAATAGCCATAGACATTTAGCATCAGAAAATCTGTATTTCCTGATTAATCATGGAAAATCACATCCCTGCTTAATATACCTTTAATGCCAGGTCGAGAACCCTAGCACCACCACGTCTGTGGATGTGCAGGTGGAAGAGGAGGAGGAGGAGGAGGAGGAGGAGGAAGGTTAGCCATACCTTGCGTCGCACCCGCTCCCTCTCCAGGCTGTCCCGCAGGACCTGCGTCTCGGAGGAGAAGGGGCCGCTCTCAGGCCTCATGCGAGTGTAGCGGGGAAACAGCTCCTCCAGCCCGCTCAAAGACAGGGGTGGAGACGCATCAGCCAGCATGGGAGCACTGAAACAGCATGCAGCGAGAGGGGTTCCATTTCAGCACCAGAATAACGTAACAACATGTCACTTAGCAGACTCTTTCATCCAAAGCGACTCACAGTAGTGACATTTCTCAGTACATGTGGTCCCAATGGGAATTGAACCCACAACCTAAGTGCTGTCAACTCCCAGTCCACAGACTCAAGAGTTTTCTGTGTAGTTAAATAATGACTTAATTTGTTACATTTATATATCAGGAGAACATAGCTGTGGTCATAAGCAGGTAATTTATGTGAGAACATATAGTCCTGTGGGCTTGTGATTGCTGGAAGACCCATTAAGGTGTGTTTGTGATGTGCGTTTGTGAAGCCAGGGGCGTTTGTGATGTGAAGCGGTCTCCTGAGAAGCAGGAGGGTAAGACCAGGTGAGCTACCTGAGCAAGTGTGCAGTGCTGTCACTCTCAAAGGACTCGTTGTCCTGTCTGTGTCTCTCAGGCAAGGTGCACCTGTTCAATATAGTGGCACCCCCTGTAGGAGAAAGCAAGGAAAGCAGACAGGAAACAGTTTTACAATTCTGCTTTCATTCTTCTCAAAACATTAAGCACCATACAACAGGATGCGCACGAGCCTCATACTGGTACACCAGGATCAGTATTTCAGGAACCAATGAGGGTGTACAGATTTGTATGTGACGTGTATACCATATACTCAAAATGACTGCATTGAAGCTGCTGCCCTCTCGTGGTTACCAGGGGGTACTTCACACTGACTTCCAAACAGAAAACTAGGAGCAAATTAGGTCAAAGACATTGGGGAACTTACAATGGAGATGCAGACAAATGTTGTTTCAATAGAAGGGTTTTTTTCAGGTGAAGGAGATGGTATGTGCCCAAGTCTCTCCTCATTACCTCCCCCCTCAAACCAATATCTCCTCATTAACTGCCATTTGTAGAGATACTCAACTCCGTATACATCATCTATGGACTCCCAGACAAATATAGATAATTGCTCAATTCTGATACTTATTTGTGACAGAAAATGTCCATTATTTGGTCACATGTAATATGCAGAGACCCATATATAATATAAGAGACCGGATTGTTTTGTATGGAAAATGAAATCTACCAGATTGAATTGAGAGTGTAGAATCGTGAAGTGGTGAATTAGCTGAAATGATTTGAGGAAAAAAAGTTATGCATTTGAACTAGGAAGAGAGACTGACAGGTAAAGAAAGGGAAAGGTGTGCATGGGAGCGAGAAAGGCAGTGCACAGAGAGACTCACCATCAGGCTCCAAGGGCTCCTGTGTGGATCTCAGCATGGTCTGCAGGTGACTGCGCACGTTCTCCATATCCTGGATGTGCCGTCTGCCATTCTAACAATGTGGACAATCACTTACTCAGTCGTAAGATTATAATTATAACTCATACATTACTGACTAGAATTTACAATGATCATTCAGGCAGGGCTGCTCTTCATTAGATAGGTCAAGGTGGTGGGGAGGTAGTTTTTTTTCCCCCCCTAATTACTTGGTCATGTGCTTACAAAAATCTGACAAAAATCATCTTATACCTATGTCAATGTACATGATACCGTGGTGGATACTTTAAGCATAAAACAGAAGCTGTGTCTTTCTACAGACTGTCATTAGACCAAGGGCATTTTTGTGAGAAAGTTGAGCCCTGTGGCATGCAGTTACCGGTACTGTTGCAGAGGGGTTGTCGGCCCTAGCCTGCAGGTTGAGGCTCATCTCCTCCACCAGCTTCCCCAGCTCCAGATCCTCCCCTGCCTCCTCACCATCCTTGAGTGTGTGTGAGGTGGGGTCATCCACTCTGGGGGAGAGGCGGGCAGAGAGGGAGACTGGCGAGTTGGAGGTAGATCCCTCACGCTCTCCCAGCTGCTTGGAGAACGATGAAGCCTCAGGCCACCCCACCCTGGTCTGCGGGTGGAGTAGTGTCTCCTTCTCGCTGCAACGGTTGGGGGATGAGAGGTTGAAAGTGACCTGTCTGGGAGAAAGGAAAAAAAACAACCTTGTTTGGAGTGAGAAGCTCAGTGCAATATCTGTCGACGTGTGGGCGCCCCAAAAAATGTGTGAGTGATAAGAAAAAGCGTACAAGAAGCTGGCCAGGATGGCAGAAAGTATACCTCGGTCGATCAATGTGTTCAGGTAAGGAGCCAGCGGCTGTTAAGACTTCAAGCTCTCGGCTCCTCTGCAGGGAGGTGTAGAGTCTGGCGGTTACCTGGCTCGAGGTGGCCAGGGCAGGGAGTGGTGAGGGAGGCCAGGAGTTGGCCAAGGAGGTGGGGCAGTGGGAAGAGAAGGGGTGGGGCCAGTTTGTCAGGGACTGGGTCAGGGGAGAGTGAGAAGGCGAGGGGGGCGCAGAGCCAGGCAACGGTTCAACATCACTCAGCAGGTCTTCATTCTTCAGTGAGGACATCACTAAGGACATAAGTGATTTTTACAATAAGTCAAGATGTGTCAATCAGGCATTCCCTGCCAAACAACACTCTAGACGTTTGTTCACACATTTAGATATACCAATATTGTAACGTTACAGATAACGAGGTACGTGACTAGTTGGCTACTGACGCAGTGATAGCGCCACTGATACAATAGCAGGGTTACTCAAATCACGGTCCTCGTACTACTGTTTTCCACGCTGGCCAATCATTTGCACTAATTGTTCAATTAACAATCAGAGAGAAAGGAAAACCGGGACCGAATTTGCATTCGTGGGCCAGATTTGACGAACCATGTACTACAGTATTTCAAACTGAAATATCTGACATATACAAAATAATTATTTACTATCAAAAATAAGTAGGAAATCGAAATAATCTGTGAAACATTATAGGTAGCTACCTTAGCTAAGCTATAGCTCAATTCTGCATGATAACATAACATGAGGTTGATAAATAGACTCCAAGCCACAACATAAATGTTAAGCTAGATATCTAAAGTATTAGTACAGCTAGCTAGCTCAGATAGCTAACTAATCAAGGTAACGCTAGCTAACATTAACTCGAAACAAATCTCAGCTAGCAAAGTAATTTATATAGTATTAACAGTTAGCTAGCTGATTTACAAACACGAGTTAATTATGAAGCACAATCTAGTTGCCACATACAACTTGCTAGCTAACTACACTTACAGTAAGACTAGCTATCCAGTTATCTAACGTTAGCTAGCTAGCACACAGTATGTCAGTAAGCAACAAGTTTCTCTTAAAAAGTAACTTTATTAGCTAGCTAGATCACTGACCGCACTGCTTAATGACAAATGCATGCTGAGCTAAGGAACTCGGGTGCTCACCGGGAATACTTAGGAGACTCTCCAAATAGAAACTCTAAATTCCCTTCGGCACCAAACAAAATCCTCAAGAGAAATTCAGTTAACGTTACAAACAAGGATGCAGAATAAATCTCCCGGTTTCGAACGCGCCATAGCAACCGCGCATCCCTCAACGACAAAACTGCGTCATCAAAAAGGGCCAATCCTTCCGCATAAATGCCAGTGGAGGTTAAAATACATCAAATAGCTGCATGTGTTGTATTTGGCTATGTGTGCTTTTTGAATGTATTGTAGGTAGATAGATTCGATTTGGTAATGCTTTATTGTCCGTTTTACGTACATTTTTTTGCGGGCCACTTCGTTTCCAGGCCACAGATTATACATACAATTAGTACAGGTAACACAAATGCACGATCCATTTCGACCTCGCTATCAAACCGTCACCAGTATGAACCGAGTCCTATCTTATCGTCAAAATTAATAGCGATATTATTGTATTTAGATGTCAAATTTCTCGTTTTCCTCTCGGCACAGTTAATGTAGGTATGCTTATTTTAGCTGTGTCCTACCAGGAATCCCACCACACTTGACCCTGCTGTGAATACATTTTCCTAGTAGGTTATCACTATTTGACACGTATTTAGATCATCTTTACAAATGTGACAGGAAATTCAGTCAGACATATCAATTTAAGCAGTCTGATTAGCTTAGTACAAGTACTTTCCGTAAGTGTATCATCTAATTAATATGTACAATTTGATTTATCAACTGTGTAAATAAACAAAATATCTCTCAGAATGTGACTTATTTCACAAGAATACTAGAATAATATTCAACTTGTAGACAGCAGGAAGGGAAAGGGATCTCCCCAGTCCCTGGCATCAGTCCTTAAATTAACATGGAATCATCCTTGTGTGTATAACATCTCTGAAGGCAATCCATCTGACTTGAAGAACAACTAGGCTGCAGATCTGATTTGCGGGCTGCAGGCACCTTCAGTGGGGGAGGCCACACCAAGAGATAGTAGCACCAATCTGGACATGGTTTGGAAAGGCCACAGTGGACCTGTTTGATGAGATGGGTCACTTTCCATTATTGTTCTCCCTGAAACTCTTCAAGTTTAAATATTTGATAACTATGAAAGCTAACATAAATTCCAAACTTTAGTTCAGTGACATAACAAACCACAGGTGCATGGTGTTCATTGTGTAAAAACATATTTATTTGTTTAATAGTATGATGAATTGCTACATATTTATTGTTGAATGAGAAAAAAATAGTTTTGAACATGCTTGAATCAGCTGCATCAAGGAGTCAAAAAAAACTTTGAGGCAATAAGCTTCTTTTGTAAGGCCTTACATTTATTTGTATTATTTTACATGTGGCCTATGAACTAAATTGAATGATCCAAGCTGGAGTTTGGTGTAGCTTTTCAATCGTACAGAGAAACACATCATCAGGCAGTTCCATTATTAATCATAGAATTAAAAAGAAAAATCATAGCATTTCAAATCTGTATTAAAAATATATACTTATATATATATATTAGGCAAAATATTTTACATCATTCAAAGCAGAATGCATGATTCGATATATATTTATTTATATAATGTTTTGTATATGCAAATGCAAGGGTAGCAAATAAAAATAAAAACCTGGCATCATTTACAGACCTCAATATTCCTCACCACTCTGAATCCTTACAGTCCCAAAGCTCTGAGAGATGCGTTATTATCTACCAAAGTGCAGCGCGAGCACAGTCGCCTCAGGCAGCGGAAGCAGAATGGTGTGAGGCAGTGTGGGCACACAATTCTTGGACAGCCTCGACCAGTGTGAGTCAGAAGGGCTTTGCAGCCAGGACAGGCCCGAAAGAAGGGACATCCGAGGACGGAGCTGCGACAGTCAGTGATGGTCTCAGGGGACAGGAGAGCAGCTCGGATTTCACACCCAGGAAGAGTACAGGAGTCGCCCCCAGTCACCCCCTGATGGGGCCATTCTCGCCTGCAGGCCCAACAGAACTGGTATATGTGTCGTAGCTCCATGGAGCAGGGGACACACACTGCACGGTGACCACTGATTTTCTTGCCCTGCTGCTGGCAACGGGGACACTAAAATTACAATTAAAATATAAGCAAAGGCACATTTACACAACTTAATAGATGAAACATTTTGAATTGAACTACTACTAATATTTCATGTACTATTATTTTGCATTATTTTTATACTGTAAAGCGAAGTTTGTACAATTAAGCTGTAGTTTCACACATCCCTGCCTAGAGGTATTCTAACAGTAGAGGTAAGCTGCCTCAGTGGAATGTTCGTTATTTCAGTCAAACAATAAAACATTCTTCAAAAACATGCAATAGCCGATGGGGTTCTCTCAAATTGGGTTAACAATTTCTTTAGAGACGGTCTTGACAGAAACACCTTAACAAATCAGGTACTTTAGTTCAGCTTTGAAAGCATATCTCATACAAGACCTTACTTAATCCAACTCCATCAAACCTGTACGTTCAAAACTGAGATCTCCATTCTGTGATGGTGTAGCCACAGCTCAGAATGACATTGAGGTGGTTACCTGTGTCTGTACCAGAGATCCACTCATAATGGATGATCCACACTGGCCAGGCACGTTTCCAGGTAATTGACTGTTTACTTGAAAAAAATGTTTGTTGGTTTACTGTAAGGCAAATAGTGGTATGGTTTTTGAACACATTTCCTGGTTTAGATAACTACTGTTTAAATTCAACATAAATAGTTAAAAGCTTAGCTTTAGTCTCAATTATTATGAAATGTTGTACCTTCTTATCCTGATGAGTGATCGGTTCACGGTCTTCACGGTTTCTCCCTCAAATGTAAAAGTGAAAGCTAGTATGTCACTTTGCTTTCACTTTCCTCTGCTCCTTAACTGAATAACTTAAATCCCTCCTTAACTGGAATGAAAGAATCTTGCTTTTCTGTTGGCCCTATATTTGAATAACACATTTAAGTATTACATGCTCCATTCATTTACACATTTTAATTATTTTCAAACAGCGAAGCAGCAACTTTGAATGCCACACAATATGAAGAGGAATTATAGTGTACAATATGAAATTAGATGATTCTGTCATGTTTTTGAACCACCTGCAATATTTAGCTAGGCTGAAGGTGCCAAAACCACTATGGTGCCTCCTAGTGTGTGAATGCACAATCTACTGAGTTTCCATACTCCTAAATTTCAATTTCTGTTCTGCAAACACAGGTTCAATTTAAAATTGTGCATATTGGGTATAAAACTATGAATAAACTTCTGAACAGCATATACTTACATATATATGCACAAAGTGTACACAGTTAACACAGCAAGATTTTATTTAAATGTAAGCACAAGTACAATTCAGGCACACATACGCACACATATTGGCAGGCGTACATCTCACTCAAAACTACATGTGCTCGCACAAACACACACACGCACACACACACACACACACGCACACACACGCACGCACACACAGTATTCACATTGATCTTTCAAAGCAGTGCGTGCAGCTGGAACCACTGACTTAACAAAAAGTGTCAGTGCTTTGAGTCTGAGGAATATTGGACAGATTTTGGAGGGAAATGTGCAGAGAAAAGGCCACATATTCACATATGAATGAAACCCCACTGCTTCCTATTACAGCCCATTCAAGGTGAATGTTATCCACTGGAAAAAACTTGGAACTTCAGTGTGTAAACACTGGTAGTCACTGCCATTCTGAAGACAAAAAAACCCATCCACGTTTATAAAATTCTTGGCTTAAATGTTTTAAATATCTGATACCAGTCCCAGGTTGTCATGGTTTAGTTAGTACAACTTCATGGCCTTAGAATCCGTTATTCTTAAGTCTATTAAATACCCAAATCCCTCAAGTCAAATTGTGACATGATAGCACTAGGCTAGATCTGTGCCAGACAAATGCTGGAGACAGGCAATTTATATATACCTCAATGAGACATATGGGGCTTGTTGAAAACAAGTGGGAAATAAACTAGCTTCAAAAGTAACATTTTCACCACAGAACGTGCACAAGCACCCACACATGGACACAAAAAAGGATGACAAAATGATAAAAACAAAAAACAAAACATTCTTCTCGGTTCATCCAAAAGTTGCTTTCGTGTGGAATATTGCTAGAGTCACAGTCTCTCAACATGGTCCCTTCGTTTCACTCCTTAGCGTTCTCTCGTCTCATTTGCTTTAGTCTTTGATTTGTTGCTTTCAAAGATGACAAAGTCCATAATTGGGGGGTGAAAGGGCGGGAAAGAGCTGCGTTCGTATCCATCCATCTATTATTCTTCACCCATTTACACATCAATTTCTCCCTTCCCCCCTTCCTTGGGTTTTCACAATGTGATCTTCGTATTGCGGAAACTGGAGTTGTCCCTGCAGAAAAATGGAGACACAATGGTTGTTTAAGACAGAGAAGTATCAAACTCTGAGAATGAGATGAACACTTACTCTGTGCTGCGGCACAATGTGAAGAGATGTTATTCTGTGGAGGGGTGCATGTTGGCCTGCTTCTCGATTTGTGATGTTCAGGTAAATCCATTGCTGTGTGGATGTGTGCGCTCCTGAAGACGGTTACCATGAACGTGGATGCATGCATTACATTACATTTACAGGCATTTAACAGATGCTCTTATCCAGAGCGACTTACAGTTTACATTTCTTTACATACAATCCATTTATACAGCTGGATATTTTACTGAAGCAATTCAGGTTAAGTACCTTGCTCAAGGGTACAACGGCAGTGCCCCCACCTGGGAACTGAACCAGCGACTTCTGAGTTATAAGTCCAGTTCCCTAACCATTATACTACACTGCCGCCCTGCCTGCACTTGCGTAGTGGGGCTTTCAGCGGGTGTGTGGTCTGTGTGACGTGTGCACGTGCCAAGCGTACTTGAGACTGTCGTTGTGAGTCTTGTACTCCATGATGGTGTTGGGGGGCAGGTTGAGGACCCGGCGCAGTGTGTCTCGGATGCGGGAGGTGGTCACCTGGTCATTGGCCGTCTTGTTCCAGATGGACAAAATGTCCTCCTGCAGCGGCACATCCAGCACACATACACACCCGTCAGCATCCTGCCTCCAAAGCCCTCAGTCCTCAGGCTCACAGCAGTCAAATCGACAGACACTGCCCTCCCTTTGGTGAATTCTCCCAGTTTCCCAATGACCACACCCACGTCTGACGCAGAAGTGCACTCATTAGATTACATCACAAGTGCCACGACATTTTAACACTTCTGCATTTAAACCATGTACTGCCTCTGACTGAGCGATTACAAATCAATGGAGCCTGTCAGACCCTGCATTGTTTTCAGACCTGTGAAGCATTCAAATAAGGTCCCTATTAAAATGGCCAAGAAGTAACTGTCCTTAAGTAACGTGTCAAACATTTTGAACGAAACAATGCAAGTAAAATAATATGACCAAGTTCAATTTCTCTGAAAAAGGGAATTTATTCACGTTTATACCACGGCATTGTTGAATACTCGATTCTGATTGGTCAATACGCGTTCCAAGGGTGTGCATTAATTTTCAATAAAGGGACACCTCGGCCCTTTAACAGTTCTAAAATCAATGTGCTACAAGATCCAACATTCTAAAGCAGTTAAAAGGCAACATTGTACATTAACGTTAGGCTACATTGCTCGATAAAAATGGTTGATTTATGCAAAATATCTTACTTAAAATATTACTTTCTAAGTGAGCACAGAAGACATGCTTTAGCTAGCAACATGATATAAATGGATGATTGTAAAGTAAGCGAGAAGGAACTCTTTTTTTCCCCTGATAGAACCATATGTTATGGTATAATCGCAGAATTAATGACCAGCTATTTTGCATAACAACGGTGCAAATAGAACGAACGACCAGCTCATTTGCTTAACAACACTGCAGAATAGAACTAACGACCAGATATTTGCTTGACGACACTAAAACAATATCCTCAAAGAGCCACGGAAGAATATTTTAATTTCAGCTGATTAAGTCGATAAAAACTAATGAAGATAAAATTAACTAATAGATCATCATTGTTGGTAACCGTGGTATAAGCCACGGCCGCATCACCACCCCTGTCGTACATTATTTCCCAATAACGGAACAGCCCGTTGTGGTTTATTCCTTACGTAACATGTGATGTAAGAATGCACAAAAACAGCTTGAGCTGACTCTGTCTTTTCATGAATATGAATTTCTTATTCATTACATTACATTACATTATAGGCATTTGGCAGACGCTCTTATCCAGAGCGACGTACAACAAAGTGTTAACCGTAGTCAAGAACAGTTTAGCTGAAAGCCACCCTAGTGGGAAGTACAATTCCTGGGTGCTAGGAGCAACCACATAGTTAAACTAGGACCCTGTAGGTAAATCTGTAGCCACAATTCAGAGGTATTCAAATCATTTTGCTTGGAGGCGGTTTGCCATTGGCTGTAATCAACCCAAGCCAAAATATCTGAATAAGAAATGAACATTCATAAAAAGGGGAACTTGTCAGCCTGAGCTATATTTTGTGCGTATGTCTGTCACACGTTTGGTGAGAATAAATCCCCCACAGTCAGATCCGGTATCTGGTGGAAATGCAGAAGTGCTCATGAGTGGCCCTCGATCTGACCCAGAAGTGCCATCAATGTGACCCTCTGGGTTTGATCCAGAACCACACGCTGACGCGGCCCATAAGTACTCCCTCACGCTCCCAGTCCCCCCCAGTGCCTGACCTGGAAACGAATGGACACCACCACTCCGCAGATCTCCTCCCCCACCATGAACTGCTCCCCCAGCATAGCAAGGATTATGTTTTCCCAGAAGCGTGAGGCCAGCCCCTTCCGCAACCGGATGATCCACTTCCCACCATTCTTGTTTGCCTCGTCCTGAATACACAGACACACAGAGACACAGAGACACAGACAGACAGACAGACAGACGTTAGCTAAAAACACATCTTCCCCACAAACAGAAGGGTATTGTAAACTAAACCAGTGCCATTCTCTCATCAGAAGATCATTATTCATAATGCATTAGAATACCATACCCTCAACTATGCACATACAAACTGTCATATGGACACACCACACTCACACACCTTGGGCATACATAGGCATCACCTTACTGTGAATGAAACCCCACTTCTTCCTATTAGAAGTGTTGAAGCCGGCAGTGTGGTATAATGGTTAGGGAACTGGGCTTGTAATGTTAAGGTTGCAGGTTCAATCCCCAGGTGGGACACTGCTGTTGTATCCTTGAGCAAGGTACTTAACCTGAATTGCTTCAGTTAATATCCAGCTGTATAAATGGATTGTATGTAAAGAAATGTAAACTGTAAGTCGCTCTGGATAAGAGCGTCTGCTAAATGCCTGTAATGTAATAATGTAATGTAATATTACAGCCTATTCAAGGTGAATGTTATCCACTGGAAAAAACTTGGATCTTCAGTGTGTAAACACTGGTACAGTCATTGCCATTCTGAAGACATAAAAACCCATCCACATTTATAAAATTCTTGGCTTAAATGTTTTAAAGATCTGATACCAGTTCCAGGTTGTCATGGTTTAGTTAGTACAGACTTCATGGCCTTAGAATCCGTTATTCTTAAGTCTATTAACCCATTCAGACCTAAAATGCCTGCTAAAAACGCCTATTAAAACCGAAGCAATTATTCTACACAACCTCTTAAAACCTGAGGGTTTTCTGGAAAAAATTTCAAAAAAAAAAGCCGACACCAACATGCACTTCATTTCCCCACGTCTATTTCAGCGAATCACAGCGCATTTCATTAATCGCAAAATCGATGCGACCTAAACGTCACTCCAGGTCTTAATGGGTTAAATACCAAAATCCCTCAAGTCAAATTGTGACGTGATAGCACTAGGCTAGATTTGTGCCAGACAAATGCTGGAGACAGGCAATTGATATATACCTCAATGAGACATTTGGGCTGCTCATTCACTAAGTATACTCAAACTCCTTGTGTACCCCGACATAAGTCATACAGCTCCCTCTCTGCCATGCACTCACCTCCCACATGGGTTTGATACCCTCCTTGAAGAGGTGGAAATCACTGTGCCCAGTAAGGTCTCCAGGTCGCACCAGGTGACTGTAAAACCTCCAGAACTGTTCCACCTGGAGAGAGGGTAAGAGAGGATCCTAGTAAATATTTTGTGAATTTTTATTTCAACTGTACAAGCTAGCTAGCATTGGCTTAAGTTGGCAAGTTCGCAAATTTCTGATCAACAAGCTAACTAACACTACTCATCTCTATTTAGGCATGGGCATCACACAGTGGATGTGCCATTCTCACTACCCATCAGTCAGAACAGCACCTTTCCCCAAAACTCCTCTTCCACTTGATCCAGGTGTTTTTAGGTTGTAATTAGCAGGTAAAACACTTGCTATATGGTCCTTTGGCCATAACGTGAATTAAAGAGTTAGCGTTGTATGCGCCAATTATTAATTGTACTCTGTGCCTACTAAATTAATCAATACAACATAAGAACATAAGAATACATAAGAACATAAGGCTCAATACATAGTATCTAGTACTACATCTAGCCTGGGTTTGAATAGCCCAAGCGTTTCTGCCTCTACTAACCTGGCAAGCTGTTCCAGGCATTGACAACTCTCTGTGTAAAGAAAAATCTAATAGAATTTGCCTTTAACTAATTTCATGTCTTGTTCTGCTGAATCTTAAAAATCCTTGGTATTTTACTTTGTTAATCCCTTTTAGGAATTTAAAAACCTCAATCAAATCCCCCTAAGTCTCAGTTTGCTAAGTTTAAATAGATTGAGTGCCTTAAGTCTATCATCATAACTTTTACCTTTCATACCAGGTGTCAGTTTAGTTGCCCTTCTTTGACTTTTCAAGAGCTTCTATAGCTTTCTTTTTCAGAACTGCACACAGTATTCTGTCTGACAAAGGCATTATATATAACATTAATATAACCTCCTTTGCTTTGATGTATCCCAGCATCCTGTTGGCTTTTTCACTGCTGTAGCTTTGATCAAGGCTTTGATCAACTACAATTCCTAAGTCCTTCATATATAGATTTGTATCTGGGAGATGTGTGTGGCCCACATCTTTACATTTAGCATCAGAGGGTATGACACCTCACCTCACCTCACCTCACACCTCACCTCACCTCACCTCACCTCACCTCACCTCACCTCACCTCACCTCACCTCACCTCACCTCACCTCACCTCACCTCCACCTCACCCCCTCCCCTCTCCCTCCCCCTCCCCCTCAGACTGACCGAAGCAACAGTTCCGATTTGCCTAATGTTCTGCTCGTAGCTCTGCGTGTTGGCTGGTCGACTGGGTGTACGCCGCGAGTACCAGAAGGTGTAGTTATACTGCAGTGGGTGCTCCCCCACCCCTGGGGAAATAGTCTGAGAAAAGAAAGACACTGAGTGCAAAGTACCTCAACTGGTTCAAACTACTCACAAAAATATATATTCTCTGTACATTTGTAAACACACACTTGCTAAAAATGAACTGTCAACCAAGCTATCATATTAAAATAGATTGGTTGCCAGATATTGATATTATGAAATTACAACACACATTTTGAGCAACGTCTCACACAACCCAAAACATATTGATATTGAGGCACATATGTAATACATTACAGTACTAGGTTGGCATGGTTAATATGCGTGTTGAAATCGGGATGTTTGGTAAAGTTGGAAGCTCAGGAAGCTTGATTAAAGGTCAGGAAAGTGGTGACACCTTATACCACAAGTGAATTGTAGTTCTCTAAAAAGATTGCAGCAGGAGCAGCTGTACGGAACGTAAAGTGTGTGCCCAGTACAGTTGCGAATTACCTTACGCCGCCCGTTGTTATTGTTGTTGTTCAATGAGCTGCTGTCTGTATCGCTCTTCTCCTCTCGGTTCGCAACTGGATCCTCATGATCTCCGCTGTCGTCGTCCTTCAAACTGGAGATACATAGGATATTACTGTTGGGCTTGTTTCTCAAAATCTAGCTGGCGAGTCAGGTACGAAGCTTGCCAACCAATTAATAAACATTCAAACTGAACATGTCCGGAATTAACAACATATCATAATGAGCAACAAAGCTAGGAAATATTTCGGAAATATTTATTCCAACTGTTCCAAAGTAGCTATCAATTTATTTAAGTAAGCCAGCTAGTTAACGTTACCATCTCCATTTAGCTCGTGGGCATTACACAGTGGATGTGCCACATTCCCACTGCCCATGATTCCATCGATATACCGATAAATGCAGCAGGCAAACTTGTTGTTAACCATGCGTATACATACATAGCATAGAAAGCTACTATTCTTAATGCTAGTGGGTCTTGTGTAAGTTTACTCGCTAGTTAACTTACTGGTCAAACTGATTCATTGTCGAATAGGAAAGCGTGTCCTGGTGGAAGCGCTGTCTTCAGTTCCAATCGAGTGTAACCTCGTCAATTCCTGAAAGCAACTTGTTAAAGTAAGTTAGTTAACAATATAACTAATTAAGTTGAGTAAATACGTTAAAACGTATACATGTATGTAATATAACTTCAGTTTCAGTATATAAGTCTTGACTTCGACTTGCTTTTCTCAAACGCTCATTGACTTGCGCGCAGCCGCAGTGTAGAAACTGCATGCGGACGGGAGCTGGAATAAGACAAATTAACTACGAAGTAAAACGCGCGTTGTATGAACAGCTCAACAGAGGGACCACTGTAGCTCCAGTCCTGGAGGGCTGTGATGTTTTGGGTGTGTTTCACCACACAGGTGATTGATTTTGGCTTGTTTCCAAGGTCTAAATTGGCTGCTGATTTAAATAAAACCACAAATACAGAAACTGAAATACAGTTTCAGTGTCATCACGGAAAGACCTATTGTTTAAATATTTTTTCAGCTTTCTAAGTTGCATCGCATTGCAAACCCAATAATGTGGATACATAAGAATTCCGTGTTTAAAATGACTGTAGTGGTGTGAATCCTGAACGCATCAAAATTGACATAATTACGAATCATTAGTGAAGTATATGTACCTAAATATTGAGAAATATTCATTTGAGGAGGAATTTATTCACCATTTTTCTTAAGCATATATATAATGCGAACAGAGGCCCAGTTCTACAGTTACGCGGCCCTACAGTTAAGAGCACACAGTTTACATCGATTTAATCGCTTTTACACTTCGCATTAGGTGATGCAGATGTGTAGGCTGTAGGGTGTCCCATTTCTTCCCGCCACATTTATGTGCTGCTCGTTTACTTGTCCTCTACCCTTGTTTCCTACCCTCGTCTCCTTTGGAAGTTTCATTTAATCGCGGACGGACACGACGGTAGGCGACGAGGGAACGAAGAAAGATTATTGTGACGCATCTCAAGACTTGAGTTCGACAACCCTGTCATAGGTATGTGGTTAGACTGCCCTCTAGTGAATAAAGCTGGGTAATTGGACTTGCCTCGATCGTTCCTTTAAAGCAAGCAGTTATTTTAAAAGTATACCCTAAATAAAATTGAGGGGATTCCCCCTTTAATAAATATGTATAAGTACCATTTAAAAAAACCCTGAAAATAGATTTCCTTTCGTATACAAAACTCGTATTTGTCCAAAAAGGGAATCTATGTAAAATCCTGTTAATTTGCCAGGCGGTCTTTTAGACTACCCATGTCCACGTTTCAGGAAAATAAACAATTTCACAATTGTTGTGTTTAGCGAACCCATATTTAAATCTCAGATGGTAAGTCATATTTAAATGAACTAAGCACATTATTTTTTAGCTAATTTTTTTATTTTTCTACATTATTAGAAATAATTACATTTAGACTTCAGTGGCAATAGCTGCCATACATTCTTTTTTCAGCTTGTTGGTCATACTCTTCCATGCAAATTTTTAAATAATCATATCAAACTCTGAACACAAAGGAGAAATAAATACTGCAAGAGAGGGACTAGTCGTGATATGTATTTAGCCTTTAATAGAACTATTTCTTGTTTGGTGAGATCACTTTGTAATCGTAAACTGAAGATCCTTTTTTCAGTCCTCGTTTAAGGTTTGTTTTTTGATTAGCGCACCAACAAACGAAAATTCCCACATATTTCACTTTCTGGCACTCTTATTTTCTATATAAGCTAAGATTGAGTTTTTCATTGATAGCGGTTTATATTAATTTATTTATTTAAATGAGGACCACATGAGGTTAACTGACTCTCAATCCACCCCTACATGCCAACCAACTAATGTAAAGAGAGATTGGTTGAAAGTGGGTGTTTTCACATGTGTATTGTTTTTATTTATTTAGTTTTGTTCTTGTGAAAGCTGGCTTGAGAAGTACTGAAGCATTGAAAATGTGAAAAATGAACGAGATTATTATAGTACTGCTACTCAAAATCATTTTGTGTAGACCTTCCGTTGTTATTCAGTGCTGCTGCCATACTTGATTTACTGTATAATAACAATAATTATTGTTAAGTTCATGGCAATTAAATGACAAGTTTTGCAGTCACTAAATCTTCTGCTTTATCAAAGCAAAGGCTTAATATTAAGTTGAGTAGCTACAAATATACATAGCAGTGAACTGCACCTTGTGTCTCTTGTTCAATTTTCCATCTGCATAACCCATCACAAAACACTTGCTGAATAGTTCCTTTAATCAGCGCCTCCACTGAAAGTACTTAAATACATTTGAATAATTTTACCCTATAACCTTTTCAGGGAAGCCTTCTTCCTGTGTTGTGGTTAAGACTGTCTGCCATGACACCATAAGGTTGTGAGATCAATGCCCAGTTGAGTCGTTCCAAACACTGCAAATAGTTGTGAGTGTCTGTTTGCTTGACAGCATACTTTAAATGATGGATTGGGCTCATGGCCCTTCAGTATAAAGCTTGTCTGTATGCAGACCTGCTAGTTAGATAGTTCAAAATGATTGCAATTTCTCTGTATGGCCTGAACACAAGGTCAAGAGGATCTTACTGATAGGACCCAGTCAGGAGCCGTGATGCATGCACAAACATGTTTTATAACATTTTTATGTGGTCAACACAGTGCAAAAATGCATTGTTATACAAGGAAATTTAGCACGGGGTTTGTGTGAGCTATATAGATAGCTAGCTAGATAGATAGATACATAAATATGCCCATATTGAAACATTTGACATGGATCTGTTTTTATCAGTGTCCATGGGTCAGTTTAACTAGGCAGGACACTTTTTGGTCTCTGATTTTGTTTTCCCAGATACAATGTGCCTCTTCAACTCTGTTGCGCTATTGAAAGGGGGATAAGAAGAAGTGAGAATGGTGGGGGAGGAGGAGGCATTATTGTCTCTAAGGCAAGTCTGAGTGTGGGAGAGAGGGGATTTGAAAGACGGATGCTGTCGGTCAAACTTGAATTTAATCTCCCAGTTTCTCCTCTGTTGTCTCTCCTCACCATTCCTGTTGCTGATCCCTTCTTCCTTGGCACAGTTTATTTCCTTTAGTCTTATTTCCTCCTCTTACCCATATCTTTCTTATTAGAGATATTTTCTGCCAAATTTTCTATCTCTGTTGCATTCCATCTCTCTCCCTCTGTTGGTAATGCACACCTTTCTCTCTCTCTCTCTCTCACACACACACACACACACACACACACACACACACACACACACACACACACACACACACACACACACACACACACTTGCACTCAAACTCACACCCGGGCTCTCCAGCTGAAGAGGTTCCACACTTGCCCTCTTGAGTTGGTGAGAAAAGAAAAGGGCAGAAGAAAAGCAGGATGAGACAGGCTGTGTCAAACGGATGGAAAAAAGACGCTTCTCTCGTGCCCCCTCTCCATCCTCCATCGCCCCAAAAGAAGGAGGGGGGATTGAAACAATATTCCATCTATCTCTTGCTCCTTTCTCCCCTCCATCCTCCTTTTCAGGATTTCCTTCTTTCAGTTGGTGATCCCACGCTATCTCTAATCTCCTTTCTTCAGATAAATCTCATCACCCTCTTGAGACTGAGAGGACGAACCTGATGGATATGGTGTGAAATAAAATGAGGCTATTTCATTTTGTTTTTCAAACTTGAAAAATGCATAGTTTTATTTCTACTACGTTTGTTGGGACAAGCAACTCTATTATTGTGTGATGTATGAATAAGCTATAAAATTCACATATGATGATGGTCTACATGTGTGAATATATATTTGGGCATAAACCTCAGCACAGGACTCATTATCAAGTGTGTAAAATGTATTAATGGCAATACTTCCTGAAGCTATCATCCAAATTCAATTGTACACTATACTGTAGGTCTAAGTCAACAGGCTTGAAGGTACATACAACGATAGATAGCTTTTAATAACAATATCAAAAGGGATACATTAGCTAATATAAAATGGTTTCTTTCATTTCCTTTTGACAAACAAAACATAGCAAAACAGGTCAACATTAAGTAGTGGCATAACCATCACTATGTCTGTATGATGATAGTCAGACAAAAATTATATTAATATTAAATTAATTTAGGCAATGTGGTATGATTCTCATTGATGATAGCTTGGTGTAAATGTTAAAATTGTGTTTCAATAGTACTGTGTATCTGTGTATGCATGTGTGCGTCTAAGGGAGAGTGCATCTATATGTTAGGCGTAGCAATAAAGATAAAACATTTCAGCTGCACTTGCAATAGAATGGAAGAAAGTAATTGTTTCAGAACATAGTCTTCGTCAGAGTTTCTTTGTCTGGGTTTCTGGATAGGGGACACCTGTCCTTGTGTACCAGATGCTACAGGTTGCCAAATTTAAAAGTAACTCTTGCAGGACTCAGCGCCAACTGCATATATGTATATATATATATTTGTGTGTGTGTGTGTATGTGTGTGTGTGTGTTTGTGTGTGAGAGACAGAGAGAGAGAGAAAGTGTGTATGAGAGAGCAAGTATGGCATCAGTGTGTATTAATATGTCCATGGGCATGCGAGACTAGTCCACCCAAATCTCCACATGAATGCACTGAGGATAACAAACCCATGCAGAGGGATGTGCCACGCCCCTCCCCCCATAATACCCCTCTAATCCAGAACCCAGCACAACATGTCAGACATCTCTCCCTTTCGTTCTCTCCCCTCTTCTTGCTGTTCCACCCACCCTTTCTGAAGGACACATGTATACTCTAGGTTTTTCCCATTTAAAGGACATACAGATATGCTTTAGTTGACCTGTAATACAATAACGGGAGCTAAGAGGTTTTTGTGCGAACCAGACCACTTCCTATTGCTCCTCAATGGAGAGAGAAGGCTACATAGAAAAGTATGAGAGTGTCTGAAGTGGTGGTGACCTACAGACATTCAGCACCCAGGAAGTATGTAACATTTTTTCAAACCTACAGTGACCCTGGAGTAACCTAATAATGTTACCACAAAGTTGCAAAAAAAAAAAGTTATAATTCTCTAATTGGATATTTCAGGATAAAATTCATAAATATCCGCTCTGTCACTCCGCTTTTCTCACTCTGGTTTTCTGTCCACAATCCATACTTGTCTTTATTTCATTCCTGACTGTCTGGCTTTTTTCCATTTTTGTGGCCTGTCTTTGTTTTTCTCTCAACATACAGTGTAGGCAGGCAGTGTGGTATAATGGTTAGGAAACTGGGCTTGTAATGTTAAGGTTGCAAGTTTAATCCCCAGGTGGGACACTGCCGTTGTACCCTTGAGCAAAGTACTTAACCTGAATTGCTTCTGTTATTATCCAGCTGTATAAATGGATTGTAAATAAATGTAAAACTGTATGTCGCTCTGGATAAGAGCGTCTGCTAAATGCCTGTAATGTAATTCCAAACTATACAAATTTGATATGATACAATTCACATGGGGAGGGTTCTATATTTAAAAAAATGATTGAATTTGAATTTTTAGCCTTGTACATCACTCTCCTGACATTTCTTCTTCCCTTACCACAAACAATTCTTGCCAATACTTACATCCACGAATCTGCATTACTGAGTGGAGAACATTCCCCAACCTTCACCTGTTATTCAACTGACATCTTTTCCAGTTCTCTCACAGCCAAATCAATGTAAAACAAACTTGGACATCTGTTCAAGCTTCCCAATCTCTGCCCTTCCCCCCTCCTTCTCTCCTCCTCTCTCCCTCTCTGTCTTAATTTCCCTGGGGCGGGACAGGGATTAAGTCCATGTCAGAGCCAAAAAGGACAAGTGTCGTGCTTTTCTGTGCTGGCTCCCGGGACAAGAGGGGGAGACAGAGAGAAAGAAGGGTGGGAGAGTACGAGAAAAGAGACAGAATGGAATTAAAATTAACAGATGCATGGTCCATGTTCCTTTTCTGTATGGCAAAACAGATTTTCCTACACTCGATTCTTGTTCGCTTTTGTAAAAACCCGCCCCAAAATTCGTGTGTGGCCTGCCCTTCCCTCATTCATTCTTTCCATCACCCACCCCTACCGTGCCAATATACAGTACCACCAAGGGCCCTGTGAGATATGTTTATTTGAAACAGAGCTGACACGGCTGTTCACTGAAGTGTAATATTTTGAAGTGTACGATCTGTTTCATTTCAGAGGTTAACGCAATTACAGAATGGAGGGTGCTCCTTCCGCAGTGTAAATTCAGCTGTTCCATTTGACATCCTCCACATTCCAATTCTCTCTTTGTTTTTTTCTGTTTCACTTCCTTTATTCCACTCTGTCTTTCATGTCTGCTGTCTTTTTCTTCTTCACTGATCTATCTCTATCTTATCTTTCCCTTTACACAGAGGTATGCTTCCTGTGGTGTCCATGCCAGTGATGTCTGCGTCTGGGTGTGACAGTCTGTATTGGTCTGTTTATCGAGGCGTGATGGTAATTAGATTAGGGCCCAGTTCAGGCAGTCGTATGACTGATTGTGGGAGGGAGACTGCCCAGAGTGAGGCTGTGCCATCAAGTTATTGGGAGGGTGTGTGGAGAGAAAATAAGTGATCATCCATAATGAATACAGAATACCCTTGGAAAAGTACACCAATAGACACACTTACCATACCATCCTCCATCTGTTGCCCTACATTTGTAACAAACAAGATTCGTTTCTTTTTTTACTCCCCACCCATATCTCTGTTTAACTCCATCCTTTGTTAAAGCACCCAGCATTAGAGACAGTGGAATTCTCTCACAGAGGTTGGTTGTTAGGTACAGTCTATTGTAGAAAAATATAAAAATTAAAACCAGGAATGAACATTGCAGGAATGGTCTAAGAACATTATTCACTTTCGTTATTCCAGTTCAAAAATAACTTTTGGACGGTCATTCACGTACATTTTATTATGAAAGTTAAAAATATTTAAAAGATACAGCATTTCAATACCTACATTCAGAACATTCTTAAAATGTTATTGACCCATCCTTCATGATATCTAAATGGTAGCTATCAGGCATGTTAGCAGTAAGTTTGCGGGCAACATGCCTGGGACATTTTTTTGTGACTTGGACAGAACTTGTTTAGAACAATATTCTTAGTCAGTTTGAGGAACATTTTCATCATAACCAAATCTGAGGAATATTAAACAGATTTGGCTTTGAAGATGAAACAATGTATGGCAAGAAAAATGCTGGAAATGTATTACAAAAGACATGACTTGATTCAACATAATTTCAAACTTTTTACTTCATCTGGATTTTTATTCATTTAGTTTTATGTTTTGCTTCAATAAAGATTGATGCTTTAATTAGTCCTACATTTAATTAACAATTCATTCCTGCTCATAAATGGAGCCAGTTTCTTTTTGGACTGTATCTTTATTCTCTATTTCTTTCTATATCATTATGCTCCATTCTCTCCACACCTCCTCCATGTCTATTGATAGAGGGAAAGAAAGTGACAGAAAGACTGATTATCACTCTTTTTTTTACCCCCTGCTACTTACCTGTCCTTTCCATCACTGACTGTTGAGTGATTCGTCAACTGTGATGGACAGGCAAATGCCAAAAAGTAGACAGACAGGAAGGAAATGGGCATGGGGGTGGGGGGGAAGGAAAGTGAGGGGACTGAGAAAGAAAGTCACGGGAGAAAGAGAAGGACCTGGATAGAGAGAGGAGAAAAGAGAGGAGTGGAGAGTGATAAGCGGCAGGCCACGTGAGTGGGAGAGTGGTGTTGGCATTGACTGTGTTTGACATGTCTTTTGGGCTCCCTAATTGGCACCCTGTGGAATCTTGTCCTTCCCCTGCTGCTCTCCTCTCTTGCTTAAGTTAAGTGCCCCTGAAGTGAATGTCAGCCATTGTGATGTACAGATATTTCAAAGTGTGGATAATTACAACACCTCCACATGAAAAGTGTAAAACTCATATACATCAATCGCCTGTTAGACACAGAACCATTGCTGATAATAAGGTTAAGCCGCAAAAAACGATGTATTTTTATATCAACAGTCAAGCTTCAGCCAAAATATATACCCACATTTATGTTGCCAGATCGATCAATATACTAAATGCATAATATATTGTTTAAAATACCTTTCTTACATTTAGTCTATGCAGGATTATAGCAGCCCGTTTGTGCTTGAGTGATAATGCATCATAGTGTGGCAGAGGTTTATTCTAAGATCAAAGGACAAAGTATGATATAACTAGCAATCTTGAGATAACATGGGTTATAAACAAACGGGGAAAAAGACTAAAACCCCAAAATGTATTAAATCATATGCATATATGTTCATGTTTTGAACGACTTCTAGAGAGTTATAAAATACAGACTTAAAAGTTAAACTAAAAACGAACTTCTTTTTTACTCCTTCGTGTGTCAATCAACACTGAGTGACAGCTAGCTGCTCTTTTGGCACGATCCTTAATCCCTGAATAGAGGGAGGGGGGGGGGTGGTTAAGTGACACTTCAAACTTATGAATTAAACAGCACTCCAAACGACCTCCCCCTCCCTATTACCCCGCACCCCTTATTCCTAAACAAGCCCACTACCCTCTAGCTGCGCACTATAGGCCCATGAGACTACCACCCACGGTCTCATTGGCGAAACCCTTACATTACTACTTACAACAACACTTTGTTATTATTTCTTTCTCCCCTTTTCTGTTTCTTTTAACCCCCCGTGTGATTGTATTGTGTTGTACTTACACCCATCCCCGCCCATCCGTTGCCCCAGGTCTATCCAGCCCATATAAAAGACTTCAACTTTTTCGATTCCCTCAGGTTTCCTCACAAAGATATAGGGCAACGTCTTGCCAATTCTTTTTAGCGGGGCAGTACGAAAGAAACTGAAGTCTAAGTAAACGTCTAGATTTTTAAAGGTTATTCTATAACGTATTTAGATTCTTTGAAACGCAACCAAACAATGACACTTAGATTATTTGACTTAATTTTTTATTCATAATATATTATTTATATTTGCTATAGGCTACCATTAAACATACCAATTTGGGACAGTGTAGTTAGACTTAGTATTTTGTTTAAAATTGTTCCGTCTGGGAAAAATACGTTCTCAGCCAGTTGACAAACATGAAACAACTCGATACACCGAAGACCCGTCCGAACGGAAAGACACGACGCCAGGTATGCGTAAAATCGAACAGCGTCTGTATTCGTGTGCGCGCACAGATGCACATACACAGTAGACAAGCTAACGTATCGCTGTGCGCAGGTGTCAAAACCACTGATGGAGCGGCGACGGAGAGCACGCATCAACGGGTGCCTTGGAGAACTCAGAACTTTGCTCCTACAATCGCACATAGCTCAGGTAATATGAGTCAGCATTAAACCTTATATATTCGTTTTGATTGTTATATTCGTATATATTCGTTATTCATCATGACTCCTGCTTTTCTTCTCGTATAGCATTTTACAATCCATGTTTTAATTGCCTGTTATGTATCTGTTTTTTTAAACATAGCCCATAATAACTAGGACAGTTATATGTGGGTCTATATTGTTAATAAACTAGGCTATTAAATGTGTAAAATTGGCTTTATATTGACGATCGATATATATATATAACAACATATATACAAAAAAACAACATAGGCTAACATATATACAAAAATATGTGTAGTTATTTCAGTCTAGGCCTACCATTCAAAATGATTTAAATGCTGTACAAATTATTTCAAGAAGATGTACAATGAAAGCATTTTTAGTATATAGAAATGAGCTTACAACAATGTGAAATATCGAATGGGTAATTTCACAATGCTGGAAGGTATAGTATGGGCTTACGTAATTACTGTGAACTGGGATGAATGGATGCATATAGGTGTGTGTGTATGTATAGCCTATATACAAACAATATACTGTAGAAGTAGGCCTAGATAAATAAGTATGCAGAACTAGAGTGCTGACTTTAAATGCATACCACTGGTAATAGGCTATGGATAGGGGCAGGTATTTTACGTTTTATTCCTCCTGTTGCTTTTCGGCCATGACATATAGGCCTAATTGGTATTTATAATTTAAATTTCTGTTTCTGTTTCTGTTTGTTTTTTGTGTATTGTGTTTTAGTTTTCCAAAAATACTTTGGCTGATAAGTTTGCATGGCCAAAATAAATATAGGCTAAATCAAACAATCAATCAACAATTACAATCATGTTTTCAACAATATTATAGAGAAATTGTTTAGTTGTTCGTTTTTGAATTTGTTGATTGGTTTCCTTACTCTGGGCAAAATGTCGTGCAGTGCTCGCCTCATAGGCTACATATATGACGAGTTTGTAATTCTGCATGATTTTGATTCAGTCTTGCCGCCGCTCGAAACTGGAGAAAGCGGATATTCTCGAACTGACGGTTCGGCATCTGAAAGCGCTCACACAGAGTAATGGATCGGGTGAGTGACACATCCTACATACACACACACAAACACATTATGTAAATATAAACTGATTAAATGAACACTTAAAGACTACTCGTATAGCTCAACGTTTAATTGATCTGTTCACCTGTTTGCACAATCCAAAGTTTCTCCCAAATTCTTCCTAATCTGTAACGGTATTAATTCACAGGTTAATTAGAACATCCACGACCTTTAGACACAGAGAACCAGGTCACACACAATGGTTGTCTATAACTTGATGCCATTCATATAAGAATGTTGCTCTTTGTCTTACATAAACCTTTGCAGAAGATGTCGCAAGGAGCAGGTTTTACGCTGGTTACACCGACTGCGCCAGGGAAGTGAGCCGCTTTCTAAGCACCAGCGACGGGATTCACAACACGGTGAGGGCGTCTTTGCTCCATCAGCTCTCTGATCGTGCCACAGCCCTGACCAGTGGCGCGGCGTCACTGCACCATTCGTCACAGTCTCCCCATCGTGTCCCATTCGTGCGTTTTCCAATGTTTTCCAACGCCAGCTCTTCAGGGATTGATTCCCATTTGTGGACGTCTGTAAAGTCTGTGGTTCTTGGTCAGCCTGTAACTCTTCCAGTTGCGGAGTCGGCGTTCTCGTTCCTGCTACGACCTTGTCACGAGCCCTCCCAAGATCCAGGCGTAAGCACACAACTTGTTCACGCAAGTGCTGTTCTGGCGAAGAAAGAGCATAGTGCGAACTCATGCACAGCTGAAACAGTCTGGAGACCTTGGTGACTCTCGACAACGTGGAAAAGACTTATTGTAACTATTGGAGGATGGAAATACCGCTACAGCACCATAGAGGATAAAGTATTTCTTTTATTACAAACTGTTAAATGCGTCTCGCGTTATTGTTACCCGTACAGTTCATGCAGTACATGTTCGTTTGAACAGAAAGAGGGCTCCAATGTATTTTCAATAGTCCAGTATTAGGGCATTTTGTGTGTTAAGGCTAAAACAGTGTTTGCTGTGCTAGTGAGAATGATATATTTTCTTGATATACAAGTAGTCATTATTATCTAGTATATCATTCATCATTATCATTATATCCATTATTATCCAGGATCCATTAGTTTCACACTGGAGAGTAAGGAGGTGACCAAAATTGACAAAATATGTTTTTGAAAATGTACTTGTTCTATTATGCACTTACAATGAATAAAAAAACTATTGTAATTTGTTAATGTTTTGCTCTTTATTACTAATATACATTGAAAATGAATTCACAACGAATAAAAGGCTAGGTTTACTCATGTATGTATATTAAGGTTATACTTTGGATATAATACTGGCTAAAAATGGGATCTTTGACCATGCTCGTTGAAAATCAGCATGGGAAGATTTTTTAAATATAAACACAATACAATAGAATATAAACCAATCTATTACATATAGTACATAGTGGGGGCTGAGAGGGAGCAGCTAAGTTTGTGAGGTTCAACTTCCTATCAAGAAAAGATTGAGATAAAAAAGCAAGGTAGTGAAAGCAAGGTAGTTTATCATAGGGTTAAATTAACATTGCATTGTTGGATCACACAATATAACTCACTGATTTCATTTTTTAATCTGACATACAAATGTCTTTCTAAAATAAATACATTTCATAGATTGTCTCACATCACTTGTCCCTTTTTACCATTGACTTGCAGCATTATTCTGATAATTGTGCTAAATAAAATAAGAAAGACATCTTTAAAGTGTTAGGAATTCTAATGAAAAGAACAGCAATTGCAAAAGGACTTATTTAACACCTCAACAACTTTACCATTACAGAAATGTCAACCAAGTTCAGTTTTCATAAACAGGAGAGACCATTTTTGAATACAACAGAAATGGCCATTCAAGGCAAATTGGCATTGTCAATGATTTTCATAGTAATGTCAAGTGGAAATAGCACTGCCATCAAAATCGAACAGAATGCCTTATTCTACATGGTGGATGCGTTTCTGACACATGACCGCACATTACCAGCAACCCGATGTGCCCCTTACGTGATGTTGCATCATCATTTTTTCTGCCTCTATATCTGTGGTTCCCAGAGTAAATTGTATCACAATTTAACATCAGTATTAATATACTAATTGAATATAAAATATGACCAAAATGTTATACAAAAAGAATTCAGGCTATGGACTTGAATGGAGTGAGCACTGTTCTGAAGAGTGGCCATTTTGTCTGGTATTACGAAGGAGCAGAAAGTGTTAAATAATGTTACACATCAGCCTTGGAGAGACCCAAATTCTACCGCCCGGCCCACCTTGCCTTTGACCATATGCCTGCCAGGTCCACCCTTCAAAGTTTGTTCAATTATAATTTCGGTGAAATTCAATAAATGTCAAAACCTTTCTTAAACATATACATCAGCAAACATTCAATTAAATTATTAAATTAAATTAAAAAGACAAGGCTGGCTATCCTGAACAAGTGCTGATGGGTACTCTAGATTAAGACAAACTTGGTATTTGGCAGAAATATAGGCACAACTGCAAAACAATTATTAAAAAAAAAATACAAATCTATAATTTCAAGTAATGCTTATTTTGTATATTTTGTCACGAATGCAAAAAGGCAAAACAGCAAGAAACCCAATTTGGTTTTGTGCTATATTTCACTAATTACAGATGTTTCCTTTTATTTACAGTGTTAAACACAAACCACTACTTAAAAGTGAAATGCAGCACTGCAAGCCATTTTTACTGCATATTCATTCATCAAAACCCAAGAGAGCAATTTCATTGTGACTAGCTCTTTGGTCACAAACTGTGCCATTTGATTGGATAAACAGCACTTAACCAAAGTTAGGAGGGAGTAAAGTGGATAGACACACACAGGAAGTAACAGATGAACCAATAGATAAAACAGAGAAATGCACAAGAAAAGCACAAATCCCGAAAGAATGGCTTTGTGACAAAAAAGACACACCTACACATCCACACACAAAATAGTCACAAGCACCCCTACACACACACACACACACACACACACACACACCCCCAAACATATTAAGAGACATGGACCATATTAAGACAAAAACAGACAAAAGGATTGATATGGGCAAAGCCTGACAGAAAGACATAAAAAGACAATACGTCTCACAGCTCAGTGCATGTGACAGGTGTGAGACCATGGATCAGGAGGGTGGGGCCCAAGTCATGAGTTATTGCCTCAAGCTGAGCCAGGTATCGCTGTGATTGGCTGGAGCCAGCAGGGGGCCGTGGCAAATAAAGGAAGCGAACCGCTGCCGGGGCGCTGTGCTCCATCACCAGACTATTCACGGCGGCCAGGAAGTCTTCGGAGACAACGGGAGGCGACCTGGCCCACCCACCCAGGTCCCCCTCCCCTATATCGCCCCCCCCTGGGGTGTCAGCCCGTCGCTCCTTGACCCCTGTGTACAGCCTCACCATGGCATCCCACGCTACAATCTTAATGGAGGCCCGGATGCGTAGCTTCCCCAGGAGGTCACGTAGCGTCTCCTCCTTTGCCACCCAGCCCTGGTCTCCAGACTCAGCCTCCACGCACAGGAAGATCCGAAGCCTGGCATTTCGCCACCTGCTGGCCATGTTCAGCACGCACGCCATCTGGAGGAGGAAGAGGCTGCACACGTCCACGTAGCCGCTGTTTTCGGGCCGCAGCAGGTTGAGCGGCCACACATCGATTGTCCGGTCTTCCCCGGTTTGGGAAGCGCTGCTCATTTCGCCTTCCAGCTGGAAGAGGTAGCGGCCCAGGCACACGTTCTTGCCCATCTTGATAGCATCGGAGATGATGCCAACATACTCGTCAGGAGAGAGCCAGCGCGGGGATTCCATGTTGCGGACTGGGGGGAAGTGAGCTTGTAAGGACGGCAAGTCCACGCCAAAATTGTCCCCCCCACCGCCATTGGGCCCACTAACCTCCTCACAGAAGGCTGGGTCCTGCAGGAAGTAGTCTTCTGGGACACAGTTGTCATAGAAACCCAAGACCAGGGTGTTGGGCTTCATGCCTCCTAAGGGACAAGCAAAAGGACAAAGTCATGGAAGCTACCCAAAGGGGAAGAGAGGAGAAATGGGTAGGGTGTTGTGATTATACATTCACTGAACCAAAATAACTGCTGAGCAGAGTGAGAATCCTCACCTAGGCCAGTAATCCTGAGCAGGTGCTGTGTCCCCTGCCTGACCGACACTGACAGTGTCAGGTCCACAAAGGCCTTCACTCCCAACTTGTCCACCAGACTCAGCCAGAAGTTATACTGTGGTTGGATAGGATCAGATGGCAATGTGTCTGTGGTACGGAGAGAGACCGAGAGATACACTGTGTCAGAAAGAGAGAAGGCGTCAAAAGCTGACAATAAAGCACTTGAGTACAACCAGGAAAATACAAGAAAAGTCTGATGACCTTCCAAAAAAATCGAAGAGAAAATTAAGCACAGAATCCAGGCCACATAAGTCAGCGGTTCTCAATCCTGGTCCTGGAGAGCCACTGGGTGTGCTGGTTTTCCTTCTTACTCAGCACTTAATTTATCAAAAGGATCGAGAACCACTGAGCTAGACTGTGCCCTCACATTTTCCCATCAAACGAAACCCCAATAAATGCAGTAATGTTGTGTATTGGCACCAGTGTTCATTGTTCCAGAAACACTGCCCCCTGCCTGTTGTCCATGCCCTTGCTCCCTGCCGTACCCAGGTCCCCTAGCTGCACATGTCCCAGTACGAACAGCCCGCCTTTCTTCAGCTGATTGACGAAGGTGATGAGCTGGCAGGACGAGCGGGGGTTGGACACCATCAGCAGCACCTGCGGCCGCCAGAACTTCACATGTTCCTTCCGCACGTCCAACATCAGCAGGTACTTCCGCACCTGGGAGGAGGAGAGAGGAGTGCTTGTACAGGTGTTTGAGTACAGGTGTCTGTGCATATGGGGGTGTATACCTGGTGGACGATGTGCACATAGGTGTTTGTGTAGATCAGTCTGTGTGTGTATACCTGGTGGAAAATGAGTGCCTGGCTGATGTAGCCCCAGCTGCTTGTTGGGGCTCTATAGTGGATAAAGAGCAGAAGCAGCAGTAGCAGGGCGATGCTGGCAGAGGAGTAGACAGGGTTGATCACAAACATCATTACAACACAGCCCATGATGCCCAGCAGACAGGAGTGCCACGAGAAGAACTGGAAGGTAGGCCTGAGAGAAAGGGAGAGGGACACAGTAGGGAACAGGAGAGAATAAGAAAGAGAAACAGAGAGAAATTGAGAGAGAGAGAGAGATATTCATTACACCTAACACCGACGCTTATACTTTCATAGCCGTGAGTTGCTGAAACCAAGCAGGAGTTGGTTTGGTTAGTATGTGGATGGGAGACTAGGAGAACTAAATTGCACTTTTGGAAAGAGTTGGGCTGTTCTCCCCAGTGTCCCCAAACTCCCACAAAACTGGCACTCTTCATCTGGCCACCTACTCATCCCCCCTATATGCGATTGGCTATGCAATCCCTTGCATTCCCGTCCTGCTTTTGATTCCCTAGGTCATCACTACCAAAGAGTATCGAGTTCTCAGTTGACTTACCTGGTTAAATAAAGGTAAAATACGAAAGGAAGAGAAGATGGTGCACATACCAATGTAGACAGTCACAATGATAAACTGAACCCAAATGACAAGGTTGTGGGTGGAAATGGTTGCATCAGACAGGCATACAGACAGGCATACAGACTGAAGACGGGCATGGCAGCACGCAAGTCGATAGTCACCCATCCCAAATTCATGGTGAGGCAAAGCGGACAAAACAGCAACATACAATAAGATGGATAGATGGAGGTTACCTGAAGTTTGGAGCAGAGGCCCACTCAAGGGCCAGACAAGCCAGATCCACTGCAGCATAGGCCAGCAGGTAGAAGACAGTTACCAGGCTGGTGATGGAGTTGAGCTGCCCAGCAAACACCACGCACTGCAATACATGGAAACCAGCACTGCCTACTGTGTAGCCACAGTAATCCTCACATATCAGATCTGAGCACGTGCGTGTGTCTATATATAAATATACACAAACGCATACGTGTTGACCAATAACAGTTGTTTTTTATTACAAGTTACAATTTATTAACAATAACATTAAGTTGATAAATAAGTGAATTAATTCTCTGTTAGTTACATTAGTATGCATTTCCACGTAGTTATGTTTGGACATTTTAAACAGTAGTTTGCCCGGGCATTTGACTAAAAAGAAAGGCATCAAAATGTAATGCATTCTGACCAAGGACACCCTAAACAGAGAACAATGTGTGCTATTGCTAGCCATTTATAAAGAAACACTGATAGCTCACTTCTATTGGCTGTTGAGCTTAAAAATAAAAAAAAAATAAACAAAGAATCTCTCCCATTCACATCATTCTTTGTGGGGAATGAATGGAACAAATGTTCTCTTCATTACTCTTGTCAGCATTTCTCGTCTCTGTAGGTGTATGCTTTAGGTAAGAAACACAAACTAAAACTTGTCTATAAAGGGGGCTTACATAAAGCGGTTACATAAAAACGGACTAATTTAGAAAGAAAAAACAGACAGCAGATCAAAGTATTACTTGGTTATTCATTCCGATTAATAGGCTTGCCATCTTAGACCTAGTATAATATAAACACAAACACACAAAAAACATACAAAACACACTGATGCAATCAAATTCCACACTCTGTGAAAGCCAGCACTTCCTGAGAACTCTAAACTGTCAAAGAGGGACCATCACCCACAGGTCCCCATCAGACATTCAATTATACTGAGGTAATACAGAGGTAACAGCTCTCATTGGCGAGTTGTGTGGTAATAAGAGTTATGGCAGGCATTCTGGTGTACTAAGCCACAAACATGCACCATTTTCAGAAGGCCTTCAATTTAAGCAAATGGTAAAAGCTACATCTCAATTGGCAGCTCACCACCTACCCACTTCACCATCTAGCTCACCTGCACTAGAGCCCAGGTGTACAACACCGACACCCACGGGTTTCCTGCGCTGGAGGTAATGGTGGCTGGAGCCAGTGGCAACCCTGCAGCACAACACGCAAATAAGAATACACACCCGATATAAACACAAATATTAACTGAATTGGGTCTCAATTCTGATAGCAGCAGACACAGGACTTTCTCCCCCCCACCCCTCCCTGCCCCAATGCTTTTCACTCTCCCTCACCAAAGAGCTGGTCCAGGGCAAGGGCGTGCAGGATCCGGGACGCCCCAATCAGGGAGCTCATAGCAGCTGATAGGGAGGTGCAATACACCCCAATGATGACAAAGGGCGGCCACACATTGATGCGCCGGAAGAACCCATAGTCTTGGATCAACAGAACTCTGTCAAGAGAGAAAGACGACCTACTGCTTGTGCTTGGTGGCCCAATAATCAATCAAGTTCAGTCAAGATCAATAACCAGTCCAAACATGAATGGTTACTTTATTCGTTTGCTTGCCGAAGGTGCAAACTACTGCTCTCTAGAATCTTTACTTCTTCTTATCATTCCTGTTCTTCCATAACTAACCAACTAGTCCTACCATTTGTAAGCTAGACACACCAATATACTCTACCATAAACTTTGCATTTTTCCAATCTATTCCATTTGTACTTTTCATTTTCATTTGGTTTGCCTGCTTACTCTCCTTTCTAAATGAAGGGGAGCACATTTTATACAACTTTGCTAGCTGTTCTGTTAATATTTTAGAAACAAAATGTACCATAATTTCCCATGGAACTATACAAATTACATACATATACCGTCATACGGTATGCCAGTTATGGACAATTCTGACAGTGTATTTTTGTATGCCATTTAGAAATATGCTAGGGGATCTTTTGGAACTGGTTTCAACAAACCTGTCACAGGTGGAGCTGACAAGGAGGAAGAGGAGCAGGTAGACAAAGAAGGTATAGACTACAGCTATTATTGTTCCCTTGGGAATTGACACACTGGGATTCTTCAGTTCTCCTACAGAGAGAGAGATCGAGAGAGAGAGAGGAAGATGAGCTACAAATACTGCCTTACTACTAGCACTATAGTTAAATGATAGTTGTTATGATAAGAATAATAACAATAAATATAAAACCTTGACATTCATAATACATTTGGAAGGAACCACAGAAATTATGTATATGAAAATCTTAATTATTATTATGAAATAATAACAGGAATATCCTCACCAGACATGTTGGCACCAGCCATGATTCCAGTGCAACCGTTGAACATGACAGCAAACACAGTAGCGAATGTCATGACCGTGTCGGTACTATAATCCAGGGAGTATCCCGCTGTGGAGAATGGATGGGTGGGTGTTGTTGTTAGGACAGAGAAGAGTGTTACTTCAGTAATGTTGTTTAAATATCACTATCGTTGTTCCCAACCCTGTTCTTCATGATCTTAATTTCCATGGTTTTACACACCAGGGGCCGTATGTACAAAGATTCTAACAGTAGGAGTGCTGATCTAGGATCAAGTTTCCCCTGTCCATAACCTAACCATATCCATTATGAGATAAAAGGCTAAACTGATCCTAGATTAGCACTCCTACTCTTAGAATCTTCGTACATACAGCCCCAGTTCTCCCCCTCTCCTACCTCTTCCATTGACCACAGCCCCACCTTCCTTCTCCTTCAGTATCAACTTAACCATTATTAATTTCCATCATTTACTCTATGCCTCTGCTTGACTGCGATTCTCCCTGTCCACTGCAAATGTCCCTCCAACCCCACACTGAAACCCTGCCCCCGCCACTCACAGCCCAGGTTGTTCCTCAGCGTGGTGCGGTTGAAGCCCGTGTAGCTGGTGTTGTACACACAGGTGCTGTTGGCAGCACGGCCCTGGTGGGTGATGATAAAGTCACGAGGCCCCAGGGCAAGGGGGCTGATGTAGATCGATAGCAGGGACACTGTCACCACCAACAGGATGAGGAATGAGGCACGGGAGTAGATCTGGGCACCAACCAAGCAGACCAGCAAGCAGACCAGCAGCACAATGGAAGAATAGAGGACCCCATACCAGTACCCCTGGGGCAGAACCCGCACCCCCTCTGAAACAGCGGAGGCTGAGAATGACAGGGTAGAGAAATTGGTTGAGAAGAGATGGAAAGATGATGGTGAGGACAACCGATAGAGGAGAAGGGACAACGCAAGAACAGGGAGACATGGTAGAGGAGGGGGTGGGAAGAAAGGAAAAGACAGGAGAAAATGAGAAGACAAGGAAAGAAAGAAAGAGGAGAACAGTAAGAAAGTGGAAAAAACGAGACAGGAGGTCAGAAATCATCTCATTCACATTTGGCCCCCCACTATACTTTACTTGGTTTGACAGAAGCAGTCCTTTAAAGAGGGAACAAAATCAAGAACTACATATGATATGTTGCTTATGTAGGAGGCAGCTGGAACAACTTTTAAACAGTGTTTTATCCCTATACAAGCAAATAGGTCTTCTTCAGTCCCAAAACAGGTACATTCATACTAGCTCCCCACCACAGCTGAAAAATGCATTGAAAAAGATATGGCGATATTCACCATCCATTTTCATTCTAAAATCAGTTGAAATAATAAATAGATATAATATTGCACAGTGCCAATAGTGCAACACTGACCAACACGCTGGCTTTGGAACGGGTGATTTTCCACCATCTTTTGAGTATGGTACAACTTGTTAAAAGTGGTCTGAGATGGCCCAACAACAAGCCTAGTGCTGGCTCGCTTGCTAAGTCAGCTGAGGATGTAAATATGCAATCTTTTCATTCATTGCCATGTCCTGGAGTTTGACAGGTGAGCACACAGACTAGCTAGCTAATGTTAATTTAATAGCACAGTCCTCGACAAACTTGTTTTCCTGCTGCTTATGCCAGCTGACATGCTGGCTAGCTAGTTCTGCTATCGATTATGCACAATTTCGTACTCCATCTGATAGGTGTCAAAGGAAAATGAAAGCATGTGAAGGTAATACCAAACTGTCCCCATGTAGTACAGTACAGCTTGGGTTATTACATTCGTGGAAAACATATATTAGGGCCGATGAATACAGTTGTATGCAACCACAGTAATTGCAATGTCATTGCAATCAAAGACAGACCTGGGTCCTGTCCAAAAATGTCAAGTATGGCTTCAACCAGACCCAACACATATACACCACAAGCGCACACGTTGGCCAGGTAGAACATGAGTCCGATGCTGCCTCCGAACTCCGGCCCCAAAGATCGGCTTATCATGACTTGAAGACACTAAGTCAAGGGTCAGACAAACACACATCTTTGCTTCCTATGCAGTATTATCTTATTGATGGCAGGTATATCAAGGGCTCTGGTCACTTTGTATTTAGACAGGCAGGATGAGTCATACAATATTTTAAGCTTCAGTTATCCAAAGTCTGCATTAATGGATTAATTAACACAGCAGTGAGCTGTGCCTGAGTGAGTCATACATTTGGTGTTCTTGTTTGAAAATATGCATCTGCAGGGAGCGAGCACATGAATGTAATGCAGGTGTGTGTGATTAGTATGTGTGCTTAATGAGGCAGTCAGAAAAACACAGGGTTCAGAAGGATACAATAAGCCCCACCCCCCTGGACAGCTCCATTGGTGGAAATGGCGCAGACCGAGAGAATTGTCAGGGAAATGATGACGTAGGCCACACCCAACATGATGAGGGCTTGGAGCAGTCCAGCATGACCTACCACAAATCCTGTGGAAACATCATCATCATCTTATTATTATTATTATTATTATAATTTAGCATCACAGCTGCATCACCTACTTTATTATTGCCGCCATCATTGGCATTGCATGCTGTGTACTACAGTAAATGTTACAATACCAACCACTATCACTATCCACACCACTGCTTCATCACTTCAAAACATCCCTGTGACAAAATAAACCTTGGAATTTCACCCCGATTCAATTATGGATGAACTGAAGCAATTTAATTACGTTTTGGGAGGGTGGGCAAAGCCTGCTGTTTGATTGTTTTGGTGTCAAGCCTTTTTTCTTCCACAAAAAGCTACATCCATACTCACCAGTCCTGAGGAAGAGCACTATGCTGAACATTGAGAGCACAGTGGGCACGATCACGCCAAAGAAGGTGTTGAGGCTACGGGGCGAGGAAGAGTGGCTGCCAGGATTGGCGGTGTCCACCCCTTGCTGCCCCGACACAGACCCTGACCCAGAGGGGTCCCCCACCACACTGAACAGCCCATAAGTGAGGAGGGGAGAGTGCTCGTTTGTCATCCCTGCAAGGCAGAGTGCAGCACAGTGATGTTCAGCATGATGATAATCAAATTTCCCCTATGTATGTCTGTAAAGGGTGCATTAATGAAGATGCAGTGACAGTGAGAAAGGTATACCAAAACATACACATCTGTACCCACTACTTTCTGATTTATTCTTTTGCCTGGATTCACTGTAACCTACTACATCTTTAACATAAATATTTTCAGAAACTATGGAACAGAAAATGGAATTCATTCTTGTCACAAGCACACCTTCGATTTGGATATCAGCAGTGAATATTATAATAAAAAATGGTAGGGGTGTTTGGCTATGTACAATCTTACAAATTGTATTCATCATTCTTATTCCTGTATCATTTGATATAGTTACCATACGCTGTTGTAGGCCAGAAACGTTTTCTGTCAGCACTATTGGATATACCTAGGGCTGATATCTACGTTTATTTTATTTGACAAAGACTATCTTAAAACTGATATTCATGTTCTAATTGCGGAAGTAAAGTGCTGCAGCTATAGATAACATGGGAGTTCGTACAAGGGTCACTGGAGAGATCATGAGATAAACAGCAAATAATGTCAGCTAATTATATTTATAGCGAATAATACACATTATTAGCCTATTTGTAGACTAGCGACGAGGATTCATCTTTTATTCAAAAGACGCTGCTAGCTTGCTTGCAGCAGTCTCCATCACATTCTTTGCTGCACCTGTTTGTTTACATTTTGAATGAAAATTTAGAGAGACACCAGAGTTATAAATCGGTCTTACGCACGCACACGATTATCTACAGTATTTACAACTTACCTGCCAGATTTGTAATTTTGAGAGCGTAGATGGCTTTTCGAATTCTAGCTAGCTTGGTAGCTGGTTAGCTACTTCCGTTGGTAAATGGCTCGCCCAAGGACTAAAGAGCAAACTCCTCTTTATTCTAAATATGCAGGGTGGATATTGTAGGCTACGTCTAGCTGACTAGTTTCGAACGACGAGAGTCAACAACGCCACACGCTTATCGGGAGTTTGGGAGACCTATTGCCTTGGGATCATAAATTATAAACCATAAAATACCAGCGATTTTCGCTGTTGTCTAGTAACTGTTAAACGAGAGTGAACTTGTTTTCATTGCACACGGTTGCTGGTTAGCTGCCGAGTCTGTATACCGTTATATTTTCCAGCCATTTTGTAGTCATTAATTGATGATCATTTAAAAAGGCCTTTGTATCCACAATTTCAGATTCACTCTCGTTCAGTTTGACAAGTCATGGGACAGTCGTTCATTGTGACGATGTAGCAAAAGGGAGCGAAAGAAGGGCGGGATGGGAGGAGGGGGTAGATTGGAGGGGGGAAACTGGTTACTGGCAATGCACAGCATCTGCGAGTTGAAGGGACGTTAGATACGGCCAGAGGGATGTGTTAAACTAAAAATACGGCTGTTAACTCAGGTAACGGAACAGGCGCGTTTTAGCGAGCTATAATCCTCTAGGTCAGTGGTTCTCAAACTCGGTCCTGAGGATCAACTGTGTGTTCTGGTTTTCCTTCCAACCATAATTTCAATTTTGAATTATGACAAGCTGTTAATTGTTCTTAAGTAGACACTTTTCATTTAAATTAGAGCATGGTCTTCTCTCTTAAGGTCATATTATGTCAGAAATAGCTATGCATGCCATGAACAACATGTTCCATATTCACATCCCAGGACTTTAAATCAGTAAGAGCAACCAATTCTCTCATTTTCTGTAATGTGCGATATGGCACACGATTCCTTTAGATTTTTTAAAACTGATTCAATTATAGATTGACAGGTAAAATCAGGCCTGATTGTTGAAAGTCTGGACACAAGACACACTCACTGAAACTAAACCATTTGTGCAAAATGAAGAGTTGAATGGCAGAGCAATGGACAATGAGCCAAACCTGCATTGGGTTAAAATAAGTTTAAGGAAAAATTATGCTAGAACTTAGCACACGTTTCATTAAATGATCAAGAGATTGGCTGTAACAAAAACCAGCATACACAGTACCAGGACTGAGTTTGAGAACCACTGCTCTGAGTGTTGATGTTAGCTAAATGCATTTGAGCTATTTGTATAGTATTCACTAAGCTTAAGTTGCCTACCACGTCTGTTTCTACTGCAGCATTAGCTTGGCCTAAGTGTATACAAGAAACTATGACTTTTAAAATCTGGGTTATCTGGCACTGAGTCCAAGATAATCATACTGGTAGAGACATTGTTTGGTGAAAATACTGTATGTGAATAGTGAATTAGAAAATATACATTTCTTATGTGAAGGATGAGTCCTTAAACACTGACAGGGAAGAGTGGGCATGAGGGGAAGTGAGAGAAGTAGTACGGATTCCCAAGGAAGATGACAGCCAGATCCGTTTTTTTCCATCACCAAATTCTCTCTTGCTGCCACTCCCTGTCTGAACCCACCTTCTTTCTGGAATTATCATAATACTTGGACTATCAGACGTGAAATGAATAGTAAGTACAAACACAGGTTCCTGAAATCTGACCCACGAATCCGAATTCGGTCCTGGTTTTTTCTTTCTCTCAGGTAGTTAATTGAACAATTAATGCAACTGATTGGCCAGAGTGTCTTCACACCTGATTCCCAGGTAAAGGAAGGGTGGAAAAACAGCAGTGCTCATCCCACAAGGACCATGATTTGGGGGCTTTATCTCAAAGCTCTTCATATCACATATCAAGCTTTATCACATCAGGACTTCCAACTCTCTCGCCACTTTCAAGACACAACTTGACTCACCTTTTCATCTCTGCTTTTCCAAATCACTAAACTTTAAATTGCACAAAACCACACAATGAAAACCCATAGCAGGTTTCAGACCCTCTTTTTAGGAAAAAATTACATGTATCGTTTATTTTATTTATCTCATCTCATCTAGACTTGATTACTGATTACTTGATTACTGTAAATTTGATTTATTTTAGGAAATAAATACTGTATGTGTATCATTTATTTTATGTGTATACTAGGACAATTTGTATGTATTTGTATTGCTTTCTGTTGTTTTTAAGTGGTATCTGTTGTAAAGCACCTTGGAACTTCTCTGTATTTGAAAGTGTGCTATATAAATAAAATTCATTATTATTATTATATCCACTCTCCTCTTTCCCATTATTCACTACTATTCTCATCCCTGGTTTCAAATGAAAAGTGAGCACCTAATTGTTGATTGTAAAAAAGGCAGCATTTTTACAATGCTTTTGTAACTCCCATTACAAATTGATCTGTAGTCAAGACAACCTATGGCAGTGATATTAATCTTTGCAATTCAGTCTCAAGTGAAATAAAAGTACCCACAAATTAGTTATGAACACCATCATTGGTCAGACCAAACAGCACAGAATTATATAATTATAACCATGAGCTAGGTTTCTTGAAACAATAGCTTATCATCATTAGCCATCTTGTCTTTGTCAGTTTAAATATGCTATGTTGATGCATTTAGCAACATCTATTGCCAACGTTACCTGTTTAAATAACTTTTTTGATGAGCGTGCACTTAGTGATATGCTTGAATACAGTGTATTAAAATTGACCTTTTATGCTTTCATGCTCGTTGATTAACCCTGCAAACATTTGAATTAGTGTGATTATCAATGCCTGACCTCCAAGTGGCGTAAAAGATCCATAAAATAACATTGAAAGATCCACGTGTGACCTCTAGGGGGCGGAAATTATTAAAATGTTGTCCATTCGTAAATCGTAAAACCACGTAAACACTGAGTTTTCCCTTACCATATCCACCTAGGATTGTGAACACTTAACTTTTCAATGAAAAATGTTGTTTTGCCTGCGTAATGACAACAAAGTTTGCTCTTTACACAATCGCTACTTTATTTTAAGTTAGACAAACACATACTTTTCCATGAAAAAAATTAAAAATATATCCAACCACAGACAACTGAAAGTGCATTATTTCCTTCTGCTTTCTGTTCCTTGTAGTAAACCTGCTATTCTTGCCCCACAATGGAGATGAGTTTCTTCTGCCATTCTTCACAGATGGTCTTAGACCAGGCACTTAAACAAAATTAAAAACACAAAAATATTCTATATACAGCATAGTAAAGTGTTCTACGGTATTCCACGCTATCATAAAACACTGGTAAAATAAATGTAGATTAAATGTACAGCAACCCTGGTCTTGCGTACTAGGGATGCTTCTGCCTGCACTGACAACAATGGGTTTTGGTATCAATCGTCAACAAAGTGATAGCCAATGGCACTTACTGCCTCTCTGCTCAGTGCTGATCCTTAGATAGTTTGGATCCTGGCTGAGCCATTTACTGGTGCCCATTGACAAGGGCCATATTTGTATTTTTTTACAGTACGCAGCTTCATACCATTAAAGTTAATTGTGGTAATATCACATTGTGAGTCACCTAATGCTCCTAAACCCGTAATTACCAGGTAACCATGACATGTACAGTTGATGATTTGTTGTAACTACAAAGTCAGACTCCCTCAGAGTAAGGTTCTGCTCACCTCAAGTCTAAACACACATACAGGCACTGGCAATGACAAAACATATGTCCTTCAGTGTAGAGGGCTACTGTAATTCAGTGGCCAGTGACCTATGGGCTGACCACTCTGAAGGTTGATGGGAGCACTGAGACAGGTGCCTACCACACCATTATGTTTAACAGCAGTCTGTGAACAAATAGCCTTCAGGCCCTGTTGTACAATGCCATGATCGTAACATACACTTTGATATAATTTAGTTTTCAAGCTTCCCCTATGCATAATTGATATTTTAAATGCACTACAATCCTCTGGTGTTTCAGGATTTGTGGTCTGTTGGATATCCCAAACCTGTACCAAGTATGACTTGAGAGACCTTTTTAGGGCAAGGTGAAGATAAGTGGTATGGTAATTGGATTCAACTGATTGGAGTCTTGTAGCCTTGAAAGATATGCTCCCTCAATTCCTCTGAAAAATCACAGGTGCTACACAATGCTTCAAAAGTATGATCATAAGCATTTTAAGTTGATTTGGACGCGTTTGCAAAAATGTGAAGCAAAGTGGTACTCAGTCGAGTGCATACCTCTGCCACGGTTGTCTGCAAAAAAAGTTGTTTCTGCCGTGTCCCTAAGCCATCCCGTCATTTAACCAGTTTTCAGCCGAATTCATCCATAACTATTTTCAATTATCCTGTTCACATACAAGTACACAGTGAGGCAGTACCAGCAGTCAATGCATTATTAATCATACTTCAGGTGTACGTAAAGCACTGATGTGTTTATTCATACACAACCCCCTATATGTTTTAGGTGGTGTCAAGGGACTGTGAGGCAAGGTGGGGCCAGGTATAGGTGTTAGTCGTGGGGAGAGTCGGTAGTGAGGAGAGGGATCCGGTGGGGGCAGGGGAGTGGGTCAGTCGGTGCTTCTTGAGATGTCCAAGCTCCCGGAAGCAGCAGCCACACTGGGCGCAGCGGTAGGGCCTCTCGCCCGTATGGATGCGCTGGTGCTTCTGGAGGCTGTCGAGGTGACGGAAGCGCTTCTCGCAAAACATGCAGGGGTACGGCCGCTCTCCTGTGTGGATGCGCTGGTGGGTCTTCAGGCTGTAGAATCGGCGGAATCCGCGGCCGCACACGTTGCAGCGGTGGACCTTGTCAGGGCTCTGGGGCTGCTGATGCTGAAGCTCCATCGGTGCTGACGCCAGCTCCTGGTTCTCCCCGGAGGATTGCGAGAAGGTGGCGCTGAGGCTGGCACTGGCAGCGGGAGGGGAGATTGGCTGCTGGGTTTCAGCCGATGATTCGGGTAGAGGTTCCAGCGTAAGGTCTGAGTCCTCCTCAATTTTGATGGCCCCCTCTTTAACTTCCTCCCCATCGTCAAGCACCCGGATCAGGCCCAACTCGTTCACATGGCCTGCCGGCGGGGGCCCCATCTCAAACTCAAAATTAGAAATATCAGTGTCCTCCTCCTTATGTGCAGATACTACCTCCTGCTGATATCTGCCAGCACCTTCCCCTCCCTCTGCTGTCCCTGTGTATTCTGTAAAGAAAATATTTACAGTATTTTATAGGAATAATATTACACAAAAACATACTCATATCACGCAAGTTAAATATACTGTGTAATAGTCATTTTCTTGTTATGAGAGCATGTTGGCATGTCAATCTATGCCTCGTCTGATTAGAAGTAATATGAGTCTGCACTTTACAGGGATAGTCACTAATGACTGAGTGGTGTGAGCCAGATCAAGATTTATAAACTGTGCCTGAAAATCTGCTGGACTACGGTTGCCTTTGTATCGTCTCTCCAAAGTAATGACACACTGCATAACGACACAATAATACGTCTGTAACAGAGCTGTAATGTGAAATGACACACGAACCTTTCTCTGAGGCTCCTTCTGCTGTGATGTAGAACTGATTCTCGGTGTCCTCCATCGTCCTCAACAACTCGGGTTCTGTACGCATTTCGGTTGTGACAGGGGTTGTTCGACTTTGGTTTTGCATCAGGGATGGGTTTATGGAGGACCGTATTTTCCTGCGGTTGAAGCCACTTCTAGCCCATTCCGTCTGTACTGTCGGTAAACAGAGGCCAACGCTGGGGAAGGGCTTGGACGACTGAGCCCGTGCGGATGAGCTTCGAAAAGATTTCACCGACCTACGAGAAGCGCCTCTGGCGCTGAACGAAGCTGGCAGTAAATCAGAGGAGGTAGGGGGTAATAGAAAGAGAGTATCATCAGTTCGTGGATGCTCTGAGGTAATTGTGTGGGAAAGTGGTTGGTTTTGATTGAGAAGCAAGCACTGTTTGATGTTCTTCTCGGCCGCTGACATGTAGTACCGCACAGCCTTCAATTCACTTTCCTTGATCTCAAGTCTCTCTCTCAAACTCTTGTTTTCGCGATGAGACTCGGCGGCGGCAGTGTGAGCTGCGGTCAGTTTTGTGTCCATTACTCTGGCTGTTTCCCTCAAGACGCTCTCTACGGCGCATCTCACTGCTTGTTCGATGGTAGAGGCCAGCTCGTATTTTAAAAAATAAATACTGGTATCCATATTTTTTCTCTTTTCTGTTTAGTGTGGGCGTGATTCAGATACTATTCAGATCTAGAAATAAAATGAATGGTAAACTCAGTTTGCAAGTTCAATGCTGTTAGCTAGCCAGCCAGATGCAGAACCTCGTTGTATCGGAGCAAATTAGTGTCTTATCTCTCGCCACTAAACATAATTTACAACATGAAGCTAACTGTGCAGCTACCTTATATGCTCAAATAGTTGTAGTTTATATTTCAAGTTTAATTTACGATAACAATACGCATTTCCCTTAGCTAGCTAACGTTAGCTTAGTTGTTTTCCATTCATCAGTCGCTAGTTAGCAACCTTGCTTAAACTGACGCGTTAAAAATAACATTTGGAAGTACACACGCTAGACAATAAATTGTTGTAGATATACAACCTTTCATTATCTGTCTCAGATTTCAATACAATTGAATTTTTGAACACTTAAATCACGCGAGACATCTCTCACACCCTCAACCTACTTCGCTTACCACTTGGAACTGCTTTCGTCGCTTAGTGATGACGCAATGGAAGCTTTAGTAGTTGAGAATACAGAGAACCGAATATGGCTTCCCTGTAAAGAATAAAGAATGTGGGGCTGTAATTTAAAAAACAATAGTCAGTTACTTCTTTTGATGAGTCATGATCTTGTGTAAATGGATATCAAATTGAAGGTGGCAATTGAAGTCCACTCAACCTCTGACCTGTAGCATAACAGGGGCTAAAACTTGGTAGAAGAAATGAGATTGCATAAACTGACATTTCTCTTTCCAGATGACCTGGAGAGAGTATGTCTGGGATCGAGACATTAAAAAATCCAGTTTTATTTAGCAGAGCAGACCTTCATAAGGAGAATCTACCATGTGTGACTGTCTTTTTGAGGCTCAGCATTTACATTACAAAGTGACGCTCTTATCCAGAGCGACTTACAAATGTAATACGAGAACAATCAAAGTGTGACAAGATCTTTTTGTAGGCATCATTGCAGGCAAGCAAATGTAACAGCAAGACTTATGAGTGCTTTTATTTCATATATTTGTAATATTAATTTATTGTAGTTTCTGTACCTCAGAGTAATTTAGTTAATCTCATCATCTCTGCCTTTTAAAGGTTTTTCATGATACGGTCAATGACTATTATCAATGATAATAGGTATACAGTATAATTGGCCATAGTGTCACCCAGGGAGGGAGGACTTCCTTTGGCGAGATTGTCCTTGTCTTATTGCACACCTACAACTCCTATGGTTGATAGGACACCCGAAGTTTGCCTGTGCCATATGTGCATGAATGTACCCCTCCGATGCAATGAATGTGTGGGGAAAATTCATTGCAGAGAAGAGGGGAAATTACCAGTAATTAAATTACCATGTGCCCTCTGAATAAACCATAGACTAAGTACCGTTTTGACCCTTCACCACAGTGTTACTTTGCTTCTTGAGAAACCATGCAAATGTTTCCCCAACCGGATATCAAAATATCAAAGGAGACTTCTATAAATACTGCACTGGAATGTTTTGGTTTGGGAAAAAGAAAAGTAATACTGTACTCTTTTTAAATATTAATAGCAGGGAAAAAATGTATATAATCCAATTCAAGGAAAGAAGGGTTATCCATGGGCTGATTATCCATGGGGCAGTTCATCAGTTGTGATTGGAGCTAGCTTGGTTTTTTCCCTTTCTGATAAAGGCTTATTTTTTGTCTAGGAAAAGCTGTAGATTTCTTGTGAAGGGGTTTAAGTTGTATTTGCTTGGTAACAAAGGCTAGGTCATTTAAATAATGTATGCAAATATGGGAAATGGGTTCCCTCTCACCCCATGTTTGCAACCTGAATATGTCAGTCACTCTTACAAAGCAAACATCAACAACAAGGCCAGTACACATTTTTAAAATAGAAATTCAGAAAACTATTATGTAGAAAATCCCATCTTACTAGTATATTAATAAGAGCAGGAGAGTGTCCAACCATTGTCTCCAGTGGTGTAACTGCATTATCAGCTAAGGGGGTGTGGCAAATGGTTAGGTGGGACCCCAATATTTGATTTGTCTCACACGGTTGCACCTAGGCTATCTGTTCTACCTGGAAACAAATGGAAAGAATTAACCATTCCTACAGCATACAAGTGTCCCCACACTACACATGCTTGCTTCTGGTTCATTCTAGTTTACAATGGAGCTGTCCTCTCATGGTCATAATGTCCTATGTGCTGTCCATTGTTCTGGGTAGTGTGGCCATCAAAGTCGAATTTGCTTTAGAATCAATTAACCTTCCCAATGAAAGTCAAACAGGCCCAAAATATTTTATTGTCGCTGTTAAGGGACCTCAAACTGGGTCTGTAGCAGTGTCAGTTGGTGGGCTGTAAACCCGAGGATGCAGGGGGTGGGGGCAGCAGGGGGCATGGCGGGGCTTTGGTGTTCTACTCACAGTTCTTCAAGATGTATATTTATAAATGTATAATATTTACAATCGTGGCATGCATCATTCACATAATTATAATAATTGTTAATCATGCCCTCTGAAAGCTAACTCCAATGGTGTTACATCGACGAACAGCCCTATTTCAACTGAAGGTTTCGCTGTATTTTCCACCCGAAGCACAGCCCCGTCGTCTAAGACATGCTCTATGCGGACTCGTCCCAAAATATTAACTTAGTTAACGTAACATATACATTTTGAGAAAGAGTATTTATGTAACATAAAGACTCAAGTCTCCCCTAAATGTCATAATGAATACCATTCGCCGACACACAACATCCGTTTGAGTATGATTTGGTTGAGCAATACTCTGTGCTTGAGTTCAACTTCCTAGTCCTGTTGTTAGTTTCGTTTATTTGAGTTGAAGTGGGGACGCAGCTGTCGAAAAAGCCCAGATACGATCGTCTCACTTGCACTTGGTTTTCGTTTAGGAAGAAACGGACAATCGCAGGTCACAATGAAAAAAGGATTTATGTTGTTTACTATGGCTTGCGCCGTAGCTGCAGGTATGCTATTGGTGTATTTACTTATATAAATTTGTTGTACTTAAATAAAATATAATGAAGTGCAACCACGCTTTGCCTTAGTCTCAGAATATTACGATCAGAAGGTAGCTACGCATTTTACCGTTCAAACTACTTGGGAGTATTTGTATTTGTGTGTAAGCAATAAGCTGTGTACAAGTGAGGATAATGCGATGTAATTGCAGGAGCCTGTTGTTAACGTAGCCGGGCGGTGTTCTTCTCATTCTCATTCTCATTTAAAAAAATAATCAAATTAGGCCACCTGTTACCTTCTGTTTCGTTAGTTTCTTCCTTTTTCTTCTCGCACTTACAAACTAGTAGTCTTGAACGTAGAATTCTATTGTAAAAGTTTTCATTCGATTAGATTCATTTTGTTTTCAATCAGATAGCTAAATAGTTCCTGGTTTAAAAAAACATCCAGCAAGGAGTCCGCTTATATTTATTCTATTGTTGATAGTCTGAAAGCAAATAGGCAGTATAATTTCACATGAACAATACTGTACATCTTATGACATTAAAATAGCCGTTTTGAGTAATACATTTATATTACTTATTTAAAATCGGCTCATAAATCATGTGTCGAGATTACGCGTGTGTTTAGCGAGTTTCGGTTTCCATTTTCCAGACTTGGCTGAGAAAAGGATGAGCTAAGCTTCAGGCTGTAATTTTATCTACAACAGAACTACAACAGAAACCCAGTTTAAAAATGTTTAAAAAAAGACAAATGCTGTACAGCCATTAAGCGTTAAAAGGTAAGATTGAAATTAATTGTTGAACAATACACCTCATATCGATGTGGGGTTTACGTGTATTTATGTATAGCCTATTGAAACGCGTCTTCGATATACCTGAACCATGCCTTCTCTGCGTCAGTTACCGAGTTTTGAGTGTGTTTATCTATTATGTATTGGCTCTTTTATTAACAAATGTATAAATGTAAATTTATGACATCATAAAGGTCTGCTAATGGGTCTACTAATGGCTGTACTAAAAACTGTACAAGTCCAGAATAGAACACTGAATTAGAACTAGAATTTTCAACGAGTTCTACATTTTGTTCAAAATCTTGTTTGGTCCTTTTCATAGAATACGTTGAAGCTACCAGCATAATTAACTTGTGAATTATGGAGGGGCAATTGTTTGGCAACGATTATTCCAGCCTACTGTTGTGAACTTGAATGCTTAGACTCAGTTCCTCATTCTCCCTCCACACCCATGATGGTGTGACTAATTGTCATCAACCACAGGGAACTTCCTACCTTTTAGCATGTGACACAGCATATGGTCACTGTTCAACTGCTGATTCTGCACCAAGCACATGGCATTATACAGTTCCCCAGTTAAAATGCATTTCTTACAACTTTCCTGTATCGTCAGTCAAGGCCCTTATAAGAATTTCAAAGCAATCTCTAGAATTGGCTCATTTTGTCACTGTTTTATTTAGCTAAAATGCATTGCACAATAATTGGCCACTGATTCTGCCCTATAAGCAAATGGGCTGATTCATATATTGTGGGGGAGGGGGGGTGACTAACTAACATTAAATATGATTAGCCCATTGACCTTCAGCCAGTTGTGTATATTGATGTACTTTATCACTTTTACAAAACGTTTATTATTAGCTTTTTTTATTTGCCCCCTATACTATGGCATTTGTGCTTGACAAGTTTGTGTGTCTACAGAGCATTTTGTCTAGTTGCGGGCTGATCTGTGAGTTTCTTTTGATAAGAGTCTCTGCTAAATAAAAAATGTGAATAAATGTCATTGGAGAGGGATGGGCACACAAGGGTGAAATACTCAGCATAAATGCAGCTTTCATCATACAAGGCCTAGGACACTGGTGAGGGGCCTAGTCTTCAAATATTCAAGAGCCTATTTGCACTTCCCAGCAGTACCAATATACAGGTTTATGGAAATGAGCAGTTATACAATGTTCAGGTCAACAAAACAAATTAGTATATGGATTCAAGTTACACATTATTTTACACTGTTTCCACAAACGGTCATTGATTGCTATCCTAAAAGTAAATATGTAACGGTTCCTTTTTGATGCACTAAAATATGTTCAAACTATTTATTAAAAAAGGACGTCACTGGCTGCATATAGATGACTCACAGGCTGCATGTAGTATTGTGGTCACGCGTTTCCTTTCTACTGATACCTGTTCATTTCCGGGGTCATTGTGGGGCTCTGATCTATATTAGTATCATGCTTGTTCAATATAAATTCCAGGGCCTGAAAGAGTAATTGGAGATGAATGTTCATTAAGAGGGTTAAGTCAAATTGAACAATGTTAGGGAGACATTCTCCACTCTTACTTGCAGACAGGTCTTTCAGGGTCATTTTTCTACTGAAGTGACATGCAGACGGAGGGGGAAGTTTAAGCTTTTCACAGCAATTATCTTCTCTTTTTTTGAAGAGGTGTAGATGCAGTGCTGTTGATGTTTTTTCTAAGGGTGAGTGTCCATTATTTCTCTAAAGCTTTTGCAGCTGCCCAAGACAATGAGAAGAAACCCAGACCACCTGCCAGCCTTTCTCCTCCTGAGGAATTCAACCCAGTCACTCCTCCTAAACCAACTACACCTAAGACCAACAGCACCACAACCCCTCCTCCTAAACCAACTACACCCAAGACCAACAGCACCACAACCCCTCCTCCTAAACCAACTACACCCAAGACCAACAGCACCACAACCCCTCCTCCTAAACCAACTACACCCAAGACCAACAGCACCACAACCCCTCCTCCTAAACCAACTACACCCAAGACCAACAGCACCACACACTCTCCCGCGACCAACAGCACAACTGCTGCCCCAACCACACATCATGCCACAAACCAGACGACCGCTGCCCCAACAACTCCGCCTCAGCCTACCCCCAAGGCCAACCTGACAGTAGGAGACTATGTTTGGAAGCAAGGCAGCAATGTGTGCGTGATGGCCTCTATGGCACTGCAGATCAGAGTGGAGTTCCCCAAAGACAAGGTCAGCTGCAGAAACTCTTGCATTACATTTAGTAGGGCTGTGTCCAGGGCTTGGGGGGTAGGTTAGTAAATGGCTGTGGCTAGGTATTTATTAATACTAGGTGCCTTTTTATAGCTGCAAATAACTCTAGAAAGTACCTTACCTCAGGGAACACCTGCCCTGTTAGATGCATGTAGGTAAACATATCAAGAAATAAATATTATGCAGCAGTTGTGCAATTCCTCAGTGGAGTAAAGTAATAGGAGAACTGCCAATGAAGATTTTTTACATTTAATGTTTAATTGGTGGGTTTACAGGTAGAAACACTTTGAACCTTTTGTAGCTACATTTTGTAGCTACATTTATTATGGACCCCCATAAGAATTGTGCAGACTGATCGTACTGGAAGCTAATATAATGATTGAAAGCCCAGTGGACCGGTCGTTGAAAACAATGTTCTAGTTCAGCAGTTGGAGAATGTGGTGTATGAAAAGCGTAAACCACCAAGATCTAAACTGATTTCTTGATTTTTCAGTCAGAAGGGACCTTTATTGTTCAGCAAAATATATCGACTGTTAATGGGACCTGTAATGAATTCACTAGAATCTTCAACATCATCTTCAAGGAGGGGTTTATCAACTTAACGTTTCAAAAGGTAAGAGAGAGACATAAGATGTTTATTATATTTAAAAAATGTATATTAAGAATTGCCTCAGTCCCAACTGTGCACATGGAATGGGGAGGTTAGAAAACCAAAAATATATGATTGTGTTTGGCCATACGCATCTGTATTTTACTTGTTGTTGTCGTCTTGTCAATATGATCTTTGGCTGAGGCTCTGGTTGCAAAAGACTGCCATAGTGATACAATCTGTGGGCATAACCCTGTGTTCTGCAAGTTAAAAATGTGTCTGTTCTTTATAATGTATCCGTACATATAAACAATCTGAAAAAGTGTAACTTGATACAAATAATATTGATGACAAAATATTGAAATTATGCATCTATATAAATATAGATTGTAAATTGTCCGTGTCAACACTTGAAATAGTAACCACTCGATCTGGTAGAGGTTGAAACAGCAGATTGATGAAAAAGGAACCAGGGATTTAAAGGGGAAGTTGTAACTCAAAAGGCCCATTTTTATAGACTGCAGAAAAGAAACCTCAGATAGCAGTTTAAAATGTGTGAGTAGAGTCACCCTAAGGACTCCAGGTGTACATGAACACTGAGGAATTCATAATTTTCTACCAGGTTAAGTCTAAACAATCTGTTTTGCAGATGCAAAGTGTTGCATCATTGTATTAACATATGTCTACAAAGGTTTGAGAATTTCGTTTGGGCATGGTTGTGTCATTTGAGAAGTTACGGGTCTACACAAGAACTACACAAGACAACTTATTGTTCAACCGGTGGTCATACACACAAATAACACTTCAGCTCTTTTACAATATTTCTATGAATGAGGGGAAAAGGCCTTCTGAGAGCTTCCTCATCTATTTCAGAATACCAGTGCCAAATTGGTCTACATCAGCTCGATTGCTGTGGAACTAACCTACCCCTTCAACCATCAAGGTACTGACCTGTACTAGCCTTTAACAATCTTATTCTGTGCTGTCCATGCCTTAAAAAAAATGGCCATACACATACTGCATCCCTGAAACTGGTGTTTCAGACAGCAATTTCTGACATTGTTTTTCTGTCAGTACCTTTGGTACCAAGTACCTTGCAAGTGCAATTGTGTTATGTTTGTAAGGTTTATTTGCATACGTACTGTGTTTCCTCCTGATATTATATATGGTGGCTAAATATTAACCGAAGATGGTTGACTGAGTCAACATGAAATTAACTTTTGCATAGACCACAGGCTGGTAAGGATATATTTTGTAAAGAGTTATTTACAGAACTTTATCCAATGCATGACCAAACGGTCACATCATTTCATAGCATTAATTTATTTTCTGCAGTGTTGAAAGATTGGATTAACTGCTCATAGTGTGTATGATGACATGACTACTATGTTCTCTTTATAGATCCCAAAGCCAAGTATTCAACCAGCAACAATTCGGTGGAGCTCTTCCATGCAGCGATTGGTCACTCCTACTCCTGCAAGAGTCAATCGTTGTACTTAGGGCAAGGGGTCTATTTGGACATGACCCATGGCAGGGTGCAGGCCTTCAACATCACCAATGGCTTTGGCCTCCGTATGTGTCTATCTAATACAGTATATTGCACTGTGCCCATCCAAATGTTTTCTTAAATGATCTTTATATTCTGAAATCGTGATGTTGAGTGTTTTGTGTTAACATATTGCCCAAGTAAGAAAATGTGTGTACAATATAAAATGAGTTTAAGAAAAGTAATGTATGCTGTTTGCATCTCGCTAATGTTAAGTGTGAACAGATCAAAACCGCATTATAAAGTTTTGCTTTTGGATAATTGGTTTTAAAATAATTGTGCCAACTTGTATGTTTGCTCATTTATGTGGTTTGGGGTTTACAGGGGGCAGGACCCAGGGCTTAACTCAGTCTGAATCAGACACTAGGCAGCACCAATGACAGTTTTGCATTGATCTAATCAGGCCTTGTATGACTGACATTGTCTTCTCTCCTTACAGCCGACTTATGCTCTGCTGACCAGCCGGACTACCGTGTGGCTATAGCTGTGGGCATCGTCCTGCTTATTCTCATTGTCATCGTCGTTGTGGCCTATCTCATTGGCAGGAAGAGGAGGACTGATGGATACCAGTCTCTCTGAAGACCACCAGATGCTAAAATGATCAACGGGGGGCAGGCATCACATAGTTTATCCGTCTTTTCTATCCCATCCCTGTAACATTCAACACAATTCTCACACAAATATCTGCTACATAAATAAAGTGAAAGAGGTTATTTAATCTGTTCCTCCCCCTTTTACATCCTCTTGCACAAAAAGGTCATTTTTCAGTCCTGAAGGGGGATTTTAGTACCACAGGCTGTAGAGACACTTTTTCAATTTGCAGCTTATTTTTGCATGTAAAAGGCCAAGGGGAGTGGGTTTCTGTTCTGTAGAGAGGGAGTGAAATTCGAGAGACCCTGTGGTCCACCCTTGCTGTCTCAAAAGTTCATGAGTCAAAAGTCCACCTCTACACCAGTACTTCCATTAACAGTGGAACTGGCATATGTACCTTCCAGCATTTGCATACAATTTACATTTCTTTCTTTTCCCAGCTCTCTTTGGCAATCCTTCAGCATCCACAACCTCTAACAATACCAACAGAATTGTAACTAAATACAGAATTGGTCTCTGTCTGTCCACTATAATTCTGTTTACACTGACTATATGTAAGCTTGGCAGGATCATATTTTCTCTGTTTGCGGTTTTGTCTGTAATCATATGTGACCACTGGTAATGTGTACCATTTATACTGTTCCAGAGAAGTCTACAGTGATCTGATACTGACTACTGCTATTCTTACAACCTGTTAACCCAAAAACAAACCAGTTGAATCACAATGACAAAAGCTCATTATATACTATGCGATTCCTGACAACTTTTCAGAAATACAGAGATTTTCAGAATTGACAAGAGAGACCCATCAAAGTGATTGATCTGTGGTTCCCTCAACTGACTTCTGTTCGTCTACTTGTCTGAGTGAGACATGAAATGTTCTGAGCAATTCGATAAATGTGCATGCATAAGTATTGTTCAAATGTATCATTGGATAATGTCTATTTTGTTTCTCCATTCCAGCACATTATTTTTCATTCTTGATTTTCTGTTTTAACCTGATTTCAGAGTCCATGTTTAGTTTTTGAGGGATCATCTTATTGAATGCAATAATTTGGGGGCCTTGGCACTTTGGCGATGTTTAGAAAATTGAAAATGTCTGAGTAATGAGGGTGCCTTTGCAAGGTGCCATAAGCCATAATGATTCTGATGAATTAACCAAAAATTATTTGAAGGAATGCCGCCAGTTCTGTTCAGTTGCTTTTGTGCAGGCCCATGTGCGTGCATGTGCATGCGTATGTCAGCTTGATGAATTGAAGGGAAAATCTATACATAATTTGGGATTTAATGGATTTTGAAAGGGAAGAAGCAGAATCTTATCAATGGATCTAAAACAAGCGATTTATTTGCTAGCTGTTTTTTTCCATCAGGTTTGAGGATTTGGGGATTTAATTGTTTGCTTTCAGTAAATTAAGTAAATTAAGAAGTTCCTATTTGTATTTTAAATGTAATTGTGTTTGCACTGAAAATAAACTTTTTCTATGTTGAATACTTGTATTTCAAGGTATTGATTTGGATTTGGTTGCCATTTCAAGGTATTGATTTGGATTTGGTTGCCATTCAGTGGCAATATTTAAAAAATAATTTAATAAAAGTTTATTCGGTGGGAGAACTGGTTCATGTTTACATGCCTCATGTTGAGGAACTGAACTAGGGCACTGCCCTAGGACAAACTGACCTTATTTTTTAACCTATTAGAAGCTAGAGTCTGATACCCAGTCTTTGTATCCTGATAGCTGGAGGCGCACCCATTATTGGATCAAATGACACCTGTTGCTTTTTGTGCAAAATGCCTAGGTGCCAAGATCTAAGCCTTTTTCACCATCTGTTAAAAAAAAAAAAATCCTAGGTGCCAAGTAAGTTGTTCACCCTGTTTGGTGTTCATTTATACAAGTGTTCATTGGTACTTGACATGAATGAGGGGGAACATTCTGGTGGTTTAGCACAACATGCTAGAAATCGTGTTCAAGAAATGAACAAGAGTTTAATACATGCATTTATTATTAGCCCAGTTGTGGAAATATAGGGATTTGTGTCATCTTCTATGTACTAGAACAGCAATGCAGACCAGTCCCACTGCAGCAACCACGCATGTTATACCTACAGGGAGAAAGGCTAGAATGAGAAGACAGCAATTGTTACATTAATGAGGCTGACGCGTCACATAGGTCCATCGATTACCTGATCGTTTGGAGTGTTGAGATTTCCAGACAGCTTTTTTGGCATCAGTCTCCAGGACAGGGCTGTCCCTCTGCTAGATGAAGACCATAACTGAGGAGTCACCTTCCCATTCTTCAGCTGCAATCACATGGAAGATTAGACACCAGGTGCTAGGGCTATTATGAAAACCATTCACACAGCAAACAAGCCAGCCAGCCTTACCCTGCTCCCAATATGTTGGGTCTGTTCATCTTCCTGCCAAACCAGTCTCCTGACTAGACATCAAGATCACAACTGGATTCACAACAACCACACACATAGTCTTTTCCATCCACAGACCTCCACCTAAAGACAGAAAACATTAATGCAAATTCATGGATCACACCTCCCCTCTTCCCCCAGCCCAACTCACCTTTTATCCTCAAGTGTAACAGGTTTTCTGGATAGTCAGTATTCTGGGAGGCAATGTTGACGGTGACAGTGAATATAGACTTATGGAAAGGATTTAAAAATGTAAAGAGATGATCAGCGAAGCAGCCATAGCAAAAGCCTGAACAGACTCACTGGAGCTCTATGCCACTTTGTGGAACCTGAACAAAGAGGCTTCCAGCTGCAGCAGACGCTTGTCATCTGGGGTTCTGTCCATGAATTGAGTTTGAGCCTGTTATCCTAGCATCAGTCAGGCACATGGAAAGAAGTATAGACAGATATAAGGCAGTAAGGCAGATATACTGAACAGGTAAGCAACCACACACCACTCACGCCCGTAAGGTGCCAACCCGTTTACCCCAACTCCAGCCACTGCACAACACACTCCCCAACCAGCCATACTGTAGAAAAGGGGGGTACACACAAACACCAACTACTCGCTCACTACGGGGATGTACCATCGGGCCGTGCCAACCCTAGCTCCCGCCCAAAATTAAAAACACAATGGGAAAAAAAAGTTTTTTTCCATTCCATACCATTTCCCTTTTACATCTTTCCCGGCAGTTTACTCCAATCACACAAGCAACTTCCCTTCACACTCACAATTGCACACGGGACCAATCATTCAACCACATACTGCACACCACTTCCGTCATCCACCCACTTCTCCACGTGCACGTTACATTAACCCGTGTGCTTCACGAGTCCCCGATTACTCAATTCCCATTCCTTATTCCGCTTTCATCGTCTGACATTTACAATCCATTGATTTACAGTTTTTTTTTCCAGGAATATTTCTAACATGTCCCTCATTAAAGATTCTCAAATCTTAAACTAGACTCAGAATTTCCCTGATATACTGATATTGTGCCTTATTATTTTTAAGTCTTATTATTTTTAACCTTTTCTCCCAATCTGGAATGGCATATCTCAATTGTAAGTCAGTTCCATCACGGCAACATCCTACATCAACATCCTACATTAGTCTGATTTCTCAGACTAGCATACATGTAATCTGAAACACCTGCAGTGAGTCAGTAGTTATATTCCCTTTGAACTCCACCATGTGAGCTTCACATCCATCATTTGGACTTTTGCAGAGGACTGCACGTCTTTCACAACCGGTGCAGGCACACTGTAGGTGCCTGATCAACCAGAGTAGTCACTAATGCGCAATGAGGTGGTAAATAACCAAACTCAAACCACTCAAACCTCCCTACTTGGGTGACACTATGGTCAATTCCTGTCCTGTGTGGAGGATGCACGTTTTCAGTTGTTCTAGTTTACACTAAGGCATGTAAACATGAACCAGTTCTCCCACCAAACAAACTGTTATTAAATTATTTTTTAAATATTGCCACTGAATGGGAACCAAATCCAAATCAATACCTTGAAATGGCAACCAAATCCAAATCAATACATTGAAATACAAGTCAGGCACCTGGAAAGAAGTATAGACAGATATAAGGCATATATATAAGGATATACTGAGGCTATAAGGAGATATTTTAGCCTCTAGGGTGGCAAGACTCATGATTCTCAACAAACGCATATCTGGGGGCTGAAGTGATGTCAGAGACCAAAGTGGCTATGCAGCTGTCCACAAAGACACAGAATGGTCCATGGTTTAATATAATATATAATATATGCCATTTAGCAGATGCTTTTATACAAAGTGACTTACAGTAGTGAATGCATAAATGTTTCAGTATATGTGGTCCCAATGGGAATCAAACCCACAACCTAACCGTTGTCAGCACCATGCTCTATCTACTGAGCCACACAGAACCACTGCCATGACAACAGCAGCTTCAATGTGAACGGCATCGCCCAGGAAGTACACATTGGAGGATCTGCCAGTCATCTGCAAATTATTCAGTGCACTGTGAGCAGAGGGCTACACAATGCCGTGGGATAGAGTCAATTTCACCTGCCAGCAATGAGCCTCAGTGAGAACAGGCAGGCAGTGTAGTGTAATGGTTAGGGACCTGGGCTTGTAACTCAGAGGTTGCACGTTCAAACCCCAGGTGGGACACTGCTGTTATACCCTTGAGCAAGGTACTTAACCTGAATTGCTTCAGTTAATATCCAGCTGTATAAATGGATTGTAAAGAAATGTAAACTGTAAGTCGCTCTGGATAAGAGCATCTGCTAAATGCCTGTAATGTAATGTAATGTAGTGTAACTTTAGCTTTTCAGAAGATGTGGTGGAGACATAGGAGATCCGGGTCGGCTTAAGGGCATTGCTACTCACATTAGGCATCCTTTTGTAAATATGCCGGAATGTATTTCAAAGACCACAATTAATGGTCAGCTGTGACCCTGACACTAGCTCATCTAGTGACCCTGAATGACAATTTCCACTGCATTGGTTCTCACAATAGAAGTGGCACCAATTGCTGAAGGTTTGTATGCAAGTGCAAAACTATACATAATGTAATCCTCAACAACCTTATGCATAGAAGAGCAGAGTCATATTTGAGGTCCAGTAGTCAGGGTGGCGAAGCAAGATCATAGGTAGGCGTACCTGCTGTGAGCTTGGCATCCACGCAGCGATGCCTGCATGGATGCCAAAGCACAAACAGGTATGCACAAACAGGTATGGCAAGTTGTCCTGCTGGCTGAAAGGGCATCCTTCCAGGTTGATATCAGATGGCTTGATGAATTGGCTATGAACAAGAAAGTCCTGCTCTACTGCTACCTGGATGGAACCCTCCCTGCACTGCCCCTGCATGCCCTGGAGCACCGACTCCCTCTGCTGGGGAGAGACAGAATGGTGCCTGATTGACCTGGAACCTGGCTAAGAACATGCACGAACATGCAAATGAGCAAATTCAAATTGTTCCAAGTGGATCAAAAATTTTCCCCCACCCATCCCATTTTTCTGGAAGATGAATTTGGAAGTGAAAGTTTTAATCAGGTTTGTTTGAAGTCTATACCTAGGCCATATAATTTATACTTTTTAAATGAGTAAATATCATATTAATCTTTGGTTTCAGATTATTGGAAAATGCATCCCAGTGTATGAATCTTTGTTGTAATGATACATGTGTGCATATTGTTTTTAAGGACAGTTTTGAGCTTAGGAATTTAGCTCTTGAATTTGATTAATAATAGAGTTGTCAGCAACCACCCTCCCTCTGCAGCACATAAAGCCAGCGGGCCGCGGAACAGAACAGGTAAGCAACCACACACCACTCATACCCGTAAGGTGGCAACCCGTTTACCCCAACTCCAGCCGCTGCACAACACACTCCCCAACCAGCCATACTGTAGAAAAGGGGGGTACACACAACCACCAACTACTCATCCCCCGCTCACTACTCCCGTGGCCTTCGCCGCCCCCTCTCCCCTTCCCTTTGGGAACCAGTGATTTAGGGGCTCTGTGTCACACCCCCAAGTCCCCAACAGAACACAAAAACAAAAGAAAGAACACGAGGATGTACACTTCTGCCAACCCTAGCTCCCGCCCAAAATTAAAAACACAACGGGAAAAAACGTTTTTTCCATTCCATACCATTTCCCTTTTACATCTTTCCCGGCAGTATACTCCAACCAATCACACAAGCAACTTTCCTTCACACTCACAATTGCATGCAGGATCAATCATTCAACCACATACCGCACATTTTAAACTAGCCTCAGAATTGCCCTGTCTTATTATTATTAAGTCTTATTTTTTTTAACCTTTTCTCCCAATCTGGAATGGCATATCTCAATTATAAGTCAGTTCCATCACTGCAACATCCTACATCAATTTAGGAGAGACCAGACTAGCATACATGTAATCCGAAACACCTGCAGTCAGTCAGGATTTATATTCCCTTTGAACTCCACCATGTGAGCTTCACATCCATCCTTTTAGCCAGAGGACTGCACGTCTTTCACAACTGGTGTAGGTGCCTGATCAACCAGAGTAGTCACTAATGCGCAATGAGGTGTTTTGTCCTCCTGAATTCATGGCAGATGTTGCCACATTGGGACAGGCTTACAAATGTGCCATTCCAACTTGGGAAAATAGAAAACAAATTTTCCTTGTCCTGATACATATATTTTTTCATTGAATAGATGGGTAAATAAAGCATCCTTTAAATAATGTCTCCCTTTCCTAGAAATCTTTTTTGATGTTGTCTTAGATTACTTAGAAGATTTGTGTGTATGATGCGGAGGGCATGCTCCCATCCCATTCCCACAGTAATTTAATCCGGGCATCCTCTCAAGGTATAGGTTTTCTTCAACCATTTGCTTGTATATAGTAATAATAAGTGCTACATCCATCCCATTGTCGCCTCACAGCAAGAACAGTAATTTAATCCGTGGGCACTCCGGTTTCCTCCCAGTCCAAAGACATCACGTTAGGCTAATTGGAGGTTTTCTTGCCCTGTGATGGAACCATTTGCTTGTATATAGGAATAATAATAATGGATGGATGGATGGATGGATCTACAAGTGACATGAACTGCATCGATGTGAAATATGAGACATAAACACTATGACAATTACAAAGTTGACGTTTCCTGTTGTAAACTGTCCTGACCACCACTTCGCATTCAAATATTCGCCAGCTCCACACTTTAAAAAAGTAGGCTACTTAACGGTTGATTTATTTTATTTTTTTAAACGGAAATTCGCTGAAAACAAGAGCTATGCCACTACCTAGTTTGTGAATTACTACTACTTTGGAAAAGGCTGTTCTCCAAAACATGGGGGATGGGATGCAATGCGTACCAAAGTTCTGTGTGTCCTAGGAGTCAAATTCCTTTTATTAAGGCAGGGGATTGGCTGAAAGAGGCGCAGCGCCGTTCTACGAGCACAGACACAGAAAACAACAGGGCGTTGGTAATAAGAGGTAACTGTACCGAAAGTCGAGTGTTTTGTTAAATTCGACATGGAAATTGTGGCATGTGTGTATTTTGTAGTATAGGAAACAGTAATAAACGTATCAGTAACAAATTGTTCTGATTAGGATAGATTTAAATACCGGGGAACTTTTTAGGGCTTTTGCATCAAGAATTCATACATTTTCTTTGATTGCGTAAATGCAATCTAGTGGATATTGACTTTGTTTAAAATTAAGTATGCTACACGACAGTTTGCAATTAACCAGTTTAGTATATGTTTTTGATTGGCCCATTCCCATTTGAGAGGGAATTGAAAGTTATAACCTATATGATATTGTTTTGAGTCAGTAAATATATACGTGTTGTCAGTGTCTCATACTTGGAATGCATTTTTAACGTAGGCTACTGATATCTATTATATTGTGAACAATTGAAACGTAGCCTACTTTCATTTTACAGCTCTATTTTGTCAGCAGTTCTACCACACTTACCATTAAAAGGTAAAAAATGAGCAAAGCCGTTTAATTCGTACACATTTTCTAATATTGCCCGTTTAATCTTCATCGTAATCACATGAAGAACAACCTTTATCTGTGGCTCTGTAATGCGCATTCCATTGATAAGTAACTACGTGTGTTTTTTTCAGAAAAAAATGGAAGCTGTTGCCATTAACGATCAATCTCCTACCTATATCCCTGGAAACGGGGACGGCCCGCTGGTCGCCGTTACTTTTCAGAAGAATCCTCTGCATATAAGAAAGTACCTTGAGGCAGAACCCAAGGCCCTCGGGGTGCGTATAACGAGTTTATATTACTTCCTGTATCATATTTATGTTTATCTTATATATATAACATATATTTTAATGTGTCAGCCCATCTAAATGTCAATATTTGGCTAATGGCAGCATTTGATAGAGGAACAGAAAAATCTGTTACCTTGACAGACAAATGTGAATGAATGGGGACAAAATGATGTCAGTTGAGGGAACGCCAGTTTGTTACATTTGTTTGATGGTAATTCCTCTCTCCCATCAGTTGACGCAGATCACACTCAGTATATTTCTCATCAGCATGGTCTTGGGCAGTATCGCCATTGACATAGGAACATTTTCATTTGATGTCGTGCAACTCTTTGCGTCACTGTTTGTGAGTATGCATTGTACCTACATCTACACATTGTTTCCCTATACCTTTCTGTATTTTTCAGTTTCCTCTGTTCTGTTGTCTCTGTCTTGACAATATTCTTTTTGTGTTCGTACTTTAATTTATAATCCCATTTGAAATCAAAGTTACATCAAACCAAACCTAAAATTATTTGAGATATGCACCAATATGGCGTGTTCAAAAAGGTTATGCCTTTTTAAATATTATCTTCTCCTCCCCTCTGTTGTGTTAAGTCTGTTTATGTCAGATACTGTGTGTTCAAATTTGACAAGGTGTCCACCAGCACAAATTAAGATACATCTCAGCACACCTCCAGTACAGGTGCTTCCACTTAAGTGGTTATATTAAAATAACATTAGTTATGAGATATAAGAAGATAGATTTTTCCTTTTGTGTGGTTTGACTTGTATTTACACATTCATTGAATGTAGATGACATTCCTGGTAGCCCCAGGATGAATACAAACCTTGTTACAAGGTTGTTATGAGAATATGAGTATGTTTTTATTATTTGAAATCACTATTCGTACTGGCTATCTGGGGTCCTCAAGTTTTTTAGGGACTGCAGCCTCTCTGAGAAATCTCCCAACTCCTGGATGGATACATAATATTATATGTGGTTCTCTGGCTCCAACTCCTGGTTGGATACATATACTGAAAATTATGCAAATATGCTTTGGATGTCTGCTAAATGGCATATTTTCCCTACCACTTGTAGATCGAGAACATTTACACTAATAATAATAATAATACATATATTTTTATAGAACATTTGAGATTGATTTGAGTAGTCATTTATTAAAATAATCACACTTATGTTGGTCTGGGGAAGCAAGAGCGTATTTTGTGTAAGGATTTACAAGCACACATACACATATACAAGTATCCCTGAGAAGAATCGAAGAAAAGCACTGGTATAGCTGTATTCAGTGGACAAAAAACAATCTTGAGTTTTGAGTTTACAGTTGAGGGAATAAAAACAAGATTTGGAAATCAGATAGAACACAAGAAGACTGACTTTATACAGAGAAAATGGTTATGTGCAAGGAAGTAAAGTGATTGACACAAGACTGAATCTTTAGAGAATTAAACTTTTTTGACCCAAAGTGCTAGAAAGAACATTTGACTATGCCAGCATTGTTAATGCTCTGCTCTTTGATTGCAGGTCTTAATTGCCGGGAGTATTGCGATAGCTGCTCAGAATCTCCACTTGCCCACTGTAAGCAGTTCTTAGAGGTTTGGGGGTGGGTGTGGGAATGGGTGCTGGTATATCAAAAGATAGTATGTCAAAGAGCATCATTTCAGGACAGGAGGTGGAGTTGTATTAAGAAGACCTCTGATGGACATGACAGCAGTGTGAAGCAATAATAAGACCCCTGCACTGGACATGACACTGCCTTTGTACCTATGAGAAGGCTGCTGCATCTCAAGTGCTTCAGCAAAAATGAGAAAATGTGTTGGATGTATAACTGGAAGCAGTCAGGTCACCCTGGGGAGGGGCATCTGCTAATCCAAATGTATACATTATAAATACTGTGTTATGTTTATTCCTCCGTATACCTGTGTCCCCACAGCTGAAGGCCTGCCTTGGTATGCAGGTGGTGGCATGTGCTGCTTCCATAGTCAACGTCATGCTGAGCTCCGGGAAGGCTGGACACACCCATGAACTTTGCTGGTCATCCTATCTTAATGGCACAGAGAGCACAAGATTATGCTACATACTTGCAGTGAGTTAAGATGAAACCACTTGAAGTACTGGAAATGTACATATGATTATATTGAATAAAATGCTATTTTTCTTGCTCAATCTGGAAATTATTATGCATAAAATGCCTGTTAATCTGGTAAAAGCACCTTACAGATGGTGTTTGTTGATAAATGTTTAGTTTTTTGTTCTGCAGATTTCATTTTACACATTCTATTTTGTATTTTGGTGTCAATTAAAAAGAAAAAAACCAACTATTTTATTCAGGGGTTATCTGACTTTAACATCTCCCTGAGAGTGAGGGCTTCAGTTGGCAGGCTATCCCCCACCTCTTTGTGCAACTTCTCTGGTCAGTTAGGCAATTGTGGTCTGCCGGCATCAGGTGCATTGTTTCTATAGTCCTCCAGCGCAATAACTGTACAACTCAGCTGATGGATGACAGAGTGAAAATAAGCAGTGATTGGCTGCACACATTTTGAAGGATGTGTTTACTCCAAAATTAGGAAGACATTGCCATTATGGGACAGGCCTACAATTACGACTGGGCATTCCAAACTAGGGAATACAAAAAAAACTTTTCATGAGGAATGAATATATAGAACCTAACAACAATCTATTGTTAAAATATGTGTATAAGAGAGGATGAAAAGTAATGATTTAATTTCTAATGTTATGCATAGTTCAACCATTGTGAAACATCATATAACTTATTACACATACAACCCTTTCAATGGAATAAACACTACCTCATACCACAGTCTAACCTCTGCCTCTATGCTTTCCTTCTACTTCCCTCTGGTCATGAACAGAAAAGTATTGAGCATTTCATTGCAGAGGAGATCTTGATTCATACTGCCCTCGTTGCCATATGTGTCACCCTGGCTGTCTACTGCTGCAAGGTCATCCACTGCTGCACCCCCACATCCAGTATGGTGAGGACGGAGGGAGGGGGGGAACGAAGGGGGGAGAGAGAGCTAGACAGACAGACAGACAGACAGAGACAGACAACATACATTTTGAGCAGTGAAGAGGACTAGGGGCAGTGTGTGAATATGTGAAGTATTTCTATGACAGTGTTTTATTACTGTACAGTATCTAGCATGCAGTAACAGAAGGGCACAGCTCAGTGACCACATTCCCCGAGAAAGCAGTATGAACCATTTACAGAAAGTGAAGTAAAAGGTATAAACTCATACTTTTCTGGATGTTACATATATATATTTTTCTGGTTTTGTTTCAGCCGGTGATTACCATAAATGCTCCCCCAGCTCAGGAGTAAATGAAGAAAGAAGGGAGAGGTTTTTGGGCAAACTCAAGGAGCAAACTTTGGGCAAACTCATACACCCTATGCGCATTTGTACTTAATTTCAAATGGGGTGAACACTCCTAAAGGATACCACTGATGCGCCTCACAAATTCTTAGTACCACATAGATATACAGTAGATTTGAGTGCTCTTTTGCTTCACTCATATTACCTTATTGTACTCTATATACTGATAATTGAGATATATATTTTCTCACATGAATATGTTACTTAAATATAATTAAACTACAATTCTGTACATTTATGTTTTCCTAATACAAAAAAAGTTACATTATTATGTGGTTCTGTAACCAACCCACTGCAATCAGTCTTTATTTTTTATTTTTGTATGTAACCTTTATTTAACCAGGCAAGCCATTAAGAACAAATTCTTATTTACAATGGCGGCCTGGCAAAAAGCAAAGCCTCTTGAGGGAAGGGGAAACTCAAAAGTTAAGTTAAAAAGACAGCGGCACACATCCAAACATTTCAACAGTTAAAAGACAGCAGCACATATCCAAACATTTCCAACACACCCTCTACTTACATACAATCACAAACATCAGGCAACCATCAGGAAATACAATGAAAGAATAACAGAACATCAACAGAACAAGAGTAGCATACACAGGACAGGCATTAAGACAGACAGGCAAAACAAACAGCAAAGCAAAAGCAAAAGCATGCATGGGACAACAGTAGCAGGCAACAGACAAGGGTTAGAGGGTTGGTTGCATGAGAATGTCCATAATAGAGTCCTTGAAAACTGACTTTGGGATAAAATTGTCCAGTTTTAGTGTTTTTTGCAAATTGTTCCAGTCTCTGGCTGCAGCAGCCCGGAATGACGACAGACCGAGTGCGGTATTTGTTTTTGGGATTCTGAGCAGAATATGGTGAGCAGAACGGGTGTTGTATACAGCAGCTGTAGTTTGCAACAAGTGACACAGGTGGGGGGGGGGGGGACAGACCAAGGAGGGTTTTGTAGATGAGCATGAACCAGTGAATAATATGACGGGTGTGTAAGGATGGCCAGTTGACAGAGGAATAAAGAGTGCAGTGGTGTGTTTTAAGGGGCATTTGTAGCAAAACGGATAGCAGAGTGATAGAGAGCATCAAGCTTTTGGAGTGCGCCCTTGCATGCCGACCTATAAACAACATCGCATAATCTAACATGGGAAGGATGGTCATTTGAACAAGAGTTAGTTTAGCAGAGGGAGTGAAGGTGGAGCGCATTCGGTACAAGAAACCAAGTTTGGATTTGACCTTAGACTGTAGCCTGCTGATATGGTGTGAGAAGGACAGAGTGCTGTCTAGCCAGATACCCAGGTATTTGTATTCAGTGACCTGGTCTAGGATAGCCCCATTGAGGGTAGTGATATCTCGGGCTGGAAGGGGTACAGAACCCTTCCTACCAAAACCATGACCTTGGTCTTGGTGGTGTTTAGCAGGAGGCTTAGGGTGGAGAAAGCCGGTTGGACCTTAAGGAAGCTATCCTGAAGTGACTCTAGATTGAACAACTATGCATGCTGGCAACTGGATGCAGAGATGAGCAATAATTTATGCAAACATGCTGTAAGGGCTCAAATTCAGATTGACTTTCAAAAACACTTGTTACAGAGAGTTTGAAATTAAGTGTTTGTTCACTGCTAATTTACTGGAGAGAAGTTTAACTGTGTCAATGTGAGTTACAATTGTGAGATGAAAGGGAGAGATATGCCCCTGAGAGTCCTTTGTGCATTTTATTTGAATACTCATTCATTTAAGAACACGTTTGTCTTGCAGGTTAGTAGTGCCATAATCGTTTAACTACAGTAACAGGCACATTTTATGACACTAATAGTGCATGGTTTCATGCAATAACACTATCCAAACTGTAATTCACTGATCGTGATGTTTAAAAAAATATATTTAGCATGATCATAATAATGATAATAGTAAACTGCATTATGATTCAAATATAATTTAATTGTTTTGTAATCATGGCACCATTGTAAATGAGACTTGGTCTCAATGGGCTCCCCTGGCTAAATAAAGGTAAAATTAAAATTAAAAAAAATTACAAATAAATCTGTTTGCGTAAATCGTGTTTATCTTGCTGAAGCCATTCAATGAAAATGAACCTGTTATTTTACTTAGTTTACTGTACCACCTTGCTGCGAATATTTTTGCGTGTTCAAATCCGTAACAAAAAGTAGGCCATAAAGACCCCGCCTCTTTACTTTTTCTGTTGGACTACAGCAGGGGTGTCCAAACTACGGCCCGCGGTCCATTTTTAATTGGCCCGCGGCCGCATTCCAATATAAGGAATATGGCCCGCGCATGAAACTTGCACTTGACTGAGTTGTAATTCTTAGTTTCACCACTAGTGGAGCCACCCGTATTCATTGAAAACTCCGCGAAATAAACGAACTGCTCTCAGGTTTTTTCGCGCACCCCCCCCCCGTCGACAGAAAATCCGAGGGGCGCAAGAATTATTTTCGCGTAGCACCCCCCCAATAGTGGCCCAGCCTTTCGTATATTTTTCTGTATTTGGCCCTCAGTGGAAAAAGTTTGGACACCCCTGGACTACAGCAAATCACGGGGAGGGTACTTGGGCGTGTTTTATGAAGAATGAACTTAATGATTGGTTACTGAGTTCGCGAGAGAGTGACTTGAAAGGGACATAATAATTCTACTTTAGAGAGCGATTTCGATAGTAAGAACAGTGACCACCACTTCGCATTCAAATATTCGCCAGCTCCACACTTTAAAAAAGTAGGCTACTTAACGGTTGATTTATTTTATTTTTTAAAACGGAAATTCGCTGAAAACAAGAGCTATGCCACTACCTAGTTTGTGAATTACTACTACTTTGGAAAAGGCTGTTCTCCAAAACATGGGGGATGGGATGCAATGCGTACCAAAGTTCTGTGTGTCCTAGGAGTCAAATTCCTTTTATTAAGGCAGGGGATTGGCTGAAAGAGGCGCAGCGCCGTTCTACGAGCACAGACACAGAAAACAACAGGGCGTTGGTAATAAGAGGTAACTGTACCGAAAGTCGAGTGTTTTGTTAAATTCGACATGGAAATTGTGGCATGTGTGTATTTTGTAGTATAGGAAACAGTAATAAACGTATCAGTAACAAATTGTTCTGATTAGGATAGATTTAAATACCGGGGAACTTTTTAGGGCTTTTGCATCAAGAATTCATACATTTTCTTTGATTGCGTAAATGCAATCTAGTGGATATTGACTTTGTTTAAAATTAAGTATGCTACACGACAGTTTGCAATTAACCAGTTTAGTATATGTTTTTGATTGGCCCATTCCCATTTGAGAGGGAATTGAAAGTTATAACCTATATGATATTGTTTTGAGTCAGTAAATATATACGTGTTGTCAGTGTCTCATACTTGGAATGCATTTTTTTACGTAGGCTACTGATATCTATTATATTGTGAACAATTGAAACGTAGCCTACTTTCATTTTACAGCTCTATTTTGTCAGCAGTTCTACCACACTTACCATTAAAAGGTAAAAAATGAGCAAAGCCGTTTAATTCGTACACATTTTCTAATATTGCCCGTTTAATCTTCATCGTAATCACATGAAGAACAACCTTTATCTGTGGCTCTGTAATGCGCATTCCATTGATAAGTAACTACGTGTGTTTTTTCAGAAAAAAATGGAAGCTGTTGCCATTAACGATCAATCTCCTACCTATATCCCTGGAAACGGGGACGGCCCGCTGGTCGCCGTTACTTTTCAGAAGAATCCTCTGCATATAAGAAAGTACCTTGAGGCAGAACCCAAGGCCCTCGGGGTGCGTAAAACGAGTTTATATTACTTCCTCATATTTATATTTATCTTATATATATAACATATATTTTAATGTGTCAGCCCATCTAAATGTCAATATTTGGCTAATGGCAGCATTTGATAGAGGAACAGAAAAATCTGTTACCTTGACAGACAAATGTGAATGAATGGGGACAAAATGATGTCAGTTGAGGGAACGCCAGTTTGTTACATTTGTTTGATGGTAATTCCTCTCTCCCATCAGTTGACGCAGATCACACTCAGTATATTTCTCATCAGCATGGTCTTGGGCAGTATCGCCATTGGCATGGGAACATTTTCATTTGATGTCGTGCAAGTCTTTGCCTCACTGTTTGTGAGTATGCATCAAGGCCGAAATTACCATATATATTGGGGGGGACACATCCCCCCCAATATTCAGATATGCTCAAAATGTTTGTGTCCCCCCAATGTTGTATGCATTATACCTACATCTACACATTGTTTCCCTATACCTTTCTGTATTTTTCAGTTTCCTCTGTTCTGTTGTCTCTGTCTTGACAATATTCTTTTTGTGTTCGTACTTGAATTTATAATCCCATTTGAAATCAAAGTTACATCAAACCAAACCTACAATTATTTGAGATATGCACCAATATGGCGTGTTCAAAAAGGTTATGCCTTTTTAAATATTATCTTCTCCTCCCCTCTGTTGTGTTAAGTCTGTTTATGTCAGATACTGTGTGTTCAAATTTGACAAGGTGTCCACCAGCACAAATTTAAGATACATCTCAGCACACCTCCAGTACAGGTGCTTCCACTTAAGTGGTTATATTAAAATAACATTAGTTATGAGATATAAGAAGATCGATTTTTCCTTTTGTGTGGTTTGACTTGTATTTACACATTCATTGAATGTAGATGACATTCCTGGTAGCCCCAGGATTAATACAAACCTTGTTACAAGGTTGTTATGAGAATATGAGTATGTTTTTATTATTTGAAATCACTATTCGTACTGGCTATCTGGGGTCCTCAAGTTTTTTAGGGACTGCAGCCTCTCTGAGAAGTCTCCCAACTCCTGGATGGATACATAATATTATAAATATGCATGTATTTTCCCTACCACTTGTAGATCGAGAACATTTACACTAATAATAATAATAATACATATATTTTTATAGAACATTTGAGATTGATTTGAGTAGTCATTTATTAAAATAATCACACTTATGTTGGTCTGGGGAAGCAAGAGCGTATTTTGTGTAAGGATTTACAAGCACACATACACATATACAAGTATCCCTGAGAAGAATCGAAGAAAAGCACTGGTATAGCTGTATTCAGTGGACAAAAAACAATCTTGAGTTTTGAGTTTACAGTTGAGGGAATAAAAACAAGATTTGGAAATCAGATAGAACACAAGAAGACTGACTTTATACAGAGAAAATGGTTATGTGCAAGGAAGTAAAGTGATTGACACAAGACTGAATCTTTTGAGAATTACACTTTTTTGACCCAAAGTGCTAGAAAGAACATTTTACTATGCCAGCATTGTTAATGCTCTGCTCTTTGATTGCAGGTCTTAATTGCCGGGAGTATTGCGATAGCTGCTCAGAATCTCCACTTGCCCACTGTAAGCAGTTCTTAGAGGTTTGGGGGTGGGTGTGGGAATGGGTGCTGGTATATCAAAAGATAGTATGTCAAAGAGCATAATTTCAGGACAGGAGGTGGAGTTGTATTAAGAAGACCTCTGATGGACATGACAGCAGTGTGAAGCAATAATAAGACCCCTGCACTGGACATGACACTGCCTTTGTACCTATGAGAAGGCTGCTGCATCTCAAGTGCTTCAGCAAAAATGAGAAAATGTGTTGGATGTATAACTGGAAGCAGTCAGGTCACCCTGGGGAGGGGCATCTGCTAATCCAAATGTATACATTATAAATACTGTGTTATGTTTATTCCTAGGCGGCACGGTGGTGCAGTGGATAGCGCTGTCGCCTCACAGCAAGAAGGTCTCGGGTTCGAATCCAGGCCCGGGGCCTTTCTGTGCGGAGTTTGCATGTTCTCCCCGTGTCCGCGTGGGTTTCCTCCGGGTACTCGGTTTCTTCCCACAGTCCAAAGACATGCACGTTAGGCTAATTGGAGAGTCTAAATTGCCCGTAGGTATGAGTGTGTGAGTGAATGGTGTGTGTGCCCTGCGATGGATTGGCGACCTGTCCAGGGTGTATTCCTGCCTCTCGCCCGGAACGCATGCTGGGATAGGCTCCAGCCCCCCGCGACCCTGACCAGGAATAAGCGGCTTAGATAATGGATGGATGGATGTTTATTCCTCCGTATACCTGTGTCCCCACAGCTGAAGGCCTGCCTTGGTATGCAGGTGGTGGCATGTGCTGCTTCCATAGTCAACGTCATGCTGAGCTCCGGGAAGGCTGGACACAGCCATCAATTTTGCTGGTCACCCTATCTTAATGGCACAGAGAGCACAAGATTATGCTACATACTTGAAGTGAGTTAAGATGAAACCACTTGAAGTACTGGAAATGTACATACGATTATATTGAATAAAATGCCATTTTTCTTGCTCAATCTGGAAATTATTATGCATAAAATGCCTGTTCATCTGGTAAAAGCACCTTACAGATGGTGTTTGTTGATAAATGTTTAGTTTTTTGTTCTGCAGATTTCATTTTACACATTCTATTTTGTATTTTGGTGTCAATTAAAAAGAAAAAAACCAACTATTTTATTCATGGGTTATCTGGCTTTAACATCTCCCTGAGAGTGAGGGCTTCAGTTGGCAGGCTATCCCCCACCTCTTTGTGCAACTTCTCTGGTCAGTTAGGCAATTGTGGTCTGCCGGCATCAGGTGCATTGTTTCTATAGTCCTCCAGCGCAATAACTGTACAATTCAGCTGATGGATGACAGAGTGAAAATAAGCAGTGATTGGCTGCACACATTTTGAAGGATGTGTTTACTCCAAAATTAGGAAGACATTGCCGTTGTGGGACAGGCCTACAATTACGACGGGGCATTCCAAACTAGGGAATAAAAAAAAAAAATTTCATGAGGAATGAATATATAGAACCTAACAACAATCTATTGTTAAAATATGTGTATAAGAGAGGATGAAAAGTAATGATTTAATTTCTAATGTTATGCATAGTTCAACCATTGTGAAACATCATATAACTTATTACACATACAACCCTTTCAATGGAATAAACACTACCTCGTACCACAGTCTAACCTCTGCCTCTATGCTTTCCTTCTACTTCCCTCTGGTCATGAACAGAAAAGTATTGAGCATTTCATTGCAGAGGAGATCTTGATTCATACTGCCCTCGTTGCCATATGTGTCACCCTGGCTGTCTACTGCTGCAAGGTCATCCACTGCTGCACCCCCACATCCAGTATGGTGAGGACGGAGGGAAGGGGGGAGAGAGAGCTAGACAGACAGACAGACAGACAGAGACAGACAACATACATTTTGAGCAGTGAAGAGGACTAGGGGCAGTGTGTGAATATGTGAAGTATTTATGACAGTGTTTTATTACTGTACAGTATCTAGCATGCAGTAACAGAAGGGCACAGCTCAGTGACCACATTCCCCGAGAAAGCAGTATGAACCATTTACAGAAAGTGAAGTAAAAGGTATAAACTCATACTTTTCTGGATGTTACATATATATATTTTTCTGGTTTTGTTTCAGCCGGTGATTACCATAAATGCTCCCCCAGCTCAGGAGTAAATGAAGAAAGAAGGGAGAGGTTTTTGGGCAAACTCAAGGAGCAAACTTTGGGCAAACTCATACACCCTATGCGCATTTGTACTTAATTTCAAATGGGGTGAACACTCCTAAAGGATACCACTGATGCGCCTCACAAATTCTTAGTACCACATAGATATACAGTAGATTTGAGTGCTCTTTTGCTTCACTCATATTACCTTATTGTACTCTATATACTGATAATTGAGATATATGTTTTCTCACATGAATATGTTACTTAAAGTATAATTAAACTACAATTCTGTACATTTATGTTTTCCTAATACAAAAAAAGTTACATTATTATGTGGTTCTGTAACCAACCCACTGCAATCAGGCTTTATTTTTTATTTTTGTATGTAACCTTTATTTAACCAGGCAAGCCATTAAGAACAAATTCTTATTTACAATGGCGGCCTGGCAAAAAGCAAAGCCTCTTGAGGGAAGGGGAAACTCAAAAGTTAAGTTAAAAAGACAGCGGCACACATCCAAACATTTCAACAGTTAAAAGACAGCAGCACATATCCAAACATTTCCAACACACCCTCTACTTACATACAATCACAAACATCAGGCAACCATCAGGAAATACAATGAAAGAATAACAGAATATCAACAGAACAAGAGTAGCATACACAGGACAGGCATTAAGACAGACAGGCAAAACAAACAGCAGCAGCAAGAGAGCAAAAGCATGCATGGGACAACAGTAGGCAGGCAACAGACAAGGGTTAGGGAATATTAGAGGGTTGGTTGCATGAGAATGTCCATAATAGAGTCCTTGAAAACTGACTTTGGGATAAAATTGTCCAGTTTTAGTGTTTTTTGCAAATTGTTCCAGTCTCTGGCTGCAGCAGCCCGGAATGACGACAGACCGAGTGCGGTATTTGTTTTTGGGATTCTGAGCAGAATATGGTGAGCAGAACGGGTGTTGTATACAGCAGCTGTAGTTTGCAACAAGTGACACAGATGGGGGGGGACAGACCAAGGAGGGTTTTGTAGATGAGCATGAACCAGTGAATAATATGACGGGTGTGTAAGGATGGCCAGTTGACAGAGGAATAAAGAGTGCAGTGGTGTGTTTTAAGGGGCATTTGTAGCAAAACGGATAGCAGAGTGATAGAGAGCATCAAGCTTTTGGAGTGCGCCCTTGCTTGCCGACCTATAAACAACATCGCATAATCTAACATGGGAAGGATGGTCATTTGAACAAGAGTTAGTTTAGCAGAGGGAGTGAAGGTGGAGCGCATTTGGTACAAGAAACCAAGTTTGGATTTGACCTTAGACTGTAGCCTGCTGATATGGTGTGAGAAGGACAGAGTGCTGTCTAGCCAGATACCCAGGTATTTGTATTCAGTGACCTGGTCTAGGATATCCCCATTGAGGGTAGTGATATCTCGGGCTGGAAGGGGTACAGAACCCTTCCTACCAAACCACATGACCTTGGTCTTGGTGGTGTTTAGCAGGAGGCTTAGGGTGGAGAAAGCCGGTTGGACCTTAAGGAAGCTATCCTGAAGTGACTCTAGATTGAACAACTATGCATGCTGGCAACTGGATGCAGAGATGAGCAATAATTTATGCAAACATGCTGTAAGGGCTCAAATTCAGATTGACTTTCAAAAACACTTGTTACAGAGAGTTTGAAATTAAGTGTTTGTTCACTGCTAATTTACTGGAGAGAAGTTTAACTGTGTCAATGTGAGTTACAATTGTGAGATGAAAGGGAGAGATATGCCCCTGAGAGTCCTTTGTGCATTTTATTTGAATACTCATTCATTTAAGAACACGTTTGTCTTGCAGGTTAGTAGTGCCATAATCGTTTAACTACAGTAACAGGCACATTTTATTACACTAATAGTGCATGGTTTCATGCAATAACACTATCCAAACTGTAATTCACTGATCGTGATGTTTAAAAAAATATATTTAGCATGATCATAATAATGATAATAGTAAACTGCATTATGATTCAAATATAATTTAATTGTTTTGTAATCAGGGCACCATTGTAAATGAGACTTGGTCTCAATGGGCTCCCCTGGCTAAATAAAGGTAAAATAAAAATTAAAAATAAATCTGTTTGCGTAAATCATGTTTATCTTGCTGAAGCCATTCAATGAAAATGAACCTGTTATTTTACTTAGTTTACTGTACCACCTTGCTGCGAATATTTTTGCGTGTTCAAATCCGTAACAAAAAGTAGGCCATAAAGACCCCGCCTCTTTACTTTTTCTGTTGGACTACAGCAAATCACGGGGAGGGTACTTGGGCGTGTTTTATGAAGAATGAACTTAATGATTGGTTACTGAGTTCGCGAGAGAGTGACTTGAAAGGGACATAATAATTCTACTTTAGAGAGCGATTTCGATAGTAAGAACAGTTGGATACACATAAAAACGATCGCAATATCAACCTGACTCCGATTCTAACAGAAATAGGCGTCGATCGAATATTTATTCACAATAGTGCCAGTAAAATTATTTTGCCATTTTAAGAATTTATAGACCGATTAGCTTCAATTAGCCGGCAAGATACTCTCATGTTGCTGTGTAACGTTAGTCTGTTGGCCACTTGTCCAGTTTACGACGCGTTAGCAACATCGGAACTGCGGATTCAGCATTGGTAAAGTGGAAATTACTTACTGTGCCGTCCATGGGATCCAAAGCTCTTCGACACAAAGGTATTTCGTGAGCGCTTCGCAGCCAAAGTTTTCTAGCTACTTTTAACTTTTATAGTGTGAAGTGCATACACCTTATCGATCGCGACCTGCACAGCTTGTTTCAGGTTAGTTGGATACCATTAACCACATGCATCGATATGATTATTTACCATATAACTACCCATTAGTTTAGCATTGCATTGTGTATCAGCATATGCAAAAAACATGCAAGTATATTGCTTTTTAACTCGCCGATTAAATTTTTGTGACACTAAACTATGTAGTCCGGGATGCATCCATGCATAATTTCGCATTTCCGAAAGGAGTAGTCACCAACAATCTTGTGATCTTAGCAGTTTGACTCTGAAACAACTATAACTACCAGTGATATTAATCTTACAACTGATATTAAACAGCAGTGCGCTAAGTGTAGTGCGTGCGGGGGCAGGAAACCGAAATTCGTGAAGACAACAAACCCTCGAAATATAGGCCACCGTGACCTAATTCCTGTGCACACAGCGGTGAATGTGGAGCACAGCGTGTGCTCACCCCGTGTGCCAGACTCGGAAGAGCTCCAAGGCTCCCTTGATTGTTGCGGAGATGTTAAGGGGTGTTATAATATCGTTACATGAGAAATGAAGTTGTAAGCTTTTTCATGTTGTAGTGTTATGTTTCCTACTTATCTTGGTGTTGTTATAACTAAAAAAAAAGCGTATCAATAAAGCCATTATAGATAAACATATTTTATGTTGGGATAATAATATAAACAGTTATCATGTGCATATTCATGGATATAACTCAACATGACATTTATTATCTTTTGTCTCATGGGAGTGTCAATAGACATTTGCAGTTGCACAAATTCTAAGGGTGGAAACGTATTGTATACACCCTGTTTATGCCCATGTCTGTCTTTCAAAGCATAGGAAAATTGCATGCAATTAATCCTCGTTTGTCGGCTTTCTTGGCTTCAGCACAGTAGAAGAGCTAGCTGATTGTGTCCCGTGATACATATTTTGTTTCGACCGACTGGCAGTGTTCTCAGTCTAGTCCTGACCTACTTCGCTCCCTCCCTCATACCTGTAGGGCTATTTATATCTGTGACAAGGCTGTGGGAGCAGACAACATCCCAGACGGATCAACGCCATCAAGGTTCTCCTTTCTCACTTAGAGGAATTCCTTTGGGAGTTCTTATGGTCGTTTCTGTCTGTCAGCTGACACTGGACCACTGCACTATTGTGTTTAATCATATAGTCTATCAATGACTGCAACAGACAATGCACAAATGCATTCCTTTCTCTACTTTGACACAAGAGCCTGTGTGGAGTAGTTTAGAATCATCATATTTCACGGTGTTATTTGTGTAGCAAACAGTATCATTGTTTACTTTTCATTATTCTTTACTTTATTGTCCGTTCATTCATTTTATACAATATGTATCTGAATGTTAGTAGTCTGAAACTGCTGGGGGAAACCATTGATTACTTTCTTTTATTAATAAACAGTTCAACAACCATTGTTATGGCAGCAGATGAGGAAAATTGCCTTCTTTATTCAAGGGTTCAACATGAGTCACCAAGGATCTAACTGCACTAGTCCAGTGTCATGACCACCAATCAACACTTCTACCCAGAGTTCCAAAACTGGACAAAATTAGTCAGCACAAATGTCTTTCACTGTAGGTAAATGTATAATAGAACCTTGTTTGCTGTGGGAGAACCTTCACGGTAAAATGGCTCACAACCCCCATTTAAACTTTGGAATTTGTGTTTACAAGGTATAAAAAGCTATTTTGCTTTTTAGGTAGTTGTATATAATGCTAGAGGCTGTATTTGCCCTTCAGTAGCTTGCAACACACTTTTAGTTGCCATAGACAATGGCATGTAAAAACAAATACATAATAATAAATTGTTATGATTAATGATATTTAAATAACAGACTTGTGTTTGCAGCAGGTAGAGTTACAGTCCAGCTATGGAAGGATGGAGAAATGTCCTAGTGCAAGGGGCTGACGAGCTTGGACACTCAGCTGTGAAAGTTGAGCTGAGTGAAGAGGCACCGCCAATCAAGGAGAAGGGGATTGGATCTATAGAACTGACACCAATCATAGTGAAAAAGGAGGAGCTCTTGGACTTGCCTCCAAAGGTCCCCAAATTCCAGTATGTGGACTTCCCTTCCTTGTACCAGTGTATCCAACAGCTGGCTGTACCCCCATTAGACAGCTGGCTGCCAGGCACCCCTCAGGGGAGGGTCCCCCCAAGCCAGGGCCCTACAGCGACTGATGAAAGAGTACCTAGGTTTAGGTATGTGGACTACCCCTCCCTGCATCACTGTATCCAGCAGCTGTCTGTGCCACCCCTGGAGAGCTGGAGCTTTGGTTTGACCCAACCAGAGAGTAACAGAGCAAGAACTGGGTCCAGACTCCTGCGGTCGCCTGCTGTCTTTAAGGTGGACGGCGCTGCATCAGGAAATAAACGTGACCCAGGAAACACGCTCTGCGGTCCTGGTGCCAGTCTGTCTCCGTGCACGGCGATTGCAGCCACCACATTGATTAAACTCCAGCCTTCACTGTGTACAAGCAATGTCCAACCTGTCACAGGACAGGCTCGTCTGGAAAGGGAAGGTTCAAACCACTTGCTGAAAAGACCATTGGATCCCAAATCCAGGCCCACTTGCACAGCCGCCAACAGGAATACAGTGTCCCGACTCAACACGTGTAAGAGAAACCCTCCTGTCCACGGCCTGTATTCAGGCATGAACCAAATGCAACCTAAGCTTGGCAACTCTACAAATTCACAACAGGACAGCAGGAAAACCCTTCCTGGATTGGCCTGTACATTTTGCCAGGAGATGTTTTCAGATACAAAACAGTTAATGAGCCACCAGAAGAACCATCAAGATGAGGTGTGTGGTTTCTTTAATTAAAAAAAGAAGTGTAATCTTTGTCTGCTTTGTGCTCTGCTTTTATTAAAGGATGGTTCAGTTGTAATTTTATTAATCTTCAAAAAAGACATATCTGGAAAGGACTCGAACACATCAGAGTTATTTTATTGAATTTGATACCATTCCATCACTTGAGTAATACATGCAAGCTTCACCGTTCTATACTCTATCCAATCAGAGCGCAACAGAAAGTCTTTCAGAAGTTGTTTTAACCACTGGATTGTAGATCCCATTATACGATCTGTATGAGAAACTTTCTTACTATTGTTTTACCTCCAGAACCCAAATGGATGCCCAACTTGAGAACCTCCTACTATGGTGACCTTGCGGAATTCTTCAGGACAACAGCAGCATGGCCACACTTACAGCATGCTATCTTGTGGGCAGTGGAAAAGGGCTGCCACCTGCCTGAGGGAGGGAGCCAGTAAGGGAGTACCCTTGCACAAACAGGCCCTGCCCCCTCTTCCTCGGTTAGCCCAGGACAAAGAGATGCTGCACATCTCTGTTGTGGGTTTGCGTATACAGACTGCAAGAGACCTGTACTGTACGTGCGAAGGTTTTGTTTTGAAATGGAATGGCGTTAGACACCGTGGTACAATGATGAATTTTCCTCAATACTGGATTCCATTAAGGATAAAGAAGTTGAGTGGGGACGGGTGGTCGGAACTCTGATTACTGTTGCCAACTATTAGTGCCTGATATTGTTGCTAGATCAGCCCCGAAAATGTATCAAGGATGAATACCAATGCAGAAATACACCTGATTTGCTATTCGGTGCAAAGTGATTTGAACATTCAGAAGATAGTTAATAGTTCAAAGTTGTAGTAAAAGCTTTTAGTGTTCACTGCCCTAGTGTGGTTTGGGCCATTTGATGTGATGCGCTTGTTTTGTAGGTCCCCATTACTTCTGTGATTTTCAAGGGAGCAGGTACTTTCTGCCTGAGTGGTGTGATGCTAGAGGTGAAATTGTATAGGACTTATTTTTATTGGCCTGTTTGCCATTACTGTCCGACAGTCAGAATCTCTTATTTCATTGTTTTTTTAAAATCTCACAATGTCTATTACCAAAAGCTGACAGAGATTATAGAACTAGACTGAAATAGGCTGTGCATTTAGCTTTGGGGCCTACAACATATTATAAACATACACATATATGCATATAAATGGAATTGTCTTGAATTCCCTCAAAATTACTGGATTTATCAGTAGTCAACCCTTATTTGGCTGGGTTTGGCAACCCTGGCAATAGCAACCAACCGATGCCATTAAATGGTACTGTAAACCTTGGCCATGATTGGACAAATGCAATCCTAGAAGGATGAAAGGTCACTCAATACCTACAATGAGCAGCCCTTACGTGCTGGAGTCTATAATTAAAAATCAAAATTATTTTGGATTTGTTATTTGATGCTCTTTTATTATTTCTTTAAAAAACATTTTGTTTCTACAATTATACTGGTATCTCAGTCCTGATTGCCTTTAGTTTGTGTTTTCAATTAAAAAACTGAATTTCTTGTACTTGTTAAAAATGTATGTGCATTAAAAACTCTTTACAAAATGATATCAGTATGAAATGAATATCTCTGGTGTAGAGACACAATCAGGCAGTGCATTTAACTGGGTCTCTAGAATCCTTACCAACTTTCAGCCAGCTAATTTATCATTTGAAAATGAACCATTTCTTTATGCATCAATGATAGTTATTAAAACATCCATGCACCAGTATGTTAAGACAACAGCATTTTGACAAATGGTTTGTCCTATTGACCATCTTCATGTGCTATGCTGTATGTGCACAAAATCTACACAACCGGAGGGTCTGCATCAAACCAGTCTACAGTTGTGTACAGTCTTGATTTTAAAAGGTGTCTTTAAAATGCCCTTATTGTCTATGGTGACCAAAGGGATTTTAAAGGTGATGTTCTGTGGTGATTCTGTTAAGTAATTAGTTGGCTCTGTTTGTGTCAGGACAGGCTCTCTTCAGATCTGCAGTTCATTTGCCCAGTGGCTCTGTAGAAAACACACACACACACACACACACAGTGAGATAAATCACTCTTGTTTTGGTCCCACTTGGTCTTCATTTCAGACTTGGACTGTACTCAATAAGCACATTTTTGGACAGCATGTCAAGTTTTGGAAAGCCCTTGGTGCAGAAATTTACCTTACAAACTTACCTGAGATGATGACAATGCTGTACTTTCTTCCAAATTGCCATAGCAGCCTTTCTTGTGACGAATCAGATTACCCCACAGCACGGAATGGCGACAGCCGGGGCATTCCCCTTCCACAGGTAGTAGATGCGTGGGCTCAGATTTAAGAAAGTGGTTGGCTAAGCAGATCATGTGACTAGTCATTTGACAGGAGGGATGGAAACAGGACACCCCGTCTACAGGCTGCAGTGAGAGAGAAAGAGAATTTTCACCAAATAACAAAAATAGAAGTGGTTGTCTGTTTGTGCCAGGATTTCAAATGCAGTGCATGACAGAAAAGCTAGGGCTGACTTTATCCCTGGGAATGTTTACATTGAGCATTTTCCATTTCTCTGGTTTAATCACATCTCATGTTCCCTTTAACCCAACAAACTATGAATTCCTCCTATTACTCATTGAACAAACCTCAATTCTACTCTGGCTCCCACTTATTACAATCCTTTACTCCACTGATACTCAGTCCATTCTCTATGTTGGCTGACTGATACAACTTTAGACGGTTAAAGGTCATGGCTCAGTACAGTTACCCTCCAAATTCCTTGCAGATTCAACTTTATAGTATGTTAATCAGTGATATAGTGGGCTCTGTACAGGATGAGCCATTCAGAGGATATAAACATCACTGAATCTGCCCAGTATTTGTCCAACACTAATACAAAAAATATGCATTTACATTGGGTTCGATGTACAGGATGAACCATCCAGAAGACAAAGATAACATTACATTACATTACAGGCATTTAGCAGACGCTCTTATCCAGAGCGACTTACAGTTTACATTTCTTTACAATCCATTTATACAGCTGGATATTTACTGAAGCAATTCAGGTTAAGTACCTTGCTCAAGGGTACAACGGCAGTGTCCCACCTGGGGATTGAACCTGCAACCTTAACGTTACAAGCCCAGTTCCCTAACCATTATACCACACTGCCTGCCTGCCAGATAAGAATCTGTCCAATGTTTGTGCGACATTGATCCAAAAAAAGATCATTATGCATTTTTGGAAAACATCCTTATCCAGCTCACATGAACAGTCTCCTGACACAGCAGGCAGGTCTCCACTCTCTGTTCCCCTCGCTGCTCCTCCCCGGGGATGTTCTGGGGCTCCTTCTTGGCTCGCACGCTGCCAAAGGCCACAGGGATGTGCAGAGGAGGCTGGAGGCCGGGGTCAAAGTCCAGCTGATACTCCTGCCTCAGCCAGCGAGTGGTAAGCGGAAGGCGGTTCCACGGCGCCACCTGCAGCATGTGTGACACCACGCGCCAGTGGAACTGCAGGCTGGACTCATGCCGTGTCCGTCGTGCCACGTGGGACAGGCGACGGGAGGAGTGGGGGTGCTGCCATGCCCACTCAAACTGCGGGAGGGGCACAGGTAAGTGAGGCAAAGGAGTAGGTACTGGGGCAGTGGCATATAAAAGCTCCACCTAGCTGGAGAGCATGGGGGATAGAGTAAAAGAAAAGTAAAAGATCCTTGCAGCGAAGTCTGATTGTAATGAACACTTAATTCTTGCAGTGCTATTAACCCAATATGTCCCATCAGAGACGAGTGTGTAAATAAGTAAAGTCAACAGGAAGCACATGCACAATAAAGAGACAGATGATACGAGAATTGCAAAGGGAACTTTGTGAATGATATGAAGTGCTGATGCTTCCATATACCAGGCAAGTCTTCATACAGTATAGGTAAGGGCATGGGATTTTCACCACCTCTCTCAAGAAGCTGTAGTTCCTTTCTGATCCTCAAGGGTTGCTGTAGGCACTCTATTTTTAGTAATAAGTGGCAATAACTCAAATGAACATGACCAATTATAAAACTAAGTGCCAATCTGTTGGTGTAAGGGCGCAAGTCTACAAATTGACATTGTTTCAGAGAGAGGAGTTTCCTCATGGACAAGTTTTTACACCTCTACGACGAGTCATGAAAGAGGAAACAACACATTATCTGACTAAAATGATTCAATTTAACACCAAAACATAAAACATTGTAGTCCCTTAACTGAATTTAAAAATCAAGGCATCCCATCAATAACAATTTTGTTCTTTATATTTTTATTTTATAATATAATATATACCATTTAGCAGATGCTTTTATGCATTACTGTAAGCAACTTACAGTAATGAATGCATACATTTTCAGTATATGTGGCCCAATGGGAATCGAACCCACAACCTAAGCATTGTCAGCGCCGTACTCTACCTACTGAGCCACACAGAACCACATTTTGCCTTTAGGCTGTCAAAAAAACATTTTCCTTTTGCTGTCAATTGTTTTTATAAGTTTGTGCTTATTATATATCCACCCACACATTTGAACATATCAATTTCTTTGCTCCAAGATGGGCATGATATATCCTACAGAAGTGTCAACAGACATACAGTATTTTCACAATTGAAAGCAGTAACCTACTTACAAATTAATCAGTATGATTATGTGTGGGTGTGTGCAGTGCCAACTGCTGACTAGCCTACTACACTGCAATGTGCACCTCATTTATGGTAATTGAATGAATACTTTGGATGGAAATGCATTGATTGCTTAACAAGTAGCTTCAGAAAAGCCTCCATCGACCTCTTGGTGTTGAAGGATGGAACGGCAGGTTCCTGACAGAGGTGGTGAAAACACATGCCCTTAAGTATAGGGCAGCGTTCTTCAAATCACGGTCCTTGTGGGCCAAGCACTGCTGTTTTTCCACCCTTCCTTTATCTGGGAGTCCGGTGTGAAGACACTCTGACCAATCAATTGCATTAATTGTTCAATTAACTACCTGACAGAAAGGAAAACCAGGACCGAATTTAAATTTGTGGGCCAGATTTGAGTAGTTGAGTACTGTATACTTCTGAGAGAAAACCATCTTTGACAGTTTTTACTTCAGTTTGTCCTGAAATCAAATTCAATGTCAAACAACAATGAATCTTTCAGTTGGTCATTGGTGTTGCTGTTATGTGTGCAACTTCAGCTGACAGAAAAGTGTGAGTGTCCACACATAAGACAATTATCGATAAAGACTTACCCTTAAAGCTGCAATGTCAGATGGGAAGCCATGAATGATGAGAACCATTTCCCTGCATGACACAATAACACATTTGGATATACACATATACACAATTGGATATAACAATAAAATAAATGAGCTAACAAAAGGTATTTGAATGTGACCCAAGTGAACCCTTATTTTTGCATGACAACATGATAACTAGTTATTGTGGCTGACACAGCCATCAGTCTCAAAATCTAGAAAAATATTGGCTTGAGACCATCAACTGTGAACATTCTCAAACATGAAAAGTCCACTTAAATGTTAGACATTAACTCCCTATAATAGCTCTACAGTCTACATACAAGATATCTCCCTACCGCAGGGTTCCTCAAATCACGGTCCTAGTGGGCCAAGCACTGCTGTTTCCACCTTTCCTTTACCTGGGAATCAGGGTATGAAGACATTCTGGCCAAGCAATTGCATTAATTGTTCAATTGTTCTGACAGGAAGGAAAACCAGGACCGAATCTTGATATGTGGGCCAGATTTGAGGAACCCTGCCCTACAGCATATATGGCCACCCTAAATCCCAAAAGAGCTTTGCCGTTCAAAACCCTATTATTCCATTCCTCACCATGGTCCTCTTCCACTGGTCCTCTTAGCTCCACCCCTGTGTCGCCCGGCGTTGTGCTGCCCTATCCGGCGTTCTGGGTTCACAGTGAAGCCAATGTAAATGCGACCCTGGAACTTCGGGTTAGTGCAGTACAACATGTACACACCGAAGAAGTTCTCCACCTCCACTACCATTTCAAAGCACTGAAAATTGAGAAGACACGAGTGATGTAACTTCCAATATCATTTCATAATTAATGCATTGTCTGACACTACGAAAAATAGCTACGCTACCTTTTCAGAAAAAAGACGACTCTAGGCTTGTGCGATGAGGATGTTTCTCAGACCCTACTCTAGGACTTGCCAGCTAAATCAAACATTTAGTACCGTTACGCTAAGTTACCGGTCAGATATCGTCAAGAAAACGTCAACACCAAAAAAATGGCTAAATATATATCGTTACCACTGACGTTGCAAGCGTACGTTACCGTATTAGTTGGCTCTCTATGGAACTAAAACACGATAGCTTACCTTGCCATTAAAGCCACATTGTCTTGTTTTATTTAGCGACTTTCTGTAGGCTACAGAAATTTCGTAATTACGTCACTACCTAGTCATGTTTTTATTCATGTCTATAAACAATCTAGCGAATCGAGGAACAAACGAAACAACACACGGAATAACGTCAGTTTAAATCAATTCAGTGTTCTTAGGGACTTCCATTATCGCCGGATAATATTTCCCTCTAAATATTTCAGAAGATAAGTTTTACATACATTTTTAGGATATATTTGCATTTTTGTGTATTGGCATCGGATAAAACACGTGAGAGCCTTGCAAAATATTAAAGAATGGTATATATTTTTTACTTTTTATTATAGGCAAAGAGGTGAGGTAGATGCAAAATACAAGCCCCCCCAGATATATAGTGATTGGTCTATCAGATCAACAATACCCGCCCTATTTACATCATAGCCGATTATAATTGGTTACTGGTAAACGTGAAGACTTTGGGGATTGGTTACTTTATTCCCTTTGGCAAGTGGACTGGTCCTAATTTAAATTGAAGGTCCTAGTAGAAGATTTTAGCTGAAAAAATAGCCACAACCAGTTTCACGAGTTAAAGTCCATGGAACAAAATAACTAAACGCGGTTAAAGCAAGTAATAACTGGTAGTAGTTTACGCTTTATTTGAAACATTATGGAAATAACTGCAGATCACATTCGCAATAAACTGACAACGGAATTTGGTGCAGTGCATGTGGTATGTAACTAGCTAGCTTGCTAGCATTACTGAACGTTTGCATATAGTACCTATGTAGCTTGTTGGTTAGCTACCTAGCTGGCAGTTTGGCTCATTCTGTCAATTTCCATGCACACTATTATGAAATAGTTTTTTTAATCCCTATGTAGGATGTCATGTAGTAGCATATAGTTATATTCGCATTACAAATAACCGTTCGTTGTATAATTATTATAACATTGGAATGTAAACCAGGATGACATGACCTTATTTGTGCTGATGGCAGGAAGTGGAAGACACGTCTCCCAACCATTGCGCGGCCAGTTTCAAGGTGCTAGTGGTGTCCTCACAGTTTGAAGGCAAAGTACTGCTGCAAAGACACAGGTATTTGGGGGATTTGACGGGGAGGGGCAACGTGTCAGTGGGCACAGGTAATTAGCAGAAGGGAGAATACGAAATTGGAAAAGCAAGGCGTGTAGAGGAGTGGGTGTTTATTGGGAGCGAACTTGGAGAGAGCAGGGTTGTCAGCATGTAATTCTCACTGTCCACATTTAGGGAAAGGGGTCATTCCATACGAAATCAGACAGCTCTTAGGTCTCAAATTCTCTTCAATATTTCTTTTTCACACATCCCTCAACCATTCATATGAACAAATTTGCATGTTGGTTATGGTATTCTTTGTACCATAACTATGAACTTTGTAGTTTGTAGTTATGGTATTATATGTATTGTATCCCAATATCTTGGCGTTTGTCTCAGGATGGTGAACACCTGCTTGGCTGAGGAGCTGAAGGAGATTCACGCCTTTGAGCAGAAGACACTTACACCAGAGCAGTGGGAGAAACTGAAAGCGCAATGACAAATATATTCATGCACAGTTTTCTAAATGTATCAAGGATTAAATGGAGATGAGGAATGTAAGGATTCTGGTATACTGGACAATTCTGCACGAATCCATAAAATGTGTTCAACAGAATTGTGCAGTTAGCCTATGGTTTCACAGACAAATCTTGTTTTATATTGTGTTGACAGTATTTTTATTTTTACCCTCTGATTCAAAAAGCAAAAACTGGCTGCAATAAAGTCAAAGGGAACTCCATGTCATTGTTAGTATTTTATTCAAATAAAATTGAGCACACAGTTAAAATACAATGCTGAACCTCCTGCATCTTCAATTGTACCCCCCCCCCACACACACACACACACAAAGCCGCCACGCGCAACTACAGGATCAGCCACTAACTGGCAGTGACGTAGGCAGGCGTTGGGTTCTTTAATCAACACGATGGTTCTGATGATACTGTACATAAGACAAATATTTGAATCCGGATCAAGATTTTATTCACGGCCCAGAAGAATAGCACAGAGACAAACAGGATTTGCTCTATTGGTACTCTTCGAAATACAAACAATCAGACAGTTGTTTATATACACACTTGAGCCCATGAGACCACAGTGGCTTATCCTATACAATTTCCATATATGAAGATCCTAAAGAAAATCTTAATATATATAATAATATCTCCTGCTGCTAAATTTCAGTAAAGTGATGTCTGAAATATGAGCCCAGAGCACTGTTCAGACTTGCTCTCCTTCCAGCAGTTGTCTGAAACAAACAGGTTTTCTGAAACATCTATAGTATTTTCATGGACAATGTATACCTTTCCTGATTCACAACTGATGAGTATCAGAAAATATAGGCCATCAAGGTGTCAATTAGTTTTTATTACATCGCATTGCAATTCTCAGGGAAGTAAGAATACAGGGTACAATGTATGGATACATTCACAAAGGAGCAGGCAGGACTCAGTGTTTGGCGCTACATCACAGTTATGGCTACTAGAGCAGCTGTGAGACCGCAGAAAAAAAACCACATTTTTTGAGGTGAGGAAAACCATACTAAATTATCAAAATCTGGGATCGTTCCCCTTTAATAACCTATATAAATCATTTTTTGCCAGACATGATTTGTATAGGAATATATACAAATGACAATTTATATAGGATTTATATATGCTTAATTAGCATTACAATTTCATTGGTTCTCAGCTGCCACACCACCGAGAATAGGTCAACGTTAATCTGACTTCACTAGTTTAGAGCACTGAGGAAATGGGCAGTCCATTCCCAGAGGACAGTACGGACACTGTACACGGTAAATTGTAAGCCGTGCTGTTGTTGTTGATGCTGTTCATGATACAAACAGGATTGACAAATCAAAGGAAATGTGATTATTGGCACACAAACTCCAGTCCATATTCCATGCTCTAGCTTCCACCACATTATTCTTTCGTCAGCAATAGAAATAGACAGTCTCTCTGTTTTGCTGGTTTTAGCTTTCTTTGGAGTAATAACTCTCAGTGGCATAGCCCCAAGCAAGAACTCTTCTTTAATGTCAAACTACCATCCAAATTACCTTCATTAATTTATCCAGTTTAACTGACTCCAAATAGGCAAGTAGCTAGCAAGGAGAATTCTATCTACTAGCAGTCCAATCTCTGTGTAGAGAGCCAAACTATGTGAGAAAGCAGAAAGACAAATTATATTAAATAGCCAGGGCTTGTTATTCTGGGAAACTATTTCACAGCCCCTTTAAAGAAAAGAAAATACTATACAACCATTCAATAGTTTTACATTTTAACAGATTAATACTACGTATTGTGTATGCAATCTAGACTGGAAATACTCCTCAGCATATCAACACCATAGGCAATATATCAATGCTATATGAACTAAGCTCTTGATCTCAAATAAATCATGACATGTCAAGGATTGGTATACAATGGTTTCTCCACACGCAAGGTTTTCAATGTATTTGGCTTTCTGTGTAAAGATTGTTTTGTAATCAACTACATTAATCCTTGAGCTGGACTGTTCCCTATGTGTTGTGTCACATATATCTTGTATTGTATTCTCCTTTCCACTTTGGGTAACACATGGAGTTTAATCTCACATTACCTTCCACTGTAAATGAAACATGTAAATAAACAGGTATAAAAAGTCTTAAATAAATGTGTCGTGTCAAAAAAAAAAAAAAATCTATATGCGTATTTATAGAAATAAAAAGTTTGACAGGTGGACTATGATAAAGAGACTAAATGAGATCGATAATGATGGATGGATGAGGTAACAGTGGTTGGAGAGAAATGCACAGAGGTGGGCTGATGTTTTGAGAAAATGGGAGACACAAAACAGAGTGCTACTGAGTGGTAATAATGAAGATTGCTTTTGGTCAGCTTTGATTCATCTCAGCAGGGGTCTGTGATGGAAGGTTAATACAGAGAGCGAGAGAGAGAGACAGTCTGCACAGGAAAGACGTGGGCGAGACATGCCAATCCCTGGATTACTTCCAGCACTTTACTATTGAGATCATTCCACCATGCAGAAAAAGAGTGACTACTTGGGAGTGAGATAGATACTCATGATGCATTGGTTTTATAGTATGCACTTTAGAAAAGAACAGCTTTGATCATGAATGTGGGACACATTAACCCCCTCCACAGTGTCATTCAAACCAATCCAAATATATCAGGCAAGCACAAAAGTGCAATGATGCCACATGAATTCTTGTTTCAATATGGCTATTTTTGAAACATATATATATATATATAATGTAACATAATATATAACTGAAATAAAATGCCCCTCTAGGTTGAAAATACACTGTTTTAAACATGTTTAAGGACATTTTTACCTTGGAGGTTTCCTTTAATTATAGCCAAAAATACATATTTTAAAGGAATAAAAACCAATACAGTACTTACTTGTGAGCAATTGTAGTCAGGTCAGAAGTTCAGTTTTTGGAGTGATGATGCTTTATGTAAATGGGAACAATGTAATGTAACTGACTGTATTGTACTGAACTGACGTTTATTACTCTGGAACTGCTGATATCCTAACAGATGGGTTATGTTGTTGGATTAATGGAGTAGATTTGGAGTAGTGATGGTTGGGATCATCATCATTTCTGATTTCTAGTGTGCTCTCCAATGGATTTAAATGGATTTGAGTACCCCACAACACCCCCAACACACATAAGATGGTATTTCTCTTGGCCTTGCTTGCATTGTGTAAGCTGCGGAAAAAATTGGATTGTGAACAAGAGACCGCCTGTCAATTAGGTTCCATTAACACTATCTCCAGCTGCTGTTCTGCCAAGCCATACCCATCTCTCCCCCTCAGCCACATGCCCAGTCATTTAGTGGTGACTCAAACACACCCACCCATGCAAAAGGTTTAAGACACCAAACTGATTTAGCCTGAAAAAATTATTCGTGGCAAATGTCAAAAGTAGACAGGTTCTACCTGTCAAGAACAGCATCTTAGGTTCCAGCTTGTACAACAGTAATAGCACATAGCCCATACTTGTCCACCTGATGTGACATCAGTCATGGTCACCCTGTCTGACAAAAGCATAAAAACATCTTCATATGCTGAGTCCCTATATTAACTAACCTTTCAGGTCAGACAGTGGGACACCATCAGTGAGATAGAAGGGACCAAGGACCTGCGGAGCCCAGAGCTCACATCATATTAATGTGGAACATTGAAGGCCCTGGCTCATTACACTCTGTACAAGTTACAGGGCTCAGTCCCTACGGAGATGATAGATCTGGTTTTGTGATTAACATAGTTTAGTCAAATTCACATTATTATTCACCATGCTATACAATTTGCTGTGTGTAGTTATTTCCAGGAATAAGAGGAGAGAGATGAGGGCCCCCAAGTTGGCGTAATGGTAAAGGCACTCGCCCGGAGGGCAGGTCGCCCACTGCAGCCATCATTTGATTCCCCGGATGCCAGGCCGGCTCTGGCTGGGAGTCCTGTTCAGGGCAGCGATTGGCTGTCAGACCCAAGGGGAGGGGGAGGGATGAGCAATATATGTAGTTTACCTACATCTCTTACCTGTGGTACTAGTGAAAACAAGTGTTTTGTCTGTAATAATCAAGCTATACTTGCTACAGGTAGCTAGGCAAAATATGGAAAACACAAGTGTAAAGTCTTTTTAATAGAACAGTATGGTCTGTATGCCCTGTGGCATACTCTACCAGCATCTGGAATTCTGCAGGAGGAATACCACACCACTCTTTCGTGAGAAAGTCAATCAACTCACATATAGTTGATTGAAGTGGGAAAATGTCTCCAGTCTTGTTCAAGAATATCCCATAAAGAATTATTCAATTTTAGACACTGTTGCTTAGGCAACATCAGTAAAGAGCGGTCCTGGTCACTTTAGTTTCTGCCAAACGTGCCCTAACAATCACCCCTCTCAAAATCACTGAGCTCTCCTCTTGCAGCCATGGCAAGCATAATTATAGGCAACCTTACCTGTCCAGCATTTTTATGTATACATATGCATTCTGGGATGTTATTTGCTTAATTAATTGATGAGCCACATCTGTGTGATAGCATTTGCTCTGCAGATACTTGTTGTCCCTCAGTGTTTCCATGTTTTGCACACTACCTGTAAATAAACACTGAAATGTATTGAATATACAGTCAAGCCAGAAAGTCTGCACACCCCTTTCACCCTCTCCACGTTTCATTGCGTTACAGACTTATTCTACAATAGATTAAGTTCATTTGCTAGATGGGAGAACCTGGTAGAAGGACAAACATCTCTGCAGCACTCCATCAATCAGACCTTTATGGTAGCACTTGGCATTCAGGCCAGAAAGTTCAATTTGTGTCTCATCAGATCGGATCATCTTTTTCCTGATGCTTTCTTTGTCCTTTAAGTGCCATTTGGCAAACTCCAGGTGGGCTGTCATATGCCTTTCACTCAGGAGTAGCTTCCGTCTAGCCACTACCAAAAAGGCCTGATTGATGGAGTGGTGCAGAGATGGTTGTTCTTCTGCCAGGTTCTCCCATCGCTGCAGAGGAACTCTGAAGCTCTCTTAGTGGTCATTGGGTTCTTGGTCACCTCCCTGACCAAGGCCCTTTTTGCCCGGTTACTGAGTTTGGCCCACAGCCCATAATGACAAAGTGAAAACAGGTTTTTAGACATTTGTGCTAATTTATAAAAAATCAAAATGTAAAATATCATATGTACACAAGTGTGCACACCCTTTGATATGACACCCAAAAGTGAGCTGAGGTGCATTTTGTTTCCACTGATACTGCTTGAGATGTTTCTACAACTTGATTCTAGTCCACCTGTGGTAAATTCAATTGATTGGACATGATTTGGAAAGGCACACACCTGTCTATATAAGGTCCCACAGTTGATAGTGCATGTCAGAGTAAAAACCAAGCCATGAAGTCCTAGGAACTCTCCATAGACCTCTGAGATAGAATTGTGTTGAGGCATAGATCTGGGGAAGGGTATAAAAACATTGCTAAAGCATTGAAAGCACCCAGGAGAACAATGGGCTCCATCATTGTGAAATGGAAGAAGTTTGGAACCACCACAACTCTTCTTAGAGCTGGCCGTCCGGCCAAACTCAGTAACCGGGAAAGAAGGGCCATGGTCAGGGAGGTGACCAAGAACCCAATGGCCACTCTAAGAGAGCTTCAGAGTTCCTCTGCAGCGATGGGAGAACCTGGTAGAAGGACAAACATCTCTGCAGCACTCCATCAATCAGACCTTTATGGTAGCACTTGGCATTCAGGCCAAAAAGTTCAATTTGTGTCTCATCAGACCGGATAATCTTTTTCCTGATGCCTTTAGAGTCCTTTAAGTGCCATTTGGCGAACTCCAGGTGGGCTGTCATATGCCTTTCACTCAGGAGTAGCTTCCATCTAGCCACTACCAAAAAGGTCTGATTGATGGAGTGGTGCAGAGATGGTTGTCCTTCTGCCAGGTTCTCCCATCGCTGCAGAGGAACTCTGAAGCTCTCTTAGAGTGGCCATTGGGTTCTTGGTCACCTCCCTGACCAAGGCCCTTCTTGAACTTAATCTATTGTAGAATAAGTCTGTAATGCAATGAAACATGGAGAGGGTGAAAGGGGTGTGCAGACTTTCCGGCTTGACTGTAAGTTCAGCTGATAGAAATGTACAGTGAAATGACAAAGTATATTTAAAATAAAAGCAGGGCCAAAAATAACACCAACCACTTTTATTAGCAAGCATTTGCATGAGATATTCTTGAGGTGAGGGTCTCTGTGGTTGTGTCCACTGTGGGTTGTAACACGTTGTCACAACTTTACGGTGACATTGCAAGAAGATTGCCATCCAGATTAGACTGGAGAATACCTTTTTTAAAATGAATTTTAACCAGCTGGCTACTGAAAAACATGGGCCATGAGTTGCTGATACTAAATTGTCATGTTGGAGCAGTAAGATTCTCCTTCTCGATTTCCTTCATTCCTCTCCATCTTTGGGCAAGATGTCCAGCACAGTGTGCAGCTCCCTGGGGTCACATCCCAGCAGGCCTTGCAGGTTGCAGACAAACCGGTAGACATATCGCTTGCCAGCAGTCTTGTGGATTATATTCTTGTCATAGTAGTAGCGCAGGCCACGGCTCAGCTTCTCGTAGTTCATGTTGGGCTTGTTCTTCCGACGGCCCCACAGTCGTGCAACCTGAGTGGGAGGGAGATGGGGACAGGGGGAAACACAATGGCAAAAACAGCCCGAGAGAAAGAAACAAAGAGAAAGAAAGCGAAACAGGCACAATTAGGGAAAGGATCTTGTGTGTAAGAAATAAAATAAAATAAAAACAAACTGAGGAGAAGAGGAAAAACTCATATAGAGGAGTGGAGGAAAGCCACATAGGGAATCTTTTGTGAAGCTGTTGAAGATGTTTCTGGTGCGTTGCATACACCCACAGATCAAATACGCTGCAGTTCAATACTGAATAAAAGAACCTCCTTTCCCATAATTTCCATAATTTTCAAGTCTTTTTAAAGGCGGTGACACATGGCACACAGTAATACACAGATAACAATAAATAATGGCCGGTGATATTTGCATCTCCTGATTGTATTTGTATGTAATGCTGCCTCACACCTAAGAAATTTTGATCCTTTGACCCATCCAGGCTCAAACACCACCTCTATCCATTTCCCAGCATGCACCTCTTACCTCATTAGGGTCTGTCAGTTTGAACTCCCAACCATCCCCAGTCCAGCTGATGAATGACTGACAGCTGCGATCAGAGAGTAGCTCCAATAGGAACTGCCACAGCTGTATGGGCCCACTTCCTATGGTGTAAAAATGAGTTGATGAATGATGATAATTACCATATTTAATTTGTCAACCTGAAATTATACATCAGTGTGTCATTAATAATTATATTATTTTTATTTTTTTCTCAATCAACCAGTCACAGAAAACAAAACAGAAAATTAATTTTGTATAATAATTAAAAATACACATATTAAGGAGATAGCAGGGTCAAAAGCCAATAACATAGTAGAATTATACAGGACAAACAGCAAAATAATAAAAATGCAAATTCTCCTAGAAGGAGAAATACTTATTCACAAAATAAGAGCACAGCATATAGGTAAATTAAGAAAACATTTTTCATCTTATTTTTCATCTACATTCATCATATTCACATATTAAATGCTGATTACCAGTATAACTTTCAAGAATTGCTGCTGAGACCACCGCTCTGGCAGAATTATTGAGGTCTCCCTTCTCCCCCACAAAGTCTTTTAAATTCCTGACTGGGTGCAGTAGGGGAAAAGTCTCGTTGGACAGGGGCCCACCCTCCTCTTGCTGTTCTGCTTCTTGCTGCTGACCAACCCAGGACAGCGAGGTTGTTATTTCTGTGACATTATAGCACAATGGCTCCATTTCCACTTCACAATCTATGGGGAAAAGATAGAAAAGTAAATATCACAGTGATGAAAGGCATATATCCGAGAGGGAGGGAGGGAGAGAGGGAGAGAAAGAAAGAGAGAGATAGAGAGAGAGAGCCCGTAAGAGAGATAGAGGCAGTCTGCACAGGAAAGACGTGGGCGAGACATGCCAATCCTGGGTCTGAGGATTACTTCCAGCACTTTCACTATTGAGATCATTCCACCATGCAGAAAAATAGCGACTACATGGGAGGGAGATAGAGAGAGAGAAGAGCAAGATAGATGCTCACGATGCATTGGTTTTATAGTATGCACTTTAGAAAAGAACAGCTTCGATCGTGAATGTGGGACACATAAACTCCCTCCCACATAAACTCCTTTGAGTGTCACTCAAACCAATCCAAATATATCAAGCAAGCACACAACTGCAATGATGCCACATAAAACCTTCTGATGTTCCTTTATTAAACACACAAAATCTTTCACACAGTTACATAAAAGCAAATCTCAATACATCCATCCTGACACTTCGCATTGTACAGAATGTTTTATGAATATCCAGCTCATAGCACCATAAAAGTGAAATCTCCTATTATATCCAAATCCATAGGATGTTACAAGTTAAATATAATTTTAATACAAAACGTGCAAGTCTGAATTATAATACATTCTTGCCTGTACTGATGAGCTGAGTGAGAGGCCTAGAGGTTTCCTGTTCCTTTGCCAGTCCCTCCTGCTTTACCTGGTGTCCTGGTGTCACAGAGTCAATGGAAAGCACCTGCAGGGGTTCAGGCAGGTAACTCGTAGGAAGCTGAGGGCAATATGACTCATCTGGGTTCTGGGCATGCTCAGAAAGGTAATCTATAGGAAGTACAGAGACCAATGTCACAAAAACGGGAAGGCCCCTGAGTGCACAACAGAAGTTGTGAACTGATTCACTCCCATGTGACCTGATCTCATACAAAACAGTGAGGAGGAGAGAACGATACAGACTTCAAATTACTGTGTAACACCTAGACATTTGACACAAGAATACTATTCATTTTTATTATTATTATCATTATATTTGTAGCATGTAAATAATGAGTTCAGTATTAACATAATCTATAATGGAAAAATAATATATTTGAATACCATATATCAAGAACACATAGCCTACAGTTGTACATGTTTGATTAGCAAATATACTTAGAATAAAATTTCAGACACAAAAAATGACCCAATTAACAACACTTCGCCAGATAAAAATAAATAAATGTTATTCATGGGGAAAAACATTGGTGGTAATGATTTTGAGCAATTAGAGTAGTATATTAAAGGCATTAAGTAAAACATGAATACAAAAATGAGAGATCAGGGAAATGCAGGGAGGTAACGAAGAGTGGTCATCTAATCAAATAGCAAAATAAAAATATCAATAATTCAGGTTAATAATTTGCACTGGCTCTCATGGACATTTGGGTATACATGCTTGTATATTCTGATTGACAGCAAGTCGGACATATTTGTTAGGAGACAGAGTGACAAGCATATGGAGTTCTTACCTGAGGCTAGCTCTGTTTGGCAGTAGGGGGACGGTGTGCAGGGGAGTACAGAGAAGCTACAGTCCATTTGACACTCTTAAAGACACAACAATATAACTGTTTAAATTTGTATGTTCTTGTCAATTGAGGAATTTCATTTGAGTTAAACTACTACATGAAACTATGCCTGTTCTATTCATTTCAACAGTTCTATCGATTAATATATCTTAGATGGTTGTATTGCCATTATTTGAACTATTTTGATCAGTTATAACGTCATGTGCAGGGCTAACGGTTTGATACCGTCATGTGACCCATAGGGGTTTAAACTTGTAATTCAATCGTTATCCTCAAGGTGTCCCTATAAGCACTCTGTCGGCACAGTAGCGTGACTAATTATACAATTACTGGCTAATTGTGACCGTTACAAAAGCAATGACTTTACCTAAGGGTGAAGGTGAAGGTTAAGGAAAAGAAAGGAAAGATACATATGGATGAAAGGTCAAATACGAAAAGCATATTTTTGAGCAAACAAGTCTAACAGTATCCACCTAACACAGACCGATTTAATTCATTTTAATACATGCCATTTAGAAGACGCTTTTATCCAAAGCGATTTATAGTATTGAATGCATACATTTTTCATACATGCATACATATGTGGTCCCAGCGGGAATTGAACCCACAATTTAAGCGTTGCCAACGCCATGCTCTACCTACTGAGCCACACAAAACCACATTTAACTTGCAATTGAACAATAAACCTGCAAAAGAATGAGACGGAGATTCACAAATGAACAAACAAACATTAGCTAAGGTCTGAGATTAACACCGAGAGACAGCCATGAGCGGCGGCTGGATGCCATTCAAGATTTGACAGATGCGTTCTTAAACTCAAATATTCCATTAGAAAAAGTGGCTGATCCAAAATTACGTGCATTTTTTAAACAAGCACATAATAAGCACGCTTCGATATAAGTATGTGCTGCAGACTGCTGATTTGCATACAATCTCAATAAAAGAACCAAAGAACTGTCCATATAATTCGCAATGGCCACTATTGTTGCACTAGCGTGAAAATAATCCCGAAAATTGACTAACTCTTAGCCATTGTCAATCGAGTTCTTAAACATTGCGCAAGACGGATAATGCGCTACATGGAGAATCTGAGGAACGTGAGACTGCCAAACAACTGATCATGATCAAATTTAATCAAAGTTAAAGTTTAGAACTTTAAACTTTCATTTCATCTGTGTGGCCTTTATAACATTTTATGATTTTTTTATTTTATTTGCATTTTTAATCGTCTTCCCTTGCAAACTACGTTGTTGTTGTTGTTATTATTATTATTATTAAGAAGAAGAAGAAGAAACTATTTTTGTGTATGTTAAATATACATCTGCACTGTTGTTTTAAAAGTGAGTATACTATTTCTCACAGCTTCAAACAAATGTAAAACATTTCAAAATACTGCCACATGTCCGCAATTCAACACAATGACAGCGTGGAATGACAGTGCGGATTTCAATCGTCATCTTCACCCTTTGTCACTCTGTGATGTTTACTATATTTCAATTGAATCCTTCGGTTTAAGGCGTATTTTCCCATAATTGAGTTGACCAAAATCAGCTCATGTGTAACGTGGTTTGACATTTCAGATGCGTCAAACAGAAAACAGATTATTCTCACGTCCTCTAGACAACGTCAAATAATGTCAAAAAAGGACTACTAGAAGGGAATACAGTATGTAGCCAACACTCTCCCTGTGAAGTTATTTATTGCAGTACATGGTATAGTTTTGGCATAAGTCAGATATAATAATAATAAAAAATCAGAAGGTTGTTTAGTGCCTTATATTTTATTAAAAGAAACCTAAAATGAACTGGTTCAACTCCTGTTTGTTAGCAACTGTGTTTTGAATCAGCTGGCGGGACAGAGTTTGTGCATTTAAACAGAAGAAGAGGGCATTGTTATAGCCAAACCTTGATGAGATAAAAGCATGAACCACCATGTCAGAAACAATGGTTTAATCTTGGCTATGTTTCTCAAACGATAATGACAAGTCATTGAGCATGACTTGTTATTTCGAGCATGGCCTATAGACATAGAGTTTCTTAATTTATGCAGATTGTGTCTGCTGAATGTTTCTGAAAAAAGCAAGGCCAGCCCTGCCTCTGCTTTTTTGTTAATTCTATTTTCAGTTTTTAATCTCTTATTCTTTATTCTGCCAAATTGGAATGTCCAATGTCATTTGTAGGCCCTTCCCAATACTGCAACACCCTCCATCAATTCAGGGATTGCTGACAAGCAACTGTGTCTTCCAAAGCATGGTTAGCCAATTAGTGCTTCATTACACAAATTCAGCTGTACATCCATTGTGCTGGAGGGATGCGCAGTCCCACAGGCAGACTATAGGTGCCCAATTGACCTGAGGAGTTGCTTAATGCAGGGGGGGGGGGGATACCTTGCTGACTGACACCCTCCTTTCTGGGAGAGGTTATGGGCTACTATGCATCGCCCTGAGCATGGATCAGGATTTGATTACAGATGGTAGGGCGCATCACTGTACCAGGAACTAACGCTTTAGCTGGATGCGCAGCACCACCAGAGAGGCCCCCATTTCTTTGACCACAGCTATTATTTAAATGTATGAAAACTGATTTGTTGTCCTTCTTACCATTGCGCATGGTTTCCAGATGCTCCCACAGAATCTCTCCAGCGGTGCAGTCAGAGGTCAGGGCCAGGAACCCATCCCTGTCCAGGGTACAAAGCTCACTCCCCGGCACGCCTCGCAAATCTGGACCCAGGCTCTGTAGACTGAACTCTGCCTGGCACCAGTCTAACCAGTGGCTCACCTCCCATTCTGACCACAGTTTAGGATCTCAGAAAGAGTCAAATGAGTGAAATGGTGAGAACATTTTTTTCCTGCTGGTACTCAACTGATTGCCATTATTGGATAAAAATAAAATACAGTCAGTGAATAAATTACTAGCCAAGCAGTCATTAATTTGATACTAATGGTCTTCTCACAGTCTTTTGTTTCAGAGCTGTGAAGCAGGGCTGGACTGGGACAAAAAATAGGCCCTGCCATTTGGCTCAGACCGGCCCATCACTAATGAACCAATGGGCCGCTGTCCATTTTGGGGCGGCCGCTCGATGGCAAAAAAAGCATGTGATTGGGCCGGCCCAGTGTCAGTATAGAAAATGAACCAATGGGCCGCTGTCCATTTTTGTTGGCCGTTAGATAAAAAAAAAAAAAAAAAAAAAAGTATTTATATATTTTTTAAATTAAAAATAATCATTATACTGGCCCTACCGGCCCAAAACTAGACCGGCCCACCGGGAATCGGCCCGGTAGACTATATAGCCAGTCCAGCCCTGCTGTGAAGCATAGCTTTTGCCTAAACATAACCCTTTCTGTACACAACCCATTGACTGAAATGATGTGCCATTGAATGTGAGATCATTTTCATCGAAGCAAAAGCACTGACACTTTTGGATACAAACAATACGTAAATGCAAAGATGTACTTCTATGGCACTGTTTTCCTCTGGTGGGTGAGGGCCTGCGGGTCTCCACTCACACAGCTATCACTGCATTTTCTATCATTTTACAGCTCATAACTTCAGCATATTGTATACAATGTTCTCACAATCGAGAATTGAGTCGGTCTGCGACAACGCAATAATAGCGCCAAGCCGTTCTACCGAGGGGGAAGTGTAGGCGGATTCGCTCCTGTGTGAAGCCAGCGAAGGTGGCCCTCACTGCCTGGCTGAGAACGTCCTTACTGGTGGGAGTGAGAGGGGGGACCACCAGGGGGTCCAGCTCTGCACAACAGACAGAGCAGGGCCATTAGTCAGAGGAGAGGACAGACAGATGGACGCCTTGAAGGATCATATACACTGACACTGTTCACCGACAGACAGAACCAAACACATAGAGAAATGCACAGGTAAAACATGAAGGGGAAGAGATAAACGTGAAGACATTTACAGTTACAGATATGAAAATAAAAATAATACAAAAAGCCACTATTGAAAAAACATTTCTTGCAGTGACAGTATTGATTAAAAATTGTAATTATATTTTGATTATATTTTTCATACCCTATTTTGTTCCTCCCAATTTGGAATTCCCAATCCACAAATGCAACATCCTCTGTCAATTCTAGAGAGCATTACCCAACAGCCTACTACTAATTTTAACCCCAAACTACTAACAAATCAAAACATTCTAACAAAACAATTTGATATTACATCATCAGTGTCAAATATTTACAAGTTACTGAAGTAGTTAGATGGCATGTTTAACAATTATGTGCAAATTCACTGGGGTATGAGCAATTCCCATTTCCACAGACTCAATAAACAAGACACAATGCGCTTCTGTTACAAAACGAGCCAGTAACCAGTAAAAACAAGATAATAACCAGAAGAAAATGAGCCAGGAAACAAAACAAAACGAGCCAGTAACCAGTACAAAATGAACCAGTAACCAGAACCAAACGATGCCAGTTACCAGTACAAAATGAACCAGTAACCAGAACCAAACGATGCCAGTAACCAGTACAAAATGAACCAGTAACCAGAAACAAATGATGCCAGTAACTAGTACAAAATGAACCAGTAACCAGAACCAAACGAGCCAGTAACCAGTACAAAACAAGCCAGGAACCAGTACAAAGCAAGCCAAGCCTACAGATGACTCTAGACAGGATGTACAAGTAACACAAATGGGAGGACTGGAAGAGGGTGACGGTACCGTAAGCGCTCCAGTCCATTCTGCTCTTTGGAAAGCAAGTGGCGAGGAGGGACAAGGTGTGAACACACAGAGAGGAGGGCACAGGCAAAGAGGGGGCTTTAAAATAGCATGGCTAAGGTGGGAGGAGGGTGACGGATGTGTGTCAATCACACAGATAGGGACTAGGAGCGGGATAAAGAGTAATGGGAGCAGAGATCATAAACAACATGAGAGACATTAGGACCCAGGGATGGAGAAAAGGGAGAGCGGGAGAGATTCATGTCTGTTCATGAGAAGGTTTGGGGGAAATGAACAAAGACAGGGGAAGGCATGGTGTGCTTCTCACTCTCTGTATGATGTCAGAAACCACACTCAAACCCCCAGCAGCGTTCTCCACGAGGAGCCTGATCTATACCATGCACCCCAGGGCACATACAGCCGAACGAACGCTACAGTTGCTGATCTATTTTGCTTAACCTCACTCTCACGGACAAGCAGTTAGTTTGGGTACAGCTGGAGAATTATGGAATTAAATTATTGTAATTATTGACATACAATAATGATCAAGAGATCTGCTGAATGAACATGTAACAGAAATGTTGATCCTTGGGACCTGAAAATAAAAAGTCCATTATCCTCTTACACTGAAGAGTGATCAGTGTTTCACAAGTGGTGCCTGTGGCTGGAGATTACAGATATGATTTATGAGTTATGTTTGTGATAGACTGTACCACACTTGTATCACACTTGTGGGTTCAATCTCCAAGGCCTTTCATTACCGCTCTGACTACATAATCATCTGGTGGTGAACTAGGCTTTCTCTCTAGCAGGGTTTTTTCAGCCTATGGAGAACTGAGGAGCATCACAAAATAGCTAAATGTACATATTTTATGTCATATATATTTTATTATATCATATTTATTATCTCATAATTAAAATTTTCACAATCATAATAAAAAGCATTAACGTATTTTGCTTTTAGAGGGAGCATCTGGCTTGGCGATAGAGTAGCGGCAGAGGGTCCCATTATTACCCATGAGAATGCAGTTCCTATGTATGGATCTGTGCATGGGGGCATTCACATCCATTCTGAGAAGAGATGGGTGGGGGATTATGTCAGTCAGTGTCATGTGAGTAAATCTTTGAGCCTGTGCAAATGTGTGTGTGTGTGTGTGTGTGTGAGAGAGATTCTGTGCCTGATTTGCCTCTGCACTGGGGGGGTGTGAGTGAGTGAGTGAGACTGGGGGTTGAGCCTGGTTTGTGGTTCTGTGTGGCTCAGTAGGTATAGCAAGGCATTGACAACACTTAGGTTGTGGGTTTGATTACCATTGGGACCACATATACTGAAAAATGTACGCATTTGGATAAAAGCATCTGCTTAATGGCATATATGTTATATTATATTCTAATCCCCCACTAGCCCAGGTCTCCACCCAGGCAGGAGAGGACAAAGTCAGACTCAGTTGGAGGCTTGGGACCTGTGGCAGGATGCCTTGACAGTGTTGAGTAAGGTCTTTGAGTTTCATTATATGACTGTTTCTTTATATACAGAAACAAACCATTTATGCTGTCGTTAGCCGTAAAAGACAACATCACCACCTTTGATTTGCATGGGAGACGTGCATATGATCCATAAAAGAGGAGACGTGAATGTGATGTGCAGATTGGATTGTCATGACATAATTTTGTTTGCTGGGACCTTATTGCTGTGCGTTTGTCCGGATTATCCCCAATGTTATTATCAGTCCAGCAACCAGTCCTATTCATAATTAATCCTATCCTGTCCTATCCTGTCCTGTGCATTAACAGGTTGATAGAAACTCCTCCACCAACATCCAAGTGTCCAAGTGGATCCAAGTGTCCAAAAGCAATGATTGATACTGCAAGACACCGATGATCAGTTACGGTTGTTGAAAGCATGCGTTTCAGCTCTACAATAGGTTTTTCAACAACTTATTTCAACACAATGCAGGTTTGACTCATAAGAACATAAGAATACATAATGATGAGAACGGGCCGTTCGGCCCATCTAGGCTCATCATGTCCTAATCTAAAGAGTATCTAGTACTACATCTAGCCTGGACTTGAATAGCCCAAGCGTTTCTGCCTCTACTACCCGACCTGGCAAGCTGTTCCAGGCATTGACAACTCTCTGTGTAAAGAAAAACTTCCTAATATCTGTGCGGAATTTGTCTTTAACTAATTTCCACCTGTGGCCTCTTGTTCTGCTGACCCCACTTATCTTAAAAAATCTTTGGTATTTTACTTTGTTAATCCCTTTTAGGAATTTAAAAACCTCAATCAAATCCCCCCTAAGTCTCCATTTGCTAAGTTTAAATAGATTGAGTGCCTTAAGTCTATCATCATAACTTTTACCTTTCATACCAGGTATCAGGTTAGTTGCCCTTCTTTGGACTTTTTCAAGAGCTTCTATATCTTTCTTGTAGTGCGGTGCCCAGAACTGCACACAGTATTCTAAGTGAGGTCTGACAAAGGCATTGTATAACATTAATATAACCTCCTTTGAAAAAAGCCAACAGGATGCTGGGATACATAGCCAAGAGTATTGAGTACAAATCGAAGGAGATCATACGCACCCTATACAATGCCCTTGTTAGGCCACACTTGGAATATTGTGTGCAGTTCTGGGGACCGCACTACAAAAAAGATATAGATACGCTGGAAAAGGTCCAAAGACGGGCAACCAGACTGATTCCAGGCATAAAAGACAAGTGTTATGAGGAAAGGCTAGAGATGCTTGGACTGTCCAAGCTTAGTAAAAGGAGACTTGGGTGAGATTTGATTGAGGCTTTTAAATTTATTAAAGGAATTAACAAAGTGAATTACAGGAAATTATTCAAGTTGAGTTCGGTTAGCAGAACGAGGGGCATAAATGAAAACTGACAAAGGGTAAATTTCACACGGACACTAGGAAATATTTTTCACACAGAGAGTGATCAATGCGTGGAATAGCTTGCCTGGACATGTAGTGGAGGCTGAGACACTAGGGGTATTCAAGGCCAGGCTCGATCCAGTGTTAAGACACTCTAGCCTTTGGGTAAACTAAGCATTGTGAGCAGATTAGTGATAGGAATGGACGAGCAGTGTTGGGCTGAATGGCCTGAATGGCCTGAATGGCCGTCTTCCCATGTTATGTTATGTTATACTCAATACTTTTTGCTATGTATCCCAGCATCCTGTTGGCTTTGATGCAGATAGGCTTTGATCAACTACAATTCCTAAGTCCTTTTCAAATTGAACACCTACTAACTTTTCTCCTCCCATAAAATACTCCTGTCTAATGTTTTTATTTCCCACACGCATAACTTTACATTTAGCAATATTGAATGTCATCTGCCATGTACAGTCAAGCCGGAAAGTCTGCACACCCCTTTCACCCTCTCCACGTTTCATTGCGTTACAGACTTATTCTACAATAGATTAAGTTCATTTTTTGTCTCAAAAGTCTACACAAAATAGCCCATAATGACAAAGTGAAAACTGGTTTTTAGACATTTGTGCTAATTTATTAAAAATCAAAATATAAAATATCATATGTACACAAGTGTGCACACCCTTTGATATGACACCCAAAAGTGAGCTGAGGTGCATTTTGTTTCTACTGATACTGCTTGAGATGTGTCTACAACTTGATTCTAGTCCACCTGTGGTAAATTCAATTGATTGGACATGATTTGGAAAGGCACACACCTGTCTATATAAGGTCCCACAGTTGACAATGCATGTCAGACTAAAAACCAAGCCATGAAGTCCTAGGAACTCTCCATAGACCTCCGAGATAGAATTGTGTTGAGGCATAGATCTGGGGAAGGGTATAAAAATATTGCTAAAGCGTTGAAAGCACCCAGGAGAACTATGGGCTCCATCATTGTGAAATGGAAGAAGTTTGGAACCACCACAACTCTTCTTAGAGCTGGCCGTCCGGCCAAACTCAGTAACCGGGCAAAAAGGGCCTTGGTCAGGGAGGTGACCAAGAACCCAATGGCCACTAAGAGAGCTTCAGAGTTCCTCTGCAGCGATGGGAGAACCTGGCAGAAGGACAACCATCTCTGCACCACTCCATCAATCAGGCCTTTTTGGTAGTGGCTAGACGGAAGCTACTCCTGAGTGAAAGGCATATGACAGCCCACCTGGAGTTTGCCAAATGGCACTTAAAGGACAAAGAAAGCATCAGGAAAAAGATTCTCCGATCTGATGAGACACAAATTGAACTTTCTGGCCTGAATGCCAAGTGCTACCATAAAGGTCTGATTGATGGAGTGCTGCAGAGATGTTTATCCTTCTACCAGGTTCTCCCATCTAGCAAATGAACTTAATCTATTGTAGAATAAGTCTGTAACGCAATGAAACGTGGAGAGGGTGAAAGGGGTGTGCAGACCTTCCGGCTTGACTGTATCTGCCCATTTTTGGATTTTGTTTAAATCATCTTGGATTACTTTAGTCGATTCCAAACTGTTTGCCAAACCCCCAACTTTAGTATCATCTGCAAATGTAACTATTTTGCTACTAACGTCCATATCAAGATCATTTATGTAAATAAGGAAGAGCAGAGGTCCCAGCATCGATCCCTGCGGGACACCACTGCCCACAGCACCGAGGTCAGATACAGCCCCACCTACTGTTACTCTTTGTATTCGCCCTTGCAGTCAATTATGAACCCACTCTGAAACTACTCCTGCATTTCCTACTGAATTCATTTTAGCAATGAGCCTCTCATGTGGTACCTTGTCAAATGCTTTCTGAAAGTCCAAATATATAATATCATAAGCCTGGTTCAGGTCAACACTTTGTAGCCTCTTCGAAAAAGTCCAGGTTTGTTTGGCATGACCTCTCTTTGAGAAATCCATGTTGGCTCTCCCTTAAAATACTATTATTTTTCAAGAATGATTCCAACTTATCCCTAATAATACATTCCAGCATTTTACATGCAATGCAAGTTAAACTGACAGGCTTATAGTTCCCTGGGTCAGTACGGTCCCCCTTCTTATATATTGGAATTATACTACCCTGCTTCCAGTCATCTGGTATTTCTCCAGTGATTATGGATTTAATGAAAATATCTGTCAATGGTTTATATATAATTTCCCCAAGTTCTTTGAGTACTCTGGGATATATGCCATCCGGGCCTGCTGCCTTATTTGTCTTAAGTTTTTGTAGTTCTTCTACGTCCCTTATCTCAAAGTCCTCCAAAACATTCTGTACCTTGTCTATACATTTAGGCATATTTATAACCTCTTCTCTAGTAAAGCTCTCAACAAAGTAACTGTTTAGTGTGTTAGCAATATCCTTATTATTAGAAACCAAAGTTCCTTCCTTATTCTTAATGCACTTAACCTCATCCTTAACTTTCCTTTTTCTAATACAATATTGAAAACATTTCTTAGGATTACTTTTTGCATCTTGGGAAATTTTAATTTAATTTTTTTCATCACTAGTTTTGTTTCGGTGACAAGGTGTCCACCCACTGACAGGTGTTAGGACCCCACTGATTTCACCTGGAAGTCTAATTGAATCTATTAAAAAAGTAAGCTCTTTATAAAGGAATAATTTTGCATATAACATTATAGAAAATGAAAACATTTGTATAAGAATAGTCTAATTAAGAACAATTAACACCTGATTACATTCAGCCATTGCAATTGTGGTTGGAACAGCATGCATATCGACTGCAGGGAATGCACTCACTCACATGCATTGACCTAGATTCACACAATGCGCCCATTTCACACACCCATTTTTACACCACACCTGTAGTTTCTCACACATTTTAATCCAAATGCGGCTTCTCTTTGCTCAGGGTTACCAAATGTCCAGGAGTTTGTAAATGTGTTTGTGTTAAGTATTATACATAAAACCTTTGAGAGGAAAATATGAATTATAGCACCTGCCCCCCCAACAATCTCATCCAAATCTCAATTCTGAGCCAAATCTCTCTCTACGTCACCTGCAAATATTATAGCAAGCTAACAATCTAATATTCACATGCACACAGGACCACTTCCAAGTCCTGTGACAGGTGCTGACATTATAAACAGTTGTGACAGGTGCTGGTAACCACACCAAACCAAGTCTCCCACCACGAGTGAGACCGGACTGAAAACGACAAAAGAATCCCATTAACGGTTATATTTCTCTCTGCGACTTCATGCATATACACGTGTGTATATGAATATATTAATGTGTATACCAATCTATCGGTCATTCTACCCATTTAAGAAAACTCAAACTACTGCATAATGCTGTGTAAAAACCTGAAAGAAAAAAATGAATGGCACAGAAAAGATTCCTGTACATGCTGGTAGACACAAAATAATACAATTGCAAATCATAACCAGCAAGGAGTGAGTGTGCTTCTACAATCTACATAATCGGAGTTGCCTTTGCAAAATTAAAAATGCCAAGAAAATGTGTACTTAAGTTTAATACATTTTAGTGTACAAACTTCTAAAAACACAAGCAGTAATGGGGTGTGGCAGGCAGAACAACTGCCAGACAGCAAAGCTGTACAGTTCTACAGAAGGCTAATTAATCTTCAAGCCCTAAGTACCTTCAGTGATATGGTTTTCTTCTGCTCTTATGTAGGTATTCTCGACTCCTGCGATTCATCTTCTTACCACATCACCATAAGTCAGTCAGTTAAAATCAATGCTAAAATGCCTAGTGTCTTGCTCAAATCTGGTACAATTCGGCCAGGCGTAGCTTAAAAAAGCCACATCTAGCAACCCTGTATCCCAAGTCTGTGTAGAACCCCTCTATGTCTCCACCCTAGGTCCCACTGAGTGATATCTAGTTCCCAGGTTCAAATTTCCCAAGTAAAATCACTTTTTCCCCCTCAGTCCCCCATTCCCTGCCCTTCCCTGGTGTGTGAGCGCTGGTGGAAGCGGAGCCCCCCACAGTTGCGGAAAGTCTTGCCACACTGACTGCAGGCGTAGGGCTTCTCGCCAGTGTGTATGCGGAAGTGCCTCGTCAGCGCACCCGAGTGGCGGAAGCGCACGCCACACACAGAGCAGGCGTAGGGCCTCTCCCCCGTGTGGATGCGCAGGTGGGTCTTCAGGTTCTCCATGCGGTTGAAGTCCCGGCCGCACTGGGCGCAGTGGTAGGGGCTGCGCCCCGGCGGGAAGATCTGACGCTTTGGGTTTTTGTTGGGCTTGGGGTTGTGGTGCTGGCTGTGATGTCGGCGCAGCTCCCCCGGCAGGTGGAAGGCCTCGCCGCAGACCTTGCAGACATGCATTCTGGGAGGCATGATGGAGGCAGAGTTTGTGCTACTGATCTGGTTGCCATACGGGTGCTGCGAGGTAGAGAGCCCCACCGTCTCTGCAGGCTGGTAGGTGTTTGAGAAGGGAGAGGGGAATATGGGAGGACCACCGGCTGCAGGAACAAGGGTGTCCTGGTCAGCAGCATCTGGTTTAAAGATGGGAGGGTCAGCTATGAGCATTGGAAAAATAAAAAAAATCTGGTCAGAGAGCATACAAGAGTGCACAATACGATTAAAGGTGCTTTTCGGTAGCAGTAAAAATTGTCCCAACATCTCATAGTCTTGGAAGTGATACTATAAGAGTGCTTCTTTGCTTTGTTAAAATGCAAAAGCTTGCATCAAAAATCTCCTACAGTCTACCTAAAATTGTACATCTTTGTTTATTCTCTTTCAATGAATGACCTTATTAGAGCAAATCATTTTGTATTTGATTGTGAGGTTATTGTTTTGTTTTTTTAAGTAAATATTTGAGCTGAGCTGAGGAAGCATCAGCTAGAAGAATGCACAAAATGGATTTTCATCCAGGCACAGAAATGACAATGAATGAATGAATACAAATGAATACTAAAGGAATCAAAGTACACTGCAAAGTATAGGTTGTCTGTTTCAAAGAGCTCAGCAGATGTACTATAGACAGTGTGTGCAAATATGAAAGAGTGCTTAAATGCAGTGGCTCTCATCTCCTCTCCAGGAGAGGACTTCGTCATCAGGATTAAACTTACACAGTGAGAGGCTGGTGCAGGGAATGAGAGGATCGGTGTTGCAGCTCTGAAGGTGCAGTGGCTCTGGCCTCCAGTCTTCAAGCAGTTTGGACTGCGCCAGAGAGAGGTTATCCGGGTTGAAATGATCCTCTTCAACTGCACTGGCACTGGAGCAAGAACCAGAAGCATGGTTTGGCTCAGACTTCTCTTCCTTCACCTTGACCTGCTCCACTTCAGGACTTCCTGAGCCAGTGCACAGTGATGTGCTGCCCGATCCTGGTGCAGCCTCCTGATTAAAATTGACTGGGTTCTCAGAGTACACATTAGGGGAATTCACCTTGACAGCTGCACACGTAGGGAGAGATGGCAAACAGCACAGTATTATTATGGCAATACAAAAGAAACCAATTTCACAAATGTCCCTGTTAAACAAAACAACAATGAAAACTACAAATTCAGATTTAGCTAACACACAATATTTAATATACAGTACCTGACACAAGTTCTTGACTAGGGATTGGTTCTCCTCCTAAATTTGGGTCAAGTTCTTGGGAACACACTCGACCATCCTCCCGGATTTCACTAAACGATCCGTTATGGCGTGTACTTGTTTCAGTGGCTGCCACCAAAAAACCGTAACTTTCCTCAATGGCAACATTCAAAGACGCCCCGATTTGGAGTTCAGCTTTTGGTTTGTCGTCCCGCTGCAGTTTCTCCTTCCCTGCTTTCAGTCTGTTTATTTGAGGGCTCGGTGACCGGTGCGTTTGGGGTACTAGAGCAGTATTAGAGCTCAAGTTAGCAACAGTTACTACAAGCTGCCCTTGACTCTCGTCTCCCACGCCGCATGTGCCACGGACACCGAGCTCTCGCTCAGCTGCTTGTAAACGCTGCTTGAGGGACTTGTTCTCCCGCAACGTCTCGTGCATCTGGTCCCGCACATCTCCCAACGCCTGGCCGACTAGTTTAGTGATCTCCAACACAGCGATTTCCACAGCCACTTCAAATGCGCCGTGTATCGTCGCCGCCAGTTCGTCCTGGAAGGAAAGCGACACCTCGCTACCTAAAACCGAATTTGCAGTCGGACGGGCATGTGTCGACATCGCCGAAGTATCGCTCTCTCTTTTCTTGTTAGCAATCTTGACTTTATTTTGAGTTTTCATGTCGCGGCATGACTTCAGTGTATTTAGAAACAGTTGCTTTAGAATTTGGCAATGTTACCGTTTGGCTAACCGATGTCGTTAACGTACTTAACTAAATCTCATATTGGTGAAAATGCACCAACATGTTTGGTTAACTGAAAAGAAGGGGAGGATGAAACAAAGGCGTCCCGAACTAGCTAACGCTGGCGAACTTATTATCCATCCATTTACATTTGGTTGGCTGGCTAGCTAGTTGGGAGTGTTGTGTACAATGTTGCTGCCGGTAGCAAACGTTAGCTCGCAAGGTAGCTATTTCGCCACAGCATCAGTAGCTAACTAAAGTTGACTTACGTTAACGTTACCTAGCTGGTGAGGAAATATATTGTCTTTCGCTAGCTAGTTAGCTTACATTAATAAAGCTAGCAAGTCAGTTAGCTGCCATTTGAACAGTGTCGTAAACCGTGGTTCATTAATTTGAAAACACAGATAAGGTCGCAAAGTGGTAAATAATGTTTAAAGAAAGAATAAATCCCCAAAATGTCTTATCTAGGCTGCTAGCTCACGTCCATCTTTGTTCAAACGCTCAAACAGGCAACTTCCCTTTTCCTGTTTACAAAGCTGTGGGCCGACTGGTTCGGTATCCTTGAATGTCTTATCTCCATGAGCTGATCTCTTCTTTGCGATTAATAAAAAAAGTACTTCCTACACGAAAAACAACGTAAAACGTTTCCTGCAAAATATTGATTTGGGAGCACGATGGCATACGCTACATTGCTGTCGATTTAAAACATGATAATGGTCATACTATGGGATATGTTATAGACGACCGACCATTTGGGCTTGTTCTTATTCGTCCCGATTTGAATGTGATGCACAACAAAAAATGCCAATTACTGCCACCTGTCGGAGGGTGAGCTTGGACAAACGGGGAAAACCTACTGGTTTTGACTCCTGTCATTACAGTTTTTCTCCATTGTATACACACAAAAAATGAAACTGCACACAATTCTGAAAACTTGAATCTCATGTATCAACAACAAGACTCCAGACTGTTAAACTCTAAGCACAATTCCATTGTTTTCACTCAAATAGCAATTCTAAATCACATGTTAATACGTTACTAAGTTACTAATATGTGCAAGTGAGTACAGCAGGTTACTGTAACTGACCACATCCTTTCAGTACTCTGTATAGACATGTCGCTATGCACCTCAGTTGGCGCTTACAGTTTTTCACAATTGTTTACACACGTTTTCTGAATCTTTGGCTCATTTTCTCAAAACTAAACACAAAACGCAAAACCACAAACAAAATGCAAAACTCTACAAATCTCTAGCAAAAGCAAACACTGCATTCAAAACTGTTTTATCCCTTTCCAAAATGTTCTTTTTGCATCAAAATGACACACACCCCATCATATGAATAAATCTTTCTACCAACCAACAACACACTGATGTGCTCAACATGAAACACTACTATGAATATCTTATCAGTAGGTTTATGCCTTTTGCATTTTCAATGTTACACTAGCCGGTTGTAAAATATTGTTACAGTAATGTATATGTACTCAAATATATATATAAATAAACACACACAAATGCAATACAGTAACAATTTTTTTTCTTCCCAAAATGCAGTATTTTGGAACACTTGTGTTTTGTATGTAACACTTTACATACCCAACAGGAGAAAACCAGGAAAAACATTCAGTAAGATAAAGGGTTTTCTGTAATGAAAAATGAAAGTGGCTAATTTTTTCTAAACACAAAAACAAATGCAAAATGTAAGAAAAAAGAAATTAGGCTGCATCCTGCCTCCTATTTTGCTCTGGCCACAGCACCTCATCTACATCACAAGCGATGTTCTCCCAGGCTAAACAGTGGGGAAAGAATCTTCTGGCATGACGGATCCAGCCGCCAAAAGCCCCCACATCAACTTCACCACATGCATCCTCCATTGCCTGGAGAAGAGGCATGCGTGTGAGGGGATGGCGGTCATACACCTTCCATCGCCATGCCAAAAGAAACTCTTCAATTGGGTTTAGGAATGGGGAATATGGTGGGAGGTATAGAACAATAAATTGTGGGTGGTCGATGAACCAGTTGCAGACCAGAGCAACCCAGTGGAAACTCGCGTTGTCCCAGATGACAACATACCTGGGCTGCTCTGGTCCACCCCTCTGCTCGGCTGGAATGAGGATGCCATGTAGTATGTCCAGGAATGTGATGAGATGGGTGGTGTTGTAGGGACCATGGTTGGCATGGTGTTGGAGGACACCTTGCTGGCTAACGGCTGCGCACATGGTGATATTCCCTCCACGCTGTCCAGGGACATTCACAATGGCACGGTGGCCAATAATGTTCCATCCCCGTCCCCTTCTTGTGGCTAGGTTAAAGCCAGCCTCATCAAGAAAAATATAAACGTGCTGAATTGCAGTGGCATCCAGCTCCAAGATTATCTGAAACAGACAACAAGACAATATGAGAAATAGACCTAGAGCAGTCAATATGGTGAAGCACAATACACTGGATTACAGTACTGAAATGTGTCCATACAGTGCTGATATGATAGTAAATTCACAGTATAGTACTCACTTGCACATATTCATAGCGCTGTTCTTTAACCTTCTTTGAGTTTCGCTCAAATGGCACCCTGTAGACCTGTTTCATCCGAATTTGGTTGTGCTGTAATACACGCTCCAATGTAGACAAGCCCACCTGGTGAATGTTATTGAATATTGTGTTGTCTGCAATTATGTGGTTCTGGATTTCTCGCAGTCTAATGGTATTGTTTGCCACCACAATGTTAACAATAGCGGTCTCCTGTTCTGGTGTGAACAGCCGGTGTATTCCACCATGGCCTGGTTGTCTCTCAATTCTGCAGAAGATCCAAAAATATGATATGATTGGTTACAGTAAGCCAAAATAAAAAAAACTTTCAATATGAAATTACATTACTGTAACATTGGCCAACAATCACTGAGTAACATAGGCCTACTGATATGTCGGACTGCAGTATATTACAGTATACATACATAAAGAGCAGTAGCATAGTGTAGATAGTAGGTAACTTACCGTTTCTCATTTATGAATGTACAGATGATAGATGCAACCGTGTAGCGGCTCAGGTTGGGCTGAACTCTCTGCCCAGCCTCCCTCATACTCAATCCATGGTTGAGCACATGGTCAACCAATGTGGCCCTGATCTCATCTGAGACAACTGTCCTTCCTCGTCCTCGAACTCGTACTCGTACTCGTACTCGTCCTACTCGCACTCTTCGCACTCGCACTCGCACTCGCACTCGCACTCTCACTCTCACTCTCACTCACTCTCACTCTCACTCTCACTCTCTGACCTCTAGCTCTTGCTTCACCATTGCTTCATTTCCCTCCAAAACAGGAGAGCTCACCTGTGGTCTTTTTATAGTGCTAAAGCTCAGATTTCTAAGTGAACAATTAAACAACTAGTGTTTAAACCTGTGAGGATTGGGTGTTGCCAATTGGTAAATAAAGCTTGGCATTTTGATTGGCGTTGCTTTCCAAAGGAACACAAGAGATTTAAATTTTGAATGTTGTACCTAATGTAGAGAACTGTGTGTAGTGTTTTGCAAAAGTGTGATTTAGAATTTAAAACTGAGTGTAAAGCAGAAATTGTGCTTGCAATTTTGCAGACTTGGTTTAGCGATTTGGTACATGAGTTTCAGGTTTCAGTGCTTGCGTTTCAAGTTCCAATTTTAGTGTGTAAGCAATTGAGAAAAACTAATTTGTAAAATAAGGGATGCCAGGACTTAACTCGCCTCCCCCCCCTGCGTGGAGGAAAAAGGGTAAACTTTTCCTACCTCTGTGTCGCCGCATTTCTCTCTGTCTGTCTGTGTGTGTGTGCATGTATCTATTTAAATATTAGGCTCTGATTGGCTCGCGGCCTCACGCACCTACTCTTGTAACGTTCACTGGACAAAACGTTGTTTAATACCAGTTTAAAATACGTGTTGTTGTCGCACTTTAGATATTTATGATATTCTGATTCTGAGTAAGACATTTGCCGGGGTGCAAAATCGGATTCTAGCCCCGGCACAAATTAAGCACTGACCTCAGTGTTCCTGTATGTAGGCCTATAACTGGTTACTATGCACTTCAGTGTTCCTGTATGTAGGCCTATTGTCTGATGGTCATTTTCTCTTTTTCAGAGAGTGCTTGAACTTGATGCCAGTGCTGCTCCACATGAATACATATTCATTGACGAGGCAGGGTTCAACCTGAACAGGACCAGGCGGCGGGGGAGGAACAACATTAGCAACCGTGCCATTGTCGATGTCCCTGGCCTGCGTGGGGCAAATGTGACCATGTGTGCAGCCATTGGTCACCGTGGGGTCATCCATCACCATGCCCAACTTGGTCCCTACAACACTGCCCGTCTGCTAACCTTCCTTGATGCACTCAACAATATCTTCATCCCCCCACAGGAAGAGGGACCAGAGCAGCCCAACTACATTGTCATTTGGGATAATGTAAGTTTCCACCGGGCTGCTCTGGTCCACAACTGGTTCGCTAACAACCCACATTTTTCAGTTCTCTACCTCTCAACATATTCCCTTTTTTTTTTTTTTTTTTTTTGTGGGCCTACGAAAAGCTTTTTTTTTTTTTGCTTTCAGTTCAGTCAGCTGAACATTTTACTGTATTTTACAGTAACAAATAAATATTTGCTTTGTTACCTTTTTGTATTTGTGCACTAATTTCATAATTACATCTCCAGAAAGACATTTTCTTACTGTAGTGTTTTTCATTTTACTTATCAGTGCAATTACTGTATGAGTTTTGCCAAAATAGGTAACATCGGTGTATTCTCAGAACTCTAACAGTGTTGCAGTATCAACTATAAGTTTACAGTATGACTCTGGGAAGCAGGGTTGTGAGTTTAGCCCAATTGGAGCTCATTGGATAGACAAAATGTGCATTGTATCCTATTCTGATATAAATATTGCATTGACACAATCATTGTATGATATATTCACAGTATTGTATTACAAAATGGCAACAGTCTTTATATTGTACCATAAAATTGCAACCTATTTTGGGACAAAAAACCCCTGAACCTTAAAAGAAGAAAAAGGAAACAATTTCCATACAATTTTACACATTTGAATATGTAACATGGCCTCATGAAGCCAAAACATATATAAACAGTATTTTGATGGTAGTGTTTTAAATTTATCACACCAGTGTTTAACTCATTAAAGTTCAATAACATACCAGATCTGGTCATTCAGCACAAGAATACACCTATTGTGACGACCGTGATAAGGACCCAGACGCAGATCAGGGATTAGGCAGAAGAGTAGTTTATTAGAAGGCAGGGGTCACAACCAGGAATCAGAGAATCGGAGGTACAAAAACACGAGGCAGAGAGAAGTCGAAAACAGGCAGTCAATAGGTCTATAGACAGGAGGGCAGAAAGGCAAACAAACAAAATCGCTAGGCAAACTCGGGGTCGTAATCAGAAGGGTAGTCTCGGGAAATACAATAACACTGGCTTCGGAAAGGTAGGCTCAGGGAAAATTGAATCAACGTACTGACACGGAAGAATGAAAACACTGAACATATATACAGGCAGAGACAGGAAACACAATGGGAATCAGGTGTGACTGGGAGGAGAGAGAGGTAGGAGAAACAGGTGAAAACAATGGGAATCGTAATCTAATTACGAGGGGAGACGAAAGACACGGACTGGGAAACATAAACAAATATACAATAAACGACCTGGGAGATCAGGCAGACACGTGCATAGCTAGAAGGGGAGGAACGCAAAGAGAGAAAGTGCGTGCGTATGAAAGGGAAAGTGAAAAGCTAATCAGGGATAGGATAATGAGAGAGAATGAACGAAAGTCAGAAGCGTGAGATAATTAGTGATTAGTAGTGTTAGTAACCTAATCTAAATCCCTAACGTTAGTAGATTAGTTAGTTAGTACTGTACACACCTAACTAATATATACAAAGTGCGATCAAGAAAGTAGGAAGGAAGAAAGCGAGAAACTAAGCGAAGATTGAAATCCCAAAATGTAAACTCCCGAAGTGAATGACAAGACAAGGAGTGGAACAGGAACAATAACAGACGGAGAACAGAACGTGAACGAAACATGACTCGAAGATAAATAAACAAAATACAAAAACAACAGAACAGATACTCAAAACATGACAGGACCCCCCCCCTAAGAAACGCCTCTTGGCGTTTAAACAGGAGGAACAACAAAAACAGATGAACAAACAAGAAGCAGGGAAAGCCAGGCCGACAAGGGTCAAAACACAGGGTGGGAACTAACAGGTAAAAACACGTGGCGGGATCTCAGAAAGGCAATGGGCAAAGCACGGGACAGGATCTCAGACAGGCAAGGGGCAAAACACAGAGCAGGATCTCAGACAGGCATAGTAAAAACACTTGACAGAATCTCAGACAGGCCTAGAAACTTGAAAGTCTGATTAAAGTCTTGTCCAAAATGAACCGGGATGGGACCCAACTTCTTTCCTCGGGACCGTAGCCCTCCCAATCCACAAGGTATTGGAGACCACGGCCCCGACGACGAACGTCCAACAACTTGCGGACAGTATAAGCTTCTCCCCTTCAATGAGACGGGGGGGTGGGGGTGGCTCAGGGGCGGGACACAAAGGGTGGGTAACCAGGGGTTTGAGGCGGGAAACATGGAAGGTGGGGTGAACTCTTCTCATGGTATGAGGTAACTTTAACCTAACTGCAGTGGGGCTGATGATTCTGATTATGGGGAAGGGACCAATAAATCGGGGTGCAAGCTTACGATGGTCCATCTTAAGGGGAATGTCTCTGGTGGTCAACCAGACCCGCTGCCCAATGTGGTACCGGGGAGCCTTGGAGCGTCTCTTGTCCGCAGTCTCCTTCATACGGGCACTGGCTCGGAGAAGGTTGCGGCGTGTGAGGTTCCAGGTGCGGCGACAACGACGGATGAAGAACTGAGCAGAGGGGACTCCCACCTCCTCCTCCTGGCTGGGAAACAAAGGTGGTTGGTAACCCAGGGAACATTCAAAAGGGGACAAACGAGATGAGGTTTGGGAGTTGATGGCATACTCTGCCCAGGGAAGTTGTTGGCTCCACGAGGAGGGGTTCCGAGAACATAAGCAGCGTAGAACGGTTTCAATGACCTGATTAGCCCACTCTGTCTGGCCATTAGATTGGGGATGGAAACCTGAGGAAAGACTGACTGATGAACCAATGAGTAAACAAAAAGCCTTCCAAAACTTGGCGATAAACTGGGGACCTCTGTCGGAAACAATATTACTAGGGATGCCATGTAAACGAAAAACGTGTTGGATAATGAGTGTGGCGGTCTCTTTGGCGGAGGGAAGCTTGGGTAAGGGAATAAAATGTACAGTTTTAGAAAATCGATCGACTACAGTCATAATGGTGGTGTTGCTGTTGGAGGGGGGTAAACCAGTAACGAAGTCAAGCGCTATGTGGGACCAAGGGCGGTGAGGGATAGGTAGGGGCTGTAACAAACCAGAGGGATGCTGATGGGAAACCTTATTCTGGGCACAGACAGAGCAGGCAGAAATAAACCTCCTAACATCTTGGACCATGGCAGGCCACCAAAAACATCTCTGGATAAAAGTCAGTGTTCTGTTTATGCCCGGATGACATGATAGGCGAGAGGAGTGACCCCACTGAAGCACCTGGGATCGGACAGAACTAGGCACGAAGAGGCGGTTAGAGGGACAGCGACTGGGACCGGCCTCACCCTCCAAGGCGGAACGTACCGTAGCCTCAATGCGAAGTTGAACGTTGTTGATCGAGCACGGTCATGGCAAGATGGTGTCAGGAATGGAAACCCTGGAAATAGGTTCGAATCGACGAGAAAGAGCATCAGGTTTAGTATTCTTAGATCCCGGTCGATAAGACAGGACAAAATTAAACCTCGAAAAGAAGAGACCACCGAGCCTGGCGGGAATTAAGTCTCTTGGCAGTCTGAAGGTACTCTAAGTTCTTATGGTCCGTCCAGACCAGAAAAGGAACTTCAGCCCCCTCCAGCCAGTGCCTCCACTCCTCTAGAGCGAGCTTGACCGCGAGCAGTTCCCTATTGCCAATGTCGTAGTTCTGCTCCGTAGGACTGAGATGATGAGAATAGAAGGCGCAAGGATGAACCTTCTTATCCTCAGCAGAGCGTTGGGAAAGGATGGCTCCTGCCCCAATGTTGGAGGCGTCGACCTCGACGATAAACTGGGCGGTGGGATCAGGATGGATGAGAATAGGGTCAGATGTGAAGCGTTGTTTGAGTAACCGGAAAGCTACTTCTGCTTGAGGGTTCCAGTGAAACCGGATCTTAATGGAAGTGAGGGCGGTGAGTGGAGCAGCAATGGTACTGTAACTTCTGATGAACCTTCTATAAAAATTGGCGAAACCCAAAAAGTGTTGTAACTCCTTACGGGTCTCTGGCTGGGGCCAGTCCAAGACAGCCTTGATCTTCTGTGGATCCATTTGGATGCTCCCAGCCGAGATGACGTAGCCCAGGAAGGTGGTGGTGTGACAATGAAAGTCACATTTATCAGGCTTCACATAGAGCCTGTTCTCGAGGAGACGCTGGAGAACTCTGCGGACCTGAGTGACATGTTCGTCCATATCCTTGGAGAAGATAAGGATATCATCCAGGTAAACGAACACAAACTGGTTGATGAAATCCCTGAGAACATCGTTGATCAATGCCTGGAAAACGGCAGGGGCATTGGTTAACCCGAACGGCATTACGAGGTACTCCCAGTGACCTGTAGGAGTATTGAACGCAGTCTTCCACTCATCCCCCTCACGAATGCGCACCAGGTGGTAGGCGTTGCGCAGGTCCAGCTTAGTGAAGACAGTGGCACCTTGAAGTTGTTCGAATGCTGATGTCATGAGGGGGAGAGGGTAGCGATTCTTGATGGTAATGTCATTGAGAGACCGGTAGTCAATGCAGGGACGAAGAGAACCGTCCTTCTTGCCCACGAAGAAGAACCCCGCTCCAGCGGGTGATGAAGATGGCCGAATGATGCCAGCGGTCAATGACTCCTGCAGGTAGGCATTCATAGCCTGTCTCGGGACGGGACAAGGAAAACAGGCGCCCCCTAGGAGGGGTAGCGCCAGACAGGAGTTCGATGGCGCAATCATAGGGACGGTGGGGAGGCAGGCAGGTGGCTCGGGACTTGGAGAAGACCTCCTTGAGGTCCAGGTACTCGGAAGGGAAGACAGACAGGTCAGGTTCTTTCTCGGAAATCAGGGGACTCGGAACAGAAGACAGGGGACTCGGAACAGACGAATGGGCTTGCTGCAGGCATTGGGAAAGACATTGTGGGCTCCAACCCACAATCTTGTGACTGCTCCATTCCAAGGATTATGCTTAACCAGCCGGATTATGAGCGCGGTGGTCTCTCGCAGAGGGCTGAAAGCCTGACCCTCCCATCTCTTAGATGGTCACCGAGCAGGCAGGTCCGTTGTTTGGTCACCGGCAGGCAGGTGTTCGATCGGAATGACACCCACTAGTGCTCCTCTCTTAACTAGTGGGTGTTGGCTTTACCGGACAGCCGGAAATGAAGTGCCCAGACTCCCCGCAGTATAGACAGGATCTAGTAGCCATCCTGCGGTCCCGCTCCTGACGGAAAGTCGAGCCCGATCCAGCTGCATGGGTTCTGGATCCGGGATAGCTGAAGGAGCTGCTTTGGGATGGTTAAGCTCTGACCGGCGACCTGAAACCGGCCGTCCCAGGCCGGGAACAACCCCGGAGCTACGCCAACGGCGACGCTCCTGAAGCCTGGAGTCAACTCGGATGGCCAGGCTGATGAGATCATCGAAGGACTCCGGCAGGTCACGTGTCAGGATCTCGTCCTTGAGATGTTCAGAAAGCCCAAAGATGAATGCGTCGTACAGCGCCTTCTTTCCCCAGCCACAGGAGTTAGCCAAAGTCTGGAAGTGGATGGCGTAGTCAGACGCCGACCTTCCCTCCTGGCGTAGGTAGAGCATCTCCCGAGCAGCTTCATGGCCCTGTTTGGACCGATCGAAGACCCTCCTCATCTCCTCGGAAAACAGACCAAAACTCTGGCAGTAGGGAAAGAACCCTCCCACGCGGAGGTAGCCCAGGTCTTGGCACGACCGGTCAGTTGAGTGATGACGAGGCGACCCGGGAGATCTCGCTGGGAAACGTGGATGGCTGTAGTCGAAATATCAGCTGGCACTGCGTCAGGAACGCACGACAACCACCCGGTTCACCTGCGTACCTCTCAGGAGGCAGACGTGGTTCGCGCACTGGCGCAGAGGAAGACTCGGGTTGAGGTGGGGCAGCGGCATGCTGAGGTGCAGGGTTATGAGTCGGAGCTCGCAGCGTCAGGGTAAGTTCCGCCAAACCGGAGCTGAGAGACTGCAGATGTTGAGTAACCCTCTCAAGATGGTCCTGATGTTGTCCGAGCATGGCACCTTGCTGCTCGAGAGCGAAGCGGAGCTGGTCTGGATCTGCTGGGTCCATCGTGGTCAGTACGTCCTGTGACGACCGTGATAAGGACCCAGACGCAGATCAGGGATTAGGCAGAAGAGTAGTTTATTAGAAGGCAGGGGTCACAACCAGGAATCAGAGAATCGGAGGTACAAAAACGCGAGGCAGAGAGAAGTCGAAAACAGGCAGTCAATAGGTCTATAAACAGGAGGGCAGAAAGGCAAACAAACAAAATCGCTAGGCAAACTCGGGGTCATAATCAAAATGGTAGTCTCGGGAAATACAATAACACTGGCTTCGGAAAGGTAGGCTCAGGGAAAATTGAATCAACGTACTGACACGGAAGAATGAAAACACTGAACATATATACAGGCAGAGACAGGAAACACAATGGGAATCAGGTGTGACTGGGAGGAGAGAGAGGTAGGAGAAACAGGTGAAAACAATGGGAATCGTAATCTAATTACGAGGGGAGACGAAAGACACGGACTGGGAAACATACAAACAAATATACAATAAACGACCTGGGAGATCAGGCAGACACGTGCATAGCTAGAAGGGGAGGAACGCAAAGAGAGAAAGTGCGTGCGTATGAAAGGGAAAGTGAAAAGCTAATCAGGGATAGGATAATGAGAGAGAATGAACGAAATAAGTCAGAAGCGTGAGATAATTAGTGATTAGTAGTGTTAGTAACCTAATCTAAATCCCTAACGTTAGTAGATTAGTTAGTTAGTACTGTACACACCTAACTAATATATACAAAGTGCGATCAAGAAAGTAGGAAGGAAGAAAGCGAGAAACTAAGCGAAGATTGAAATCCCAAAATGTAAACTCCCGAAGTGAATGACAAGACAAGGAGTGGAACAGGAACAATAACAGACGGAGAACAGAACGTGAACGAAACATGACTCGAAGATAAATAAACAAAGTACAAAAACAACAGAACAGATACTCAAAACATGACACCTATACATTTTCAAAAGTGAAGACAATCTTAGTTTTGCACGATGCATTTTAAATGGTTGCTTTTTTTTGTTTCCAACTATAATATTAAAAAGGATATGTTACCAATAGCGTCTTAATGATCATTTTAGTTTTGGGTTTGGTTATTATATTCCCTCTTGGAAGGGCTTGCTCCTTCATGTCCATGGATAGTGTCTGCTCAATTAGTGAAGTATTTTACCGCTTTTATTGCTGGGTGAATTTTCCGAATATTGAGTCTCCAGATTGATGAAAGGTGTCCGGACAGCATGTCTTTCTTGCTCTCAAATTACCCTGCCAATTACCCTTCAGTATTGTAGCAAATGAATCGCTTATTGCTTCAGTTCTCAAAATCTAGTGTACAGCAGCTGAACTAAATCTTCAAGAATTCATTTCCAAGTTTTCCTTACAATTTCATTTCCAAATTTCACATTTTTGGACCCTGCTAAACAGCAAGCAGCTTAGCATGTCTTTGAGGCCACAATACAAGTGCCTGAGTCACTCTAAAAAAAATTGCATGGTGGGGAGGAGAACTGAGTGGTCCAGGGAAATAAGATGATCCATTTTCTGGGATATATATCCCAGAAAGTATATAGCATCTACAGTAAGTCTTTACCCGTCTCTCTGTCTCTATGTAAAGTATTGCTGCCTCATTTATCATCAAGGGTTATGTTGCTTAATATTTTTGAATATGCCTAAAAAGGTTTCTGTTTGTGATTTTTTATTTGTTGTGCATCCTTGCCTAGCTCTTTGCTCACTCGCTTGTTTGTTTGTTTGTTTGTTTTCTTGATTTTTAATGGAAGAGGGGAGTAATGTGGATTTGGTTAGCGGGAACTGGACAACTGAACAACGGAACCAGAAAACCGCAGCAAAACATTGCAATGTAGGTGGGCCATGTTAATCTTAAGATGCTCTGTAAGAGATATTCATATGATAGCTGTGTGAATCTTTTTGGTGGAAAGAATCAGTTTTGAGAAGAGAGAACATGGTTTTCAGTGCAGTGTTTCATTTTGCAAGAGATTTGTGGAGTTTTGCCAAAATGGTTAACTCTTTTCAGTTGTGTTTAGAGTTTTGAGAAATTGAGCTATAGTTTCAGGAAACCTGTTTAAACATTTGGGAAAAACTGTAAAACACGAGCAAAGCCTTGAAGACCCCTTCAGAACAATGTTTGTTCCTCCATGTTTGTTTATGTATCACTCTTTGTCTTCACAACCTAGCCAGGTTTTAGGCTGGGCTGCAGCTCTGTGGCAGCCAGCACTAACATGCTGTTAGTGTGTTATCTTGCTTTCATGTTTCTTTTTTTCTTCTGTTCGTGTCATACTTGTTACTACAATTTAAATATGTATTTAATAACTTGAAATACTAAATGCGTTACAAATGGCATGATACAAAACAATACTATTCAATCCCTGTTGCGTTATTATCACATATTCTTTTGTTTCAGACTTCAGCACCCCCAAGTCTTCCTCCCCCCGATTGGCCGGCTAGTTTTTAAACTAGTTTTTATCTGCAACCAGGTCCATCCAGCTAAGTGACTAACATCATTTCAAACTAACTTGCATATTGAAATGATTAAGTTATATTTCTATGAATATAAAATATGTTCCCTAATGACAAACTAAATAGCTAACGCTTTTAGAGAAGCGCATCCAGAGAAGAACAAGGGATGAGGACAAATCTGTGTCTGACATAGAGTGTTTTTGAGGCCCTTGACAAAAGGAGAGAGCAGAGTGCTATCTGTCGATGTTCATGATTGCTATGTTCAGCACATAGCAGATTTCATGGTAATAATAATAATATAATATATGCCATTTAGCAGACGCTTTTATCCAAAGCGACTTACAGTAGTGAATGCATACATTTTTCAGTATATGTGGTCCCAGTGGGAATTGAACCCACAATCTAAGCATTGCCAACGCTGTGCTCTACCACACTGAGCCACACAGAACCACACTTCCCACAGAGCATTGTTGTACATTCAGGATTGGCATACAAAAGTTAATGTTTGAAACAGAGCAGGCTGTGTTGGCAAGCAAACCCTCCACTGAAGCAGGTTCCTGATTGCACTAGGATCATGTAAAAGTTCTCTTTTTCTGCACAATATTGTATTTGCACATTTTTTTACTGCTGTTTTCTAATACTTTTTTAATTATTTGAAAGAAAGTAAATATTTTTGTAAGTTACATGCAAGTTTTTATAAAGTTTTTCATGTTTAAATTAAGTCTTTTTTATATTTGATACGGTGACTTTACTTAAACGGATCTAAGACGGATAAAGTTTTCAAAATGGAAAAATATAAAATTAGTTTAAAATGCCAATTTAATTTAATTTAATCCCTCAAGTTTGATTCATTTTTGTAATGTAATTTCCATTTTAATTGTGCATCATATGATTGCTCCCATGAAAGCATAGTGTACATATGCATAGATTACATAACATAGATCACATTGCATAGAATCCCAAAGTGGAGACAAAAGACAAAATGCAATGAAGGTACTTAACAGGTGCTTTCTGCTGTTGTTTTTGAATGAGTCTGTGCCTGTTTCAGTTTAGAAGTAATAAAAAAAACAGTAGAAAAAAATATTGTTCTGTGTTTTAATAATTCATGCATGAAAGGGTTACCCACATTTTAATAGACTGTTTAAGTTGCAATCAGTCATTGAGTCTACACCTCACAACATTGTGCTGCCAAGAAACACAACCCTCAGGTGTTTGAAAGAAGTCTCTCAGACAGTTCCTTGTTGCTGTGGCAGCTCGTGTTGCCCGGACACCAGACTGTCTACCTGGGGCCACCGAATTGGAGTCCCCTTCTGCCATTCTCCTCCACTGTCCAGCCTGACTACCCCGGCTGCTGTGATGGTATCAGGGAGGTCTGGGGTCATGTATCTTGCAGCCTGTCCAGATGCTGTGAAGTTGTGGAGGGCAACACATGCCTTGACTATATGCACAGCCTTGCCTGGCAAACTCTCTATAGGAGTTTGCCCAAGAATTATTGCTGAAGGAATAATCCTGCTGATGGAACGACCATAATTCCGAAGGAATTTTCAATGATCCTGCGTGCTCCACTGTGCCGATAGTTGTACACCCTCTAATCATTTGTGAGACTGCTACCTGTAAATGGAAAAGACAAAAAATAAATTAGCATATGGGAGCTTGACATTACAATTCTCAGCAAATACCCCAGTATTTTCCCCAGTCCTATCAGTCTCTCCCACTCAGATCATTTTTGGGTATAAGTCTAATACCAACAGCTGCTAAGGTTTTACATTGTACTGAAAAGGTATTATATATACACCACATTAAATATGTGTGGTATGACAGTAGCATATCAACGTATAAGTGAATTGGCAAATACCTGGATATGGGCGCATCAGAGATTCACATCAGGGGGGAAGGCAGCATCACCAACCAAGACGTGTGGGTTGACAATTCTCATTCCAGGGAGGACTGCAGGTGGAGGAAAGTCCAGGCTCCCTAACAGAAGGGCTTTGCTAAAGTTGCTTTCCTGGAAGACGCCCTCGTTGCTCTCATGGCTGTAGAGCCACATCTACCATCGTAAAACGATAGCGTGCATCACATACCGCCATCAACACTATAGAGAATGTTCCTTTATAGTTGAAAAACAAGCTACTGGAGCGGGTGGTGCTTTGATCAACACGTGTTTGCCATTGATCGCACCGACGAAATTGGGGAAATTCCACAGTCTCCAGAAATAAGGCTCTAAGGCTCTAAAGCTATATCCTCCCATTGAGCTTGGTCAGGAAAGGGCACAAATTCCTCTTGCAAGGCCAACCAGATGGCCTGCCAGACCTCAACAACAATCCTGCAAGCAGTGGTTGATCCCATTTTATATGTCTCTGAAGAACTTTGCTGTGTGCCTCCACAGGCCAGCGTCTGCAGAGTCAAAGCCAACCTTTCTTCTGTAGACCCTGGATTACAGTGTGCTCTGGCATGTTTGATGAAAGGGGCCACTCGTTTTAGCAGATCACTGCCTAGCACACATTCTGAAATAGGAGAAGGGCACCTCCTCATCAAGGATCTGTTGCATGAAAAGGCACCTCATCTCATCAATGCTCCTCATCTGTTGCATGAAAAGAGCAAAGGGTCCATCCATCCATCTGGTCTCTTTGTTTGGTTTAGAGGGCAGGAAACACCCTGGACACCATCTCCTTTAACTTTTTCATGTTTTTTACTGTGGGAAGAAAAAAGAAAAGGTAGATCAGGGTCACGTCTAAATCATTTTCTTCCTCCTGTATCATTTGCTGCTCCTTCATCAGTGCAGCCATTACCAATGTTTGCTTTGTTTTGGATTTCACTGTTGGTATTTATATTTCCAGAACATGCCAAAATTGATTTCGTTTTAAGTATACAGAGGCCTTTAGCCTACTTTAATTAATGGTTCAGTTTCAGTTAATGCTTCAGTGGTAGACACATTAAAGCAGGATTGTACATGCCAGATATGAACAACAGCTTAGTACTCATAGTATTGACAGCAGTAGAACATTGAGCCCATAGAGTACTGAATTGTATTGAATTGAATTGAATTGAATTGAAACTGCCATTGAATTGTACAGAATTCAATGGCAGTAAATGATGCAACAAGGTTAAAGAACCAATAAAGATCACAGACAAAGTCAACTGTATGAGTATTTTATTTGACTTTTCAGGAATATGTCGCACCAAAAGGCCCCCATGAATAACAGTTTTAACATACACCACAATGAAAAACATTCATTTCAAAAGCAGTAAAACAATTTATCTTGTCTCCCCAGGGCTGTATTTGTCATTGGTAAGCTCTCTGTTTCTCTGGAACAGTGCTCTCCTAACTCTGGTATTGGGTCCTGTTCCTAACCCCTTTGTTTCTATATCCTCAGATTGATCCATATGATCACAACTCTGTGTATGCAAAGGGGGGAGGGAAAGCTGGCACGAGCTCACTACGAGCACAGAAAGCTTCCCTGTGGGCAAAACAAATAGGTGCCTTCCGTCTCGAAGGAAGCATTTCATTGCCGGCCCCGGAGTAGTGGCTGGTCCCATAGTTGCGGGCAACGGGCTTGTAGGGAAGGGCGAATTGAAGAAATAGAGGGTACAATTGGCCACCAAATTGAGAGAAAAACTGAAAAAATCTGAAATAAATGTATTAAATTTCATTTAAATTTATTTTTGAATAGTAGAATTTTATTCACAAAGCATTTTAATTTAATTTGTTCTAATAGAATAATCGTTGCAGTATATTATGAACCTTTGTAAAATGAAGGATTCTTAATTTGTAGACTTGGCATGTCTTCACCGCCTGCAGTGGTGTGACTGTTTTCTCCCTAGGCTGACCAGTGCACAGGCTTCCAGGGCTTCTTGGCCTTCCATAGTTTTAGAGGCGGTACTGGCTCTGATTTTACCTCCCTGCTGCTGGAACGCCTGTCTGTTGACTATGGCAAGAAATCCAAACTGGAGTTCTCCATCTATCCAGCTCCCCAGGTGTCCACAGCTGTGGTGGAGCCCTACAACTCTGTCCTGACCACCCACACCACCCTAAAGCACTCCGACTGTGCCTTCATGTTTGACAACAAGGCCATCTATGACATTTGCCCTAGAAACCTTGACATCGAGCGCCCTATCTACAGCACCCTCAACAGGCTCATTAGCCAGATTGTATCTTTCACTACTGTCTCCCTTCAATTTGCCCTCAATGTTGACATGACAGAGTTCCATGACATGAAAATCAACGATGAAAATGCTCCAATCTTTTTCATTATCAAAACTGATCAAAGCCATTGAAAGTGGACTTCAGAGTGTTTTAAAATGTGTAAATATATTTAAATAAAAATGACACCAGCACAAGGCACACTGCGGGTAAAGTGCTTTCACTCCTCTCATGCACTCGCCCACAAGCCAGTGACATTTACAGTGGGTCATGGGAGGGGTTGAGGTAGCTCACGAGATGCATGAAAAAAAAAATATACTTTACTGTGTATCATACACTTTCCATTGACATTCACAGCAGTCAAATCATTCACTGCACTAGTTACAGTGCAAAGTACATGGAAGTTATTTTGACAGATTAAACATGAATTCCATATTTGGAATATTTATATTTATATATGTAGCACTGGCCCTTTAAGGAAAGTGCATAAAGAGGGGTGGCCAGGTTTGTGGCCTCCTGTCTGGCCAGAAGCCTGGTTTGGGTGTTTGTGAGAGAGACCTGGAGCCATGAGGGGTACAGACTAATTCTAGGTAAGACAATTTGAAACAAATGACAAGGTTTTTATAACTTATTGTAGCTATAATATCTGTATAAGAGTTTAGATAGGTTGACAATATTAGGCCTGCTGTTAATTATACTAATATATATCTGTACTTCCAGAAGCCCCCAGGTCCTTTAAGCAGCAGTACCCTGTGGCTGTGCAGGCCTATACCAATGGGAGCCATGGGCATATGTTGACTCATGGGGTATGTTTGTTATTTTTCTGTATTTTGTCATGTTGCGTTTGTCAGTGGGGGTCTGATGTCTGGGATGATGATGTCTAATGCTTTATTATTTGTGATTTATTGTAGGAGCTGAACTAACCACAACCATTACTGTTTTTCCCACCGTGCTATATATATATATATATATATGATGATTTAGACTGGGTTTTGCTATTAGACTGTGTTTCATAGGGTTGACTGAGGACAGAGCTATACTGGGCCATTAGCATTGCATGATTTTGATTTTGGTGTTGCGTATTTATATTCTGTTTTGATTTGCTTATTTGCTTTATTTGCTTTTGGTTTTGCATGATTTGAATTTGATTTGTTTAATCTTTGTGTATTTAGTTTAGAGGCCCTGAAGCCCTTACCCGTATTGCTCCTTTGTCTCTTGGGTTTAGTCCCTTTGCAGAACTCCCAGTAATATTAACCGCTTTCTTCCCTTCTGTATTTTAACCTGACTACTTTTATACCAACGTGTTGAATAAACTTGACACATTTGATACATCAGCCTCTGGTTCTGCTCATTCTGAACCCGTACCTATCTGGGGAACCTTGCCTTATTCAGTTGCATTGTCCTATATATCTATATACAGTATATGGTTAATGTGTTTAAAGGATCCCTCACTCCTATATGTGTGGGTGGCGTAGTCATTGCATTATATTGCCCTGCTACATTTGGCGTAGTCGGCAGGATTTATAGAGGCTGGTGTTCTTTTGTGTTTTGTTTTTGGCCCAGTATTATTGATAGTAGCCCTACAGTATATGGCACACGGTTGTGGGAAAAACAGTGATTGGCACCGGGAGCATCGGAGAGCTGTGGACCTGCTGGCAGCGGGAGTGTCAGCAGACATCGTTGCGCCAAGAAGAACACAGCCCTGGTATTGGTGTGTGTTGTCCCATCTAAGAGACTGATGACTGACGGAGAGGACAGTATGGAAGAGCTACGTGCCCTGATTGAGCAGGTACGGCAGCTCAAGGCTGAAAATGAACAGTTGAAGGCAAATGCCAGTACTGTGCCAGGGTCACCTGCAAGCGGAGTCCATCCTCCCAGTACTCGATCGACTGAGTCAATACCAGGCCCATCTACTGCTGAACTTTATCCTCCCAACGTCACGAGTGGGGCCAACCACACTCGATGCGTTTATGTCCCCAGAGAAAGAAAATGTCCAAAATTCTCTGGCAAATTGTCAATTGATTTATTAACTGTAGATCAGTGGGTAGCAGAGGCAAGGAGGAGTCTAGAGGTTAGACATATGTCGCTAGCGGAACAATTGTTGTTCTTATATGACCACTTAGAGGGCGGAGCCAAGTCTGAAATTGAATTCCACCCTGTGGCCAGTAAAGATACCTCAGACAAGATCTTTGCCCTGCTAATTGAGAATTTTGGCTGCTCAGAGTCATATGTGGCTGCCCAGCTACAGTTTTTCCAACGAAGTCAAAAAGATGGGGAGACATTGAGAGACTACTCCCATGCTCTTAAGTCCTTAATGGACGTGGTAGTCCGCAAGTCCCCTGTTGGGGTTCCAGGTCCAGATAGAATCTTGCGCGACCAGTTTTCCGAACATGTTCAAGACGATATGTTGCGTAGGGAGCTGAAGCAACGAGTGGCACTTGTGCCGGACATGTCTTTGTAGACCTCAGACGCATAGCCATTAAATGGATAGAAGAGGGAAGGAGAACAGGAAGGACTAGACCACGAGCCTATTCCAGTGATTCTTATACCCAGGCAGTGGCAGGCAGTGAGGCAGACACAAATTCTATAGCTGTCAAACCCACAGATGAGATGGCCGAGCTAAAAGAGTGCTTTCGTAGACAACAGACCCAATTAGATGCCATTTTGAAACATCTTGGCACTGCACCTGATAACCCTAGGCAGGAAGAACGAGGAAGAGAGACAGATAAGGAGCATCTCAGAGGGGAAGTAACCTGCTCCGCCATTGATGCCCTCCCAGCACGTCCAAAAGCAGATTTAAAGACCCTGCAAATGGCTGATCCAGTGCTGGTGAGGTTTCTCCATTGGTGGAAAAAGGGTAAACAACCGTCCAAGCAAGAACAAGCAGGGTGTGTTGGCTTAAATAAGCTGGTCCAGCAATGGGACAGGATCACACTGCAGGAGGGAGTCCTGTATCGACACATTCGTTGGCCAGGTGAAGGAGAGAGATGTGCACCAGCTCCTGTTGCCACAGTGCCTCCAGGCAGAAGTACTTAAAAGCCTTCATGACGACCATGGCCACCAGGGGGTGGAAAGGACAGTGAGTCTGGTAAGGCAAAGATGCTTTTGGCCTTTCATGAGGCGTGACATTGAAAAGTATTGTCGGGAATGCAACCGGTGTGTGGCCGCTAAAGCTGTACAACCAAAGGTTAGGACATTTATGGGCAGTTTGGTTGCCACCAAACCCCTAGAAGTACTGGCTATCGATTTCACTGTGCTTGACAAAGCCAGTGATGGACGAGAGAATGTATTGGTACTTACTGACGTGTTCTCCAAATTTACCCAGGCATTCCCTACGCCAGACCAGCGGGCAAGCACAGTAGCTCGAATATTAACAGAGAAATGGTTCTACACTTACGGTATTCCCAAATGCATCCACAGCGACCAGGGGAGGAGCTTTGAAGGAGACCTGTTGAAACGCCTGTGCCAGATGTATGGTATCGAAAAAGCCGGACAACACCTTACCATCCAGAAGGTAATGGCCAATGTGAACGATTTAATAGAACATTGCACAATTTGTTGCGCACACTTCCACCAGAGAAGAAGAAAAGATGGCCACAATATCTCCCACAACTTCTCTTTGCCTATAATACCACTCAGCACCAGTCAACAGGCCTCTCACCCCATGAACTAATGTTTGGTCAAAAGGCCCAGCTGCCAGTAGACTTTCTTTTAGGTACAGCAGGTGAACACTCGGAACCCAAATCGGTGCAGGACTGGGTTGATGAGCACCAGGATCGCCTTCACTCTGTGTATGCATATGCCAGAGACCACTTGAAAGCAGCAGCAGAGCACAGAGCCCGGCAGCACAAGCCTACAGAAACTGAAATCATTGAACCAGGAACCTTAGTTTATCGACGAAACCACCCACCAGGGCGCCATAAAATCCAAGATGTGTGGGGTCCGACGGTGTACCAAGTTGTACAGCACCTGGATGACCATGGCAGAGTGTACAAGATAAGACCCAAGGATGGGGCAGGGGAAGAGAGAAATATTCACAGAACAGAGCTGCGGTTGCTCCCAAAGACACTGGTATCAGAACCTCCTGTGAGAATCACACCAACTGCCACTAAAAAAAGGTATGCAGCTGACCACAGACCTGATGAGGAGGAAGATGACAGTGATTCCGGAAGCCCCCTATTCAGTCTTGAGCCATTGCCCCCCAGCATGAGTAATCCGCCTGATCAGAACCCACCAGAGCCCACACTTTTGGTACCCATTTCCCCAGCCACTACCCCTTTTCATGATGATACACCCCTGGTTAGCCCGGCAAATAGCCCGCCCCTAGACCAGCATATGGGTCAACCAGAATCAGAGGCAGTGCAGCGACGCTCTGCTAGAGCTACGGCCGGTCACAACCCAAATCCATTTCGATTGCCCCAGTCGGCTAACCAAGTTAGGTCAGGACATGTAGCATCAATACAGTCTGTAGGGGCAGCAGTTAGGCCTTGGGTATGATGGATTTCTAAGAGTAGGGGTCACCAGGCCACCGGGACGGTGACCTTTCAAAGCGGGTGCGAGTGTAGCACTGGCCCTTTAAGGAAAGTGCATAAAGAGGGGTGGCCAGGTTTGTGGCCTCCTGTCTGGCCAGAAGCCTGGTTTGGGTGTTTGTGAGAGAGACCTGGAGCCATGAGGGGTACAGACTAATTCTAGGTAAGACAATTTGAAACAAATGACAAGGTTTTTATAACTTATTGTAGCTATAATATCTGTATAAGAGTTTAGATAGGTTGACAATATTAGGCCTGCTGTTAATTATACTAATATATATCTGTACTTCCAGAAGCCCCCAGGTCCTTTAAGCAGCAGTACCCTGTGGCTGTGCAGGCCTATACCAATGGGAGCCATGGGCATATGTTGACTCATGGGGTATGTTTGTTATTTTTCTGTATTTTGTCATGTTGCGTTTGTCAGTGGGGGTCTGATGTCTGGGATGATGATGTCTAATGCTTTATTATTTGTGATTTATTGTAGGAGCTGAACTAACCACAACCATTACTGTTTTTCCCACCGTGCTATATATATATATATATATATATGATGATTTAGACTGGGTTTTGCTATTAGACTGTGTTTCATAGGGTTGACTGAGGACAGAGCTATACTGGGCCATTAGCATTGCATGATTTTGATTTTGGTGTTGCGTATTTATATTCTGTTTTGATTTGCTTATTTGCTTTATTTGCTTTTGGTTTTGCATGATTTGAATTTGATTTGTTTAATCTTTGTGTATTTAGTTTAGAGGCCCTGAAGCCCTTACCCGTATTGCTCCTTTGTCTCTTGGGTTTAGTCCCTTTGCAGAACTCCCAGTAATATTAACCGCTTTCTTCCCTTCTGTATTTTAACCTGACTACTTTTTATACCAACGTGTTGAATAAACTTGACACATTTGATACATCAGCCTCTGGTTCTGCTCATTCTGAACCCGTACCTATCTGGGGAACCTTGCCTTATTCAGTTGCATTGTCCTATATATCTATATACAGTATATGGTTAATGTGTTTAAAGGATCCCTCACTCCTATATGTGTGGGTGGCGTAGTCATTGCATTATATTGCCCTGCTACATATATATCAGGCTAACTTTTAAAAAGGGTTGGATGACAGAAAATGCATATGGTCATTACGTGTATTATGGGCTCAAAGTTTGGGAACCACTGGGATATTTTATAAACTACAGGCTAAACCAAACTACAAGAGAGAAACTGAAGGAACAAATGCATTTGAAGCCTGGCTGACTTAAGCCCATCCAAGCCCATCCAAGCCCCCGGAATTTTTTCGGTCATAGTTGGCTAGTCTGAGTTGTATTGTTTTTGTTTTTTTACATACTGATTGAGTGTAATACTGGATAAAAGTGGTGAACTACTGTAGCCTGCATGAAATGACTTCACTTCGGTATAGCAAAGGTTTTGTACAAAGCCAAGATTACCACTTGCTCGCTTGATCACCGTCATCGTCATTACTTGTGAGTTTGTATGGTGGTGAAGTGGACCAGCAAAGAATACGCAGTGACGCTTGGGACGACTTTGCTGCACAGCGGGAGTTGTAACTCAGACTGCTGATCTGAAGCCAAGCGAAGCATGACGTACTTGTACAGATCTCTCAAATAATAAAAAAGATCATATATCGATAGTTACTTTGTTTGTACTTTTATGTAGTCCCTAGCCAAACGTAGCTGCCTTGTCTATCTGACTGTTACAGTTTTTTAGACGACAGTGATAGGCCAATTTAGGCTAACGTTAGTTAATGTAGCATATATTGACAGTGGTGATAGGCAGAAAGCTAGCTGCATTTTAGTGTACATTTCCAGTGGTCATTCATAAAATCATGACAGTCTACTGCTCTTGTAGTGAATTATTTACAAGGGTTGACTGATTACATCAAAATTTTCTTAGTGACATTTGTCGTGACTAACCCCCCTAGAGTGGCTGGGTCTCATGACCTCGGTAATTCTCGACTCCTGTATACGGCCCTGGATGTACCCTAAATTAATGTCTAGGTACTGATGATTTTCCTAGTGTTAATATTGCTAGCTAATTCGTCGAGAGAGGGTATGTACCAGCATCCCCAGTAGAGAGAGCAGGCGCTGACGCAGGCAGCCGCTGGAGTATAGCTTGTGCTACAATGTTATTTATTTATTTATTTATTTGGTCTAATCCGTTGTCCGGTTGCTTTATCGCGTGCGTTATACCCAGTGTTTTTAAACGTGATGGTCTTGTTTTTTTCTTTTTACAAAGCTCGCCATTGTTTTACAAATATGCCTCTGACAACAACGGAAAATACAAACATTCTCAATTACTTCTCGCACTTCCTACGAATCTACAAAAACACGCACCTCCACTGGCTCCACCTATCAGAGAGAAACTGCACCAAGTCGAGATAAAGCACGCAAGAAGCCGGCCGAGAGGAACAACAGCTGGTAAGTGCAAACGGAGAAAAATATCAACTGTTGAATGTTACAGGCCAAAAGTACATCCAAAGTGTAAACGTTCACATGAAGTAAGGTCTTAATAGAAATTCGCAATACTGTAAATGCACCCAAAGATGTACCAAAGGCACTAAATGTACTCGTCTGTAATTCAAGATCCTTAATACAGTGGATGGATTCGAACTGCTCCTTAAATCGGCAAACGCTGATATCGGATGTGTCACGGAAACATGGGCCCATGAAAACATCACAGACGAATCTGTAAACATACAAGACTACCAGCTGTTCAGAAAAAGACCAGTACTGTGACAAAGGGAGGCGAGGAGGGGGCGTGGCAATGTATGTTCGCCGAAGCTTTCAAACAAATAGGAGAACCTATTTTAGAAAGAGACGAACTGGAGTGCATGTGGCTTCAGCTCTGCCCTAAAAGACTTCCTAGTTCTGTCAACCATGGTGGTGGGAACACTCTACCATCCACCATGGGCAAATGAGAAAGCACTACAACAAAATACAGTGGAGTATCTCATAAATACTATTGACACAATCAGACTCTCCTGAATATAAAGTTACTCAGTCTGATTAACTTTCAACATAATTGGGAGAGGGATGCTGGCAGTAACATTAGCCATAGTTAGCTCACTATTCATAAGGAAATTAAAGCTTCCTGTTGCAGATTATCGGGAAATGAATGAGATGCCTAATACACTGTTGTTGATGTCACTGCTAACACTCTCTGTTCAAATGTAATGCTGCCAGCACTAGAAATGAAATTGGGCCATTTTTGTATCAGATCTCACCAGCCTGGCTTGAATTTTAACAGGTGCAAAAGCTCCATAAATCAGGTCCAGCTTGGCTCAAATATACCAGTTCAAATATCATAGGCCACAAGCACACCCACACGGGGCAGAAGTTATATGCTTGCATGCACTGTGCAAAGAATGCTTCTTGTATCTCAGTGTGGGCCGAGGGCCCACCTGAGAAAGGTTCACCAGTAGGGCAAGGAAGGGGATGAGAAGATGAGCTAGGTTGTATGAGTGTGTTTGCGTGTAGATGTACAGGCCAGCCTAGGTATCTCAATTGCAAGGCCCTTGGCAAGACAACGTGGAAGAGACTGTGGTCATAGCTTTACCACCACATCGATCTGTGTGACAAGGGCATTACAGCTTGAAAACTTCAAGGAACCTCAGAGTTGTTCTACTATCTAGACTTGTGGCAGTTCTCAGTTGAGGGCAGGTGGAAGGTGAGGAGACCGTGGGAAGGACCCCACATAGCCAAAGCTTCCCAGCATGGTGGCTGCAGTGCTGACAGCCTCCGATCTCCGTAAAATGTTAATGAGTGCCAGAGGCGATGTGAAGAACTGAGTAATCGGAAACAAACAACACATTTCCCCATGGGAGGGGAGAGGCAGAGCGGAAGGAAAGGTCACCTTGCCACTCCCGCGCATGGCTAGGCCCCTGGTCTTTGGACTGCTGCTGCTGATCAGCATTAGTTCAGATGTGCTCACTAAAAAGAATCCCAAGAAATCCAGCAGGAGGCCTGCGGTGAACAGTGGCCACCAGTTATCGAAATCAGAGGTTTGCCGGTTAATTATTTATTACATTCTAGCATTCTGTCACGTTGGATAAAGCAATCTAGAACAGAAATGCCCTTTGATTTGGTGACTAGAAGTGAGAAACTCTTGGATGCAATCTTCCAGGCTAAAACCACACTGGAAGTCCCAGGCCTGATGGAGGAGACCTACTATATTCCTTTAAAACACTCAGTGCATCTCTTTCAAACAGGAATCCCTATTAGCCTGTGAAACTGGGCCATGGAGCCATTCAGGTTGGATGGAAAATGCGGTCCATTTTCAAACATACAAAATTTTAATCATTGGATGTGTTGTTGCCCCTCAGCAGGGAGACAGTGAATTGTGCAGGGGAGGGGATGACTATGGGTAGTGGGCAGGGAGACCAATTAACATTTGAGTCACTTCTTGTCATTAACAGCTCATAACAGCGAGGAGCTCACAGAGAGAGAGAGATATGCACAGGCCTGCTACAACTAATCAAAACAGACACACTGATGGCCTTAATTGAATGAGACATCAACGCACTAGCGCGTCATTCTTTATGGTCTCCAAGGGCATTCTTGGCCATTTACTGATCAAGTAATTGATTAACCCTGTGCCAGGGACTATTGCTGTCATGCAGGGTAGTCCACTTGAAGTACAAAACAGAGAGAGGTGCCAATTGCCTGGTCCTACTCAGCCACAGCAACATTTGACAGAGCATAGTTTTGTGCAAATTTAGTCATGTATGGTCTAATTATTATCATTATTTTAAAAATATGGTCTAAAGTTTGCCATGCTAGTTTGCTAGTATAGCTCAATCAACATCTCCTGGCACTTTAACGTTCAGCATTGTTTTCTCTCAAAGCTAAATTAAGTCATGACGTCAGTTGTTTTTTTCTTTTACACTTCTGTGCACCCCCACCCCCACTACCACACACACAAACACTTTCCCCCTCCTGTTCCTGTTCTTTCTCTCCTTTCCCTGCACCCCACTGCTAGCCAATCATATCCTCCTATTGGGCAGAGAGCTGGGATGAGGAGAGGTATATAGCTTGGGTGCTGTTGTTGCAAGACCATTCCAATGGTGAAGAGATTTGTGGACCTTCCAGCCTCTCTCGTCTGCCGACAGACACACAGATTACGTCAGGAAGAATATGCTGTGCTCCCAGCTACAGGTGTTACTGGTGGCCCTCTCTGCATCAGTGCTGCTGGCCAACAGAATCAACGGACCTCCCCAGACAGACATACTGGCCCAACTACTGCGGACAGACGGCGCAGATGAAAACAAGGTAAGGGTCGGGCATGCGTGTACCTTGCTTCATGGAGACCTACAGAAATATTTTGAAATGTTCTTGAATGTGCTCATATCAGCCTTCGTCACTTTGTCCATCTGCAACATAATCTCAGCATAATAGAGTCCAAGCACAAGGTGTTGATTGAGCAGCTAAGGGGTCATATGTGTTTTTTTTATACTGTGCAACAAATTAAAGTAAGGGTGTTCAGCCAATTTCCCCAAGTCGGCTGGCTTTGTGGATTGCCATTATTTAGAACCAAAACAGTTATCTACCAACTCAGAATGCAAAAGCTTTTTTTCCCTAGTGGGGGAATCAATGATATTCGTAGCTTACATAGATGTCTGCTCCATATCGTCCACGTCATTACCTGTATGTGTATAGCCACACCCTTCACCTGGAAGGAAAACTTGAGTCGAATTTAGGTTAGTCTCATTCATAAAGACAAACATGAGAACCGCGATTGGCAAGAGGTATGTTTTAGTCTGCTTTCTGTAGTACAAATACATTCATTCAGTAAGAATCTACACCCTTCAAATGTGGCTGGAGGTCCTGTGCCTCACGTGACATTTCTCTTCTGGGCCGTGCCAGGACCTCTCTCGCGTGTTGCTGCTGAAGATCATGTCTGACCTTATGAAGGGGGACAACAAGGTCCTGCCAGAGATGGAGGAGCTTGGAATCCACCAGGAATTGACACGCCAGCTACCCCTCTCCCAGCGAGAGCGCAAAGCAGGCTGTCGGAACTTCTTTTGGAAGACCTTCACCTCTTGTTAGTATGCTGCACAATGTCGTCCCTTGTGTCAGTTTCTGACCCATTATTGATTTGTAATGGATATATTTGCCATTTATTTTGCACTCATCTTGACACTTGAAAAGACCTGTACAATGTATTGTGATCATGTGCATGAATACACAAAGGACCGGCTAACCTGCCTTGTCTTGGAGATCACCCCTTCTACCATTATCTGCAGTGAGTAGAGCGATATTGCGCCTCTTTTGAATCAATATCCTCCGAGATTTGGAGATTTACAAGTTGAAATGATGCCAGGTGGAACTGATCTCCAAGACTGGGAATGGCCATGGTCTGTACTGACAGCAAGCACTGGAGGACTGTAACACTATTACATGCACGAGCGAATGCAGGTTTCTCCCAGCAAGCTCCACTCAGACTCCAATTAAAACTGCACCAGTGTCTTTCTCAGGCTGAATCCTGTTGTCCCTTTTCTGCACAAAATCTAAGCTGGTCTTCATCAAACTGGTCCAAAATCCAAGCTATATCCGAAGCCATTGTATATATATATATATATATATATAAAAATAAAATAAACGTTAGTTAAATTAACAAGCAAAGACCGTTGATGTAAAAATGGATGGTTTTATTAACAGAGTAGTTTCCTACAATCACATCAGGAATTAACACGCACACATGCACACTGTTATCCAACATCCAGTCCCTAGAACACTGCATCTACACTCAATATTCTTCATACGACACAACTTTGTAGTGCACAGAGCGCCGATCACCTTGTTTTAAAGGATCATTGCTCTCCAACACCCATGCTGGTTCACTGATAGCCGATGCCCTGGATTACAAAAAGGGAAAAAAGGCTACAAAGCTGGAATGGGATTTTAGTTCTGGACCTGGAGGATAGTACTATATTATAGTGGATAGTATTATTGAACTATACAATATAAAAGAACCATCCAACAGAGATCACTTCCCATATTATGATAACTCACCGAGAGTTCTTTCATGTGATATGTTGCCATCCACTTTGCAGCTTACCAGAGAAAACTATCACAACCCATGACAGCGAGATACAAAACACTGAAATATTAAATGAATTAAAAGCAAATGTAACAAAATCCAAAATACAAGGATAATGTGGAACTGAAAAGCAATAAATAAGAAAAATACGCAGCTGTAAAAATTGAATGTTGGGATGTCAAAATCACTGACACCTCTTTCAACAAACGACATTTCAATATTATGAAGCCCTATACACACATTTCCAGATAAGACCCACACCATGTAGTATGGTATTTCAAAGCTTCTGGTAGCCAGTCTATCATTTTTTTAAAAATCTGTAAGTGACACAGGCTGTTGTAAATGGCCTAGAAGCCTATGGCTGTGTGTTCTACGGTGTTCCAGACTACATGGATTTCCTGCTGCTTCCCCTTTCTGCTGGGGTAGAGGGGAAAACCCAGTAGCTTACATCTTGCAGCCCACTAATTTGAATGAGGCGGACTGTAGGGCATTCAAAATATGGCAAAAAAAACTAAATCTGAGCAGGCATTTTCCTTGTCGTACACACTGCAGTCTCCAGTCTTTTGCTGTGCTGCACATCTTCCATTTTGCTCCTTCATAGTTTCAGTTGCTTGCAATTGTAAAAATAATAATTATAACAAACAATAAACACTGACATGACCCATGATGAGAAAAAGTCAAAAAAACTTGTGTAACAAAACCAAAAGAAACAATGACTACAATAAGGAAAGGAGGGGCATTTCACAACCAACAAGGTGACTGGTCAGATGTGCAATTCCTTGATCAGACCCAATTGTGGTCTGAGAAATACCCGAGTGGGTGGTTAAGACATGGAACGGATATTCTGCTTCTTCATTGCACTTTCATCAGTAACAGTCAACACGGGGGGTTTCAAACATTGTACCGACGTTATTACATCTCTGCAATGCGACGTCTGCTTTGAGATGAGCTCAGGGGCATAGTCCTCGGGTGTCGGAACAGTCAAGATGACCGGCGAATGGGAACAGGCCAGTCTTCCTCTCCATCCTCTCCAAACACTTAACATCTTGTCTGCTGGACCTTCACAAACATCCTCACCAATCAAACATGATTTTTTTTTTTTTTTTGCCTTTTCACCACACCACCTTGCCCTGAAGCACACAGGTAAAAGCACATTGTGTGCATTTCAAAAGGGTGGAGCATTGCTAAATCTAACAATTTACACCAAAATAAATCCTACTGTTCCTTCATGTAAAACCATAGGGTAGTGCCATTCAATAACACATGTAATTAACTGTAACAGGCCCAAATAATAATAAAAAAACAACCACAAAATCTTTCCGTTTGGGCTCTGTGGTCTTGTGGCTAACAAACCCATGAAGCAACCGTCTTGAGTTTACACGAGTTTACAATGTGAAATTCCTGGAGCAACAAAAAAACAAAATTAAATACAGCAATGAGAAATATCTTAATATTGTTATAATTATCCATAATGCTATTTTATCATTATTCAATGTTAATGTTGTTACACTTCCCACTGCCTCCAGCAGGGAAGAGTATGAAAAAGCACAGGAGCAGTATAACAACTAGAGAGGGTAAATTTTGCCCCTGCTGCCTGCAGTACAGGAGCATAGTACAGTACTGATTGAAGGGGGTTAGCGTACACAGATTTTACTGAGCCCTCTTCTCAGTTGACAGAGGTCTTGAGAAGGAGTTGAGGCTCATATTCTCAATACACACCTAGCTTGCTGTTCACATCCCACAACAAACTGAAAACAGAAATATATTGCTCATGTGACGGGACACGTTGTAGATTATCCGCTGTAAAGCAGTTCTCTAAACATGCCTCCCAAGGTCAAATTTGGATTTTGGTGATTGAGGTCACATTTTGCTGTGACCTCAAATCAAGTCCACGCATTATGGATCCTATTGGGAAGCCACGAGTCCGAAATGAAGACTCCGGATTTTGGGGGGACACGGGGCTTGTGGGAAAGGGAGGCAGGGCAGTTAGCAGTCGGTGGAGATTTTGGCAGAGAGGTCCTGAATGCGGCGAGCGCTGCAGCTCTTGCAAAGAATGTGGCCGTCCAGAGGGTAGCAGCCACGCCCCTCTCCTTCAGAGGATAAGAGCAACCCGCACTCCTACGGAACAAAGAAGAGACGCAGGTTTGGATACACCAAAGTTCATAAACGTTTGCTTTTTGCCAAACCAGTTGGGCACTGTCCCGTCAGAAGACTGAGGAAACCTAAATTCTGTCACTCCCTCTCTGCCATTCAAGAGTCAATTCAGAGGAGCACAAATTTAAAGTAGAGGATTATCTTAGAATTTCAGCCAACATGAAAACGTGGTTGATTTCTACATTCTCTTATTTGTAGAGTAATGGCTTAAGTGTGTCTTTTGCAAAAAGATAACATGTAATTAAGTGGAATCAATCAATGCATATATGCATTTTAATGTTGGATATACAATAAGACTATTACATAAGGCTAGGCTAAGCTTATGCCATGAGGTTCACCCTATGCACAAGTTGGAATATTTGGTGATGTGGCCGTGATGTAACTATTTTAATAATGAAATGATGTAATAATACACAACGCATTGAGAATGTGCTAGGTTCCTCCAGCACCGCACTATTTGCCAAAATGAAGGCTAGCATGCATTTAGAAATTGCACATAAATAAAAGGCACGCAGCAATAAATAAAGGGCAGCATTGCTCCAACCCTGTGAGAATATTATGGGCCTATTCCTTCTGAAAGTGGTCATCCCTATGACAGATGCTGTTGCTCACCTCACACACATAGCAGTTGACGTGGAAGCTGCGGTCCAGAGCCACAATCCTGACCGTCTCCTCCTGCCCTGGTTCAGGCATGATAGCCTGACCGCAAACAGAGCACCGCGGGGCAAACTTCCTGCAAGAGGGGCGGATATGAGCGCCGGCACTGAACAACGGCCTCAGGGGGCACCAGGTATCAGTGGGCACCAGGACTATAGGTTTGTCACTTAACCACAACTAAATACATTTACTTTTACATTTTAGACATTTAGCAGACGCTCTTATCCAGAGCGACTTACACAACGGCTCCCCTCCCCCTTACATTTCTTTACATACAATCCATTTATACAGCTGGATATTTTACTGAAGCAATTCAGGCTAAGTACCTTGCTCAAGGGTACAACAGCAGTGCCCCACCTGGGAATTGAACCTGCAACCTCGGAGTTACAAGCCCAGCTCCCTAACCATTACACTACACTGCCAGCTGTGTAACAGTCTCTCGTGTAACAATTACTCTGTAACAGTCTGCCGATCTATAATGTGTAGATGGAAAATACACAAAAAGCCCTGTGAACTCTTAGTAGTGTGTTTAGGTACAGTACATGTGCATGGTCTCTCGGGGTTTAAGCCAGGAGAGATGGACATTAAGGCCCCACCATTTTAAAACGAGTAGTGTTTTTAGGCAAGGTTGAGGCCTAACCTGTGGAAGTCCTCGATGCAGTGGATCTGGGAAGTGGCGTCCACAGTGAAGGGCACGCCGTCCAGGCAGCAGCCGCACACCACGCAGGTGAAGCAGCGCGGGTGGTATGCCTTGCCCATGGCACGCAGGATGCGGTCCAGGATGGGGTGGGAGCACTTGGAACAGCGCTCCAGGGTGCTCTGCAGAGGTGGACGGGACGGGAGAGGAGAGGCAGAGGTAGAGATGGCATGAAGTATGAGGTTACGGAGTACACCAAGAACAAGGTTCCCCAACGCTGGATCTGCTAGTTTTTATTTTCACCGCTAAATAGCTTTTCTGGGGTTGGGGACCCCAAGAGAACAATGTGCGTGCGTGCGTGTGAGAGCGAGAGGGCTAGACAGGCATTGAATATCATTCATTCATTCATTCATTATCTAACCCGCTTATTCCTGGTCAGGGTCGCAGGGGGGCTGGAGCCTATCCCAGCATGCAATGGACGAGAAGCAGGAATATACCTGACAGGTCGCCAATCCATCGCAGGGCATTAAACACCATTCACTCACACACTCATACCTGCGGGCAATTTTAGACTTTCCAATTAGTCTAATGTGCATGTCTTTGGACTGTGGGAGGAAACCAACACGGACACGGGGAGAACATCCAAACTCCACACAGAAAGGCCCCGGCCGGGATTCAAACGCGAGACCTTCTTGCTGTGCGGCGACAGTGCTATCCACTGCACCACCGTGCCAGGCATTGAACATCACAAGAGGGGAAATCACAGGGCCATGAAGGGACAAGGGTAGAAGCAGAGACAAGCATGACAGTGGAACAGAGGGGGCTACTCACAATGTAACAGTTCTCACAATAGCTCTTCTTGTCCAGGGCATAGAAGGGCTGCCCTCGCAGGCGGGCATGGCACGTAATGCAGGTGAAGCAGTCCACGTGGAACACCTGCTCCATGGCGATGCAGCCACTGCCATCCCCCAGAACATTGTCCCCGCAGCGTGCACAGCGACCTACACAGCAACAACGGAAGAGGGCCAGGGAGGAAGAGAGACGGGAGGAACGCAGGGGAAGTGTGAATACGAGAGAGATTGGAAACCAAAAAGAAGAAGGAGGAAAAAAAAAAAAAAAGTGTGTGAACTTGAAAAAGTAAGACAAAATACAGCATTTACACCAAACAGTAAATCAAAAGATAAAATACACATTCTTCTATCAACCACCTTCACACTTGTTAAAAGCATTCAAGGTTTGCATTCATAGCATTTGAAAATGACTCATGATCAACCAACCCAGTACATACACCAGGGCTGAAAACCTACATACCAAAGTATTCCTCAGTCGGGGGGTGATTCATGTCATACACCAATTTCTTAGTAAGGCGCTCCAACTCCTCTTCTGGCCTCGGCAGAGCCCCCTAGTGATCACACATTGAAAAACATACATTAGAATATTTTTGAGAGAGGTTTCATGAAACCGCTCTCAAAATGGGGAGGGTTGGGCCTCCCGCGTGGTCCAGTGGTTACAACGTTCGACACTGGACATGGAGACCAGAGTCGGCTCTGGCCGGGAGTGCCATCGGGGCAGCAATTGGCTGTCCGCCCCAGGGAAGGGGGAGGGAAGCCGACACAGTTAGCTGCGCATAGGAGTGGTTCTGGGGTACCGGAATTACAGTCGACGGCTCAACAAGTGTTGTCTCGGAGGAGGCAGTGCTACGCCCTTGTCACTGCCGGTCACAGGACTACGGCAGCGAACTATAAGGGGTAGGGGGACTGAACTAAGCACATGGGTAATTGGCTACCAAATTGGGAGAAAACGGGGTAAAATCGGAAAATAAAATGATTTAAAAAATTAAAAAATTAAATGGGGAGGGTTTATCTTTCATGGGGGGGTTAAAAGCTGTCAATCACTGATTTGAACCAATAAAAGATTATGTACTCCACAGCAGAACAAAGTGATTGGTTCAGATCTATGCAAGTCTGATAGCTCACTGGGGTTTAATTCTCCCATCGCTAGAAAACAGAGCAAAGCTTCTGAATATGCAAAGTTTCTGGATCCACAAAAAGGGGATACAATTTCCCTTTTCCATGTGACCCGTTACATCCGCTACAGGCCCCTTTTAGAGCGTGAGAGATTTGTGTGATTTTGTATGGGTAGTCAGAACACTGGCTAGCCAGAATTGGTGAAACCACTGTAGTGTACCATAATGGACTTTATATGCCATTTAGCAGACGCTTTTATCCAAAGCGACTTACAGTAGTGAATGCATACATTTTATCAGTATATGTGGTCCCAGTGGGAACTGAACCCACAACCTAAGCGTTGCCAGCGCCGTGCTCTACCTACTGAGCCACACAGAACCACACAGACTTGGAACATCTCAGCTGATAAAGGTGACAGCTCACCATGACATGACATGGCTTATGCTGCATTCACACATAGATGCAAATTCAATTATACCGACTGTACAGCGGTGAATGCGTCCTTTTTGACTGCAGACATTTCTGCCGCAGTGATACTAGTGCGGGTTGTTTTCATCCATTACCATACAGCGAGTGTGTGTTTGTCAGTAGCTAGCTACGTGACGTTATCGAGCTAGATAGCAAACTAGTTAGCCAGCACAGAGTAAAATTTGTCTTTGCTATATTTCGTTTATCTTTCTTTTTTTATTGCAACGAACATGTAACGTTGTTATTGTGTTTTAGTCTGTACGTTTTCAGTTGCTGGTTCCATGTGTGGACACCTCTCCAATTGTTGAATTTATCACTTACCACAGAAGTTTTCAATTCCAATGGCAGCCAATGGAGATGGTTTTCCATTGCAGATGACAAATCTACCACCATGGTCTCATTGAAAACAATGACATCCAGTTTCGTAAAGCCATCATAAGTCGCTCGTGTGAATGCAGCATGAGCCCTAGAGTCCAGATAGTTTGAGTTATGTTATTTGCCGACTAAGATGGGACACAACAGACTTTGCCATGCCAGGATAGGATAGGATGGGCAAAAGTCAGCCAGAATTCCACTGGCTATGGCTATAGCCACTACTAGCTACTCACCAGGTGCCTACAGGTTATCGGGTCTTGTCAGCGAGATATGCACTTGCAAGTGGAGCTAGTTCTCCAGTAATATGTTGTGTGGCTTGTGGTGCGGAAACTCTCCAGGGGGGAACGTATATCAGAGGAGCGTACGGGCTTCAGGTGACGTGCTCTTTATGCGGGTACGGGTGGCATAGCAATGACACAAGGGCAATGTCATTCTGAGATGGGAGAAAAATGGGCTGGTGGGAGTGCAAATGCAGCATCTTTGTTTCTGAGAGGATGCCGGACAACTGGTGCTTAGCAACACTTAGCGACTTACCTTACTGGGTGGATAGGCAGGGCTATGAGAAGAGGATGAGGGCAGGTTATCGGGGCTCCTCTTGGGAAGGGGAGCCTGGGTGGTTCGGGGGCCTGGGACGACAGTGGCCCCCTTGTAAACAGCGCCGGCCTCCTGGACGGGGGGAGGAGGGGGGTACCAGGCTTGCTGTCCTGTAGCGGGGTCGGGGTAGGGCTGCGGGCGGTCCAGCTGAGTGGGGTGGGAGGCTTGCTGGTGGGGGGGAGGGGGTGTGTAGGCTTGCTCAGCCTGCCTTCCCGTTTGAGAGTAGGTGACAGGCTGGGCTGTTTTGACCTGGACACTGAACCGGGGACCTGTGGGGGTGGAGGCGGTGGTGTAGGAGGCTGGGACAGGCTGGGGGTAGGGCTTGAGGGGGAGGGGTAAGGGTAGTCCTGCTGGGAGCCTGAGACTGGAGGCTCACTATGATACTGGGGTGCAGGGTGGTATTGGGTCTGATAATGAGCAGGATACCCTGTGGAGGACCTGCCCTGGGGTAGGGCACCTGGCTGGGCCACAGGTTTGTATCGATCCCCTGAGATTGGTTTGGTATAAGGCACATTGTCGTAGATCTGTTACGGACAGAGAGATGAAGATAGGTTAAACATGATTTTCATGAAAAGGAAATACTTGTGTGGTGTTTGGCATTACAGCAATGATCACTTTTGTTGCAATTAAAGAAATTCCTCCCTCTCTTTCACTACACCTCAGTTCAGATCTTCCATGGGGTTTCCATGAGTCTCCTCCCATGGTTCCTAACCTCCTCTATGCTCTCATCCTCTCTACTTTCTCTTCCATGCTCACTCTCTTCTCCTGACCCCTCCTTCCTTCATCTTTACCTGTGATCTTGAGTTCTGTGAATGGTTGTCCAGGTCAGCCAGCATGCAGGTGAGGGAGTCAATCTCTGCGTCGATATTGGTGAGGAGTGTGCCAGACTTCTCAGGCCCGCGGTTCTGATGGAGAGAGTAAAGACAAACAACAAATGCTCAAAACACACAGTGAGATAAAGGAAAATGTATAACCATATCCATAACCAATCCTAACCATAAGTGTTTAATGCATGAGCCCACACTACAGTGAATTCATTTTCCCTTTCAGAATTGATGAGACCAATCAGTATGCCTTATGAGCTTAAAGGATATTTTCTGTAGAATCTATGGCAGGGTTACTCAAATCATGGTCCTCGTGGGCTGAGTACTGCTGCTTTTCCAACCCCCCCCTTTACCTGGGTGTCAGGTGTGAAGACACGCTGGTCAATCAATTGCACTAATTGTTCAATTACCTCCCTGAGAGAAAAGGAAACCAGAAGCAGATGCGGATTCGTGAGTCAGATTTGAGTATCCATGATCTATGGTACCACTGCCCATCCACTTTTGAAGGTGCCATGACATACACTGTATTGCACTATATGGAAATTAATCCATGGATCCAAAACCCAGCTCTGATTTCTTATGGCAATGCCTCTTCATACGTACCTGAAGGTCATAACTGGCTACGTGTGGATTCCAGGAACAGCGGTCGTCTTTGGATCCATGGGAAGACGGGTAATAATGGTCACCAGAATTAGGGGACAATGGGCGGAAAGCTGTTGACCCAGAATCTTCCGGATGTGACATGACCCCACCTGAGAAAAACAAAAAGGAGTGAAAGAGGAAGAGAGAATGGGGAGGTGGAGGGAAAATAACATACAAACACTTGTATTTCTTTGTGTATTCCATACAAGGGTTGTATTAACCCACATAAATCTTGGTGTAATTAGTGCTCGTTTTATATTTCAGTGGGCAACATTTTAACAGAATGTCAAACACAAGAGCTTCTTGACTATGTTATCTAATGGATCATATTTATGGTTTGATATGGAATCAAATAGTATGTAAATTATGATATACACATTTCATATTAGACCAGCCCAGTACAAAATCTTACCTGTGGGTCCTGTGGCCATGTACCTTGTGGCCATTCCACTTCCCCCAGCGCCGTTCTGAGTGTATGTTCCGTATTTGGGCCGGGTTTCCACAGCAACCTTCTTAGGAGGTCTGTAGAAAGCAGGGCCAGAGGGGGAAATTTGGGGCACGGGTCTCTCTGGGCTTCCCAGAGTTCTAGGCGGCAACCAGGTGGGACCAGACATCTCTGAGTTCTGTGGGATGGAAACATTCAGCAATATTGTTGGCCAACATTTAGAGGCACTCCCTCAAATCTCTCTCCTCGGGTGCTCAAGCACGTGCTACAGGTGGAGCGCACTGGCAATACTGCACCTGCTTAAGATGCACTACTTGCAACTGGACAGACAAAAGAAAAAGCGCTCCCTGCAATACTTTTGGGAGAGCGACCCAACCTTGACATCCCCACAGACCTAAGCAGTCCCACCAGGTTTTCACCCTGCCTCGCCACCTGAGTAGCCAACACGTTAAAGTCTTTCCTCAGAAAGAAAACAAAGAAAAATCAAAAAGTATCCAAGATAGGATTTTGATTCCTTTGAAAGTGGAAAACTGCAACCATTTTCTGGTGATGCTCCCTGCACTGCTTACCTAATAACCCAGGGACAGACCAATCTTAAATTCTTGGGAACCAGATTACAAATGGGCTTAATTGTGGAGCGCCGGCGTTTCCACTCCTGCTGTTCTGCCAAACACAGGCTGTAGCCAAGCAAAGAAAGTCACATCTACTGTATCTTTAAATAACAGGTTAATAGGGGAAACTGAGCTACGTTACATTTTTGGTTTCCTATGGCAACCCGTGGTAGACAGGCAAACAATGGGCTTGTTGTTAAAAAGCAGGAAAGGGTACCCATTCTAGACCAGGAGGGGAATTCCAGTAGTCAAAGACAAACCCCTTCGACCCCACCATACACACCCACACACACAGGTGCTGCTACTGTGGGTCTCACAGCTTGTTCCTCAATAACCCACAATAAGCAGTTGCTTCAGTATACAATAGCCATTGTCTTACTTATGTTAGACCCCAAATGCACAAACAGAAACAAGACAGGATGTGTTGTGTCATATTTTATCTCTCTCTACTTCTGTCACCATTTCACAATGCCCAACCAGACATTTTCCATCAAAAAACATTTATGATTAAAAAAATAATAATAATACAAATGTATCCTGATACAGAAGGAAGCTACATACACTGACACTGCTCAGTTGTGTAGGCAATAATCAGAATAACTGCATTGAATAAGTGTAATCACACTGTTAATCAGAACCAAATCACAATTTAAACCATAGTTTCAATATTTAATAGCTACAATGCCTCCTTTGTAGGCTAAAAGGTAGCTTATCTCCTACATTCTTGCCAAGTCATTCACAATGTCATTTTTTCATTTATGAATAATAGTTACAATTCATATTATTATATTCGTGATTATTGATAGTAAATCTGTAGCTAATGTTTTTACCACCTGTTGGCTTGTAACATGTAGCAACTACAAACAATCCCTCTTAACCAACATTCGGCGATTGCATTTCCGCACCGAGTTTAAGCCTAAATCCCCGGCTAAGTGGATATACTTGAATCCGAGGATTGGTGGGCCCAAGAATAACCGTAGTACACCTTGAGTCTGAAAGAATACAACACTCCACTTATACAATACAAGTCGCTTCAGCATTCCTGTAGGGCTGATAACAGTAACGAAAAATTACAAGCACGCAGCAATCTGTGGGCGACAACGTGTCAAAGTCTTGTGTGCTTTTGCCAGTGCACATCGCTGACAGAAATATAGGCTAAACAACGGGAGGCAGTTTGTGTCAGCGTGGAAGTGTCATCAAACTTCGTAGCAGCACCACTAGCAACACTGCGAAACACGGTACAAAAACCACACTCGAACGGATTCTATAACACCGAGAACACATCGAGAAACATACAACAGTCATAAATACTATTTCCGTACCTCTTAAAATCCCGAAATCTCCTTTATCGTTTGTCTCCCTGCCTTCCCCCTTTTCATCTGCAAAAGAAACAAAAAGACACTTGTATTCAAATTACGAAGCCAACAGTAATAGTAATGGCTGAGTATGCAACATTTTATTTTCAGCATTAAAAACTTCACCTAACAAAATGTGTCACATAGGATCATTAGTCAATGCTATCGATCATGCGTTTCTTTAATGCATAGCCTACGCACACGTATGACATTAATAAAACATTTCACACATACAATTCACTTGCTACATTTGAACTTTTAGCGACACTCAACCAAGTGTCACGATAAGGGCGAAATATATTTCTCGCCAACATGCTACACAATCAAATCATTGTGAATTAAAAATGTTTGTTTACTTATTTGTTTAGTTTACACGTCGCGAACACGTTTAAACAGAGCAATCACCCCGAACCCCTTACACATGTTGCAATCTATTCAACCAGCGATTTCACTTATTTGGTAAATTATATATTCGTTCAGTACTCCAGTCATTTATTACTAACTTTTAAAGGACTTTGATTTTGTCAGTTTGTTCCCGTAACCTACTTTTCCAAGGATCCTGTCCTTTTCACAGGCCTACAAATTCGTCATCGAATTCCAAACGTGTGACGTAAGTCGCTGTGAACTGGGAGGGAAGCTATAATTTAGACGGCTGGTGCGCCTGTCTCACATAGCCTACATTGACAGATGGTAGGTACTTAAAAAGAACGAGGATGGTAAATACTCGGGAGGTCCTGGCGCAGTGTGACTTTATTTTGAGGCCTGAATCTGGCCGAACTCTCGGTTTTATTGCGAGCATTAGACTAAGTTATGCTTTACATCAGAGCTATTCAATTACGTTTTTTATGGGGTCAGATTTTAATTTAATTTTGATTCGTTTACAATCAAAAGATTAGAGGTTTGTCAAAAAATACGATTTTGAAAAATACGTTAAACGTATATTCATGATCGTTCTTGGACCGGTCCAAAGCATTAATCGGCCGCATTTGGTCCAAGGACCGCTAATTGAATTCAGCTGCTTTACATAACTCAATTGCAGTATTGTAGGCCTACAGCATTGGTAGTATATCTCTGGGACCAATGCTGTCACGCTATGGTCCGCCATGAAGGAATAACGTTTGTTATTTTGAATCGTATTATGTATAGGCTTATATAGGCATACAATATATGCCATTTATAGACGCTTTATATAGGCCTATACAATATGCATACATTTTTCAGTATATATGGTCCCAATGGGAATTGAACCCACAACCTAAGCGTTGCCTAAGAGAACCATATACATATATATATAGTATATATATATATATATATATATATATAGGTGGATTTAAACAAGCGACCTCACAATACACTAAATACTGGCAAAAGGTCCCCTCCCTAATCTTTACAAGATATAGGTAGCCTGCCTAAATTTGTTTCAACATAGTATCATAAGAGATAACCCCTGAAAATTGGGATATCCTGGGCTCCTTGAAAAATATATGAGGACAGGCCCCCTAGCCTATTGATGATATTGATAATATAACGGGATTAAAATGGATTTGTGCTTCTGCAAGACTCCTGTCTAGCCTGGTCAGTGTGCTGATTCTGGCTGGCCAATGTGGTTAGACTTCATGCCATTTAATGGCTTTTTAACAGTGGTACACCATTTTGGCTCTCACTGGTTCTGTCACTCTGAAGCTGCCTTTTTTAAATGACCAAAACTATGGTAGGCTATACTACACATATTGTAAATGCAAATAAAAAATACAACTTAAGGATATCAACGAGCTAAATATTGTTTCATAGCACATGCCTACGCTAAGCTACCCCAAAGTCAGCTTCTGTAGTTACTGAAGATATTGGTTAAATGAATACATTAAAACTATTGTGATGTCTGTCACAATACTGATAATTATTCTGTACATTATGTATGATTTTATAAACCAATATCTTTAAAACCTCAAAAATTAAGATGGATATTTTTTCCCCTAACTGTCCTGACCCCTGAATAAATCATAGACATTAAGGACAGGGATGGTTTAGGCTTAGGCAGGTTATACATTTGTACATGACGTGCAAGAAAACAGGCTACTTAACTAGCTAGAACATCAGGGCAAAGCTATGATAAGCTATGCGCCTTTCAGAGAGGACCAGCTAAAATTATTTTACATGCTTTTATTATCAATATTATATTGATAGCTAACCAATAGGCTAGCCCACCTACCACTAAGCTTGCCTCCCAAATCCTTAGTTTCAGCATGGGGTGGGGAAGCTTCATCAGAGTCACTGACTCCGATGGGTGAATGTGAAGGCATAGCCAGGAATAGGGACATATTAGGTTTCAATGTCAGTACACGAATGTGCATGTCGGCATTGTTTACTTTCTCATTCTATGGATTTGTGTGTTACCCGATGCTGTAAACAACATTGTGTGTCCTGGATAAACAATCAACTAGTTAAAATGTTTTCCTGCTCATTTCTGGAGCCCATCACAAACTGGTTCATTTCTGCCATTAACTTCAAATTGAGCTGAAGTGCTCACATCCAAAATCTTCTGTTTTATGTCTAGTTGCGACTGAGAAAAATGTGTCAATAACTTCCTTCCTATGTGTGGATTTTTCTCTTTTCTCTTTTATTTTTTTGGGGGGAACGACATGATGACCCACTTGACTTCTGACAAGTGGTGCAACTGACAGGCAGTGTGCATTTTCCTGTCAAATGTGCTGTAGCCCTTAGGAGTAAGCTAAGCCAGTTCTTGACTTCTATTATCATATCACTAATAAACAGCCTTTATCATTAAAATATGTAATTCATTATGTATATCTACAGATAAATATAGGCTATTGGGAGTGCTTATTTGTGTATTTTGAAAGAAGGCAGTGGTTATATTCTTTATATCCATTGTAACTGCACATAGGCTGTAGCTGTAATTTTTAGAAACAAATAACTATTGTTTGGTTATAGGCAAACCGGAACACATGTCATTACCTTATTTTGAACCCTAATAACATTATGAACATAAATGTGTGTAATGAGATATGGTATTGGGTAGGTGATATTGTGAATATGTATTGGTGTGCTATAAGATGCGGTGTCAGGGTGATAATATTGTGAACACACATACGTGTGTTATAATCCTTTATAATTGTGTTTTATATCAGTTTGCTTTTTCAGATTTTCATGTTCAATGTTTCAGTGCAACTAAACTAAAATGAGGAGCAAGTACATCTATTCACCAGTGCTAGACTACACCCCCTCCAACCCCAACACCCACTTACATGCACACACCACCACAAACCATTGTAAATGAGCTAATTATGTAAGAAAGCCTCTTTGATTGATCCCTGTAATGTTAATACAGTTAAAGATACTGATAAAATATCTCTCCCTCTACTTTTTATCCAACTGATAGGGCAAACAGTGTTTTCCCAACTCCCCAACTATTATACAAACACATCAAATTGCTCCTCTTTTGCCGTTGCAAGACAGGCCCCTCCTGTTAAATACAAAACCAGTACTCTACCTCTTTTTCCTGATATGGACATCTGGAAGGGCTGTGACTGAACAAATACTTCCCCTCTCTGTTTCTTACACATACACACACACACACACACACACACGTGCGTATACTTAGACCGGACACTGCTTCCAGGGAAGTTTTTTTGTCAGTCTTGTTTTTGCATATTGTTTTCTTTGCCCCTTTTTTTTATTTCCACCTCCGCCTCCTGCCTTCCAAAGTAACAAAACAATCTCTCTCTGTCCCTCATAGGACAGCATACGCAGCAGGCCTTATAAGTACAAAACGTTCAGTGTAGACAGTGAAGGGGAGGGGTATTTATTGAGGAAACAACCATTTATGTACGTCTCCATTTCCTGGAGGGTTTTGTTAGCCATGGCTTCAGTAGCCTTGATCCAAATTCACATCAATAACTGAATACAATGGTGAAAGCATCATTGAGAGTTGGTTCTAGAGGCATAAAACAAAGTCAGTTACTGACCGAAAAAGGATCCAAACTTAGGGAAAATGATCTATCCATTAGTTCAGGAAGTTGTGGATTTTTATAGTATATACATCACGTGTTGATGTTTTGCATAGTCCAAGGTGGGTGGGCTGGCCCATCAGGTTGTTTTTGTGTGTTTTTAATTTTATGATATATATATTTTTTACAATATCTGCTATCTTTAACATTTAATCATAATTGACCTATTATTAGATGATCCAGCATGGCTACATGTCTTTGTGTATTTTGTTGCATGTTCGTAAAAGGTCTTTATTGAGCTGGTTCTTTGTTGAAGAACCTCTTTTTCCCATACCATAAGAAAGCATATGACAGCAGTGTTCACCCTGGGATTTGAACCCATAGCCCTCTGGTCACAGTGTTGTCCAGTGTTGTAGTGGCTAGGTCAGAAACTCGGGGATGTCGGTGCAGCATTAGTACAGTGCTGTAAGTGAGACAGACTGAATGGCTTCCGCTCATTGGTAAACCTGTTTAGTAATGTTCTCACTTTTCCTCCTAATGCCCCCCTTATCCGCCCGCCCCCAATCCACCCCCTGTTCCGCTATTCTCACAATGCCTGGAAGTTGCCTAGACCCCCCCCTTTATTTCTCTCTCTCTCTTGCTCATTGTTTTTTGTTTAGCTTGGAAACACAATTGATTCACCCCCATTTAAACAAATAAAAGCGCAAGGACACACACGCGTTCAACACTCCATGCACACACAAGACTTCCGTCTCAAACCCGGTGTGAAACCACTCATTCTATATGACTGTTTAGAAACACACACAAAAACATGCTCAGTGCCATCCAGAAGTCTGTATGGGTACATTTTATATTCTAGGCATCTGGACACAGTAGCTATCAGATAAACAAATATGCCTTTAAGAATGTCCAGATATGTGCTGTGTGTTGGGAGTGTGTCACCTCTGGGTACAGTTTGCGTTTATGAATTAATTGTTCAATATTGCATCATTCTGAGCGTTTTTTTAAGTTTGGCATCTCACTTCGAAACCATTGTTTTTAAATTGGTGTGGCAGAAATACATAATGTGTTTCACTACAACATGCATGAAAATGGTAAAATTCAGATAAAAGTTAGATTTTATACCATAGAATCCCTAGAATTCTTTCAGAATTTAAACATTTTCAGAGCTTTGAAAGTGACGTCAAAATACACCAATTGAACCTTTTGGAGCTTTACCAGACTAGGTTCTGGTACTTAGTGAGTCTTTTTTGAGAATGCAGCTGGAACGTTCGATTCCACTGCTGTTCTGACATTCTGTTAGCCATGTCTGATTCTCAAAGCACAATAACTTATTAACAGAGAGATTAATTCACATTAAATTAGAAATGACATTAACTGTCCATCATTGTTTCTTTGTGTTGATTTCCATAACAATGTGATGTGTTGCTGATTTACACTGAACAAATCATTGCACTATACATCTTGAAAAGGTAAACCAGGTAACTGGCAAAATAAAGGAAACACCCACATAAAGTGTCTTAATAGGGCATTGGGCCACCATGAGCTGCCAGAACAGCTTCAATGCACCTTGACATAGTGTGACACTGGGAGAGGTGGAGGGAGGATTGGAGAGGACTGCGCCTCCCTTTTGGCTGCTGTCAGGTTTTCCTGTTCCCTCCCACAGCCTGAAAAGTACAACTACAGGACCTGAGACAGCAGCAGCCTCACCTACAGGCAGGCTCACCTGAGGCTAATGAGCAATCAGCACAGGTGTTAGCCATTGCCTTCATTAGGCCATTATAAAAGTACAGCCTGCCATGCCTGAAGAAGATTGTTTTTGGGGCATGGAGGAAGAGGTGCTGGCTTTTGTTGCTTTTTACCCTCTAACCAATAGTTTTTGATTTAATTTAGTTTTTTTGTGTGTTTTGTTTTATTTTGTAAAAGGATAAGGATAATAAACTGTTAGTCTATTGGAACTTTTTGGTTTGTCTTTCATCCACTCACCAGCTGGCTTGGTGGCCACCCCTGCCATCTTGCTACACATAGATTCTACAAGTGTCTGAAACTATTGAAGGGATGCAACACCATTCTTCCATGAGAAATTCCATCATTTGGTGTTTTGTTCATAGTGGTATAAAACGCTGTCTCAGGCACCACTCCAGAATCTCCCATAAGTCTTCAACTGGGTTGAAATCTGGTAACTGAGATGGCTATGGCACATGGTTAACATTTTCATGCTCGTCAAACCATTCAGTGATCACTCATGCCCTGTGGATGGGGGCATTGTCAGCCTGGAAGAGTCCACTCCAATCAGTATAGAAATGCTTCACCATAGGATGAAGATGATCATTCAGAATGGCTTTGTATTTATTGGCATTTGCCTTACTCTCTAAGGGTTTGAGTTGACCTAAACTATGCCAGTAAAATGCACCATACACCATAACACAGCTGCCAGAACCCCTCAAGTGGGGAACAAGCACTTGGCCCTATAGGGGTCTTTTGGCGTACGCCACACACACACTTGTCTGCTTGTTAAGAATAGGGTGAAAGATGACTCATCTGGCCATATGACTCTTTCCACTGTTCAGTAGACCACTTTACTTGCAAACATGCATTGTTAGGTGTAATAAGGGGTTTACGCACTGCAACCCTAGGATAGTATCCCTCTCTGAAGTTCTTGGTGGACTGTTCTTGATGAAATTGCCTGCTCACGCCCTAGATTGATAGTTAGTCAACGGATTCTGAATTCCTCATCGGTTTTTCCTTGCATCTCAAATCAACGCACGTGCATCATGGTCAAGGAGTATATACTTTCAACCACAGTTCCCCCTCATTGATGAGGAGACTTCCATGCCATGACTTCCTCAGACGTCCATGCCAACATCACCCTAGTCACTGTTCCTTCTGAAACATCAGCACGTTAAGCAGTCTTTTTCACTGAAGCTCCTGCCAAATGTACTCAAACAATCATCCCTTTTTCAAAGTCACCAAGTCTTCTAGTCATGGTAGCCAAAATAATAGGCAACTCGGCCTGGCCAGCATTTTTATACATGACCCTAAACATGATGGGATGATAATTGCTTAATTAACTCAGGAACCACACCTGTGTGGAAGCACTTGCTTTCAATATACTTTGTATCCACTCAAGTGTTTCCTTTATTTTGAGAGTTGCCTGTAGCTCACTGTGGAGGGTGTCGGTCTTGGCCACATGGGAGTGGCATGGTTGCCTTTGATTTTACATGTTGTGGAGGGGAGCAGGGAGACTTTCCGGGGGCAGGTACCTGAGCCAGGCAGAAAGTGAGCCTATTTAAGAGCAGGTGGGGCGAGTGGGGAATCAGTTCGTCTTGTCATGTCATTATGTGTGCGTATTGACAGTGAGTCTTGTCCTTTGTGCATGTGTTGTTGATTGTCATTTATGTGTGTATGTTGGAGAGTTGTGCGTGCGTGCGCTAAATTTACCTGCGTTAGCAGTTATTTAAGCAGCTCTTCAGTTCGTAATCTTTGGAGTCAGAATAAATGTTCAATTGGATTTTGAATGTATTCACTTTTAGACATGCAGAAACACAATAAAAGCGGTAATATCACCCCGTAGTGCTTTCATGATACCATAATGTCGAGTAACATAATTTACTCTCACCGTTGTTCATGATACACGTTCACACAAAACCAGCTGTGTCTGGCCAGCTAACATAAGCAGAGACTGTCACATCATCATTCATAACGTTCAAGTTATATATATTCCAAACACACCCATCTGTCCATTCTCGCCAACAAGAATAGAATGGACACACCAGTGTGAACGTTTTTGATTTTGTTCTGACCCATCTGTATATCAAACACTGCTTATTTTCCCCACATTCTTTAGCCATAGTGTTAAGGAATGGCCCTTATTTATCAATGGAAAGTGATTTGTTTCTATTTAATGCTCGCCGCCTTGCACCCCTGATATTAAAGAGCCTGATGGCGAGAAGGTATAATTGCTTGTGCTACTTCCGGGTTCATACCTTGTTGGTTGACTGCTCAGTCAATAACTCTGTAAACTCTGTAACTCTAAATTGTTCCTGTAATTTCTTGCTCACCTAAAATCACCCTCAGAATATAGCTCTCTCTTGTGGTAAGTGGATTTCTTTAGAGACAATTCCAACTCTTTGCTCACTCTAAATTTAAAATGTCATAAAATGTTAATGCTCAGATACTCAGCATTAAAGCCACCATGCTGTGCAACACTGAATGTGTAAAGATCAGTTCACAATATTTGCAGTACCCCATTACATCCACTTCCTCTTCCTCAAACCTGCAAGGTTTCCGAGTCAACCCAACAACCTCTCATACGTTTTCTAAATACTTCGATGTGGTTGAACAATGTTGGTTAAGCAGGATGTGTGCAGGGATTTGCACAGCTAACTTAACCTAAAGTACGGAACCTCTCAGTGAACTGTCTCTAATAAAGATGAGGTAAGTTTCCACTTGTTTTTAGTGACAGGAGACCTATGGGCCTGCCCGGCCCTCCCCATATTGTGGCGGATGTCCTGCGCGGGTGTTTTATCCCCATCTCCGAGCGTCTCGCAGGATGCGTCGAGGGGTCCCGTAGTTCCTGCACATCTGTCCACTGCATTTCTGTCAGTTTGGGAGAGTTGTTTTTCAGCCATGAGAGGGTATCTCCCGTGTTATTTTTCCACTCTCAGCTTCCTTCCCCAATTACCCGCCTCGCCCGGGACAACAAGGCAGCCTGAGCACCGTCAAAGGCTGCCAGCCGGAAGCTTCGGCAGAATCTCTGGATTTCAGGGCAGAACAAGAGACGGAAATTTGAGGGCAAAAAACATTGGCGGGGAAGTGGGAGTCCACTAATATTCCCAACCTCAGCCCTGTTGCCTATTCATCATTGGAAGCCAGAAACACTGCAACAAGACCTGACAACATTACAGGAGCTCTTTATCAGCATTTAAAAAATATTTGTACAATCCATTTCCACATTCGACTGCAAATGTTGTTGTGATGTTACTGTGATGTGAACTGTTTAAACCCCCTCATGTTCCATTCTCTGTGCTTGTTCATACTGTGGCCCCTTGTTCCACTAGCCAAGGCTTTCTGCCCCACCCTCTGCTGTAATATTCTGCCTGATCAGTTCAACAGTGATCATCAATCCTACTCTGGACTCTAAACTGTGCTGAAGTGTGTGAAGGGCTGAGTGTGTGTACTAACCAAGGCTGTTAATTCAAGTGCATGTTTTTTTTTTTTTTTTTTCAAACTTCCCTTCAGACTGTTTTCTTTGTCCTGGAGAAGGGTTAAGGGGGCTGGGGGGAGGGGGTTGGGAGGGACTTGCTAAGGTAAGGTTAGGCTCTGGAAGGCACTGTCTGCTTTTCCTGCTCCCTGAGGATACACATATACTTTTTTGTGTGAAACAAAAACACAGGCCATTTTCCTGCCATTACTGTACAGAGGGAAAAAAAACTAATACTTAACTAAAAATACCCAAAGCTCTGGGCCTGGATCTTTCCTGCAAGGTTTCCTGGCTGCGCGTGGGCTGACGGGGAAAAAGGAAACGAGCGCCCCTGGCTGAATGGGGTTTCCTGCGCGACATTATAAAGAGTCCCCTCCCCTCCCAGTCCTCATCAACATTCTTACACAGTCATAGTGAAGGCACCAGGACAGCCTTACCTTCCTCTGTTCAAGAAATCGTTGTAGTGTGAGGGTTCCAAGGCTAGGATTATCCACCTTTGTTCTCGTCCCTGCTGGCCGGGGTGAGTGGTTTTCGTATTGATTCATGATCATTGGTAATATAATATAGTTTGAGTGTTTTTCATTGTTTTCATGATATTGGCTCTAGGACATATATTTGTTGGGAGTTCTTTGACCTAGTTTTTATTTTGCTTATCAGATTTTTACAAGGTAGCCCTTTGAGACTAAAACGTTTCTATTGGTATTTGATGGCAGACGGCAGAATGATAAGCTATGCGTTTTTTCCTGGCATGTGCTGTGAGACCTCAAAAGATGTAGGCTAAGAACTGATTTAACAGAGGACTGTGGAGTGGGTTTGTACACATTTTACAAAACAGCTCATTTTTCTTCTTGCGGAAATGATAGTGAGTTTTTCATGTTTTAAACGTGCATTTATTGGGAAACTCAGCGGCAGTGTATGTATGTGGTCTTGTCTTTATAGTTGCATGTAGATATATATAGTCCACATTCACGAATAGTGAGAGAAAGTGAGATTGTGTGTGCAGTGACTGTCACAAGCTGTGATCCAAGGGTAGTTCCCCTTTAAGTGCTAGGTGTTCATGTGATGTCTTTCATGTAATATTTCTGCTGTGGTATTATCGTATTATCAGGCTCACGCGACACTGGCCAGTAATGTATCTTAATTGCCACAGAAAACCCACAAAATCAATGGAACAGTGTCAGGTGCATGTATGTGAATGGATGTATGTTTGCATGTATATGGTAATAAAATCCATGATCCAGGTTTCAGTACAAATACAAGAATCTTGGCTGTCTCACCATTTGTTCATATTTCTGTGCCTCTCTTCCTACAGGTACGAGTAGGGAGCTGGTCTCACCTGTCAGATGCTGTCGGACAATTGGTCCTTGCATTGTCCGATTAAACATTGCACTGAGGTGGGTCCCTGGCATTAGCTGAAAGCGAGAAATTTCATTAGCTTCCCTTAAACTTTTGATTCAATATTGCAAGCTAAAGCTTTTGCTTCCTGCGCCTTTTTATTTTCTGATCCTTCCTTCCTTCCTTTACCCCGCAGAGGAAATGAGCAGGGGGAAGATGATGGAGGCATACAGGGTGGATGTAGGGCATGAAGAGGACAGTGGGGTGCCAGAGGGATACGTGAAGGAGTTCACGCGCCACCCCAGTGATGTCCTGCGGAACCTGAACGAACTGAGGCATCGTGACATCCTGACAGACGCCACGCTGGTGGTGGGCACTGCTATTCTGCGGGCACACTGTGCCGTGCTCATTGCTTGCAGGTCAGTCCAATATTTTTTTAATATATGCCATTTCTTTTTTTATAAGCCATTTAGCAGACACTTTTATCCAAAGCGACTTACAGTAGTGAATGCTAATTCCCAATGGGAATTGAACCCACAAACTAAGTGTTGTCATCTTACTGAGCCACATAGAACCAATAGTGCGGGTGTTTCTGTCTGCTCGCTTGCCTCTGTGTCCATTTTCTCATATCATTATCTTTTACTCATTTTCTCTCTCTCTCTCTCTCTCTCTCTCTCTCTCTCTCTCTCTCTCTCTCTCTCTCTCTCTCTCTCTCTCGCATCCCTTCTTTACTCTTCCTCATACACACTGTCTCAATCTATCACTCTGTTCCTCTGCTTTCTTTCATTCCCTTCCTCCCCTGTGAGAGACTTACCCATTCTCCCTCTCTTTGTCTCCCCCTCTTTGTCCTTCAGTGGATTCTTCTATTCCCTGTTCTCACGGCACACAGTTGGGACGAGAGAGCGGTCAGTCTCTCTGTCCCTTCCAGAGTCACTTGATGCAGACAGCGTGTCCCTGCTGCTGGACTTCATGTACACGTCTCGCCTGCCCCTGTCCGCACGCATTGTCCCTGGAGTGCTCGCTGCCGCCACCTACCTGCAGATGGAACATGTGGTGGACAACTGCCATGCCTTCATGCTGCATAGGTGAGGGCAGAGAGGAGTGTCAGAGTGTTTCCAAAGTCAGAGGCATTTATTAACTGCAATGGGGATGGGGATTTATGTAGCTGAAGAGTTCAAAAACAAACAGAGGAAAAATAATGGAAAGGGTAAACAACAGACATATAAATATCCAGTATATATACATGTATTCCCCCCGTATTTATAAACCCATCCACTTTTTTGTTTCATGAATTTTGTGTCAATTTTTCAGTAACAATCATACTGTTTTTCTTAGATAAAGCTTTTTTACACGTGCCTATAAGACGAAAATAACATAAATTGCAGATGCCTGACAGCTCCTTGTGTTGTTTAGTGAGAGAATGTCAGGTGCCCCCCAAAAGGAGCTGGAATCTCCTTCATCTGCTGCCTCACTTGCACCCCCTGGAGGAGCGTTTCCCAACAGCCATCCGACCCTCCGTACTCCCGCCTCCTTTCCAGCCGGCGGGGCTGCTCCCTACCTGTGTTGCAATGCAGCAAGGTGAGCATGTATGAGGACATGTATCATGTGAATGGCTATGCGTCCGGGCGTCGTCTTGACACTCGTTCCTCCAACTACGGCAAAAAAAGGACTGTGTGTGTTCGTTTCCCCTTCAGGGTCCCTGGAGAGAGCTGGGTCTCAAAGGACCCAGGGACTTGCTTGAGCCATGAGCCCAGGTCAGAGAGAGTGAAGCTGGAGGTTGAGTCACCAACCTTGGAATCCCCCACTCCATCCCCAGATAGCCCCTCCCGCTCCGGCTGTCAGCCTAACTCTCCTGCTGAATCAAGCGGATGCAGCCAGGGACCCCAGCCAGTGGTGCGTTATCCCACCCGCATGCCTACGCCCTACATTTAACATGCATATCATTTTGAGACATGTATGTAGTGATCCTTCCAGGTACATTCCAAATATAACTCAACTGGGTATTTCCCAAAACAGCAGTGGTGAGGAGGGCAGCCATTCCAGGATCCAGTGCTGTTTGATATTTTATAGTTATGCATTTTAAAGTTGTGTTGCCATGTTTTTTTAGACCCATAATGGGACCAAATCCATCCCTGATCCCAAGGCCTGCAATTGGAAAAAGTACAAGTTCATTGTTCTAAACCCCCTCTGCGCTGCCACAGTCAAGGAGGAGGAGTCAGCAGAGGGGGAGGGGCTACGACACTGCAGGCACACTACCAACGGGACTGACGGGCTTGCCTCTACCCCAAAACCTCCCCTGGAGGCATGGCCAGTGGACAGGCCTGGCCATAATAGCAGGTACTGTACATGGGATGTATAAAGTGTAGTGTTTCCAGGGCGATAAAGTGTAGTGTTCCCGGGACGATAAAGTGTAGTGTTTCCGGGCAAAAAAGTGTAGTGTTTCCAGGCCAAAAAGTTTAGTGTTTCCAGGGCGATAAATTTGAGTGTTTCCAGGGCAATGAAGTGTAGTGTTTCCAGAGCTCAATATGTATTTTTGGGCCCCAACAGGCATAGCACATTCAATGTGGAATTACAAGTGGGTGACTTTCTAGTCTCCTGTACTCATCTCACATTACAAGCATAAAGGCAATATAACATTTGACCTCTAAGATTTCACAACATTGAAAAACAAATGGGAAATCTTCTCTATGGTGCATTTTGGAGAGAATGCCGCTGTACTCTAGTTGAGAATGTGTATCTGTGGAGAGGTCCTGCAGGGTGAGTTCTTTACCTGTGGTTTTGGTTTAAGCAGGTGTATGGCAGAATTGTGAATTTTCTTATGTTTTCCAGGGTAGGACAGGGCTTTCATCGTGACATGTCCCAGCACAATGTACTCCAGGGGGGTTGCCATGGGCTAATGCCCCAACCCACAGATGAACTGCCGCATCTTCCCACCCCCCTGCCCCAGGACAGCTCAGGTCAGCCACAGTCCGCTTTAACATGGTTACCTCATTCACTCCTACTGTAGAGAGCTAAAGTCCGAAACCTTTTCTTGGTTCGATTTAGTTTTGTGCTCAGTTTTATTTCTTCACAATGCTAAAACATACTTTGTGCTAAAATTAAACAGTTGGTCCAAGGGTTGAACTGATTTTTTCCCCAGCAATATAAAGATGTAGCAGCGTATTGAATTCTCCAATGACATATTCATCTCACATGAATGGATGTATGAATTGTATTCTCTCTCTTCTCTTTTTTCTCAGCCCCCTGTGGCTCTCTCTGTCAGCACCCGAGCTCCAGTGATCCGCATGCCACCCATCATAATGATCACCTGCATCACTTAGGTGACAACCCAAACAGACGTCCAATCAAGAGTGAGAGCTGCTGCTCAGCATTTCATGCCAGTGGCACTGCGGGAGGGGCAAAACCTGTCAGTACAGGTAAGGTGATTAACTCAAATATGATTAAATATGATCAATCTAGCAAAAATACAGCAATCAGCTGTACAGCATGGTGTTACACTACCGTAGGCCAGTATAACACATTACACTGACTTTAGTTAAAAGAACATTTAACATGCACATGTACAAAAGGGAACCTTAATGTCAAATGGATAACAAAGGAATACGTCATGGAAAAAAAATCACAGAGAAATATGCAGTAGAGATGCAGTAGATGGAATTTTTATATATTAAATTATATTAAATATATTAATAAACAAATATATTGTCTTACATGACATTCTTGACACACTGACTGACAATAATTATCACTATGACAATGACACAAGCCGATATGAAGACACAGACACACCGAGAATATCCTTAAAAGCTGACGACCCCTGTGGGGACACAGTGTATATGACTGCCGTTCTGCCTCACTGTCGCCACCCGCAGGAGACAAGCCGTATCGCTGCAGCGTGTGCGGCGCACAGTTCAACCGCCCAGCTAACCTGAAAACGCACTCCCGCATCCACTCAGGGAGAAGCCTTACCGCTGTGACACCTGCGGAGCCAGATTTGTTCAGGTGGGGGTGCTAATAACAGAGAGGGGAGACTGTGTTTTGGAGGATTATAATAGTTGCTATATTAGGGACTGTATTTGTGTCTATTGGCAAGTTCACTTGAGACTATGTGTATTTACACCTGTGTTTGTGTATGTATTTGCAGGCAGCTCATCTCAGTTTGTGCATTTCTCTATTGACAGGTGGCTCACCTACGTGCCCATGTACTGATCCACACTGGGGAGAAGCCGTACCCCTGCCACACCTGTGGCACCCGCTTCCGTCACCTGCAAACACTGAAAAGCCACCTGCGAATTCACACTGGAGAGAAGCCCTACACTGTGAGTACACACGGTACATGGTACAGTTACAGCCTCGCACACTTACAGTGGGGAAAATAAGTATTTAGTCAGCCACCAATTGTGCAAGTTCTCCCACTTAAGAAGATGAGAGAGGCCTGTAATTTGCATCATAGGTATACCTCAACTATGAGAGACAAAATGAGAAAAAGAAATCCAGAAAATCACATTGTCTGATTTTTAAAGAATTTATTTGCAAATTATGGTGGAAAATAAGTATTTGGTCACCTACAAACAAGCAAGATTTCTGGCTCTCACAGACCTGTAACTTCTTCTTTAAGAGGCTCCTCTGTCCTCCACTCGTTACCGGTATTAATGGAACCTGTTTGAACTCGTTATCAGTATAAAAGACACCTGTCCACAACCTCAAACAGTCACACTCCAAACTCCACTATGGCCAAGACCAAAGAGCTGTCAAAGGACACCAGAAACAAAATTGTAGACCTGCACCGGGCTGGGAAGACTGAATCTGCAATAGGTAAGCAGCTTGTTGTGAAGAAATCAACTGTGGGAGCAATTATTAGAAAATGGAAGACATACAAGACCACTGGTAATCTCCCTCGATCTGGGGCTCCACGCAAGATCTCACCCCGTGGGGTCAAAATGATCACAAGAACGGTGAGCAAAAATCCCAGAACCACACGGGGGACCTAGTGAATGACCTGCAGAGAGCTGGGACCAAAGTAACAAAGGCTACCATCAGTAACACACTACGCCGCCAGGGACTCAAATCCTGCAGTGCCAGACGTGTCCCCTGCTTAAGCCAGTACATGTCCAGGCCCGTCTGAGGTTTGCTAGAGAGCATTTGGATGATCCAGAAGAGGATTGGGAGAATGTCATATGGTCAGATGAAACCAAAATAGAACTTTTGGTAGAAACTCAACTTCTCGTGTTTGGAGGAGAAAGAATGCTGAGTTGCATCCAAAGAACACCATACCTACTGTGAAGCATGGGGGTGGAAACATCATGCTTTGGGGCTGTTTTTCCGCAAAGGGACCAGGACGACTGATCCGTGTAAAGGAAAGAATGAATGGGGCCATGTATCGTGAGATTTGAGTGAAAACCTCCTTCCATCAGCAAGGGCATTGAAGATGAAACGTGGCTGGGTCTTTCAGCATGACAATGATCCCAAACACACCGCCCGGGCAACGAAGGAGTGGCTTCAGAAGAAGCATTTCAAGGTCCTGGAGTGGCCTAGCCAGTCTCCAGATCTCAACCCCATAGAAAATCTTTGGAGGGAGTTGAAAGTCCGTGTTGCCCAGCGACAGCCCCAAAACATCACTGCTCTAGAGGAGATCTGCATGGAGGAATGGGCCAACATACCAGCAACAGTGTGTGGAAACCTTGTGAAGACTTACAGAAAACGTTTGACCTCTGTCATTGCCAACAAAGGGTATATAACAAAGTATTGAGATGAACTTTTGTTATTGACCAAATACTTATTTTCCACCATAATTTGCAAATAAATTCTTTAAAAATCAGACAATGTGAACACACACACCACTATATATGACAAACACTCACATGGTGATAACTTTTTACCAACGTATCCATGAAGGCATCATCTAGCCCAGATAGGGAAATGGTTATTCTATCTTTCTCTGACAACAAAGTGAGTGTCTCTCCGCGCACACTTAGAAATGGGAGCAAAGGTGATGTGGATGAAAGAAGGAAATGAATGCAAAGCCTTACATTTTCATCTCACATCAGGCCATCAAGTTCCTAATGAGTGTGAGTTCTCTCTCCATCTCTCTCAGTGTGAGAAGTGTGACCTGCACTTCCGTCATAAGAGCCAGCTGCGGCTCCACCTGCGGCAGAAGCACGGAGCCATCACCAACACCAAGATCCGCTACAAAGTCCTGATCGACCCCTACCGACCTGTCCTGCAGTCCTGCTGAAGCCCTCGCCTTAACCCCCGGGCCCCGACCTCCTCTGCCCGCAGCCCTGGAGACAGTAGTCCCCGACTGCTTTGTGTTATATGTTTGTTTGCTTTTTCAATCTTTTACTTTTTCCCTGCTGAAACGTATCTGTTTTTTATGTGCTGCCTGAATGAGAGCACTCCAGTCTGATTTTGGTTGCAAATGTGGGCTGATCCCCATACTGCTTATGAGGATTCAGCCATTGGCAAAAGGACAATATAGTGTTTGTGGGAAATGAATGTTAACAAGGGCATTTAAGCAAGTACTTATGATGGCTAAGACTACAATTACGACATAGAAGTGGGTTTCCTGTCAAAGACGCAGTGCAGTGATGCAACCTGCCTGCATCAGCTGTGCAGTTTTTAGGCAGATTTTAATGTGGAAAAGAAGTTTGGCTGACCTCACACATTTTGGAGGATGCACGTGCTAGTTTGCGGCCCTCTTGAATTTACAGAGGTTGCAGCGATGGAAGTTGGTGGGGGTACCCGGTATTGTGCTATTCTATATTGCGCTCAATATTGTGGATGCCACGTTTCACAGGAGATTGTGAGAGTAGCCCGGAAGAGGGAAGAGTTTTGTGTGGTTAAGCAAAGTATGGCCTGCTTTAGACTGACATTCAGGATTGGCAGGGCCTTAGAGAGAGAGCTGTTAGAATGTGTCGAGTGCATTGGTCAGAGAAGTGGGGAAGGGAGACGAAAAGGCCTAGAAAGGTATGGGTATGGAAAAAGAATTGCCCCAGGACGTTGAAGAAACAACTGCTGGATGAGCTAGAAGGGGAAGAAAATGAGAGATGGAGATATAGGAGTGGACACTCTAAAATGAATATGAAAAAGAGGGATAGGAGCCACAGTTAGGAACTGTACAGGTCCAAAGACAGCTCTGTTCAGGATGTATCCTGTCAGTTTGTGGTACCTTTGTTCAGTGGGAAGCCTATGTAAATCCTGACAGCTAGCGTCATTCAAAGTAGCACTCTCATAGCAGTGGAATGAGAGAACTCGCCGCCAGATGTTGAGTTTTATCCGGGGGCAGGTGCGTGATGTTTGGCATGGTATGGCATCACTCTGCTGGCAGAGCCATACACTTCCATTTTTTCTCTGCTGCAAGGGATGTAAATATGTGCACTGAAGTGCATCTTGCTGAGACTGTATACGCGCATAGGGTTTTCCATTAACCAAACGCCATAATCCAGTCAGAGTGAGAAGATCCAGGTCCTGCTATGTTGGAAGTTCTATGGAAAGGGTATTCTGGGACTGATTTGATGGGCCTTATGACAGTCACAAAAGCAAACATTGCTTTGACAGTTTTTGCCTGGAGATAGAATATTAACCATTGGGTGAACATTCATGTATCTTTAAAAAATTCTAACCTGACCTGACCCGTTTCAAGCACACACAAATTATCATGGTGAAGAGGGTTCATGAGAGTTCATTACTGGTTGATGAATTGTTCCAGTGTTTTGTGAGGTATTGCACAGTTGACTACTCTCCTCATACATACGTACATTCAACACTAAAGTCAACTTCCAATTAGAATATACATTTGAAAGGTGTGTCATTCTGTTCCGAGTGGAATTTAATATATGGGTTAACATCAATGGCTCAAGCTATTCTTTTTAAATTTAGTATTTCCTCTAGAAACATTACTAAGAATCCCATAGATGGAACACTGAGAGGTCAGAGGTCACCATAGTGGCATCATTTGTGTTCAAAATAAATTATCAGAAAGGACTTATTTATGAACTGTTCTGTACTGAAAATCTTGAGTTAAAAAAACACCAGTGGGGTGTGTGGGGTCTGGGGCTACCCAAGAGCTGGGCTATGATATCACTGCTGTACTTCACTCTTGCTGTTTTCTAAATAAAAGATAGTAAATACTAAACTCTGTCAATAGTGGATAGTCATAGCTGCATTTCACTGTCCAGGCAGAAACTGCCAGGGATTCATCTTTATATTGTAAAAGGATAATTGCTTTGAAAGCAGTACAGTTATTTACACAATATAATTGTAAAAATGGACGATGATAATATATACAAACGTAAGGAGCTCTTTTGCTGGACAAAGACTAAACTTGTTTCACATCTGTTGAAATAAATTAATTTAAAACATATCTTTCTTATATATTGGATGTGTGACTGTGTGTGTAAACGAGAGTGAGTGAGAGGGGGAGGGAATGGAATGTGGTTTACAATTCGCTTGGCTTATTCCTTGTGGCTAATCTCAAATGAATGTCTCTTTCGATTTATTTAAAACTCAACAACTAGGCCACTTTGCCACTGTAAACATGCTATGCATTGTCTACTAAAGACACAATCCCAATTATTAGAAGTACTGCAACACTTAATGTTTCAAACACAGTTATTGCCATGAATGTGGTCTCCTGTAGCAGAATTTGTTGTACTGTTGCAGAAAACTAGCAGTTCAGCAGGATGACTGGACAGGGGCCTTCTTTTGTTTAATAAGTCTCAGGGCTCTGAACCCTCACCCCTCCCATAATTTCCTTCCTCTCTCATTAACTCACCCCTTGGAACTATGACTCATTTCTGGTGCACAGCAAGAGTGTCTTACTACATTCTGGGTACATGGAGAGGGAAGGAACAATAGACTCCCTGGCACCTGTTTCCGGCCTTGCTCTAATCCTTAGCGCACACTGCCATCAAGTAATGTGTGTCAGCATGCTGCTTCCTGTGTCGAGGGTACTAACCTGTTGAACTCTCCCAGCATCTATCAGTCTCACTTCCTGCAATATGCCACTCCATGGTGAGCTGTCTGTGATGCTCAAATAGTTATGATGCAAATTTAAAACTTGGGCAGTAGTCTCCTTGCCCCTATTTCAGACATATCAGTGTGCCTGTCTGGTTCCCCACCACTTTATGTGACTCTACAAGAAATACGCACAAACTCAGATTCTACTCGAAGGCCCACAAATCCGTGTGAACACGAAGCCAGTGATAGAAATGTCCAAAACATACACACACACACTGCCTGCTTTCTCGATGAAAGACTAAGGCATGCGAAGGGTGTGATACCATAATGCTGCCAGGAGGAAAACAATTGCCCAGGTGTGATGAGGTATAGCAGAACAATGATATAAAAGAACGGAAGCCGTCATTGGCTGCCAGCCTGATGATCTCACACCTCTTTCCTGTGATGGGGATGGAGACATGGCTGCCAGGTTTGGCTTTATCTCCTGTTTTCAAATACAATTTTTCCTTTAGGTGACTTCTAAATTCTTGACCTAAGGGGTGGGTATATTCCAAGAAGCAAGCCCACAGAATCAGGAATTGAAATAGTCTAGCTTGAACTAGCGTAATGATGCAATCAAGTCGTTCCACTAATGCAATTCAGGTTCAAAGTCTTCACGTTAAGTCAAGAAGGGGTTAGTATTACATGCGTGTACACATTACATAAGCAGCCCCGAGTGGCCAATAGCACTGAATCAGGTCACAAAAGGGAGGGCAAAGAGAGAGTGAGGGTCTTTTCACCTTCCAAACAGGGATTATTAATGGAATAGTATGATGAGTACAAATCCATTATTACCCGAAAGGGGTAGTAATAACTAAATTGACTCCAACCATGCTAAGTCCAGGCTCCTGTAGGAAACTTTAGCATTTTTCCAATTCACTTAATTTGCATTCAGGAGCAACATGAGTGGTGTGAAACGCACATGGCAGCAGGTAAAAATTAAATATAAAGACACACTTCAAAATCGTAAGTACAAAAATCCATTGAGTTTGCATCTTGTATTTAAAAAGTACAATGATGTGCAGAAATTATATATTTTACAACTGTATCAACAAAAAATAGGGCTATGGCTACTGCACCTCCCTTTTGGCTGCTGTCAGGTGTTCCTGCTCCCTCCCACAGCCTGGAGAGGACTACTACAGGACCTTGGACAGCAGCAGCCTCACCGACAGGCAGGCTCACCTGAGGCTAATGAGCAATCAACTCAGGTGTTAGCCATTGTTAGGCCATTATAAAAGTGCAACCTGCCATGCCTGAAGAAGAGTTTTTTGGGTAATGAGGAAGAGGTGCTGGCTTTGGTTGCTGGTTACCCTCTAATCAATAGTTTTTGATTTAACTTAGTTTTTTTGTGTGTTTTATTTTGTAAAAGAATAAGGATAATAAACTGGCCATTAACCTATTGGAGCTCTGCTTTTTGGTTTATCTTTTCGCTCACCACCTGGCATGGTGGCCACCCCTGCCACCTTGCTACACTTAGGTTTCATAGAGTTCCAAAATATTTTCTTATTCAATTATTTTACCTTGTCTAAGAATCATGGACCGGGCCAGGCCATTTTGCCTCAATATTTGAGAAGACGCAGTTCAAATCACAGATCATCTAATGCCATTGAACATTCAGTAAACTTCACTATGATCATGCTGGGAGACTACAAAGTTTGACATTTAGGCCTACATAAATGAGATGGGAAAACACTGCCTGAGAGTAGGATTTGCTCAGTGTTCCTCAATCACATGTGAGAATAAAGCATAATCCTAGAGACAGAAAGGTAGACCTAAAAGCGATTCTATTAGCATATGCTGGACCATTGCGTACCTGTACACTGATGCTGTGAAAGGATTTACAATTAGCATAGTCCGCCTCAAGGGCTATTATTTTGATATTTTGATATTATTTTTATAGTCTATCGCACCTATAATGTTTGGGAAGCCTGCAAAGCAGAATGGTTTGAACTTTATCAAACCTTTTAAACATTTATGATTAGGCTATGTAGCTGATTAAATTGAATTGAGAAAAAATAAATGGTGACCTAGGCTACTGGAACAGGCATGGAAACTTATACAGCAGAACTATGTTCCGGAGTTGTGTTTCAGCCCAATGGGAGTATCAGGCTCAGCTCTCCAGCGGCAAGGCGAAGCTAAGCTTCAGAGCTAGCCTGCTATGTAGCAGGTTCATTTCTGAGCATAAGTTGCCTTAGTTACTGAGCGGGAGTTATGATAAGCTTCTTTGATGGAGCTGAAACTGCTGGAAATTAGCCAGACTTGAAATAAGCAAAACTAACTTGCTTAGCTTGCTTCATGAAATACCCCCCTGGAATGGTTTGAAATCAAGGGAAATAACAGCAGTGATGTCAACAGAGTAGTCAATGACACATTTAGATGTTTTTGGTGACACAGAGCAAGAGTGACTTGCTGTTTGAGATTGAGGTATTCTCCTCCCTGGGTATGGATGCATAAGTAATGCATTATTCAAGCATATCAGCATCATAAATGTTAGTGGTGTATACATATCCTTAGTTTTGTTCCTGGTATATAGACTCGGTTACAGTCGTGACTGAATAGTCTGTGATGTATGTCAGTTACATTTTGGAAACAATACTTAAATTCAAAAGAGAAAAAATTAAATGATTGATTTGGGGTTTTTTCCTTTTGGGAGACATCATCACTTTTTTTAAAACACCCATGTTTATATATATGACATTACATTTACATCTTACATTTGCATATTTTGTAGAACCCTCATAGGTTCAGGATCTGGATCAGGGTTTCAATGATTAATGTTAGAATGGGGAAAGAAATGAGGGGAAGATACACTGACCTGTAAAACAGTAAATCTGTAATATGTGAGGATTAGATTTAGATCATATCAGTTTTGTTTGCTCCACTGCATCAACCACAAATTTCAACCTTCACAATGAAATTGTCACAGTCACACCTATGGTCACGAGTTGTGGGTAGTGACCGAAAGAACGAGATCGCGAATACAAGCGGCTGAAATGAAGGGTGTCTGGGCTCTCCCTTAGAGATAGGGTGAGGAGCTCGGTCATCCGGGAGGGAAGAAAGCCGCAAAGTCGAGAGGAGCCAGATGAGGTGGCTCGGGCATCTGGTTAGGATGCCTCCTGGCTCCCGGGTGAGGTGTTGCTATGTCTTTTGCATTCCCCGGAAGAGCTATAGTCTGGGCTATTCTATAGAAAATGGATGGATGGATGGATGGAAGTTGCTCTTGTTTCTGGTCCCTTTTTGTTGTTTCACTTTGAACAGTTGTTATGTTTTGCATTATCTGTTCGGTTTGTTTTTGTACTTGGTTTATTTATCATTCATCATTCACGTTCTGTTCCCCGTCTGTCATTGTTCCTTGTTGTTCGAGATCCACTCCTTGTCTTTGTCATGCACTTCGTGAAATTCTACTTTTTGGTTTTTCTGTCTTAGTTTCTTATCTCATTTTACTTCCTTCTTTCTTTCTATAACACTTTGTATATATTAGTTAGATGTATATAGTACTAACCTACTAATCTACTAACATTAGGGATTTAGATTAAGTTACTAACATTACTAATTACTAATTATCTCACGCTTCTATCTATTGCTATCATTCTCTCTCTCGTTGTCCTATCCCTGTACGCTTCTCACGTTTCACTTCATTTGCATGCAGATTCTCTCTATGGGTTCCTCCCCTTCGAACTGTGCACGTGTCTGCCTGCTCTTCCAGGTCGTATATTGTCTATGTGTCTGTGTGATTCCCAGTCTGTGTCTTTCGTTTCCCCTCGTTATTGTATTAGCGAATCCCATAGTTTTCACCTGTGTTCCTGCCCTTCTCTCCTCCCAGTCACACCTGATTCCTACTGTGTTTCCCTTCCCTGCTTGTATTTAAGTTCCGTGTTTATGTTCACTCCTTGTCAGAACGTTGATCATCATTCCCTGTGCCGATTGTTAGTGAGCCAGAGTCTGTTGCATTTTCCCGAAAACACCCCTTCTGTTTTCACTTCGAGTTTGCCTGCCAATTCTGTTTTGTTTGCCTATTCTGATTTCTTGGTTTTGACTTTTTGGATTGTTTGTTGACTACTCTCTGGATTTCGATTTTGTATCTTCGCTACTCTGTCTACTGGTTTTGACCCCTGCCTGAATTAAACGTCCCTTTTTGCCTGATCCTGGTCTGCGTCTGGGTCCTTATCCCGTACCTCACAACAGTACCCCGCGAAGAGTAGCCTAAGTACAGAGATGGGCAAAGATACATCAAAATGTATCTTGTTACAAAATACAAAATACCCCTCAAATAAATGTATCAGATCAAAATACAAAATACTGGTGCCAGAAAATGTATCAGATAAAATACATGTATTTTGTATTTTCAAAATACAGGAAACAAACTTGTCTCCAATTGGCTATCGTAGGCCAACATATGAATCGGTGGCTGTCTTTCTCTATGAATATGAGCAAAAAGCCAAAATCACATAGGCTGGTAAGTGTTAGAGGCACAATCACATCTTTAGCATCTCCTAATTAGTTTGCCCACATTACTCCCTCCATTTTGGTTGTTTGGGCTATTGACAACCAATTTCTTATCTTTGATGCTATTTGTATATAAAAGAAAAATACTGAAAATAGTACAGTACAAACTTACAAACAAATCAGCATGAATTGTACATGCTAGTACATGTTTCTGGAGTCACAAAGTGGCATTTTGAGAAATCGTCTTTTCTAACTTTTCACGTCACGTCACGATTTCTCAAAATGCCACTTAGAATACTGTGAGTAGGCTTGTGTGAAAACAAGCGCCGAATTCTCAATAGCTGCCTGCGACCAGATACATGCATGCATCCACGTGTGCATGCATTCACTGCCTTGTCCAACCGACAGAGAGCGGGTCTAAAAATCACTGTGTGAGTGTGTCTAAGTGTACTGTTGTTCTTTTTTTATGTTCTTTGAATCATGGATAAAGTATTTTGAGTATTTTGAAAATACAGAATTACTCCACCATAAAGTATCTTGTTACAAATTACATTTGATTTTTTTTCAGCCCTGTCAAATACAAATGACAAAATACTCCAAAGTAATTGAAATACGTATTTCAAATACAAGTGACAGAAATACTGCCCATCTCTGCCTAAGTATAACTGAAAGCACAGCTGCTGCATTTAAATATTGGAAGCAACCAAAAACAAAATAGAGACTGCATTTGTCGCGTGAAACTGGTCAAAGAAACAGATTTGAATGTATATCAACCAGTTCATTCGCATTCTCTTAACATGGAAGATAAATATCCAGTTCTTACTTGTTAGCCAATGTCTACATCAGTATCAATTGGAGTGTGATGGATTCGTATGATGCTTGTTCAGGTGCGGGTAAATAGGTTACTTAATTTCCTGAATACAAATTGCTGCGCCTAAATACGTATATCTTTGGTCTATGACACCAAGGCCTGACAGAAGACCTGCCGCTCTGGCCAATCAGCGTAGCACAATAATTTGACTTTCACTTCGGCGTGCTTTGTAAAGCGCGTGCCTGTGGCATTAATGGGGGAACGCGCATTTTAGCCGGCCTGGTAGCTGCTATATCCCGCCCGCTGCTGTCAATTCCTGTTGACGGTCCGGTTTTCCTTTTGCAATTAATGAAAAACTGTTACTACTTCCTCAGTGGACAAGCCTTCATATAATCCCAAAAGACGTTCGTGGGTCAGTAGCCGGGATATAAAGGCTTAGTTAAAGCATGATTCAAGAGGACACGAGGTAGACAGGTGAGCATGCAATTTGACGGGGGAGAAAATAAAAGGACTACATTTACCATTCATACTGCCCTATCTCTTATAATTGCACATGCAGCTATGGGTGATGAAAATGCATGGTAATGTATCAGGTTGGGTAATACGAGGCAGAGCATGCTGTGACATGTGCACGTAGCTACACTAGCCTAGCCTGAACCAATACGTACGTGGCTTGTTTGCTGTTATTGCCGCTTTCCTATCTACCGTTCAAAGATATGTCGTCGGTCTTTGTGTTATTTCTGTTTAATTTGTGAATTATATTTGAAAATGAGAAGGTTGAGTTTCTACAGCCTGTGCCCCATGTAGCCTAATAGATATCCACCGTCCGGTAGTTTTCATTTGGTTCCATTGTTTAAGCTCAGTTGAGGTCTTGGTGTCAGTTAAGCGCTCTCAACCCCTATTATCAAACAACGGGCTTGGAGCAGAAAGTGTGTGTGTCGTATTTATATCAGGAATAATGACACTGTACACGTACATTAGTAGCTCTATGTTATTATGTAATTGGTATTGCTGTATTGGGTATCATTAATATGTTACAAGAACGTAAGCATTTATAGGAAAATGTTATTTACGTTAAACTTGAACATTAGTAGGCTATTTCCAACTGAAATATATTTAAATCTTTACTTCGTTAATTAAACAATGCATTATATTTGTAGTGTTTATAGTAGTGTGGCGCCCCACTATTGGTGGATGCGCTGTCGTAGTTACCAACAAACAAATGTTTCCTGGCGTAGGAAATAGCAGCAAATGCTCTTCATTGTACTAATGCTTTTTAGTATGTATTATTTAAATATGACGACATGCATTTCAAATATATTCTCGTACCTTTCCGTTATTACCGAATAAGATGTAAACACATTGTTGTTATGTGGCCCACTGGTGTTTAGTTATAGCACTCAGCGTGTAACTGTTTGGTTTTACATTGAGGGTGTCCCGGTAATTTTACAGGTTCAGGGTTTGTTTCAAATACTACCCCAGATTTACTCTTGCTTACCGCATGGTTAGTGTAGCACTACTAATTTTTGTTAATGTAATGATTTACTTAAATCTTTTCTTTTACTAAAATAAATGTTAACTCTTAAATAAATGTTTCATTTATTGAACATTAAAATAAACAACAACAACAATAATAATAATAATTAATAATCGATTTACTAAAATCTCTCTTCTATGTTTTTCTATCTACTGAAAAAATGTTTCTCTGACTTAGACAATGTGACAAAGATGTGGTCCTCATGGTCAGCTGCAATTATTATTATTTTATGCAGTGTTATTTAGCAGTGGTCAGAAGACTGGTCATTATGTCGGTCTTTCAATGATTTAATTTGTCATTCTCACTGTAGATCAACGGAGCTGTGTTGCTGGAGATTTTCTTGGCTATTGGCCAACACCAGGGCCAAAATGCTTCATTGCAACTGCTATTGTTTTGTTATCAGACCACAGAAGTGTAATCTGAGCTAATTTTAATGGCAGTTAATTGGTAATCTCAACCAACAACTGCAGAAAGACTATGTGTTCTGGTGACATTCAAGTCTGACCTCTTTGTCTTAATGTAGTAACCCCTGAAACACAGCCATTATCTATGTTCAGGGTGACCTCAAGTGTATTTACTCAAGGTGCAAAAACACTTCGGCATGATGGCTACAATGCCAACAATGTAGGTTTTCAGAGCCTTTAACACTCAGGTTGACTGAATTTGGCTAGTTACAATAATATATTATTTCAAGAGAGTACGGTTTTTCCTACCATTAAGTGTTATGTGCTGTTGGGGCATAACATGGTCTACTCTGCCATTTTTTTACGCAAGTCATGGTGATCCTTTCCACCATGACTTGCATAATCCAGAGATACCAGAAATAGCTCCCATTTTTGCGTATTAAAGTATGCAAAATGTTTTAAGTATGACTAACCTAACCATACATCAAGGTAGGAACATTTATATAAGAGTTGAAGAGGAAATACATTTTGCGGCACTGGGAATAATAAATCCTCATGGTCCAAAACTTTCAAGAAAAATAAACCTTACCTCCATTAAACATTTTCCGTTAAACATGTACTATTTTAACCATTTGTTCTGTGACCTACATCAACAGCAATAGCGATGTGGGTTCTTTTATAGGCTACCCATCTCCAACCAGATTAATGGTATTTAGCCTCACCTTGTGTATACTAAAAACAATTGCAATTAAGGTCAGGTATTCCACATTCCTATTGGTAGGTGGATTTCAATTTACATTATACAATGGTCCTATACAAATATAAAACATTTATACAAGACCCAAAATTGATAAAATGATAGCAAGGAAAAAGGAGGATACATATAGTGGCCCTTTAAAATCCACAAAAATGTAACCATTTGTTGCCTTACAGCCTGAAATGAAAACATATTTAATCTTTTTCCACCTTTATTTGCATATTTTACCCTACAAAATCTACATTTCTGAATATTAATAATAGTACTTGGTAGAAGCACTCTTTTGCTTGAATTACAGCCATAAGTCTGTTTGGATATGTCTCTACCAGCTTTGCACACGTAGATTGGGCAATATTTGCCCATTGTTCCTTAGAGAAATGTTCAAACTCAGTCAGATTGCGTGGGGACCATTTATGGACTGTGCTCAAAGTCAGGTCAGGGCTCTGACTAGGCCACTCAAGGACATTCACCGTTTTTTAGCCACTACACTGTTGCTTTAGCTGTGTGCTTTGGGCCTTTTGTCATGCTGAAAGGTGAACCTCCTTCCCAATTTCAACTTTCTTGCAGAGGGCAGCAGGTTTTCCTCAATAATTTTTCTCCATCTATATTTCCTTCAGTCCTGAAAAATGCCCCAAGGCCTCCCGCGTGGTCTGTGGCAACGTTCGACACTGGCCACGGAGACCGGGGTTCGATTCCCCGTCCCACCAGAGTCTGCTCTGGCCGGGAGTGCCACCAGGGGCGGCGATTGGCTGTCCGCCCCAGGGAGGGGGGAGGGAAGCTGCCAGGACATTTGCTGAGCATAAGAGTGGCCCTGTAGTACCGGGTTACAGTCGATGGCCTGGTGAGTGCCGTCTCGGAGGAGACGATGCTTTGCCTTCGTCACTACCGGTCGCAGGACTACAGCAGCGAACTCGCATTACTAGGGGGGAGATTGACATAAAATAGCGGGTCTAATTGGCTACTAAATTGGGAGAAAATGGGAGAAAATCTGAAACAAAATCTTTAAAGAAAAATGCCCCAGTCTCTGCTGATGAGAAACTCCCACATAACAGAATGCTGCCACCACCATGCTTTACAGTAGGAATGGTATTCTTTGGGTGATGTACTGTATTGGATTTTTGCCAAACGTAATGTTTTGCATTTAGGTCAAAAATATCTATCTTGGTTTCATCTGCCCACAACATTTTTTGCCACATGGCTTCAGAATCTTTGAGTGTTTTTTGCATACCTCAAACAGAATTGAATGTGGACTTTTTTGAGTAGTGGCTTCCTTCTTGCCACCCTACCATATAGACCAGAATTGACCCTTTGCTAAACCACGCCCCGAAACGCAGACTGGCCAATCACAGCGCAGTATTTGACAGACTCCGACAGAGGTACGACAGTTTTTTGCTGTGCTCCATTGACTTTGACGGAAAAACGTTTTTTTTCCTTTACAAAACCAAAATCAAATCCTGAAAAGTGTTAGCCAGCTAAGCTAACGTGGCTACGGTCTGGATATACAGCTCCGGGTTGCAACGTTGGCAAAGTTAGACTAAATGTTAGCTTTGTTATTCGTGATCCAGCCAGCTTGCTAACGTTAAGATGTTACAGTCAAGCTCTAAAAAACCTGTGGGTAACGTTACCTTGATGTCAAAATGTAATACTATTTTTTCATTACTATTTCAGCACTTTGTCAATGGGAAGCCCAGTCCCGAGTACCCTAATCTTGTGGAGGACTGGGCTGACACACTGCTGATATTTTTTGCTTTGCAGAGGTCCAGGGTATGGAGCTACCTGTGGAGCTAACCAGAGTAATGTCGTTACAGCACACTATAGGCTACTAATGTTACGTTAGTTAGCTAATGCGCACTAACTTACTACTGAATGTAACGTTATATAGGCCTACTGCTTTTGCTTTTTAATGATTGTAATAGTGAATAGAGACCTACCCAGCTTTACAGGAACAGTGTTGCTCCTTAATGTCATTGTCCTCTGTCTCACTTGTGGTTCACTTGTGGTTCACTTTTACTCTGATCTGTAGGCTTTCGCCTCTATCCTCTTTTTACGTCATTTTGTTGCTGAGTCAGTGTGATATCTTGAATATAACCTTCAAATGCATATTGTAGACCCTTCTGTCTGCTTCTATCTGAAATCGCTTTTTCTGTTTTCCAAAAATTGGACAATATTTCTCCAGGGAGTGCAGTTAGCGCCATGCTGATCCGAAAGCTTGACGGACTTAGCAACAGTAACTAAGGGGGGTGTGGTTTAGCGAAGGGTCAATTGTGGAGAGCTTTGTGTATTGTTGACACATGCACACATTGGCCTCTCTTTGCCCTAAAGTCCTGTAGTTGCCTTTGGCCTCTTGGTGGCCTCTATGATCAGTCTCCTTCTTGCTCGGTCTTCCAGCTTGGACGGACGGCCTGATCTAGGCAAGGTACTGGTGGTGCCATGCACCTTCCACTTCTTAATTATGGTGTTGGTCATGCTCCAAGGGATATTTAAGTACTTTGAAGTCTTTCTATACCCATTTCCTGATATGTGCCTTTCCACTTCGATCTTTTGAAAGCTCCTTGTGGCTCATGGTGGATTCTTTACTCTGAAATGTACAATCCAGCAGTGGAATCCTCCAGGAACAGCTGATTTTATTTTGAAGCAATCAGAATTACATGTACAACTGAACACAGGTGGAGGCCAATTCGCTTGGTGTGTGATTTGGAAGATGATTGGATACTCCTGAGTTTACAATTTGTATCATAAGCGGGGTGTAGACCTATCAATTCAAGTTATTCCAGTTTTTGATTTTTTATTAATGTTAGTTAAAAAAAATTCACTTGGACGTTTTAGGGTAAAATGTGGAAATAAAGGTGAAAAAAGACTGATTTAATATGTTCTAATTTCAGGGTGTAAGGCAACAAAACGTGACATTTTTTAGATGGGGTGCAGACTTTAAAGGGGCACTGTATACACGCTGTAGACTTTGGATATCAATGAACAGATTATCATGCTGCTAGTGTGGGTTTCACTGGGTGTGCTCATGTAGTTCAGTTCATAATTTGTTCTACTTCTTGAGATATTAAGCCCATCTGAGAGTTAAACCTTAAATTTCACACAATTGTATGCAAGCATTGTATCGCTGTGCCATTGTGAACAAATATTATTTTCATCTGTGAATGGTAACTACTTAAATTAGTACACCCCTCTTGGACGTGGTCAAGCTCTGAAATGTTAATATTTCATAGGGAAAGTAAGTTAGGCTATATTTGACAGCAGGGCCGTCCACAGATATTTTGGGGGGCAGGGGCTCAAGCAAAAAAAAAGGGCACTCACCCCACCGACACGCACTATTCCCACCCCGCCGCCATCCATAATCACACACTATGTTCATAACATGGGACCTGTTTAGATTCTACTGAAACACATTATTTCATGAAGAAACCACAGATTTGATGTAGTAATGCAAGTCAGTCAGTGTAAGTAATGCAGTCAGTCAGTGTTCAGTTGTTTAGGCCAATTCAGTCACATTAGATCAGTGGTTTCTTTGAGAAAGAACCTGGGACCTGTTTTACCGTTCATTATAAGTAATAATAAGATTCTAGATCAGCAGTCCTACTCTGACATGCTTGATACATAAGCCCCCTGAATTTGGAGTTTCAAAACTTCCTTCTGTTTTCATGTTCTGTATCATTTTGTTACACTGCATATATTTTATAAATTAGACATATGGTACAACTACTGAACTACAGTTTGATTTTAGTAACATGTTTTTGAGCATCACACTGAGAGGAAAAGAAACCACAGTATTATATTCAAAAACCCACACACGCACGCACGTGCGCACACACACACTACTTAAACACACTCTTATATATTTGTTATCTATGCGTACGGCTGAAAAACTGATCCAGGAAGTATTTTGCCTTTCATTGGAGACAGGTGTATTTGCCTCTTCTAGCAGCGTTTATGCTGCTTCTTATTTCCCAATCAAAATGGATACTTTTTTAATTGATAAGGTGTATTTTTTCGTGGATACTACTATACATTTCCCTCTTTATATTTGATAGAATTTCAATAACAAAAAAATAAAATAAAAATACAATTAACATCAGCCAAAAAAAGGGCACTGAAGCCCCCCTTGGGCCCTATCTGTGCACATGCCTGTTTGATAGTTATATTGCCCAAATCCATTCCCACCCACTCTTTTTCAATTGGAAAGTCTCACAATCACTGAAATCATTTTGAATATAGGAAATGGGCTGAAAAATAGCCTTTGTATGTGTCATTAGCGATATCATCTTGGAATATGGAAGCATCTTGAGGAAACAATGTTTGCATCATAGGTTGCACCTGGTCACCTAAAATGGTTTTGTATTCCTTAGCAGTAATTCTACCATGCAGAGTAATAATCAGACCCACATACCATAACAGATCCACCGCCATGTTTAACAGTTGGGAATAGGCAATGTGTGTTGAAGGCTTCCTTTGGCTTTCTCCAAACATAAATCTCCAAACATGATGAGTAGCCTTCCCTTTTTCCTATATCTGAACAGATATAGGAAAAAGGGAAGGCTACTCATCAAACAATAATACTTCAATTATTACAATAATTTCATCAACAAACGTGTTAAATGGAGGTGCAATTCCAACAAAACCAAATGTAGCCATATTCGATTGCACTTAAGCTATAGTTTGTGTTAAAAATGTCATTTCTAACAACAACTGAATTTCTAACAATGACTACAACGAAGATAACAGTAATATAATTTAGTAGTACTGCTAATATTAATACGATATCATCGTCCTCATCACCATGTTAGAGAAAGCACAGCAAAGTGCATTTATTCAAACAGGATTGCGGTGAATCGTGGTGTCCATAGGCAACCGGCTCAAAGGCGCGACCAGCTGCATCCTCTCAAGTGGCAGCAGTGTGCTCCCAGTCATTGCGTAACACCACATCTGCATCTATAGAATTGCCTTGGTTGTGGGCGTGTGGAGAAAACTTCCCTTGAAAAAATAGAACACCTGTTCGATAAAATTAAACCATAAGCAACCTGAGCGGCAGAGACAAAATGTGAATTCACAGAGAGGGTAGCACTAATGCACTTTTAATGTAAACTAGTTGCTGGGTATTTAACTGATATTTGTTTGTGATTGTGTGTGTCTTAACACTAATCGTCTGTAAATGAACTATTGTTCATTTGTTTTGCAGTCTGAGTGAAGTCTGGTGTAATGGGTCCTGACCAATCATATACTGTAGAAAAATATATAGACCTATTACAATGGTGAAAACCCATACGGGGAACAAACCTTAAAATGTGATATACTGTTAGAGGAGTACACTTGGATGTTTTTGCCATACATTGCTGAAGAGTAAATCTTACAACCATCACCATCATTCAGCTTCATCGATGGGTTTAATGAGCTGAGGCCACCAAGTCTCTGAGTGCTACTAGCTGTGCTAGCATGAGGAAGGCCATGGAGCAAGACACTGAAACATCTATCTCTCCTTTAGCTCTGTTCACTGTGTTGGGATCCAGTGCTCACCGTGATCACACCTTTCCTGCCTTCCCAGGTAAGAACCGATGTCTGAAAGAGAGAGAGAGTGTGAGAGTGAGAGATAGAGAGCGAGAACGATCACCATCCTTGCCTGGTAACTTGTGCCATGAAATAACTTCAAGTTCATTTTATCGTATGTCCTTTGCATATGGCAATGTTCACAGCCAGTTATGCATTAGTCTTCATTTCTTTCTGGAAAAGCATATGAAAAGAAAGTGCTGGGAGCAGCTCTTCAGTATACATGTTTGAGGATCATATGCCAATCAGAGCCTCTCATTTCACGAAGGCAATTCATTCTTAAGAGCAGGAAACCCCAAAAACTGATATGTGTATGTGATTGGGGTGAGTTTCACACATTTTGTGCACCTGTGACTGGGTACATATGTCATGGGAAATCTGAGCTGCTTGTGTAATTGACTGGCCACTGTAGTCCAGCTTACATGAGCCCAATAGCACATCCCTGGATCACTATGATTTTTTCCCATGATATTTGTACCCAGTCATAGGTGCAAAAAGTCATAGGTGCAGCTGCTAGTATATTCTTCCATATGGTTTTGTACAAATAAACGATTTCTCTGATAAAGGCAGTATGCTGAAACGTACTGAACATACATTGAATCTTTAGCCTCATCTTTATTGAAATTTGTCAAGTGCAGATTTTTTATACAGTTACTGAGATTATGTTGATCTTCACACCTCTGTTTTAAAAGCTGAAATAAGAGTAAAACACACTTGTATTAAAAATGTATATATCGTTTTTGGGTTTGCAGCTCAGAGTGGAGGAATAGGCCTTCTGTGGGGATGTGTTATGATGAGCTCTGACAGGCTCACTGAAGGAAGCTGCTGCTCACTGCTTGGGCTACTGTATAGGTGTAGATAGGGCACCAAGGAGCAGTAATGAGCAAACAGTTCTGCCCAAAACCAAACAGAAGTTAATGATGGGTACTGTAGTTCCGATTGCTCCCTGGGCTGGGGTCACTTCACCTCCTAAAACTGAGAAGATTCAGGGGACAGGTCAGTCTTTTTTCAATGCAGACATATGGAGCAGGTCTCCCGTGAAATGGCTGTTTGGTCTCTGGTAAGCACCAGCCCTTTTTCAAGTGTGTGCACAGATTCATTCATAGGTCAGACAGGGCCAGGTAAACTTACCAGACTGGCAAATGAGACAGATTGTTCTTATGATTGTGGTACACATTCCTATTGCAGTACATTTGTTGCTGTGTTGTAAATTATTTTACTGCCAGACTAGTTTTTATTTTCCTCTTCTCGTCAATCTTGCTCACCTTACATTTGAAAAATATGTTGGAAATGTCTTTGGGGAGAGAGAATTTTTGAAATAAATATGGAAAAACTTTGAGTCATTTTCTGCCTGCTCTGTCAGATACCTAGTTTTTAGAATATGGTATACGAGAGAGGGACAGTATGTTGATGTTGGGTTATTAGCTCAGGGTCCTACAATATTTAATTGTAACCCAGTGAGCTGTTCCCTTTGGACTAAATCTCCAACTGGTATCTGTCCTCTCTCTCCCCTCCCCAGACATCAAAGGGAATACCTTGGGCAGTTAACATTCTGATTACTGAATGACCTACTGCACATTACAAAACATAGGGCGTTCTGGTGTTCCATTTTACATTTTAAGCATTTAGCAGACGCTCTTATCCAGAGCGACTTACAAGATGTGCATAAATACATGGTAGGAACAAGTATGCGCAAGAGATCAGTGCAGTTCCCTATCACTGAAAGGTTCTGTTACACCAGAGCACCTAGGAATGTGGGATAGCGGCCCCAACTAGATCAGTTTGACCAACAGGATTAACACAATGCCCTTTTGGAGTTCCCGAAAGTTGTAGTAACATAAAGTTCCGTACTGTTGAATTTTGAATATGTGACATTCAATTGGCAATATTAATTGAACATTTTTATCCCAGGTAAATAATAGTTGTGGTTTCCCAGTTTGGAATTGATATTTTCCAGGCCACACCAGATAGAAGCCATTTCCACCTCACGATTTGCCTTACCACGTGGTAGTGATATTCTTTGCCGGAAAATTGACATTTTACTGATGGTTGGACTTGACAATTAGGGTATTATTTACAAACATCTCTACTTTTGAAAGCAAGAGTCAATCCTCCATTTTTGCTACTTAAAGAATTTTGCACAATACATTTTACTTTCAATTGTTTTTTATTTAGAAAAATGCTGATAAACAAATCCTCATAATCAAGAGTATAAACTGAAATTTTTTCAAACATTTCAAATTGTCACATTTTAAGATCCAGTAAATCAAATTGAAATTGAAACTGTAAATATTTGTACCAATGAATTGCATATGAACCATGTACAATCAAGATGGAAGACTGCTGTGCAGGGGAAATTCAATTTGTAAAAACCACATTTGGCTAAAAGGTTCACACAGTTGGTGAGGGACTACTGTATTTAATCACACCATTAAATGAAGGTATCCCAAGGTATACAAATTACTCACTCAAAGTTTGACCCTTAAAATACAGCATATTTCATGACTCATTAACCTTCAACTAGTGTGAGAGAAAGACTCCTGTTGCCATTTAGCTCTTATAATTTGTCAAGTTAGATTCATTTTTAACTCTGTCACACCACGTAAAAATCCCCAGATTTTTGGACTAAAATACAAGAACCTATAAATATATAGACCTATTACAATGGTGAAAACCCTTTACGGGGAACAAACCTTAAAATGTGATATACTGTTAGAGGAGTAAACTTAGATGGGAAAGTACAACTCTTCCAAAGGTCCTCCACAGCAATACTGTGGCAAAAGTGAGGCAACCCTGTAACTCCCTGTTGCCGAGACCGACTCCCTCCACAAAGGACGTGTTTGTCCTGTTGTGTGAAGCACCGCTGCCAGTTTTGTGTGATAATAAAACTGTTACAGTCATATTGTTGTAGAAACAGCAGGTCACGGTGAGCTGCAGTTAATGTTTATGCGAGAAACGCAAGAGGCAATTCTCTGGGAATTTGAGCTTTGAGCTCAGCAGAGTAACCGGTTCTCTGTTCACCTGCACCAACCCCTGATATCTCTCTCTCTCTCACTCACTCACTCTCACCCTTTTCTCTGTCTCTTTCTCTCTGCAGTGACCATGACCAAGCCCCAGCCCCGTCCCCAGGATGGAGACCCCCTGCCGTCCTCCGATGGAGGGTGGGGGTGGGTGGTGGTGGGGGCCCTGTTTGTGGTCTCGGCCCTGGTGTTCGGCCTGATTCGGAGCATGGGGGTCTTCTTTGTGGAGTTTGTGCTGTACTTTGGGGAGAGCGCACAGGCTGTGTCCTGGATCACCTCCATCGGTGTGGCCATGCAACAACTGATGAGTGAGTAGAAGGGAGGGGCCCGAAGAGGTTTAGAGGGAAGGGAGGGAGTGATAAAGAGAGAGAGAGGTTAATGGGAGAGGACAAGTCAGAGATGGGGAGGGCGAGAACCAAGGGTGTTGGGAAGAGTGGGAGCAGACATAGGGTGGGAAAGGAGATAGGGGAGTGAGGGAGAAGGGGCCAGTAGCTATATAGTACAAGCTTTCCATGTAAAATGAAAAGTGCTATACAAATAAAATGTATTATTATTATTATAAACTTTTATGATGTTGCTCCAGCTTGTACTGATGGCACTACATATGTATATATGTATGTTTGTTTGTATTTATGTATGTAAGCATAGACGGATGATTTGATTCGTGTCTATGGTTTTAATATAATAAAAATGGGGTTCAAAAGAAAGGCCAATAAGATAAAATGGCAATCCACCATTAGTCTAAGGCAGGGTCACTCAAATCTGGCCCACAAATCCAAATTCGGTTTTGGTTTCCTTTTTTCTCAGGGAGGTAATTGAACAATTAGTACAATTGATTGGCCAGAGTGTCTTCACACCTGACTCCCAGGTAAAGGGAGGGTGGGAAAACGGCAATGCTCGGCCCACGAGGACTGTGATTTGAGGAACCCTGGCCTAAGGCCTTGATCTGTGTAGCATCCCTTAAAATGATTTCCATAAATTAACACATAGTACACGTAAAGTACCAATATAAGTGAAAAGGAGGCAAGGTACGGATAAGAGATCTGCAGGTGAATGATGATTGATTTGGCTGTGATCTACTGTGTATCTGTATTTGTTTTGGTGTCCAGGTCCAGTGGGCACAGCACTGTGTAATGTGTATGGGGCACGGCCAGTGGTGATGGCGGGTGGTTTGCTGTCTGGTCTGGGCCTCATCCTGGCCTCTCAGGCCACCTCCCTCACACACCTTTACCTCACTATGGGCCTCATCACAGGTAACAGGCACACCCACACATTCACACATTCACACACACACACACACACACACACACACACACACACACACACACACACACACACACACACAGATTTCACACATACACAATCCTGCACATCATTGCATTGTCAGTCTGTACACACTTTGTACGCAAACATGAGTAATGTCTGTATCCCAGCAGTATCCAGTCCTCATGCACAGCCTTATAAGGGATTGTGTACAGCAACTCCTCTCCTCCCTCACTTCCACTCTGATGCAGTATATCTCTCATCTCTCCCTTCCTCCCCCTCACTTCCACTCTAATAGAGTATATCTCTCCCCTGCTCCCTCACTACCACTCTAATAGAGTATATCTCTCCCCTGCTCCCTCACTTCCACTCTAATAGAGTATATCTCTCCCCTGCCCCTCACTTCCACTCTAATAGAGTATATCTCTCCCCTGCCCCCTCACTTCCACTCTAATAGAGTATATCTCTCCCCTGCCCCCTCACTTCCACTCTAATAGAGTATATCTCTCCCCTGCTCCCTCACTACCACTCTAATAGAGTATATCTCTCCCCTGCCCCCTCACTTCCACTCTAATAGAGTATATCTCTCCCCTCCTCCCTCACTTCCACTCTAATAGAGTATATCTCTCCCCTGCCCCCTCACTTCCACTCTAATAGAGTATATCTCTCCCCTCCCCCTCACTTCCACTCTAATGCAGTATATCTCTCCCCTGCCCCCTCACTACCACTCTAATACAGTATATCTCTCCCCTGCTCCCTCACTTCCCACTCTAATAGCAGTATATCTCTCCCCTGCCCCCTCACTTCCACTCTAATAGAGTATATCTCTCCCCTGCCCCCTCACTTCCACTCTAATAGAGTATATCTCTCCCCTGCTCCCTCACTACCACTCTAATAGAGTATATCTCTCCCCAGCTCCCTCACTTCCACTCTAATAGAGTATATCTCTCCCCTGCTCCCTCACTTCCACTCTAATAGAGTATATCTCTCCCCTGCTCCCTCACTTCCACTCTAATAGAGTATATCTCTCCCCTGCTCCCTCACTACCACTCTAATAGAGTATATCTCTCCCCTGCTCCCTCACTTCCACTCTAATAGAGTATATCTCTCCCCAGCTCCCTCACTTCCACTCTAATATAGTATATCTCTCCCCTGCTCCCTCACTACCACTCTAATAGAGTATATCTCTCCCCTGCCCCCTCACTTCCACTCTAATACAGTATATCTCTCCCCTGCCCCCTCACTTCCACTCTAATACAGTATATCTCTCCCCTGCTCCCTCACTTCCACTCTAATAGAGTATATCTCTCCCCTGCCCCCTCACTTCCACTCTAATAGAGTATATCTCTCCCCTGCTCCCTCACTTCCACTCTAATAGAGTATATCTCTCCCCAGCTCCCTCACTACCACTCTAATACAGTATATCTCTCCCCTCCTCCCTCACTTCCACTCTAATACAGTATATCTCTCCCCTGCTCCCTCACTTCCACTCTAATGCAGTATATCTCTCCCCTCCTCCCTCACTACCACTCTAATGCAGTATATCTCTCCCCTGCTCCCTGACTACCACTCTAATAGAGTATATCTCTCTTCCCCTCCTCCCTCACTTCCACTCTAATACAGTATATCTCTCCCCTGCTCCCTCACTTCCACTCTAATACAGTATATCTCTCCCCTGCTCCCTCACTTCCACTCTAATACAGTATATCTCTCCCCTGCTCCCTCACTTCCACTCTAATACAGTATATCTCTCCCCTGCTCCCTCACTACCACTCTAATACAGTATATCTCTCCCCTGCTCCCTCACTTCCACTCTAATGCAGTATATCTCTCCCCTGCTCCCTCACTTCCACTCTAATGCAGTGCTCTTCCCCTCAGGCACAGGCTGGGCTCTGGTCTTCACCCCCACCGTGGCCTCCGTCATGCAGTACTTCACGCACCGCCGCTCCTTGGCCACGGCGCTGGGGTTCACCGGAGTGGGCTTGTCCTCCTTCGCCTTCTCGCCCCTCTTCCAGCTGCTGGTGGAGCTGTATGCCTGGCGTGGGGCGCTGCTCATTCTGGGAGGCCTCAGCCTCAACATGGTGGCCTGTGGGGCGCTCATTCGGCCCCTGGCTGCCCCTAAAGCCTTGAAGCAGGTACCCGTCCTCTTAAGAGGTAGCCCCTTGGGGGCTACATGTAGTTATGATATTTGTATTATGATACAAATATCATATCATATTTGTATTATCTTTGTATTATATTTGTTATCACTGTTCTCGTCAAGTAATCCAGTGGAAGGGAAGAAGTCTTGACTTTGGACTGATCAGGGCCGGTAGTTATCAAGCATCTCAGAATTACTTTCTCGGAATCACGCTAAAAACGTTTGGGAGTAAAAGCTTCTTGCACCTACTTTCAGCAGGGAGTAAAAACAGTTCCTGTGAGTGGATTACGGTCAGTTTTTATGACATGTAAAGTACCACAAACACAGGATTGTGACGATGATTTCCCTCAGTTCATCTCACATATTGAGAAACTTTGATGACAAACCGTTCCAAGTTGAGTGCGTTCAAACATTATTAAACGCCACAAAAAAATATACACATGCATGATTTTACATTATACAACTATACACAATTATCTCACATTATGTCCACACAAAATTGTCTTTTGAAGGTCCTGAAAAGTCAGAATCACATTTTCCATCAAATAGGATGTGTTCCAATCCTATTGGCTGATATGGGAGCATTTGTGACATCAGAAAACCCAGCTAATTTTAATACACCAATTACAGATGACCAAAAATCACCGCCTGTAAGCACCGTCACTTTGTAGAGGAGGCGCGTTTTCGTTGTTTACTAGCCAGCAAACATAGCTAGCTACAAAAATTCAAATGTGACAGACAGCAATAGGTGTTAGCTAACATGGTAAAGCCTCACAGTGTGTACGAATGGAACTGGGAGGTGTAGAGACTGTTAATCTGAGACATTTTAGACAGATGCTTTCTTTATATGTATCCAAAGATGTATGTGTATGTGTGTATGATTAGATGTATGTTTAATAATTCTCTCTCTCTCTCTCTCTCTCTCTCTCTCTCTCTCTCTCACACACACACATACACACACACTCACACTCTCTCTCTCACGCGCATCCACACACATACATACATACACACTCACACACACACACTCTCTCTCTCACACTCGCTCACGTGCATACACACAAACACACAAACACACAAACTCACACGCACTCACAAAAGATTGAGAGTGACAGAAAGAGGAAGAGAATCTCCTGCCAATCCTTCTTTAAACAAGCATCCATCTACCTCGAGCTCTCGCTGTTGGGCAAGCGGGCCTTCCTCACCTATGTCCTCGCCATCACCCTATTCAACTTTGGCTACTTTGTGCCTTACGTCCACCTGGTGGCCCATAGCCGGCATTTGGGTTTCTCTGAGTACCAGGCGGCCTTCATCATTTCGGCCACCGGCGTGGCAGACCTGGTGGGGCGCGTGGGGTCGGGCTGGCTGTCGGACCTGGGCCGGCTGCGCCTGGCCCACTTGCTGTCGGTGTGGACCGGGCTGACGGGGCTGTTCATGCTGCTGCTGTCCATGGGCTCGTTGGAGGGCTCCTACGCCGGCCTGCTGGCAATCAGCCTGGCCTATGGCTTCTGCGCCGGCGCCATGACGCCTCTGGTCTTCTCCTTGGTTCCAGAGATCGTCGGCATGCACCGGATGCTGGGCGCGCTGGGGCTGCTGCAGCTCATCGAGAGCCTCGGGGGGCTGCTTGGAGCACCACTGTCGGGTGAGATCACACACACACCCCTCTCTCTCTTCTCCCCATCTGAGCTCTGTCTGTTCATGCCTCTCTTCCTCACCCCCCCACCCCACTCGATCAGCTGGATTTAACATTCCCTTCTCTGTCTCCCTACACTAACTGCCTTTCCCCCGCAGTTATCACCCCCACTCTCTTTCCACAGCTTCTCTCTCTCTCTCTCTCTCTCTCTCTCTCTCTCTCTCTCTCTCCTCTACTCCCTCCTGCTGTCTGTCTCCCCTTCCCCAGTAGGTTTTAATACCCCCCTCTCCCCTCTCTCTGCAGGTTGGCTGAAGGATCAAACCGGCAGCTACACGGCCTCCTTCCTGGTAGCGGGTGGGTTTCTCCTGTTGGGGACTCTGGTGCTAGCGACCCTGCCCCGCTTCTGCTCCTGCAGCCCGACCGCAGCCCCACAGAACCAGAAGCAAAATCCTGAGTCTGGGCAGCTGAACAATGCTATCTCCTCCCCTCCCTCGTCCAAGAAACACTACGGAGCGGGAGATGCAGCCCGCCCCGAGCCTAGCCTGCAGGACCAGAACTGCCAGCCAGATCCGCATCTCTCATCCCCGACCGGGCCTACAGTGTACGATGACACGGTGTGCTAATCAGGTCACCGGAAAGATCTACACCCGAAGGGATCGGCCGGTCAGCAGCCATTTGAGACGGGGAGGCCAGGGGCTGCAGCAGCGGTGCGCGAGAGAGGCCGTTTCATTTCCAAGAAACAAACGAGAAGACATGCGGGTGGCTGACAGCGAGCCGGCCACCGATCGCCGGCATCCGAGCTATCGCTAATTCAAGCATTCACACAGAATAGCTGCGCGGTGTGTGAATGAATCACGTGGCGTTGGGTGTTCTTAGTACCTCTTCCTTATTTGACCGAGTCACGGTTTCGATATGAAAGATGAAGAAAATGAGAGAAGAGACGGAAAAGACTTCACTCTCACTGCAGAGACCCTTCTCCTTATTCTGAGAGAAGGCTTGCTTCCATTCACTGGTTATTCTATGTTCTGCTGGGTCCAATCAACTTTTTCCATGAGCCTTGACCAAGTGCTACTTCTTTCCCTCACAGATGGTTTGAGTTCATTGATCAACAATTAATTAGAAAAAGTAGCTAACACTTTTATTTGTAATGTAAATGCACATTACAATGTAGCACAAGATAATTTCATAGCTGTGGTGTATAATGTATCCAGTGGACAAAGCTTGACAGCACCAATGCACAAAAGGTGAGGGCACCGTTCCTTCATTGATTCGTTTGCCTCATATCAGGGACCATTCCACCATGCCTTCTCAGGTTTATGAAAGCAAGTGTGTGAAGCTAGTGCATTTGTCAGTGCATAGTCACTTCACATATAAGCTGAATTCATACTTGCTTAATGATTTAGGACATACAGTATTTGTGTCCTGTTTTTCTAAATGTCACATTTGTGTTAGAAGTAGCTTATGGGCTCCCGATACAACATATCAGCATATCACAGGGGACCGTAATTTATTTAATTAATTTCAATCAATGGATAAAAAAAAGAAAAAAAGAAGTGAGTTGTGTGATTGTTCTTAAAGTGCATTCAGGGCATGCGTACCCCCGAATAATATATTTGCCCTGAGCTCAGAGCCATGGCAACTTAGTATATTCTTTATCAAGACGTAATTGTGCTAACTGTTTATTCAACTGAAATACTCCATATTGATGTTGGAAGTGACATATCTCTACAAGTGGATAGCAGGGGATGTGAAGGTCTCCTTATCAGTTGTAGTATTCTATGTCTGCTCAAGTCATCATCCACAATAGTAACATGTGGTTGGCAGTGATGGCTGCTCTCGGGGGAGGGTCTTGCCTAATACAGAGGAAAATGTGAAACAGAGAGGGCTGTCGCCATCTCAGAACTGAGTGCCTTACTTCACAAATAACAGAAATAAAGAGTTTTACATGGCCATGCCATGTTGTGATACAAAGTAGCTAACAGCGTCATCGAGTTATTTTTATACTTGTGCTTGTCTACTTTTTTACTGTTACAGAATATGTTTTGTTTTAACTAGCTAGTTGCATTTGCTTAATATTTAAATGATTTGTACCAAAACGGCTAATGTTGGGATATTTTTAAAGCCCTGCTATATTCTGCTGATGTATTTAAATTAAATCATCCTATAGAGAGGAAGGCTCTCACCACCCTCCCCTCTCCCCTTATACTGTGTTTACTGCCAGCTATTTGTAAAAAGTGTACAGCATAGCTAGAAAATATTTTAAATGTGCTGTTCCAGCAAATAGGAGTACATATGCTTGCTTGCCTTGTGCTGCTTGGGTATAGACCAGCCTTCCAAATAATTAATGTAATATGTTGGCCTATTATTATCACTGGCAGGCATATGACCAAGATAAGCTACCAGTGATAGTGTAAACTTTGGTCTCCTTCAGCTTTCTTTCTAGCTTGCTGGTTATTGAAGTTGGCTGGAGGTAAAACTAGGTAGTTTTTGCATGAGCCATTTCCCCCCCCAGCTATCTAGCCAATTGATGTTATATTACATCAGTGTTTTACTTTCACTTTCCCATTGGTGGTCATTTACATTAACTAGCTACAATAAAGTATGAATTAAAAAACACATAATTATGTACAATCGCCATATATTTGTAGAAGCATCATTAAAATGTTTTATAGGAAATCAAATATAATATATTTAACATATCTACCTACTTAATGTCTCCAAATGAGGCACAGCAGTGGAGTTGAGTGGGTTACAGTGCTGAATGATTTTGGTGGGAATCATTTATGGAATTCCCTCCCTTTAAGCATTAGCAAACTATGCTATTTGTTGACTCCAGATGATCCTTAATCAATAAATTATCTGTCACTGCATTATACAAGACTACATTTGCTTAATTGTGATTTACCATGATACAATGATTTATGCCTGTAGTTTCAAACTGACGTGCATTATTCATTCAAATTTAGATTGCGAATGAATTTGGGTGTTTTCGTAACCCCAAGTCAGGCAGCGAGATTGATTCATCTCTAATTAGCTCAAAGCGGTGGCGTAATGTGATCCTACACTTTTTGAAGATACGCTGCTGAAGGAATGATGTAGCTAGTGAATGTCATTAGTGTAATTCTCAGGAATGCCCCTGAGACCAAAGCTCGGTACACGGTTAGAAAAATGTAAAGGCTGGTAAAACCAGCAGAGAGAAAAGTCCTTGTTACACTTGTTACACTGCATTACTTATATTATGTTATACAGTTTTATCCTGTCAGCTTCAAATGTCGTACAAATCAGGACTGCTTTTTGTATTGTGGCCGTTCACAAATATATGTGGGAAATTTAGGGAATTTGAGCGAAGACATAAGACAAGCTTGGATGCTGTCGGCCCTAAACAGTGCCTCAGCCTTCTCTGAGCATTTACTGCAGTTCTAGGTATACTGAGCAGAGACTGATCTGGTAGTCGAAGGCTCAGCGGCCATAGCCTGGCTGTGGAAAATGGCAAGCCTTTGATGGATGCCTTTAGTTTCCCTAATTTAAATTTACGGAGGAAAATGCATCGCTAAATGTATGGAGATGTACACAAATTACTCCTGGGAGAAAGAACCACTTCAATAGCTGTCTTGTGCTTCACGGCCTTTCACAAGACTCCTAGGCACCAATAAACTCAGACATTATCGTTTCTTTATCAGTTATATTTCTTTTTCTTTTTGTTACAGCTAATGAATGTTCTTTGAATCTGAAAGACAGGCAACAAATGATTCATGAATTTACATAAACATCCTACCAGTGAGCGAGCGAGAGAGATTGAGCGAGAAAGAGAGAGATTGTGTGATCACAGCCTGTTCGTGTAAACAGACACAACACAGGTAAATCTGCTGCACCGAATAAGATGTGAGATGTGAGAGAGGTTGAGATAGATTGCACTTCCCCCTGCACTGCAGTGCATATCCTAACATTCACCAGGCCTTTGAACAAATAAAGTGCTTCCAAATTGTATCACACATTTCAGACGTGGAGAATTTTTTTATTTTTATAAACAAGGTGAAGGTGCTACATATGTAGCAATGTGCCATCATCAGAAGGAAATGCAGCAACTACCCAGGTTGATGAATATCTATATGTTTTTGTTGTTATCGTGATTGATAATACTCAGTGTTATAACAAATGGTTTCCTCTTAGTTCAGCTACAGTATGCGTTTGTTTTATGTTATCCGTGGTCACTTTTCCTTGGCGACACTGTCAATTGTCATGCCAATAAAGTACCTTTAATATGAATTGACATAATGATGGAAAGAAAGAGAGCAGAGATCCACAGTATTAACTGAGCACACTTTTTTGAGGTGTCTTTAACTTGCTGAAATTAATCTGCTTTGGGCTCATTAATATACAAATAGAAAGAAATCCCTGTTCACAGTTCTTTCATATAGTGCATTACATTTCATCCCAAATAAACCCTAATTGCCTTGTAATGTGAAGGGACATTTCCAGTTCTAGCTGAGAAATGTTATATTGTTGCCTTCCATTTTTTTCTGATGTATGTACAGTATTTTCACTGTATTTATTTCCAATGTATTAAAAAAGATGATACAGAAAGCACTAGCGAGCACATGACTACGTTTGTGTGTCTGAGTATTGGTTGAGAGTGATGAGTGAATGTGACAGTATATTTTGGTTTGGTTTGCTTTAATGATGTTTCAGACAGGTCTCACTCTTCCAATAGACATATAGGGCTAGTGCAGTGCAACACTGGATATCGGGATAGAAGGCTTCAATTATTTTGTAATTGGCTTTGTTCTGTGCAGATATCTCCCTGTCAAGGCCTAACTTAAAACCCTTTCATATGTTATCATAAACTATGGCAGATCTGATTTAGTTACAGTCCTAGATAATGTATTCAGTATTATTGTCATTTTTGTACTCCTAATCATAAGCAAGGGTCAGTCCGTTCATAGTTGAGTAAGCCAAGGTCCAGACTGGAAAATAAATGGCATGGAGATAATATGTGACGTTAATGAACCTGCTGTGGCTTACAGGTTACTCATTTACCAACTGTACACAAGGGGAAGAGTAAGGTTGAAAGAAAATATATATATTCAGTCACCGAGGCCTATCTTGGCCCTCCCTGCAGCGTAAATCGGTCTGTAGGTCAGGGAGCAGCCAGGAGAAACGAAAGAGCAAGGCGATTATTATCATTCAAACAGAGTCCCTGGAGTTCTGCTCTTTATGCTATGGAAAAAGAACACCATCGTACGCCATCGCAACCACGGACCGCTAGTGACAAAGACATCTAACCGCCTCCTCTGGGAGGGAAATCGACAAGCTGTCGAAAGTAACTGCGACACAGAGCCGCGTTTACGCGTGGCAAACTCATGCCGGCTTTGTTCGCCCCTCCCACTGGGAGCAAGCAGCCAATCACCACCCCTGAATGGGACTTCCGTTCATTCAGGGGTGGCGCAGCCTGGGTGCGAACCCAGTGCGCAGTGGGCACTGTAGTGTAATGGTTAGGGAACTGGACTTGTAACTCAGAGGTTGCAGGTTCAATTCCCAGGTGGAGCACTGCCGTTGTACCCTTGAGCAAGGCACTTAACTTGAATTGCTTCAGTAAAAATATCCAGCTGTATAAATGGATTTTATGTAAAAGAAACGTCAACTGTGTAAGTAGCTCTGGATAAGAGTGTCTGCTAAATGCCTAAAATGTAAAATGTATGGGCAACCTGCAGAGGCGTTGTTTGTGAACAGGCAAGGCAGGCAACTGCCTGGGGCTCCCAGGCCGTTAGGGGGCCCCCGAGGGCTGACAAACTTTACCCCACAGTAATGTCCTTTTTTTTTTTTTTAAAAATTTTGCGCCTAGGGCCCCACCAGACTCTAGCAACACCCCTGGCAACCTGCACTGAGAACGACACCTGAACTTCGAACTAGACCTGCACTTAGAATTGCCAGGCACACATACATGCATGAACACAAATATTTTTCACTTACAGAACTACAAAGCAACTGAAGTTCATGATGAAGATGGGGATGATGAGGATGCTATCAGCAATTTTCCATTGTGTAGTGGACGGACTGTAGTTCTGTGCATTTAGCAATAAGAATACATAATGATGAGAAAGGGCCGTTCGGCCCATCTTGGCTCATCATGTCCTAATCTAAAGAGCATCTAGTACTACATCTAGCCTGGACTTGAATAGCCTGAGCGTTTCTGCCTCTACTACCTGACCTGGCAAGCTGTTCCAGGCATTGACAACTCTCTGTGTAAAGAAAAACGTCCTAATATCTGTGCGGAATTTACCTTTAACTAATTTCCACCTGTGGCCTCTTGTTCTGCTGACCCCACTTATCTTAAAAAATCTTTGGTATTTTACTTTGTTAATCCCTTTTAGGAATTTAAAAACCTCAATCAAATCCCCCCTAAGTCTCCGTTTGCTAAGTTTAAATAGATTGAGTGCCTTAAGTCTATCATCATAACTTTTACCTTTCATACCAGGTATCAGTTTAGTTGCCCTTCTTTGGACTTTTTCAAGAGCTTCAATATCTTTATTGTAGTGCGGTGCCCAGAACTGCACACAGTATTCTAAGTGCGGTCTGACAAAGGCGTTATATAACATTAATATAACCTCCTTTGATTTATACTCAATACTTTTTGCTATGTATCCCAGCATCCTGTTGGCTTTTTTCACTGCTGTAGCACACTGCTTTGATGCAGATAGGCTTTGATCAACTACAACTCCTAAATCCTTTTCAAATTGAACACCTACTAACTTTTCTCCTCCCATAAAATACTCCTGTCTAATGTTTTTATTTCCACATGCATAACTTTACATTTAGCAATATTGAACGTCATCTGCCATGTATCTGCCCATTTTTGGATTTTGTTTAAATCATCTTGGATTACTTTAGTCGATTCTAAACTGTTTGCCAAACCCCCAAGTTTAGTATCAATGTGTGGCTTGATGCCATAGTAAGTGTGCAGCTTGGTGTGTCAACACTCTTAAATTCATGAGGCTGTGGTCCCCACCTGCCCCATTCACCAGGAAAGTCCAGGTTTTCAATTTTTTGTGTGGTTCAGTGCTTTTCCAAAATCTGCTTAGCTGTTTTTTGTTAAAAAAAAAAATATATATGCACATTCAAAAACATGAGCTCAGTCTTCCGCTCCTGACAGAGGACTAAGGACAGGGGAGGGGAAGTGTGTGAGTTTGGCCAGCTTGCTTTATTTAAAGCCAAAGGGCAACACTTACGTATTCCAGGAAGCTACAGTTCCAGACCTCGGGCTACTCTTTGATGTGACCAGCTGTAGCCTGGAAGTGTGTGAGACACATGGAGGCCTGTATCATGCATGTACAAGGGATGTATCATGTGTGTACAGGGGCTTTTGGTGCTTTCATTTATCAGAGAGGTATAGCCATAATAAGGCTGCATAACGGTAAAAACCGCCCTGCTCTTTGTGATATTCTCAAAAGGCCGTAGGTGACTATTTGCTGTTCAAAATGCAGAATAGCATAATTGTACACAACTGTAAGTGTTACCATAACATCATTCTTAAGAATGAATGAATGAATATTCATACCAGCTTACTAAATATTTTATACAGCTCTACAGGATCTGAAAATGGCTGGGCATCAGAAGTTTTGCTGTGGCTTGCCCTGAAGTAACGGGCTCAGCTGGTTGACTTATTCTCCCTTGACAAATAATCACTGTATGTCAACTGTGCTGAGAATGTACATTCACAGCCGTCAATAACGGTGGGTCAACATGTACCTAAGGACAAAACTTTTTTCCCTGGTCAAGGAGAGTCTCACTTTCCTGGAACTTGCAGCGTGTAAATCGAATCGCATACTTGTAAAAACACTTAAATGGTACCAGAATCAAAACATGTTTACCTTTGAGCAAAGTAAGTGAAATTATGACCAGAGCTTAATATCTGAATTTGTTGATGGGTTAATGAAAATTCGAGTGCTGGAAACAATATTTAATGACACTGTATTCATTCAAAAACATTTTGTGATTACATCACGGTCCGATATAAGAGACGTCTGCACCAACGAAAACCCAGTTGCATGGGAACTCTGTCCTGTGTCTACATGCCACTGGCTTACATGGAGGTGTGATGTCTCACCTTCACAATTTTTATATTTCAGTCAATTCACTAGAGGGTAGCACACCCGCTCTTCTGTAAATGGTTGCGTTTCATGAGCGGCATCAGCACGTTCCACCAAAAGCTAAGCATCGTTCGACGTGAATAGAACATTTAACCAAGACATCAATGCGAGGTTCTCGGTCGAATTTAATTGCAGAGATCCACATATTATATTACACATAGAACATGCATGCTTAAACATCTCTTCTCCAATATATGTTTCGAGGATCCTGTGAGGATTGCGATCCGGGAATGAATTCCCAGATTGTGCTCTTAAAAAAGACGTGTAACGTCATGCGCTATAGCGTGTCGGGCCCGGCTTGCATGGAGGAGCTCCGTCTGTTACCCTCTTGTACCTTGTGCAACATGTAACCCGAAATGCCTTCTGCGTACTGACTGACAGGTGAATCCCCTGCTGGTTCATGATGGCCCCGCGCTCTGTGCACGCATTATCTCAGTTCAGAGCCTGGTTGTCGCCAATTCTGCCAGAGCTGACACACCGCAGCCCATCAAGGTAATGTAACCTGAATTGCTCCAAGCAAATATCAGAGAAGGTGCACAGCTGACTGTGACAGTCAAGCCAAGAATTTATGTAATATAATGCTGGGTAAATCTCATGAAGTGAATCTGTAAAATGGAAGTCTCCAATGGTTCATTTTAAACACATTACAGGTTAAAAAAACAGAAGTGTATATATTGGGGTTCATCAAATATACTAATTTCCACAACTATTTTCAGAAGATCCATTAAACATGTCTGTTGCTAAGGATGTTTTGTCTGAAATGGTAATAAAAATATTTTCAACTCAACTATAAAGCTGTGCCTGTGTGGCTGTGATTATTGCTTCTGTACAATTCGTCACAGTCATTTTGGCACACTAATTGTCACCTTCAAACACACTGTGGCTACTGCACGCAGCGCATGTCCTTAAACACTCGTCTTCCTTCCACCCTCCCTGCTAGCCTGGCAGGTCACAGCAAAACAATATTGGATTGCAATGCTTTCATACAGAGCTGTATGAACTGAATGAAGAATCTGTGACAGAAACGAGTTAAACGAAGCGTGAGGTCACGGGATGGACCGTCCTGACCCCAAAGAGTCAGCGTCCAGCGAGCCCACCACACTCCCAGTCCTGCCAGCATCAGGGGTTAAACCCCTGAGTTTAAACCCTGCTGGGCTGCCAGGATCGGGCATAGGCACTTCGGACACTGCTGTCCTGACTGGGTCAATAATTCTGCCGGGCTGCATGTGGGTTCTACAGCTGAAACCTCTGGCCCCGTTAAAATCAAGTGACTGAACACCTCTAACCATGTAATGACATCACACCTAATTGAATAGTACATCGTTTTGCTGAGAATATTTTATTGAATAATTAAATCCCCCATTCTGTACATGGAATGAGTCAGATACAAGCCTTACACAGGATGTGTGGACATTTTTGCATGTGCAATCCACATGTAAACGGCATAGTCTTACAATAGGCCTGGGTAATGCCATTCCAGGGAAAACAGGTTATTATTCCCTACTAACTTTCTGTCTACAATTTGTTTATGTGGCATGAGTTGTTTATCTAAATTGGAAATCACTGCACTTCCTCCTGCTGGGATACAAACGGATTCCTGATTGAAAGGTTCCAAAAGAAATAATTAACTGTCTCACTCAGGCCTTCAAGAACTGGCATTTTCCAAAACCATCAAAAAACTATCTCGGCTGACATGTGACTTCCTCAAGGTGTTCCTGTAACGTCATGGGAAAATCATCACCTTTCTGCAGCATCAAAGGAACATGAAGTGCAGCCTAGGTGTTGATGGTAAAGCCAGCCCAGCAAGGAGGAGAGCAATGAACATGTTTGTGTGTGCAAGTGAACAAAACAGTGAGACAGTGCCACCCGGTGGTCAGGGGGTCTTTATGTCGGTGCTGCGCCGTTTGAGTTTCTCTGGATTGTTGGAGGCCATGTGGGAGAAATCTCGAAAGATATCTTGACACGTTTCATCACCTGGAAAAAGACAGAACATCCATATTATAATGCATTGTAATATAAATGATATTAAAAGACATACACAATGTGAAATAATATTTAAAAATGGAATAAACTACAGTATATTGTATGAAATATATTCATGTTGTACAGTATGTCACAATTTGTCTAAGTGCTTAAACCGAATTGTACATTAGCTGACAAACTAACCCAGATGTGCTATTTCGGGTTTGCGAAGTCTTACAGAGAACGCGTGGGGGCAATGCAATTTTTAGCCATTCTGACCTTTCTCTGTTACTCCCTTCCTCTCCCCTTTCCATTTTCCTTTCCTCTTCACTCCTAGACCTAGACCTATCCCCATGTGATTAACTTTGGTACTTCCATTACAAAACTCAACTGCTTTGACAGTAATGAGCAATTATGCACATGCACAGGGTGTCCAATACTTCAGCAATGCAATAATGCCAAGAAGCTTGTTTGTTAGAAACACAAGCACTGATGCACACCTGAAATCGAAATGCTATGCATTTTAAAATACTTCATGCATTTGAACGTATTCTCAAATACAGCCTTGAATTCAATTACTCTGTATTTGAAAATACAATTTTTATTTCTTTCATATATTTAGCATTAAAAATTTTTTCAAAACATGCTGAATTGCATGCTGCAATGCTGAAAACATTCCACTGTGGTCTGACACACGGATACATGCATGCACACACACACATACACGTGTTGTATTTACATGCTGGTGTAATTTAGGGGACCTCATTTATCAATATTCAGATCCACTAAATTTATCCTTTATAAATTGTGTATAACACGTATGCAAGGTTTTAGTAAGAACTAATATTGTTAATATTATTGTACTTTGACATTGGCCGAAACACAGAAATTAATGATCATGCTTTGAATGATCATGGGCCTTTAAAAATTATTATTACATATATATGTTTTAATCTTTTATGTTGAGCCCCAAATCTTTACTAATCACAACACCCATTGTTTACTCCCGTGAACTAGCCTTCTCACACACTGAAATGAAAGCAAGGCGCCTTTAATAGTGAATACATTTCTAATACGTGTATTAATGCATGTTCAAATCAGCGACACCCCTGCTCATCCCTACATTGTTTTATAAATCAGACAGGACGTGTAAAATGTTTGGCCCACCTGCAATGTTTTTATATTTTTATCTAAACTCTTAAAATAGTGTATAATAGAGTTGGACAAGCTAAAAATGATTATATTTTGAAACCTAGGACACCATTTAAATTGAGCAAAAACAGTTACTGGGCAAAACATGTGCAACACAATTCAGTCACTTCTGAGATTTTAATCCTATACTTAATAATCAATAAATCAATTCCAATAATAATTGTATTTTTAATGGAGTGTTAGTGTAACAAATAATGTGACAGGCAGAAATATCCCACACTTGACTTAACTATTCATTTGTACAACTACAATAGCTTGAAACAAGATTTCCCATGACTATTACGGAATACGGCATTCGTGAAAATTGTAACTCGATTATGGCACAACCGATAACAAGACAAAGTAACCTGATTGTGGTCCATTTCTTTCGATATTAAAGGTATACTAATCTGAAATTAATGGGAGAGACTATGAATTCGATAAAAGAATGGAGAAGAAAAGATTCAGACTTTTTGTCGCAGACAAATAATAGCGATCGAGAGAGGGCCTTATCATCCACCCGGATCACATTCATTCCTCCCAGCGTCCGAACTGGGTCATTCATACTCCCATCGTCGACAACCTAAAACCTTGCACAGTACGGATACGAGTGACCGTATACACAGGCTAGGATACCATTTGTGTGTATACGCAGTTGATAAATGAGGCCCAAATGTTTTTCTCAGGTACAATGCACAGCATGCCCTTTGTATAAATCTATGTCATTGTGGAACATCGTGGTGATTGGCCATTGCATTAGGAAGAGGCCTGGATTCAACCCATATTTGTCCTTAACTTTGACTTACAATTAAGTGTTTTTCTTTTTTTCTTCTTCACACGCACGCAGTTCAGCGGTCACCAAAAATAACCCGCCAAACCACATTTGTGAATATAAAAACTGCCACCCAAACATTTATTTGCAAGTCAAAGTTAAAGACCAGTGTCGATTGAACCCAGGCCGGAGTGTGAGCCTGTACGCTATGCGGCAAGTGTTGCATTGAGAACTGGGGTAATTGGGATGGGCGTGGCTCTGTGCCAGCGGTTGATTACCTGTTACGCCAGGGCGGGGCACGGCGGGACACAACAGAGCAAACAGCGGAGACCAGCCAGGCGTCTCATTGGACACAGACACACACAGACAGACAGCAATGAAAAGCATTGGCAACATTAAGACTGAAGCACCACGAGACCTTTGTGGACGCTGAGGCAGCAGACAGAAGCACTCTCTGCGATGGGGGCTAACCCCGCTCAAATGTGATCACAAACGTCTCGCCGCCCCCCCACGTGACTTTGCGATGACCGAATCGGCCCCATTCCGTTGGCCCACAGACAAGACCCAGCCCAGCCCGGTCTAGTCCAGTCCGCTCCAACCTGAGTGGGACAGGCTCTGGTTCAGGACCATTCAGTATAGTGGAACGAATGGACAATTCCGGTCCTTGAGGGCCATGCACCTCAAAGTGTTTCTGCAGCACCTTTCGGTCGTAAACTCATTTATATCTGCAGTCGGGTGGTTTTAATCACCTTCCGATCAACGACTTCAATGAAGAAACGTAGATGTGAGCTGGTACAGAGTCTGCCAGCAGACTCTCTGGCCCTCGAGGACTACAAAAGGATCGTTCCTAGTCTGCCAGAATGACGTTACACATTGAACGATCGTGGGCGCACAACTCTGCCCCTGCCGGTCCAGATTTTGCTTTTCAATTCTTCGTAGTTACTGAATCTGTCATTGCACTGATGAGCAAGGTGTTTTGCCTCAATAGCTGCAGTAAAACTCCAAGATTGGCTGAACAACTGAATTAATGGAGATTTCGGTGGGATGGGTGCGACCTTTGCACCAGGCCTGTGGGCCTTGCAAGGTCATGGCTCTACAGGGTCAGAGTTGTGCACCAGCGGTCTGCACTTTACGCTAGCAGGGTAAAGTGCTTGCCTTTGGCTCACAGTGTTGAACAGGCTGAGGAAGGGTCTGATCCTAGCTGGAAATTGTTCTAAACATGAAAACCCTTTAACTACTTTGAAATGGCTGGAAAGGCACTATACGTGCTCCTGTGGCACAAAAAAAAAAAGATCATCAAACCCTGCGTCAGTAAGCACTCTGAACATGGAATGGTGGCCCTGTTTTAGTTCACATACAGTGGGGTCCAAAAGATCTGTTTGTTTTCATCGTTCATCAAAAACTAACCCAAAATCTTTACTCATGTTGTATTATTTATTCAAGAATGTCATAAAACACTGATACAAATTTAAAAAATGCTTGTTTGAAAAAGGATGGTATGAAATTAAAATATCAACCAATAAATTTGTTTGACACTCATACACAGTGTGAGTTGTTTTGGTCTTGTAACAATTAATACCGGATATTGACGTAATTAATATGGTCCTCTATGTGTTCTCGTTGCTACTGCAAGTGCTTTAATCTTGATAACGGACACTTCCTTTGCAAAAGGTTTTGCAGCTGTTTTTGTAATTATGTCTGCAGAGCTTAGTGAAATAGGTAGAGGTCAAATTGTTCTCCGGAGTAAAAATACTGTGTTCGTTTTTGATCAATGATGAAAACAAACAGATCTTAGTAGTGGACTCAGACTTTTGGACCCCGGTGTAACTGTGATCGGCCTAGCCAGAAGAGTTTGACATGCGTGTCCACCGTGCAGGTAATACACAAAGCATAAAGGACCAAGACACCGCTGTATCATTACACCGCAAAATCAGGTGTACTCTTATTTTGAAATTGTTAATTCAAGAAATCGGCACATAAACTTGTGGCATCTCCAAATACACTTTGCACGCCAGGGTTTACAGTCCAGGTGGATTTCACCTCGACAGGTTTCTCTTGTCATTTAACGTAGTCCCCATACAATAACTTTAGGCAGTGGAGCTGTGAGCCGCATCACTGCTACTTATGCAGCAGGAGATGAGCATCTGTTGCTACGAGGGTACTATATAGCATTATATATACACGTACATAACACACATAGAAAACTGCACATTACGATCCACAGAAATACAATAGAAAATACATAACCGCCTAAACGTGACCTTTTGGAATACAATCTCGCTTCTTTTTGCTAATGCCCTCTTTTAGTGTTGAACCTGAGCTCTTTGCACGGCTGTGTGCAGAGATATCATAGGCGTTAAAGTGCAGGCTGCCTGTGCGTTCATTACTCATCAAAGTGCCAAGTGGACTCCGCCGTGGGAGTGATTACATAAATACTCCCTCTCCTCACCTGTCCTCTTCTCCCGCTCTCTTATTCTGCTCTCTTCGTTAGTCAGTTAGTCTTTTCATTTCCGCCCCATCCTTCATTCTGTTCCCCCGCTGAGCGTTTATAACACCCTGTACCCCCCCCCCCCCCCACTCCTCTCTACTCACTCTGCCCCCCCAGTGCCCACCCGCTCAACTGGTTCCTGAAAGCCTGAAAGCCCTTTTTGGTCTGCCCAATCACAGCTCCGCCCCCTCCTCCTCCTTCCCCGCAACCCAGTCCCCCAGATTGACCTGATTGGCCAAAGGCGCCGTCCATCTCCCGCATTTCCTTGTTCATCTTGGCGATCCGTAGTCTGTGGAGGAAACAGTGAAGCAGGTGTCAGGGTCCCACTGATTTGATGTAAATGTATTGTGACTGATACAGTTCAGTTTACAGGTGCAACTTTCCCCAGTTAGCAAATGTGCTTTTTAAATTGAATCAAGACCTGGTTCTGCCCCATGCTCACATCAAGCTCTCTTTCCTGGCTGTCTCTCAAGGCATGGCGATGATGCTCTTCCCTACACCTTGAGGGACTCTTATTAAACACGGTCTGTTGTCTGTATAATTTATGCTTTATCTGACCCAACTGCCCCTCCCCCGTCACCCCTGAACCTGCCCCCATCCTTCCCATCGCTAGTTCTACATCTCTCCCTTCCCATCTCTCACAATGTGACAATGTCTGCATTGGCGTTGTCCACGGCGATGGTGATGGGGTCTTTCTCATTGGCATCTCTGGCCTTGTAGTCTGCCCCCCGTTTCAGGAAGAGACACACAAGCCTGAGGGACACAGAACACAACCAATTACAAGACAAAGAGCATGTACATGTGAGCATATGCTGTAAATCTGTACACGTGTGTTTTTGTGTCATACCCAGTGTGTCCCAGGATCGTGCCATGGTGGAGAGGTCCTCTCCCATTACTGTCCGCCTGGTTCACGTTGGCTCCGTTCTGCAGAAGGAACTCACATGCCGCCAAGGAGTTCTTGGATACGGGAGGACCACAGAGAGCTTAGATTAGTATTCTCTCTCTCACACAAACACGCACAACGCACACACATACAGACTGACAGCAGACACATGCACGCACGCACTCACACACTCACACACACACACACACAATCACAGCAGACGCACAAACGCACACACAGACTCACAGCAGAGACACACACACACACACACAAGTACACACAGAATCACAGCAGACACACACACACTCACGCACACAGAATTACAGCAGTCACACACACACTCACAGCAGACACAGCCTGTATGAGGGGGGTGGCGTTGTCCTCAGCGGTGTTGACCCAGTTGACATCGGCTCCATGTGCGAGAGCATCAGCCATACCGGGGAAGTGCTGCAGTGCAGCCGAGCGGTACAACAGCGCCCCAGGATGAAGACCACTCAGGTCCTCCTCATCCTCATCATCATCTGGGGAAGAGGATCATGTTAGTCACTGTGTACCCTGTATGGGTCTCATTAGTATTATGAATCTATCAATGTCCACACCAGGGGAGGGTAATGCACCTCAGGACTGTGTCTATGGGTTCATGTAATCTAATACATTAAAAGTTGGGTGAGAGTTCATGTTCATGTTCATGTGCGTGTGTGCATGTGTGCGTGTGCGTGCGTCCATGCACATTGGACCTGAGATAAAGATAGTTGTAAATATTCTTTGTGAAAAGTAACTATTGTTTAAAAGAAATTAAATACATATACCAAAAAGTAACAATTGTAAGTAATATTATAGTTTTTGAATAGTGATCCCCGAAAGTAACTCTTCTCAAAACTATTTAAATGCACATTCCAGAAAGTAAATCTTTAAAAAAAAATGTTTTATATTTTAATCCAAATTTTACATACATTTAGATATTTATGAAGTAGTATTTCATTGGACTACTAGAGACTGAATTGTGGCATATGGCTGCTTAATTCAAAGGGTTCAAAGGGTTAAATTAGTCCTTCTGCTCCTCATTTAGAATCTTCGTCAGCTGTCTTGCAGCGTTTGCCCTCGCTAACTGTTTGCGCACCACTGAATTAATTTAATATTTCAATGTATTTGTATACGTCAACTCATTCATATTTAAGTACTTCCAAATTATATTTGATTCATGAGATTTGTTTTAAATGCTTTCAAGTAATATTTGTTTTCGTGGGATCAATAATGGAATATTAAAACAAATATTTGCTTCAGCACATCGTTGAGCATATTTATTTGAATGCCTTAACTATTTGGAAGAGTTTGAATTCAGAAATAAGATTTGAAATAAAACCACTGTTGGCCTAGGTCTGATGCACATGTGTGTGTGCATGCATACTGTGTGTGTGTGTGCTTGTGTGTGTATAACTAATTTCTCCTTGTTAACTAATTTCTCCTGGGGTTTAATAGGATATATATATATATATATATATATATATATATGCCATTTAGCAGACGCTTTTATCCAAAGCAACTTGCAGCAGTGAATGCATACATTTTTCAGTATATGTGCGTTGCCAACACCATGCTCTACCCATTGAGCCACACAGAACCACACCAGGATATATCTGTGTATATATGTGTATAACTCATTTCCCCTGGGGGTTTAATAGGGTATATCTGTGTATATATGTGTGCGAGTGTTGTAAACTCTCACCTTGCTGGTGGAAGCCTGTATGGTTCTTATGGCCAATGTTAGTCTGGCTCAGCCCTGGGGTAGAGAGTGACATGACAGTCATTCTATGAGTCACATGCTTCTGTCCCACATTAAAACAATATGCCCATTCAAACAATTCAAACAATATGAGTGTGGCCCATTCCCTCTCTGTGGGGGTGAACTATCTTGGCCTCCATTAGCGCTGATGGCGGATGCACTGTGTACATGTACACTAGGGGTGTAAATGGTACACGTATTCGTGAACCGGTATGGGACTTTCAGTTCGGTATGCGATGTGAACCGAACTAATGCAATCTTGCTTTAACCACTAACGTACGCGCAGAACTTTTTTTGTGCGCTGAACTTAATTCAAGACTCCAGCTCGCCATGGCATTTAAGCAGCCTCTCGCTGATAATTCAGAGCAATAACAAATGCCGTAGGTGTTTTTATAGCAGCGGATCTGCGACCATACTCCGTTGTCGAGAACACAGGTTTTATCATTAAATTTTTTTAATTTCACCCCGTTTTTGCCCAATTTGGTAGCCAATTACCCGTGTGCTTAGTTCAATCCCTTGTTCGCTGCCGTAGTCCTGTGACTGGCAGTGACAAGGGCGTAGCGCTGCCTCCTCCGAGACAACACTCGTCGTGCCGTCGAATGTAATTCCGGTACCCCAGAACAACTCCTGTGTGCAGCGAACTGTGTGTGTCGGCTTCCCTCCCCCCTCCCTGGGGCGGACAGCCAATTGCCGCCCTGATGGCACTCCCGGCCAGAGCCGACTCTGGTGGGACGGGGAATCGAACCTCGGTCTCCGTGGCCAGCGTCGGACGTTGTAACCACTGGACCACGCGGGAGGCCCAGAGAACACAGGTTTTAAACATTATGTTCAAAGTGAGTGAGCCCTGCTACGAAGTTCTCTCTCGTCCGCATTTCAATACTTTGTTCAGTAAATTATGGCCAATTAGCAACTGTTTACAAATTTCATAATAAATGAAAAGCAATTTTATGCTTTGCATTTCCTTTTGTCCCCGCTGTACTGAAAACGTACCGAACCATGACTTCAAAACCGAGGTACGTACCGAACCGTGATTTTTGTGTACGGTACACTCCTAATGTACACCCATATAAAAGGGCTATGCGTACACCCACATCATTGTGGTATGTGAAACTGGGCATGGCTATGTGTGTTACCTGTGAGGCGCGGCAGGGTGGCGCGGTTGGGCTTGGGCTTGAGGGCGGGGCGGAAGGCAGGCCGCTCCTGGGTGTTGGCGCGGATACGCCGGGCACTGGAGCGGCGCAGGGACGCCACGCAGCCGGTCTCCGGGAGCTTCTGAATGAACTTCTTCTCCACGTACTTTGAACGGATCCATGACTCTTTGTCTTGCCTGAGAGGTGGAGGGAGAGGGGGAGGGAGAAAGAGAGAGAGAGAGAGACAGAAAGAGAGAGAGAGAGGAGGGAGAGAGGAAGAGGGAGAGGGAGAGGGAGAGGGAAGAACGGGTGAGTGGGAAGTCGTATATCATGTTTCTGGAGGGTGGGATTACAACACACACAACACTGTACCTGTGCAACTTCCTGGCTGGGGTGCAGTGGAGAGGAAAAAAAGAGGATGTTAAAACAGGAAATGGGGAGATCAATGTTCAAAACGTTTTGAGTATTGCATGACGGCACGAGAGCTGATGCTGATGAAGATGCATGTACTAAATATACAGTGGATATAATAAGTATTCATTTTAGTAAGTATGTGAGGAGGCATTTTTCACATTTTATTTTCTTCAATCAAAACTAAAGCTTTTTCTTAATTACAAATAAATATAAAATAACTGTATATTTAGTATATGCATATTCACCAGCATCAGCTCCTGTGCTGTCATGCAATACTCATTCAATATGTCTGTGACAGGACACACCCACTTTATATGTGTATGTATGTATATATATATATATATATATATATATATAATATTTTCTTTATAGTGCTTCTACCGCTATTGCAAAACAGGATGCAATAGGTTGCAATGCCTACAAACAGACAGAGGGGGAGATAGTTTCGTTGAAATGCCAAATGCAGCAACCTTGCCAAACTTCCTCCATTCCCATTATTGACCCACATCTTTCTGAGATGACAAATAAACACATACACTTTAAATGTCAAAATCCCATTTCCTGACAACCAGTTATGAAATGTTAGTCTTTATTCCTACACATCTCCGGCGAGTTTTGCTGTTAAATGCTGCCTTTCCTTGTGAGGGTGGTGCTTTCTGCAGGCAGGCCAGAGAAACACTCACCTGGGACTGGTAGGGTGGGGCTTCTTGATGGTGATCTCCTCTATGCGTGCCTCATAGATCCTGTTGATCGCAGAGTTTCCCAGCTCACACATCAGCTACAGGGGAGTCGGGCAGTGAGGGGAAATAAGCCATTAGCAGTTCACTAACATTTTTTAACATTTTTCATTTTCCCTTCAAAGAAATACAGTTTTTCCTCCAAGTCATTTTGTCCTGCATAAGATTACTGAAGTCAAACTGAACCGAGAAGGAAGGACAGAGCGTGTGAGAGAGCGTGAGAGAGAGAGAGAGAGAGAGAGAGAGAGAGAGAGAGAGGGAGGGAAGGGTGATGACATAGTGGAGAAGAGATGTAATTACATGTAGCAATGTTTTAATCAATGACCAACGGAGTGCAAACTACAAAGGAATCGTGGCCTTGTGCAACGTTTACTTACAACACTCTTCCATCCCTGGGTAAAATACCTCTGAATCTCTTGTAATGACTTGTGACAGGCAGACACGGATTAGACAACAACCATATGTACAATGATGTGCGTATGTGCGTGTGTGTGTTGTGTGCTGTGGGGGTTGCATGATGTCATACCCGGACAAGCTCAGGCTCCCACGAGTCAAGAGTGAGAGAGCGCACTTTGGAGAAATGGACACCCAGACTCCTGTCAGAGAAAGAGAAGAGAGAAGAGAACATAGCACAATTATTTCTGTGGTGAAATCACACACAAATCAACTAGTCGTTTTTTTAAATTTTTTATTTATTTAAATTTTTATCATTTGTTTCAGATTTCTCCCAACTTGATGACCAATTATACCTTCCATTTCTTTCCCCCACAAACTCGCCACCCGCCCCCATGGGACAAGCTAATACCTCGAGGCAATGATCCGCCTCCTTCGAGACTGGACTCGCCTTACAGAGTCGCCTTACCGCTCCTCGGCAAGCTTGTGCCGGCTCTCCCTCCCCCTGGGGTGGACAGCCAATTGCCCCCTAGTGGCACTCCCGGTCCGGGCTGTGGTTTTGAACCACAGCTGCGGTGGGCGACTGGCATTCCAGTCTGACGTTCTCACCGTTACGCCACCCGGGAGGCCCCCAACTAGTCTGAATGCTGCTGCCCATTGTTCCTAGTGCACAGTCACATGACTCTGTGTGTGCTGTCCCTGTAGGTTGTTCAGCGTGGGGCTCAGGTGTACACATGAGCAGCAGGTACCTGTGGATGCCAGAGCAGACGATGCACAGCGTGATGCCCAGGTTGATGGAGGCCCAGTCGGGGCCCGACTCCCCACAGTCGCAGCACTGGTTGTTGCCGGGGATTTTCTGCACCTCCTCCAGAGCCTCCTTTCCTGCGTTTTCCTGCTCCCCCGACAGCCCCCCACTGATCGCGGACACTGAACTGCAACGCTCTCTCCCTCTCTGAGAAAGGGGGAACAAGAGAGAGAGAGAGAGTCACAGATCATCTTTACCCAAGCACATCTTGTTGGGTATATATAATATCATATAAATTGAGATTGGAAATTGACAACAAAAGCACTGCATTCTCGTGTGGAGTCGGGGTGGAAAAGCACTATCAGCTACATCCAATACTGTTCCATATTTCCTGTATCAATGATTGCATTGTAGAGCACGTCCCGATCTCAGGATCACGGCCCACAGCGTAGCTTTAATCTGGGCGGCATTGCACATGGTCACAGCTTCACGCTACAAATGCCTGGGTCTACTCATCTGTTCACCGTATGGGTGAAGGTGTGGCTATACAGCTTATGCATCAAAGTTACAAACAATCATTTCCCACATCCCATATCCCACAACAGCTTGATTCTACAAAACGAATGAAAAAAAAAATCCCCCCAAAAATGTGGCTAAGACTTCAAAAACACTGCAAAGAAACAACCGGTCATAGCCGAGTGACACTTCCCCGTCCGATTCCCTGGCCATACTGCACAGTAAAGTACGCCCGCCACTCCCAATTCCCAGTTTCAGGAACGGTGACAAAAGCCAGACAGAAACCATTCAATTGTAATTTGGGAAAAGGTTTCCAGAAATGGAAACTACCCCAGTGATGGCCGCACAGATTTGCTGGGAGTTCTTCTATCCATACCCCAATTCAAAAAACAAAGAGGAAACTGCTGTTCACATTTACACAAGTCTGACTGCAACGACAGTACGAATAAAGAAGTTGTACTGAGTAAAGCAGTATACCAGCCCTCCCCAGACAACGGCCCCCTGTGTCTTCTGCTTCCGCGGTTCATGGAATCAAACCACAGAAACCGGTGGGCCTCAGACCCAAACTACTGAGGAAACAATTCCAAGAGCAACAATGAAAAACGGTCCTTACCATTGAAAGCAGATGCACTAAAATTTTTTACAAAAATTGAATACAACTAAAGGACATACTTGAGTGCTATCTGGACTGGATCCAAATCAGAAACATTACATTGGCAGAAGCCCACCCCCAAAACACAAAAGAAACAAAAGAAACACAATTAAACAATAGTGGCAAAGTACAGATTCTGTGATCACTGGCTAGAAATAAAAAGAGCAGATGTAAGAAGAGATAAATAGCTGTACCGACACCAAAACTCAAGAGACGTCAACAGACACGCACTTCCATTTACCCTGCTCAAAATACACCAAAATCTGCTGGTTTACATTCCCTGATTGGAGAGACCGATGCCCTAATTGAATGTCGTCTCAGAAGCGGAGAGTTGGGAATTGTGCGGGCTGCGGAGCCGCCACTGGCAGGGGGCCGGAGCTTTGAGACGTCTCCGTCGTTGATCGGTGTCGGGACGGAGAGAAAGTGGGTCATAAACACAGGAAATATTCCCTCATTTAGGTTCCTTTTCCAGAGGGCAAGAATCGAAGGTATAATTACCCGAGATATGTTATAGTGATAGTTATACACTTTGAACATGTTTTGTCAATAAAGCTCATTTGAATTTAATAGGGAGATGGAGAGTGTGTGTGTGTGTGTGTGTATGTGTGTGTGTGTGTGTGTGGTGGTCTATGTGGTGCGTTTCTGCGTGTGTGGGTATGTGAGAGACTGTGTTTGTTTGTATATGAATCTGCAAAAGTGCATGTGTATGTGGTGTGTGTGGGTATGTGAGATTATGTGTGTGTGCCTGTGTGGGTAAGTGGGTTTGTGTGTGTGGGGGGGGGGGGGTATGTGAGTGGGGTGTGTGTGTGTGTGTGTGTGTGTGTGTGTGTGTGTGTGTGTGTGTGTGTGTGTGTGGGTATGTGAGTTCACAGTGTGTGTGTGTGTGTGTGTGTGTGTGAGTGTATGTGTGGTCTATGCAGTGTGTGCCTGCATATATAAGAATAAGGAAGGAACTTTGGTTTATAATAATAATAATTTGGTTTATAATAAGGATATTTACTAGAGAAGAGGTTATACATATGCCTAAATATATAGACAAGGTACAGAATGTTTTGGAGGACTTTGAGATAAGGGACGTAGAAGTACTACAAAAACTAAAAAAACTTAAGACAAATAAGGCAGCAGGCCCGGATGGCATATATCCCAGAGTACTCTATATTATATATAAACCATTGACAGATATTTTCATTCAATCCATAATCACTGGAGAAATACCAGATGACTGGAAGCAGGGTAGTATAATTCCAATATATAAGAAGGGGGCAGTACTGACCCAGGGAACTATAGGCCTGTCAGTTTAACTTGCATCGCATGTAAAATGCTGGAATGTATTATTAGGGATAAGTTGGAATCATTCTTGAAAAATAATAGCATTTTAAGGGAGAGCCAACATGGTTTTCTCAAAGGGAGATCATGCCTAACAAACCTCCTGGACTTTTTTTGAAGAGGCTACAAAGTGTGTTGACCTGAACCAGGCTTATGATATAATATATTTGGATTTTCAGAAAGCATTTGACAAGGTACCACATGAGAGGCTCATTGCTAAAATGAATTCAGTAGGAATTGCAGGAGTAGTTTCAGAGTGGGTTCATAATTGGCTGCAAGGGCGAATACAAAGAGTAGCAGTAGGTGGGGCCGTATCTGACCTCGGTGCTGTGGGCAGTGGTGTCCCACAGGGATCGGTGCTGGGACCTCTGCTCTTCCTTATTTACATAAATGATCTTGATATGGACGTTAGTATCAAAATAGTTAAATTTGCAGATGATACTAAACTTGGGGGTTTGGCAAACAGTTTGGAGTAATCCAAGATGATTTAAACAAAATCCAAAAATGGGCAGATACATGGCAGATGACATTCAATATTGCTAAATGTGCGCCTCCCGCGTGGTCCAGTGGTTACAACGTCCGACGCTGGCCACGGAGCCCGGGTTCAATTCCCTGTCTCGCCAAGTGTCGGCTCTGGCCAGGAGTGCCAGGGGGCGGCGATTGGCTGTCCGCCCCAGGGAGGGGGGAGGGGAGCCGACATGCCGTTCGCTGCGTATAAGAGTGGCCCTGCAGTACCGGGGTTCGGTCGACGGCCCGGCGAGTGACGTCTCGGAAGAGGCGTCACCGCGTCGTCACTACCGGTCGCAGGACTACGGCAGCGAACTCACACTACTAGGGGGGATTGACGTTAAAATAGCGGGTCTAATTGGCTACCAAATTGGGAGAAAATGGGATAAAATCAGAAATATATATTGCTAAATGTAAAGTTATGCATGTGGGAAATAAGAACATTAGACAGGAATATTTGATGGGAGGAGAAAGGTTAGTAGGTGTTCAATTTGAAAAAGACTTTGAAAGGAATTGTAGTTGATCAAAGCCTATCTGCATCAAAGCAGTGTGCTACAGCAGTGAAAAAAGCCAACAGGATGCTCGGATACATAGCAAAAAGTATTGAGTATAAATCAAAGGAGGTTATATTCATGTTATATAATGCCTTTGTCAGACCTCACTTAGAATTCTGTGTGCAGTTCTGGGCACCGCACTACAAGAAAGATATAGAAGCTCTTGAAAAAGTCCAAAGAAGGGCAACTAAACTGATACCTGGTATGAAAGGTAAAAGTTCTGATGATAGACTGAAGGCACTCAATCTATTTAAGCTTAGCAAACGGAGACTTAGGGGGGATTTGATTTAGGTTTTAAAATTCCTAAAAGGATTATACCAAAGATTTTTAAAGATAAGTGGGGTCAGCAGAACAAGAGGCCATAGGTGGAAATTAGTTAAAGGCAAATTCCGCACTTAGGAAGTTTTTCTTTACACAGAGAGTTGTCAATGCCTGGAACAGCTTGCCAGGTCGGGTAGTAGAGGCAGAAACACTTGGGCTATTCAAGTCCAGGCTAGATGTAGTACTAGATACGCTTTAGATTAGGACATGATGAGCCTAGATGGGCCGAACGGCCCCTTCTCGTCATTATGTATTCTTATGTTCTTATATGTGTGTGTGTGTGTGTGTGTGTGTGTGTGGGTGCACGGTGTGTGTATGGGTATGTGTGTGTGTGTGGGTATGTGAGTGCACAGTGTGTGTGTGTGTGGGTGCACGGTGTGTGTGTGTGGGTACACAGTGTGTGTGTGTGCATGGTGTGTGTGTGCATGGGTATGTGGGTGCACAGTGTGTGTGTGGGTATGTGGGTGCACAGTGTGTGTGTGGGTATGTGGGTGCACAGTGTGTGTGTGGGTATGTGGGTGCACAGTGTGTGTGTGGGGGTATGTGAGTGCACAGTGTGAGTGTGGGTATGTGAGTGCACAGTGTGAGTATGTGAGTGTGTGTGGGTGTGTGTGTGTGTGTGTGTTGAGGCTCTCTTACTGGGCTGTGTGAGGACTCTCTGTGGTCCTGGAAGGCGGAGGCGATGCTATTCTGCACGGCACTGATCCAGCCCTGCTGCTGCCGCTCAGAGTCCGCTTGCAGCAGGCAGCTCCTGGCCACAAACACACGCGCTGTTACTGCACTGCAATTACCAGCAAACACATACAAAACTGTTGCTGTGCAGTCCAGCACACACACACACACAGCGCCCAGGCTGAGCTGGCCCCTCTGTGCTGGGCGTCTAAAGACTCACTTGGATGGGGACACCACCTCAAAGCAAAACCTCCTTTCGTTATCCATGCAGGGCTTCACTGTGCACAAACGCAGGTCCTCCACCACCACTGTCAGCTGGTCCTAGGGACAGGGAGAAAGGATGAGTGTGTGTGTGCGTGTGTGCGTGTATGCGTGTGTGCGTGTATGCATGTGTGCGTGTGTGCATGTGTGCTGTTAATATTCACCTTGAATTTCTTCTGGTACACCAGCTGACTTTTCTGGATGGTGAACCAGCGCCTACAGCATTAGAAGAGAAATGGGGTGAAATTGTTTATATTGTTAATATGATTAATTTAGAACTCTCCCCTTTTTCCTTCACTGTGCAAATTCATTCAAGCCAAACGTGCAAGTGTGCAGACAGAGGGACTGCAGGATGAGCTGATGGAAGAGATGGTCAGGGCTGCCAACTCTCAGCAAATAGTATAGGCAGTCAGCAAAAAACAGCAGTGTTTCATCATTGTCCACAAGTCTATACACAGGAAATTATGTGCATAAATTTAGATGTGAATTACGGTATACAATTTTGGGTGCACTTACTATTTTGTTTGTCATTTTGATTTGAGACAGACTGCAGGAAAATACAGGACAGACTGACTGACAGACAGATCTGTAAAAAAAATAATACATTTTCTATTGATTTGATCAGGGGAGGGAGAGAGAAAGATAGATGATGGTCAGGAGGAGGAAGGAGAGAGAGAGAGGACAGTATGAGCTGGCTGCCACAAACTGAGGGAAGGCGAGCGACTTTCACGGGAAGATGTTACTTTCGGGAAGGCAAGTGACCCTCACACATTAAAGCTGCAGGTATTAGACAAAAATGCTTTTTAAAAAGTCACTTAGTAGGGTGTCGGGCCACCATATGTGGTCATTCGGCCTGTATATGCTGTGGCACAGTGTCTGGAATTCTGCAGGAGAAATCTGGACACCGCTCTTCACGGGAAAGTCAATCACCTCAAGCTTAGTTGATGGAAGTGGGAAAACGCTGTATTCCGGAACGTCCCATAAAAATATCCCACCTTAGACACCGTTGCTAGTGAAACGTCAGCAAGCTGAGCTGCCCAGGTCACTGAAGCTCAGACCAAATGCCCTCCGACAATCGCCCCTCTTTCATAATTGCCAAGATGTCCTCTTGCAGCCGTGCTAGCCGTAATTATAGGCAACCAGGTCCTGTCTCGCATTTCTATACATGACCCTGAGCATGCTGTGATGTTAATTAATGGATGAGCCATGCCCGTGTGGTCGCCTCTGCTTTGCATATACCCCTTGTCCCCCATTTACCCAGGTGTTTCCATTCGTTGCACACTACCTGTATCTTGTTTATAAACTTTGTTGATATGCGCTTTTGAAGAAATACGACTTTTTTTTTTTTTTACCATCGTGTTCCTCAGAAACATTGTAGCCTTTTGCGCATCGCATTCCCGCCTCTCCTGTAAAACCCTGAGGGGAAACGGCACAAGAAGAGGGCACAGTACCTGCTCCAGGTCTTGAAGGCATTGCTGGCCCTTTTGTACAGGTACCCCTCCATGGCAATGCCACTGGAAGCATCGGGGCTGAAGTCCATAATGGATTCATCAGAGGACTTGTCCTGCGGGAATGTACATACAAGGCCAAGGTTCAACGGTGCGCCTCTCTCTTACACCATACCAAACAGAGCTTCTCAACAAAGCGCAACGTAAAACCAGCGCCCAATCTCCCCTCGGGCAGGGTCAGGCCCCTCCGCTGACAATGTCAAGGATGACAAAGTTCTACCTTTTTTTTGATGGCGGCGTGCCTCTCCTCCATGTCCCTTTTGTCTCGGGCCGAATTGAGGACCAGGTGAGTGTGCTGGGGGAGAGGGGAGCAGGACAGGAGGCCACAGGTCAACACGTGTAAATGGCAAGATGGAGAGAGACAACGAGATCATTCGAAAACAAGGTATTTTCAAAGAATTCTGAAAAAGTGGCGTCACGGTTTAGAGTGAGAAGCGGAAAACTGGCAGCGTTACGTGTACGGCACAAGCGATGAGTGACCACACGGGGAGAGTTAAACCAGATAGAGGAAGGTGGTTCTGTGTGGCTCTGTGTGGCTCAGTAGGTAGAGCATGGCATTGGCAACGCTTAGGCTGTGGGTTCAATTCCCGCTGGAATGTACTGAAAAATGTATGCGTTCACTACTGTAAGTCTCTTTGGATAAAAGCGTCTGCTAAATGGAATATATCTATACATATATAGGAAGGGAGGGGACGAGAGCCCTGGAAGATGCAGAACTGAACTGAACTACGAGCGCTTATTTTGATACTGTTGCAAGTATGCAGATACAGTATATCTGTGTGCCTGTGCGTGTAATAATAAACGTGAAAGAGCGGGTAACATAAAAACGTTACGTTGCGTTGATGTGCTCTTTGTAAATAATGGAAAACTGTCGATCAAGCCAACAAAGCTTGCAACTCTGATTTGATGCGAGAGAACATTTGTGCGGTTCTGTGTGTCTCAGTAGGTAGAGCACGGCGCTGACAACGGTTAGGTTGTGTGTTCAATTCCCATTGGGACCACACGTACTGAAAAATGTACACATTCACTACTCTAAGTCGCTTTGGATAAAAGCGTCTGCTAAATGGCATATAATATATCGTATTATATATTAGAACAACATGACTAAAAGGAGAGGGCTCGGGTAAGAGGCAGGGGAAGGGGTTCAAATGGATACAATGGAGGGGAGTGTGGGCGCACGGCCAGGACACCGTTCACACGGGGGGTCAAAGGGCACATCGACCTAGACCTCTCGAAGGGAAAAGGAAGCAGGAAGTGCTGGACTCTCCAAGCTTCCTGCGCCGGACCAAGGACAGAACGCCGTGCTCGAGCTCTGTCTCTGCGCCCCTTTTCCCCTCTCCGCTCCGCTTTAGCAAACCGCACTTTCTCTCTCTCGCTCTCTCTCTCTTAGGCCACTTCCTGTTGGTTGAGGCAGACGCTAAAGATGATGTTGTGGTCTTGAAAGGTGAGGCCATTTCCTGTACCAAACTGCTCTCACACTCTTACTTATGTACTTACAGGATGTACTCGTCGAGCTCGACTTCCAGTACAACGCTGAGTACATAAGCCTCACGCACGCTGTGTACAAATCAGGCTTCTTCGGACGGATCTGCACTGCCTTCAAGATAAACTAACTTCCTCAACGACACAATAGAAGCGCCCGAGCCAAAACTTAAGCCAGAAATGTATTTACATTTATTTCAAAACAGCAACGTCTTGAGTCGTCCCTTGCAAAGCTATACAATTTATTCTTACTAAAAAAAGAAAGAAAGCGTACTAAAAAAAGAGAATACTGCCGAATGGCACTCTTGTGCCCAGCACATGGTGCCAGCGCCACACGCTCAGCTACTACAGCCACTTCCGTGATGCTGTCATGTGAAATGTTTCCTGTTGCTGCTGCCTTCTTCAGTTTCCTGTCATGCTAGATAGGGGGAGGAGGGGCCAGTCACCATGTCCGATTGGGGTGAGTGGGGGGGGGGTTACTTAAATCCCCTTCGCTTCACTCGTTACCATTTCACACAGATCGACAGGCTCTCCATCATTCTTAGCCCTCCCTGTCCTTCAGTCCTGTGGACTTTAACCTGAATGAACCCTGTTAGTGAACTCACTTGCCCCCTTTCTCTCTTCACAAACTCCTTTCTCTCTTCCTCTCTTCATTTCCCCTCTCATTAATCCTCTCTCCCCTCCCTTTGCCCCAACCTTGCCTCCTGTATAACATCCCTATTACCTGCTAGCTCAGGTTACCGCTCAGATTGCTGCAATGCTCCCTCTCTCCCTCCCTCTCTCCTTTCCTCCCTCCCTCCTTCCTTCTCTCCCTCCTCTCCTTCCCTCCCTCCCTCCCTCCTTCCCTCCCTCCCTCCTCCCTCCCTCCCTCCTTCCCTCCCTCCCTCCCTCCTTCCCTCCTTCCTCCCTCCCTCCTCTCCCTCTCCCTCCCTCCCACTAGCTCAGGTTCCTGTTGTACTCACTCCCTCCCTCCCTCCCTCTCACCTGCTAGCTCAGATTGCTGCAGTGCTCACTCCCTCCCACCCTCCCTCCATCCATCACCCAGTCTGCACCCCCTTGCTCTCACCTGCTCGCTTAGGTTCCTTCGGTATTCCTCCAGCTCAGTGAGAGACTGGTGACCATGCAGGAAGAACTGAGCCTGGGCTTCCATTAGAGACAGCATCTAGTACACACAGACCATATTAACCACTGTACACACACACACACACACACACACTCACACTCACACTCAACACACACGCACGCACGCACCTGGAAGTTCATGCAAAAACAGCACCAACGCACATTTTATTCAACACTTCCCACAGACAGGGATGTATAGTGACGGGTTACAGATATGAGGCTCACCGCCATGAGAATGTCTGTCTTCTTCTTGGACTCGATGACATTGATCTGGGAGAGAGCAGACACACAGTGAGGGACAGCTGACGTGAGCGGGCCTAAAGCCAACTCCTGCTCTACTGAAACCAACAATCACCGCTGATCGGATTCCTCTCGAGCTACTGTGTGTGTCTGGCAGGTTCAGAACCTATCAGTTTAAGACAAATGCTGTTTTTTTCATTTTTGCTTCAGATTTTTTCCAGTTTTTCTCCCAATTTAGTGGCCAATTATACCCTCTATTTTGAGCGGTCCTTGAACAGGCGGAGGAGCGGTTTAAACTGCTCCTTAAACAGCAGACAAGAGCGCTTTCTGATGCCTGTTCTGGCCACACCCGTATTTACAGTATGTAGCAACGTCATTACAACTAATATTAGACTTTGTTACCTGCAAAACCTGTAAAATTGGGTGTGTACATATTTTAGTATATTCATCATTCCGTTTGTGTACATGTGTTTGTATATATATGTATGCGTGTATGTGTGTGTGTGTGTGTGTGGGGGGGTGATATTGTTTGTGTGGTATGGTCCTTGTGCTCTCTCTCAGACCTGCAGCACGTAGTCCAGTGCCTCCGAGCGGAAGGCCTTGCGGGCGGTGAGGAGGGAGTTGCTGGCCTCCTCCACCTCGTGCTGCTTGTTCCGGGGGGCCTGAGCATTCCTCCCCAGTGCCGCCTCCAGACTCTCGCTGCTACGCTCAAACTCCTTCCGCACATCCTTAAAGCGCTTCACGTCCCTGGTGGAGGCAGAGAAGGAAAGCAGATGGGAAATGTTGTAATCCCGATACGTCTCCTCAAATACGGTAGGTTCTACTAGAGTAGAGTTCACTAAACCTCCCAAAGTGACTGGCTGAACCAGCTCTCCAGCAGCCTGCCTCTTCCTCTAAGAATACACGCAGTACAGACACCTGAGTCATTCCCTTATTCCCTCCCTCCCTCTCTCAGAGCAGTGTTGGAGAGCAGGTGGTATTGGAGAGCAGGAGAGCACACAGTGTTGGAGAGCAGGAAGTATTGGAAAACAGGCAGTGTTGGAGAGCAGGAAGTGTTGGAAAACAGGCAGTGTTGGAGAACAGGTCCCACTGTTGTTTCAGTCAGTGGGACCAGACCCTTTAGGTTCAGCAACTGGAGGACAGAGTAACAGAGTTACAGACAGCGAGCTGAACACTCACTCTTTCACAAAGCTTTGCAGTTTCAACTTCACTGACTTCTGCGTGGTCTCAATCACCTCCTAGAAGAAAGAGCAATACAGAGATAAATATGTGTGTGTGTGTGTGTGTGTGTGTGTGTGCGTGTGTACGTATGCATGTATGTGTGTATGTATGTATATGTGCGTGCATGTGTGTGTGTGTGCGTGTGCATGTGCCTGTGTGTGTATGTGTGTGCGTGTGCGCGCAGGTGTGTATGTGTGTGTGTGCATGCGTGTGGGTGTGTGTGCGCACATGTATGTGTGCCTCTGTGCGTGCGTGTGTGTGTTTGTGGAAGGGATGGGGGGTTGGGGGCTTTCAATTTGATTTGTTTCAATTTGGGTTGTAGTTCATTTCAGTGAATCTGGAGTATCCATTAGAAGTGACTCAGCACAGTGAGCAGATTTACTATTGTGACCGGGCATTAGTACACACATGGTAATAACGGTCCTGCTGGAGGAACGTTGATCTGCCTTGTAGACAACAGAGAGCGCATTGGCGAAAGAGCAACGTATCACACAACAAATGCCCTTTCCGTCTGTCAAGGCTCCTCCACACATCCAACTAAAACAGAGTGTGCTCAGGTCACAGCAACACTAAGAGGACACTGCACACTGGTCTGCTAAACACATATTCAAGTTGACAGGAAAAATGGTCGCGTATTTTACCATTCCGCACATCATACATTGCTTCTGAACACACGTAACGCGGAAAAGTCAACGCGAGCTAACTGCGATTATATATTCATCTCATCTCATCTTCAGCTGCTTATTCCTAGTTAGGGTCGCAGGGGGGCTGGAGCTGCGAGAGGCAGGAAAACACCCTGGACAGGTCGCCAATCCATCGCAGGGCACTACATGCACCATTCACTCACACACTCATACCTACGGGCAATTTAGACTCTCCAATTAGCCTAACGTGCATGTCTTTGGACTGTGGGAAGAAACCGGAGTACCCGGAGGAAACCCACGCGGACACGGGGAGAACATGCAAACTCCACACAGAAAGGCCCCCGGACTGGATTTGAACCCGAGACCTTCTTGCTGTGAGGCGACAGTGCTATCCACTGCACCACCGTGCCGCCTCGATTATATATATATTTTTTTCTTTGTTTCTGATTTTATCCCATTTTCTCCCAATTTGGTAGCCAATTAGACCCGCAAATTCAGTTTCGTAGTCCTTTAACGCCTCTTACGAGACGGCACCGCAGTCAAACTACAGGGCCACTATCAGGCTGCAGCTCCCCTTCATTCTTTTAACACCGCAGTCAAATGCTCAGGCTGCAGATGCAGCAATGGCGTCGGGACGCATGCAAGGCCTTTACTGCCGATGGAACTTGACCTCGAGCATGATGCGGGCACATCGTCCAGAGTTTGGATCGTTCATCCTCCGAAACGTCGTAAAACTGAGGCTAAAAAAAGAATCCAGTGTGTATTGGCCTGGGAAAAGATTAATCGGTGTAGCGAGAGAGGGAGAGAGAGAAAGCTCCCGAGCTAAAGGAAGGTTAAGAGAGAGAGAGCTCCACTCACCCCCTGAGAATCCACAATAATAGACAGCTTGCTGGAGAATTTCTCTAGACACTCCTGAGAGGGAAGGACAGCAGGACAGCCATGCGATTACACAAGATATCGCCACCTTGCTCCCAACACATACGATCCTCCTGCTAACCCATCTGGCACAAACCCTTTGGCTAAACACTGTACAGTGAGTCCCTCACTATGTGCCTTTTTTAATGTGATTTTACATGCATATTTATTATGCGTTTTAAGTGTTAGTATGGAACCCAGGACTCCCTGGAAAGCAGTGCCATCCTGGATAAACAAATAAAATGATGATGCTTACATTACATTACATTACAGGCATTTAGCAGACGCTCTTATCCAGAGCGACTTACACAGTTTACATTTCTTTACATACAATCCATTTATACAGGTGGATATTAACTGAAGCAATCCAGGTTAAGTACCTTGCTCAAGGGTACAACGACAGTGTCCCACCTGGGAATTGAACCTGCAACCTTAATGTTACAAACCCAGTTCCCTAACCATTATACCACACTGCCGCCTATGTCATAGGTGATGATGATGTCATAGCGACCCAGTAGAGTTATACTCCCTTATACTGTTCCCAGCACAGTGATGATCTTACCGCCATCGTACTGTCCGCGACGCAGTGGAGCCCCAGGTCCCTCAGCCCATTGACAAAGTTCCTGCTGTTCTGACAGTACACTTTCCCTGCCTCCAGCATGGAGTTACACTGCTTCACCAGCTGGATACAGGACATATACAAAATGAGTACAGAAACACAAAAACAGTACGTGCGCACTCGTCCACACGCACACAACTGCGATGGTGCACTCACGCACGCGCACACACACACACACACACACACTCACACACACACACACACACCCACACACACACACACACACACACACAAACAAGCACACAAGCACACCAGCACACCAGCAGATACACACACAACAAGCAACAGGAAGCACAACAAACTCAAAGGGGAATAGGCCGGGATAGAGCAGTGACACTGGATAGGACAGCTGGTGCGTGGACTTAAGGGCACAAAGTATGAGCAGGCAGAGCAGGGGAACAGGAGGCGATGCAGCGTAGGCCCTTCTCTGCATGCACACCGCACAACACAGACAGTGAAAGATAAAAAGAGAGAGGGGAGAGAGACGGTGAAGAACAGGCACCCGCAGGTGGAATCATCATCCGCACCGTCGTTTGGAGAAAGGAGGAGAGATGGACAGACTGGACAAGAGCAAGAAGGGGAGAAGTGCAAAGCAGAGGTACAGAGAGGAATTTGTGTCAAAAGGTGCGCATTCTTATAGCAGGGGGGAATTAAGCTACTACATGGATCTGCCGGGCACAGACGCATACACTGACACACAGACGGGATTCAGTCTCTCTCACACACACGATCACAGACCCACAAGGACATAAAACACACACACAATGCATATGCACAAAGACATTGAGTAATAAACACATACACGCCACATAGACACAAATAGATAAACATAGACACAAACACATTATCAAACAACACGTGTACTTATCGTCAGGGGAAATACACACTGCAATGGTCATAAAATCAGGTCACTTCAAAGCAACATGCTATTTCCTGAATTTCTCAGAGCGCTCATAAGACAGACATAGCAGTATATTCTATGGGAAAACAAGCCCCAGAGGAACAATTATGTCAGATGTTCCAAACATTTGAACTTTGCACTGTAAGGGGACGTAACTTGATGTGTGCTTGGTATTGTCACCTGAACATTTTCTCCGGAGCTCATTTTTAAATAGTTACTGACTCTTTCCAATAAAACTATGTAAATATATTTCAAGCTCGACCTATACCTATTTTTCAAATTATAAAAAGTGCAAGTGAAACTAGTGGTGCCATGGTCCATGTTCCTCTCCCATCTGGTTGAAAAAGTGAAATGGTAACAGAAGATGGGCGTGAAAATGATAGCTGTAAGGGCGAATGAAACCCAGTACATGTGACGGAGAACCATTGAGTTATTCCTCTTTTTCGGGTAACAATGGGGACCAGATGCTGTTCCAGGGCCAGTTCCCTCACACTGCTAGTCAGCAAACACCACATCTCTTTCATCAAAGTCCGACTTTAGAGAAAGAGGATGTGCAAAGACATCAAACAACAATTGATTTCCACACCAAAGCGTACATTAAGTGTTGACATAGAAGCAGAATGACTGCAATGATTTTGTTCACCAGAAGCAAGAGTCACATTTCCATACGCAAGTTTGCCTGGGCGGCTGTATCAGATTCAAATGGAAATCCTGTTGCACAATGTTTAGTAAGAGCATTTAAACTGAACAGTTAACCGGTCACTAGATCTGAACGAAATCAACCGTTTATGAGATATTCTGGAATGATCCCCAAGCGTTTTCCACTTCCATCAACTAAGCGTCAGTTGATTGAATTTCTTGTGGAAGACTAGTGCTATATTTCTCCTGCAAAACTCAAGATGCTCATAAACACATTTTGCCACAGGGCATACGGGCTGTACTGGACACACGTGGTGGCCTAACACCCTATTACTTTTCTTTGTTTTCTGTTCATTGTCTGTACATGAATGTTTCTGCTATCACATCCACTTCTGATTCAGCCAATCAGAAATTCTGCACCTGGACATATCTAAGTGCCCTTGGATTTACATTGTTTATTTGTTCAATGATTATTTCTTACTCAGATTGTTTGTTTTAATCTAGCATAGCCTGGTGTACATGAAAATGAAAGGAAAAGTTAACACAAAGCATACATAAAAAAAAAAAATACCCTGCTTCTATGGTTTAGACACTAGCATTCCTAAGACTTAAACACATTACTCCAGATGACGTAGGTTGGAGGAACTCTGCTCCTCTTTAATATAAAATCAATCATCTATGGATAAGCAGGGACCTCTATAAATCAAGCAATTTAGTGTGTCAATACAATATTCCCATCTTTTAAACTTTATATTAAAAGAGATAGTATAGGTACTTAGTAAACAGGTACTAAGAATATACTTAGTATAGGTACTATACTATAGTACCTATACAAAGAGATAATACCATTTTCCCTGTTTACTTTGCCTCAAGCTCCCATACTTCAAAGTCACTGCCTATGATGTCTATTAGATGTTGGTGAAATGCTTTATGGGTACTGTATTACATTGCCAAATCGGAAGACCACGGTGGAATTTTATTCAGGTTCAATTTATAACTTACAAAAATGAATCAAGCTATGTTTGGTTAGATTACTACCAAAATAAACATAAGTAGCGCACAGACTGAACAAAGGCTGGTGATTTCCTTCCTTCCAAAGTCATCACCCTTTCATCTTGATTCATGTTGCGACTCACAGCCACCACTGGCTCCGATTATAAAGGCCCTCTCTCGATCTCTCCCTCTCACCTTGTCTAGTCGCGTCTCCAGTTCGCCAACGTCTCCCTCGACACCCTCGATTACAGCCCTGGAAAGAAAACGCAACGCGTCAAACAGAAAGACAAATCATAGCTTCTCCTAAAAATATTGATAATGCTCGCAGAAACTAAGAAAAACTTTAAGGACAGCACTTTAAGGGACTGATGATTTAGGATCTAGACCATTTGTCATTTTTAGGCTTCGGTGAGTCGCGTTCACTGGAATTCAGTTGCTCTGTAAAGGTTGGTGGTGCTTTATGAATAGGGCCCAGAGCACTGAGAGCACTCCATTCGTTTGTTAAGGATGTATATTCGGTTCTTTGGCCATTGATTCTGCCTCGAATAGAGCCAGCAGCTCCTGGTTTACTAAAATGAGCCAAGACTAGCGGTTAGTTAAATGCATGGACCCATTCCCAAAGGTCTGCAAAGCACACTTTCCTCGCTGTCTCTCTTGGCTTAGTATAACACTAAGGGGGTCATTATCTGAGGTGTGTGCCTGTCCGTATAATGAGGTTTGCTATTATGGTAAAGGCACAATGAATCAAATAGTAATGTGTGTGTGTGTGTGTGTGTGTGTGTGTGTGTGTGTGTATGTGTGTGTGTGCAAGTAGGGGTGTGTCTGTGTCTCAGTGGGTCTGTGGCAATTGTCAGTCAGATGGTCTGACGACAGGGTGTCTGAGTCTCTGTCAGTGAGTCAGTCTCTCCTCTCATCTCTCATCTGCCTCCTTGACAAATTAACAGTGTAGCACATGGCCCTGTGGTTTCTGCTACCTTCCGTAGAGAGAGGGAGGGAGAGAGAGAAAGAGAGAGAGAGAGAGAGAGAGAGAGAGAGAGAGACAGAGACAGAGACAGAGAGAGAGAGAGAGAGAGAGAGAGAGAGAGAGAGAGAGAGAGAGAGAGAGAGAGAGAGAGAGAGAGAGAGAGAGAGAGAGAGAGAGAGAGAGAGAGAGAGACCTGTAGGAGAGAAAAACAGATTTCTTGCAAGGCAAGTGACGGTTTGGTCGGACTCAAATGTAAATGTGCTTCAATCAGCATGACAAGACTGCTTGGGGCTGCAGGGCATTTGCACACAATAAAGCTGTAAAGGCAGAAAACATATCCTTGGCAAGATGAGGCAGAGGAAAACAGTGACATTTCGTGTCCGCCTCACAGTGGAGACCCTGCATTGCAGACATGGCTCCTGATCCCTCTCAATTTCAGTGTGCCGTTGAGACAGTTTATGCAAGTGAGAGAGAGACCTTGGGTTTCCGCAGCGATCCACCCCCCAAACACACTTCCTGTCTCCTGTTTATCACCTCAGTATCTCTCGCCTCACTTCCTGTTCCACTCTACCACCTCCCCCTCACCGCTGGTAACTAGGCAACGGGAGGCAGTAGCTTGAGCAGTGCCCCACTCTCGCTGGCCCTCCCTCCCTTCTCTGTCTCCCCTTCCCTTCCATTCTGTAGGTTTTTGTGTCTTTGGCCTCTCCTTTTCATGTCTTTTATGCTGTATGTCTTTCTGTCTATGCTGTGCCCTCCCGTGGCCTACTTCCTTAACCCCCCTCCGCTTCTCTGCTCTCCGTCAAACACTAAACCACCACCACTGCAGCATTGCCACCACACTAAAACTTTCCATCGCTGAACATTCCAGATATATCAGAGCCAGGAGCAGAGCAAAAGCTTTTCTAGCCATCGCCGCACTCTTACAAACACCCACACCAAAAACACGGCCACGCCCAAAACAACGAGCCACTTTTAGTTCATACTTCCAAAAACCAGTCCACCATCTGTTTTATTTTTGATCAAATGCCACTTTCAAGGTTTTTTTATTTATGTTTGCCTTGGTTACAGCTCTCTGGGGTACGGAGGAAGAAGCACACAGAATAAGGCCAATCTCGCTCTGGCCTCCTGGGCCGCCTAAAGGCTGTACTCCCAACTAAGGTGCAATGCACCTCATTCATGACGATTAAATTATGTTTTCCACCTTGATGCACTACAATTTTCACATGTAATCTTCCTGTGCATAAACTACCTTCCTGTTGCTGTGTCTCCTACTGCTGTAAGTCACCTTATCTGCTTTCACACCATTTTGTTTCTCCCCCTTCCACTTTGATAGTGACTGAGCCTAAACCTAGACAGGGCAATCCAGTCCTATTCTACAGCTATCTGATCTGTGTCAGGTTTTTACCTCTTAGCACTGCATTGTCAATGGATTGAATAACCAGTGGATTTTTTTGTTGTGGTTGTTAAATCGCCTGTAGTGAATTATCGGGGGCCTGCATTGCCTCGCAACCGTATTCAAGCTAGGAACACTTCTCTGCATCAACACGTCATCATCTGTCACCTCTCATCTCTTATGGCAAACCAAACTGATGCTAGACCTTCGTTGTCCTCGATTGACCCAAGTGTAATTTTGTTTTCTTCACAAAATGCAAGCCCTTTGTCAGCTCCACTCCTTATCTCCATGGCCAACGTCTAACAATTTTCACAAAGTTGCTTTAATACCGGAGCAACGGTGGAATGTCACAGCAATATTACAGAAATGTGAACACACTGAATCTCTACTGAGTCACCCCTGCCTCCAAACATTCCACATTACAGAAAAGTCTTGAAGAAAGAAAATTAGGCTTGTACCTAAGACTAGTTGTAGAGGAAAACTAATTTGTAATGGATTTTTTTAATTAGGTGTACAGAATCATTGTTGCCAGATGTCAGACAACAAACAAGGTTTGACATATACCATTGATCTACTATACTATTGCATATTTCCCCTTAATATGCAATCAATCACAACCCCCACAAAACACATTGTCCGAGTTAATAATCTGTAGCCTCCAAGTTTGTGTCCTTTGCTCAGCTTCCTATCTGTTCTGCAATGCATACATCGGTGCAACAACACATCTCAGATTACGCACTCCATATATTAAAGTTATATTTGTTTTTTAAAGTTAAAAGATTTTTCATCCGACTACAACGTATACAATGTCGACGGCATGTAATTGTCAATTATATCAGTTACACCAGCTAGCTATCATGTGTACGTCTCTATAGCCAACCTTTAAAGTGAATGAAGGCCTTCTGCAACTTGCTATACATTGGGGTTGTATACATTATTATTTTATATATTATAAAAGTATGCTGTCCAAACTCCTTGTTCTTAATTTTAAAAAGGCCTTCGGTCGTAGTGCCTTTCTGTCTGTGTCGAGTCAAATGAGAAAGTATCCTACAGTACACTGAGTGAATATGGCAACCAAGCAATCAATCTAGTTGGCGAAATTATGCTCATAAAGTGTAATGACTTACCTGAAACGGGGGGAGTCTTTGAGGCATTCCTCAAAATCCAGTTTGACGGTCATTCTTCGGTTGTATACAAAATAATAATGATGACAATAACATGAAAACACTTGTGTACAATTATCGCAGCTGCAGGTGTTCTTCTTAACGGTCTTTTTTAGTTCGAAAACGAAAGAGTATTTTACCAAATCTTCACTATGGTATTGTGCGACTTTAAATATTTTAAAACTCCATTAACACAGTAATACTATATGACGAATTACAGAAGCACAACAGTACAGTGTTGTTGAATACACTATTATATATCGATCTGGTTTTATTCTATTTTAATTATTCATTTCGAAATTAATTTATATTCCGGCGTGTAGAATTAACTGCTTCCCGTACCTTTTATGGCAAAACTCAATTAATAGGTCTGGACAATCTCTTCAGGAGACTACTTACACTAATGGATGCCTAAAGATACTCGTACCAGTAACTTAAATGTCGCGTTTTTCCTCGCCCCTTTATTCTGCCTCACGATTCCTTTGCCAGTACTCGAAAGACCGACGCGACTCGGGAGTTCTTCAAGTCAAGGAGCACAAATGTAAATAAAATATGTACATATTCATAGAAACTACGCTAATTAAAATAAAGCGACTGACGGCATGTTTCTTGAAGTGCCACAGAGGAGCGAGGCTGTCATAAGAACAGTTCGCTTCCTTTCTTCCTTCTCGCTCTCTCTTTTCCCCTCCCTCTATGCACTATTTCCGGGTGTGCGAGCATTATTAGTTTGAGCAAGCAGCTGAATTTATCTGATAGGCTGAAGGAGATGGATGCATCAGGGAAAGGTCGTGGGTCTAGGCAAGTTTTCGCAAATAGAAAATAGAATTTATTCAGGTGGTAGCCTACGTAGCAACTTGGTTACATATAGTTTCGCAATTTTATGTTTTTTTGATGTTTTTTTACATCATGCTGTAATAATTACGTTAGTGGTATCCTAATCAAAGTGCAGTCCTGCTGTGCGATAACAGGGTGTGTTATGACGGATTCATCGTATTAAACGTGGACAGCAGTACTGTTCTCAGGTAGACTTAATTCTTTAGTATGACACAGAAAATGGGCCATATGAGAGAATATGAATCTCTGAGATCCAGAGGGACCTCGGGTTTTCCAGTCCAATCAACGATCATTTAAAACAAGCTGAAATAGGTGATTGGGTAAACTTGATCACGTGATTTGACAGGTTTAACCCCTTGGGGTGTATGCTGCGCTACCAGCACAACGGGAGCGAGCAAATACGATCAAATCAGGAAGTACTCATGAACCCAAATGTGTCTTCCAAGGAATGGTAAATATCCAAATAACACTGATTCGCAACATTACGGAAATGATGAACCAGCAACAATTTTATATGCTAGCCTATGACAAAGTTAGGGAGGTAGCCGGGGCTGGATTAAGTGTTGTCCAGGCTGGGCTATAGGCTACTGGTTTATAGTCTACTGTCCTTGCACATCATGCTGCTTCTTGACACAACCCCAAGTTTTATCAACAATCAAACCTGGAACAACTCTGCTGTCATTAATGTGTCAACAAGTTGTTAAGGAATCCACAAGCAGCAGTAATTATGGGGGGTGATTAGCGCCAAGGAGACAGCCAACTGTGGTCATGCCTATACAGACAAATGATTAGGTTAAAAAAAGCAAGTTCTCATAATAATTAACATCTACTGTTATCTAATTAATTAAAGAATGGTTACTTTGAGCAAACCTAGCATGTGTAATGTTTTGGGTTTATAGAACTGCATGAGAGTGAGTGAGCCAATGTAAGGGAGACGCAGGAGGAAGGCTGAAAGACAGTAGGTTTCAAAATAGGGCTGTGGTAGGAAGTTGAAGAATACATTCTAAATAGAAATCAAATACTTTGTGCAAGAGGAGAATAACTCCGCCCTGGGATTAATCTGGGCTACCGTGTTACCACGGACACACGACCACAGTGGACTCGGCCTGCGGTTGTCTGACTGGGATTATAATTAAGCAGTTGGGCGTCTTTCTAGATCTCTGTCTCGTTGTCACACTCACACAGACACGTTTTTCATGGGCGCGTTCTTCTACGCGGTAAGGTGTGAGCGGGTACAGAAATGTAGGCTACTAAAATCTCCCTTTATGTTTCAAAACTATTGGACTTGGAAGTGTGCAACATGTGGAGGAAGGTCAACGCTGTTTTAATGGAATCGAATGACATCTGGACGGCAGTTCCAAGAGCAGGCGATCAGCTCTCGCCAAATCTGGAAGGCGAATGGCTCTCCCTTGTGACCGAAATACGTTAATACAGATTTCCATTCCCAAATTCGAGTTAGCAGCAGGCCACGTAGCGAGGTGAAGCGTTAACACAGCCTATATAACAGGTGGCAGCAGTTTCGCTTAAATAACGGGCACTGAACAGAACCCGAGATAAACAGTTTTGGCTATTCAAACAATACTTTGACATTGGTGTAACTTTTCAATACAAACATTTGTAAAAGAAAATGTAGCATGTTTCTCGTGCTGCCGTAGGGTAGCTATTGATTTAAGCCAATACAAAATTTGCGAATATGTAGGCTAGACTTATGAGGCTAGTTTAATTTGAATTTATAATGCTGACCGCACGTTAATAGGAACCTGACAAGGGCGGAGGGAATAAGGGCATATTTTTATGTAACGTTAAATGACTGTCGGCCTACATAACACATTCATGGTTTCTCTATATAAAGAGTTAATAAACAAAAGAGACAACATTTTTTCATTCTGGACGTCATACAATGGGCGTGGGATCCCATGACGGCTTTGAAAACTATTGTTGCTGAGTTACATTAAAAATAAAGCAATATAAAAGCTTATAGGTTAAAAATAAAATGCTTGATTACTTCTATCTATCGTTCTAAAGGGGATATTTTTCCGATTAATTTATTCGACTGCTGTTGTTTCTCATTGGTTAAGGCTTTATTTTGTTGGGCTCAGTGTGTTCCTTCGTCCTCGCCTTAGCTTCATGATTCCGATATTCTGTCACCTTTCCAAATCGCCGCGTCTTCCTGGAACAACAGACCAAGACTGAGACCTAAAGAATACGTAAAAGGGGGTGTGCGTGTGTCAGTGTGGTGCACAGAAAGCAGCAGAGAGCGGTAATGGAGAGCGAGAAGCAGATTTTTTTTACGCGAATACCGCAGCGATGAATAAATAAATAATGACATAGTAAAACTCAGATCGACAGGTCATAACAGCTTCGCTTCAGATTTGAAGTAGCCTACGCATGTGAAATATCGGTTTGAAACCACAAGAACGCGAGCCGCATAATCGTTTTTATAATGCGGGCGTGAATTACACGCACTAGTACAAGGCGAAGGAAGGGAAGGGGAGCGGAGGGTCCATACGATTGCACTCCACCGCCACTACTCGTCTCCGCCCGACTGCAAGGGGGAGAGAACCCGAGGCAGGTATGTCGAACCGAAAACACCGGGACAATCAAGAGATATGCGCCCGCAAGGTCCGGGAGCTCGCCCAGTCCGGAGTCAACAAGCACTGCTTCGAGTGCAGTCAACCTGGGGTGACATACATCGATATCACCGTGGGCTGCTTCGTGTGCACATCGTGCTCTGGAATGCTGTGAGTATGGGATATATACCAGGCTTAACATTGTTGCTGTTGTTGGTATTATTGTTATAATGATTATTATCATCATTATTTGTGTTTAATGTGAGCATATGTAGACAAGTAGCCTACTAACACTACATTGTTTAAATATTGTGGTGGCGACTTAATGATACAAAAATATAGGCATATATATAGGCTATGTATACGGCTAGCTTCTGTTAAAATCTCAATGTCCCTGTTTACTTCCTTCACAGTCGTTCATTACTACTTTATTATTTTCAGGAGTCCTGTTAATCACGTTTGTGTTACGTTTCATTTCGTCACGGCGCCAGGTTTGGTATCATTTATCCCTGTTGTATTTATGCACGTTCCAGCGCGTGGCCCTGGATTAGGCTATGTAAATGTCGCAAGATTTTAGGGAATTGCTAGAGTGAGATTTCTGAAGAAGATTAATGTGGTTTCACAATATTAGTATTTCACAAGCTTTAAATGAAAAGGGGAAGAGTATCTCACAGTGTGGTCGCACGCTATGGTCCGCTTTTGTTTTAGGTTATTGTATGGTCACTGTTTCACTCTTTGAGGGTCTGCCTGCATTTCTGAATAACCCAGTTTCAGCCCCCCTCATCTCACTGTCTTTGCCCTTATATCACTACCCATTGATCAGTCACTGCACTTCACTGATGCGTGCCATGCCCCACGAAATGCTTTCAATGTTTGTTGTTTTATATCGAACATGCATGTTTTTGCCATTTTTGTTCATTTTTACTTTTCTGTGTCTGCCCCTCTCTCTCTCGGTCTCTGTCTCTGTATATATCTCTCTCTCTCCTTGCTTTTCTCAGGAGAGGGCTCAACCCTCCCCACAGAGTCAAGTCCATCTCTATGACAACATTCTCCCAACAGGAAGTGGAGTTTCTACAAAACCATGGCAACGAGGTGAGTGGCACATAGACATTATGATGGAGGCGGTTGGCCTTGTGGGTGCATCCCCTCCCAGAGTGCCCTCTCTTTATTATAATATTAGGGCCTGCTCCTCTCCTGTGCCACCATCCAGTTTTTACTCCTGATTACCATACATCTATGCTGGATGTGTGTTCAATTTTGATGACAAACTAGGTGGGTTATATCCCAGATTCTTGTGTAGAACGTTCAGATCCTCGAGTGAAAAGCACTATGGCAAATGCAAGAGATTATGTTTAAAAATGGTTGTGTCTGAGCTGGTCTGATATTTAGCGTGATGATTCTGTGACGATTGGGCTTGACCAATCAATAAGAGCAGTAACTAAATTCAGCACGGATGCTTAGTTTCAGTACGGTTCGCCTAAAAGAACCTAAAAGTGACAAAACGTGGGATCACGGATTGGTTACCATGCCGTGCCATACCGTACCGTACTGTGTGGTGGAAAAGCACCATATGTGTGAGTGGGACTGCTTTTTCTAGTACTGTGTCGGACAAGTCTATGCTAGGCTCCCTTCATCTCCAAAAGAATGTGTCCCCCAACCCTTCATCACCTGTCAGACCAGTTGGGCGGCAGTTGGCAGCGAGGCTGTTTTGGAGGAATGCAGTTACATCGCCCGATCTGTCTGAGAAGGAATGGAGAGCTGCCACCTAGGCATGTCCACACTTTTGTGTCTACATCTGTATCTGCCTTCAGCTATAGATTCTGAACCTTGTCATATCATATCATCAGATGAGCTGGTATTTGGGTGTGCTTAACTTTTTTCCCCTCACCCAGTTGATTTTATCTTTTGAATTCCCTTTATTCATAGTTGTGTGACAAATCCTCAATGCGGGGGTTGGGGGTGGGATAGATTTGCTTATCAGACACTGTTTAATATAGAGAGTAAAAAACACTACCTTTTGTGTTAACAACAAAATCCTGGGGCTCCCGAGTGGCTCAGTCAGTAAAGGCACTCGTCACAAGTGCAGGCTAGGTGCTGTGGTCACCAGTTTGAGCCACAGCTATGTTAATAGGTAACTGAGACTGGGGGTCTGTAGCGGCAAGACACAAATGGCCTCATGCCACCAGGAGTTACCATCAGTTCCATCTAGATAGATGTTACCATCAGTTCCAATAGATACCAAGCATGCACAGGCTTCCAGCTGCCTTCAGTGATGGTGCCTCTTCTCCGATGTGTGCCAGTTCTCCGTGTAGCACCGTGTGGCCTGTAGGGTATAAAATAGCCAATGGCTTGCAGCCAAGTTTATCAGAGGAATGTAGATGTCTCAACTGCAGTGGTCCTTGAGCTGGTGTGAGTGGCATAGTGGTAATTCAAGGGGCACAATAGGTGATTCCAATCTGGGGAAATTGGGGAAGGGGGAAAGTAAAGCTGAATACTGATGAAATTATTATTTTGATGAGACTGGTGATGATATTAGAATATGGGAGAGATTGTTATATTATGCTTTTTATGTTGCTCAACAGTAAAATAATGCAATGGATTGCTCATTCTCTATGAGTAGGTCTATATGGAAGGAAATAGCTAGCAATTGTATCACTGTCCAGGGTATGGTAATTCCAAGTTAGCTCAGTGCTATTTGTAGTGATTTTATGCCTCTCTTGAATAAAATAGGATCCTAGCGCTAGCCTGCAAGACTAGGCTAGATATAAATATAACTACTTTGGAATGCATGTTGTTTTTTGTGCTTTTTATTTTAGAACATTTATAAAATGTCACTTGCCCTTGAAATCTACAAAAATATGGAATAAAATGTAAACACTTTAAAAATAAATGTAAATGCATTTTTGTTTGGTATCCATTTTGTGTTTGGTACCCCAAACTCTAATGTACCAATAGCTTAAAAATTCCAAGAATTCCTCAAATTCCTAATTCCTAGCTGAGTGTGTATGTGTATGTGTGTGTGTGTGTGTGTGTGTGTGTGTGTGTGTGTGTGTGTGTGTGTGTGTGTGTGTGTGTGTGTGTGTGTATGTGTGTGTGTGTGTGTGTGTGTGTGTGTGTGTGTGTGTGTGTGTGTGTGTGAGGGGGTAGTTACCTCATGTCTGTGTAGAGTGGTAGTTACCTCATTATTTTGTGTGTTTGTGTTCTCAGGTGGGGAAGAGGACCTGGCTGTGTGCCTTTGACCCTAAGACAGATGGATGTTTTGACGCCCGTGACGCTCAGCGGCTAAAGGAATTCCTTCAGGATAAATATGAAAAGAAGAAATGGTGAGCTAGAGGGACTCACACGTATGCCTCTCAACTGATTTTGTGTTTTTGTGTGTATGTGTATATTATGTCTTTCAAGTTGTTAACTTTATTATACTATTTTTAATTATGACGGTGACTGCATGAAAGTAAAAATAGCAATTGATTACTGTATACAATGCAAGTAATGAGAATGTCTCTTTTTTTTCAGGCACTTTTCTAAGAACAAGAACCGGAGGGAAGTTGAGGGGCCATGGAGCCCAGGGGCTCAAGTAGTGCCGTCTGCCCATCCTGCCACCCAGCCAACATCTCACCCTCTGCCCACCTCTGTGCGGCCCACACGGACACTGGTGAGAAGGTGGCACTGGTAATGGGAGGAAGCTGTTTAGGGAACAGGGTAGGGCATCGAACAAAGTATGAGGTATAGTGTGGCCAGGAGACTGGTAACATTACCCTATTTTACACTACATGGTTGCAGCAGTTTCAAACAGGAAAATGACAGCTTCAGTGGGAAACCTCAACTCGATTAGGATAATCTGTAAAAAAAGTAAAAAGCATAATAGATTTATAGATAAATAAATGAGAAAAAAAGTCACATTCATTTATATTTTTTTATTTACTCCCCATTATACAGTTAGTGGAAATATTGTATATAACATCACCAAAATAGCTACCCAGCATTTAACATGGAATTGAATTGTATACTATATTGTTATAAACTATATTGTTTAAGCAGTTAAAGACCATTGTTTTACATTTTGTGCATTTAGTTATTGGCCTTTGTGCATTTCATTTTTTATCATCGATTCCTTTGATTACACTGCTTCAATTCAGAGCTCCGAGACTACACATAGCACTAGCGCATAGCTACGGAGATGAGACGCAGCTCACTTTCAGCTTGAGCTGTGGAATTAGTTGTGGTGGTGGTAGTGTGACGGAGAGGGTGAACAACCGGGAGAAAGACCAAGTGAAAAATAAGAATAATAATGATGGTATGAATATAAATACATAGATGCTTTGTAGGAGGTGTCAAGGTCTCTTGCGTTTCTACGCTTTCCACAGTCTCAATCCCAACTGTCTTCCTGGGATCGAGCGCCCTCTGTCTCCCCCGCAGACCTTCGCACGGATGTCTACACTGCCCGTCCGTCTCGTTCCCAGAGTTTCAGAGACCCCCCAATCAAAGGTAGACATTTTACTTTACCGCTTTTAAGACACAACCAACTGTGCAGTGTGTAATGCCCGTCTCTCCCTCTCAGACTCCATGCTATGTGGGCTGGAGAGACAGCGGCCAAGCACGGTTTCCCCTGGCATGGGTCTCCAAAGCCACACCCCCTCTTTCCCTGCTCTACCCCGCCCCTCAGGTACAAATCCCATCCAAATGCACACTTACTCACTATGTCAATCAAACGTGGTGGTATGCATTCCTTGCCCTCAATTTTTATAAGTGACATTTCTCTCCTTCTCTTGTTTCCCTCTTTCCCTCCTTCTATCCTGTTGTTTTCCTTCTTCCTCGTTCATTTCTCCTGCTCTTCTTCTCCCCATCAGCCAGTAGCACTTTTAAAAACAGCTTCACCTTAGGTAAGCCACTGACCAAATATATTTGAGCATTTGCATCAGGGCTGGAGATCATCCATCGATTGTGTTAAACGTGTGGTGGCTTGGCAAGAACTGAATGAGAGAGCTGGAGAAAAGGGAGAGAAAAAAGTATCCACTGGGAATGAGATAATATCTTCTATTTATTTAACTGCATTCTTTTGAAATGTAATTGCTAAGATTGCATGTAGTCCCAGGTGCCAGTGTGCAGTGTAAGCCTCTGCAAATGCTTTAATTTACAAAAAGGGAAAAACTAAACTGCATGCTGCTTATGCAGCGTCAATAAACAATGAACGAATGCATCAGAGCAGAGCCATAGACTGATGCCCAGTGTCAGTCTCAACTACTGCACATATGCTCTCAGGCAGGTATTATTATTATTATTATTATTATTATTATTATTAATATATTATTATTTACTGTGACACACGTGTGGAAAAGGGCCAAAGACGGTTACTCTTCCGAAATAGTGCTGCTCCCTGACATGTGGAGATGCTGCCCATTGATTCGTCCAATAACCTTAGATAATAACCTGCCTTCTTTACTACTTTTAATGACCTTGTTTAATTACACTGTGGATTTGCTAAAGGTCATATAAAAGACAATGAATAGAAGTGGAAACAGAGTCGATGAAGAGACTTGTGCTGTGTGTGTTTGTCACTCGCTGTGGCGTTCTGCATGCTGTGTCCCCTCAAGAGCCCATCAGTTCAAAGCTTGAGATCAGTGGAGTATCCAGTCACAGGGAGCCAGTGTGCTCCCAGGTGGATAAAAAAAAACGAGCCACTGTTGCTATTTGGAGCAAATATCAATGAATCAATCAATATCAATAAATGCTTTCTTGGGTTCATGCCAAGTGAACGAGAAGGCCATGACATATAGTGCATGTCAGTGTCATGCTCTTCATTGGACAACTACTTGTTGCTCTGTGGCATTGTCATCTTGAAAGGCAACCTCTCTACAAAGAAGTGCTTTAAAATGGGGTGAGGGTGATCACTCTGTTCTATTATGAACTGAACTGAAGTACAACACTGGGATTGTGTCAACAGCATATATGAATGAAAAGTCACTTGGGTACTGCCCTCAGTCATTCAGATGTGTTTTTAACAGAATGCCCCTAAACCAGAAGGCTATTGCACTTTGATAATAGCCCAAATATTGCAAGCGGAGTCTTTATATTCACCACATTACATTTTTTTATTGGATCAGGTCGATCTGTCTCCTCTGTTGGAGGCCCCGCCCCCTTCAGGGCTTTCCCTAAGTCCTTGAGTGTAGATTTCGGGGGCCTTGGCCAACGCTCTGCGACCAGTCCGACCCCACCTGTCCTGCCCTCCCAGGATCGATATGCGGCCCTGTCGCAGCTGGACAGCACTTTCTCTGACACTTCAGTAACAGGTTAGGTACCAGCCATCATTTCCCTTTCCTGTATGTGAGAGGAGTATTGAGCATGCGCTTAATGTAAGGTAGGAGGCCATGAGAAGTCTACACAATGGTGACGGAAGGGTGGCGGGAAGCTACTAAGCTCTCAGCAATTCACTGATTTGAACCAATCAAATATGGCATTTATGGAACCTCTCAAATTAAATGAACAAGAAATCTATATAGAAATCAAATATTTAGATACAAATATGTGTATGTTTCGCTGCATATAACATAATAACAAACTCAAAATGATGTAAGATAAATACTCCACTTTTGGTCCCTGCTCTTCTATTCCAACAGCGCCTCCGGGTGGTCCGCCACAGTATAACACAGTATTTGGTAACCGAGTGTCCTCAAACTCCACTCCTACCAGGTAATGCAGCTTTAGACTGTGCAAGCTGTTGTCATTTTTTTAATGTAGTGGAACAATATCATTCCTTCTTTCATTTAATTTGATAAACAATGGCCCCTTTTCTGCCTCTCTTTCTCTCTCTGCTTTTGCTGCTGACAGTTCCCCTGGCCTTACAGAACCAGTCTCCAGCCCTCAAAGCTTCCCAAGTAGGTCATGTTATCAATGATTATTGATTATTTTGTTTTTGTTGGTTTTTGTCTGCCGATTCTGTTTTTACTTGCTTCTTATTTACTTGCTTTTTTTTTTTTTTTTTTTTACAATATGTACCAAACTAAATCTGGCTTGGTACAGAAAAAGAGACAGCAGTGGCTCTGGCCCTGTGGATCACGGGGTTGAATCCCCAGGGAACACTGTTTTTCATTAACGGCATAAAGTGAGGTATTTTGGCCCCGTTGCTCCCGTGAAAAAGTTACACAATGGTCGAGATTGAGAATTTCCAGCGCTGCAGGTTGCAGCCAGCTTTCCAAATTGATGTATAATAGTCCAAACGTTGAAATTTGTGTCGACAAAGGCTCCTGCTAACCCTGAATTTCTCTCTCTCTCTCTCTTCAATCTTCAGCTTTCCCCAATCCATTTAACACCACAGCCAGCGCACAGCCCTCCCTGTCTCCCAGTAATCCCTTCAACAGCACGTCCACAGGCAAGTGCCAGAGCAGCACTCCTTCTCTGCCTTTGTATTGTGTGACCAGTCCACGTCACTTGTGAGAAATCCTAATCTTCCTCCGATCAACAGGTGACTCCAGTAAGTTTGCCTCCACCGCTTCTGCTGTCTTCCCCCAATCAGCAGGCTTCCCAGCCCCCAGCACACAGAGTGCATTCCCAGCCCTGCCAAATAGCAACCAAGAGGCGAATGGTATGTAGCAAGCTGCTTTGAAAGCACGATATTCTTGTAGTTTGCATGATCATTGTTCGTGTTTGCTGTCACTGTTGTTAGGGGATTGGCAAACACCTTGTGTGTGTTGTGTGCAGATGCATTGAAGTTCATATAAGAGCCAGGTTTGTGTTTTGCTGACTCGGTACATTCCTGTGGCATGAAGCTCCTTGACCCTCAGAAGTATGTCCTTCAGTGTACTTATGTGTCTCTCTTGACTAGAGCTGAGCAATGGGTCATCATTTTTTGACTTTTGTATGAGCTGGCTGTGCATTTCACTCACAACCCTCAGCTGTCTGGACAAGCACTGAGCTCCACAAGCTTATTGAATTGGTTTCATAGTTTATAATTGCCAATGATTGCCACATAACAACATGTACAGTGCCCTTCACTTGTACAGAATGTAGTCTCATTTCTGTGCAGCTATTCAGCTTATAAAACTACCGTTAAAATTGATGTTCCTGGTGTTTCAATAGAAATACCATAATGTGAACATTATAAGCTTGCACAACCATCTGTCTTCAGCTAGTGATTTTTCTTTTCTTTTTTTTGGTGGGGGGTTAGGTTTTGCATCCTTCTCTGCACCAGAATCCAATCCCAGAGTTGCTGGTCCTGTGTCCGTCAACCCCTTTACAGTGAGTAACACAGCCCCCACCCCACCGCACTGGACACACAAACAGTCTCTGGCACAGACAAATATGAATATTCCTCATGCGTTAAATATGTGAAGACGTGCAGTGACTGACGGACATTCTCTCGCTGTCTCTCAGGGAACCGTGTACCCTAGCAGAGGGACGTCACGAAACCCTTTCATCTGACACGGAGGCCCACTGTCCTTCCCACCCGCCTCACAGCGGAGGGGATGTTCGGCCCACCTTTTCAACACTTGTTGAGTGTTTCCGCCCTCAGAGGGGAACCCATCTGCGCCCCCCCCCCCCCACACCCCCACCCCCCTTGCTCTGCGCGTGCATGTGCGAGCGCATGTGCACAGCGCACTGCGCACCCCTGGCCTAGTTTGATCGCGGGGCTGCTCCGGGGCTGAGCGGCCTGCCGTAGGCGCGCGCGTCTCCTGCGGGCGGCCATTCCCAGTTCCCGTCACTCAGTGCCTGTGGATGGAGGCCCAGGACCACATGCACAGATAGCTTATTGATCACGCGGGAGGTCGGGTCCCTGGATGTCAGGATGGGCACGATCCACCCACCCCTGCTGCGCCCTGTGTCACGTCAGCGCCTTCTGAATGGGACCTCACCCCTGCTCCTGAAGTATCCATCAGCAACACGATAGCCTGCTTGCTCTTTGCCGTTCGGGACATTGTACATAAGCAAAGAAGTGCAGGACAGCGTGTATCAAGTTTAAGTTAGACAATAGAAGTCAAGAAGTATTTCAATCGAGTATCCAGCCAGAGCTAAGCGTTTTTTTTCTTCTATTGAAAGCGTAGAAGCCCCACACCTCCTAATGCATGTATGTAGGAGGCCATCAATGAACGGCTTTCCACATGTGCAACATGTACCATGTATGAGGTATGTTTAAGTTTTAGTTTAAATTTGAGTCTTTTTGTCCATGCGTGATTACAGTCTCAGGCTGCATGTGCTTGGAGGGCTTGGAGATGTCATTGAATGTAAAGCAAAAATTTGTATGTTCTCATATTATGGACCAAATGTTTTCCTGTGGCAGAGCTAAATTAGCTTTTTTGCAGCAAAAAGGGCCATTTAGAAATTGTTGGTAATGAACTGTGCCAATGTGTATAATACATAATTAATGTTTCTATGTGTCTGTGTGCTCATTAAGACTTTGTAACATTTCTTAAGTTCACATGATATTTGGACACCCAATGTGTGCATGCTTGTGTGTCTACCCTGTATGTTGGCGAACACAGCTGATTCTGAAACATGGCAGTCGACTTGGTATTCTAAATGCTCAACGTAGATTCATCGGATTGTGTTTCCCAATGTTTCATTATGAAGAACCTCAGTGCTGTCGCCTTTGCTCAGCTCCTCGTATTCAGGAACTCATTTTCCTGGGAATAAAGTATTTCTAAACGGCACTTGCAACTCCCTTTCAGTGTCAAAATTGAATGAATATGTCTCTCAACCCAGGTTTTTTTTAGTAGCTTGTGAAAAATGTCAGTGGCATTTCACCATGTGTGATTTTACAGAACTTCCAAAGGTAACTGAAAGTTTAAGGCCACAAATAAAAGACAATACGACTAAATGGCATTACTTGGTGGCAATGTGTTATCGTTTAATCCCTAAACTCTTTTGTGACTCAGAAATGAAACTTAATGGCAAAGAAGCAAATACCAAAAGTGCAATGGCATAAAATTACCAGCAGATGTCGGAAGCGGACCGACACAACATGATTCCAAAATCATGCTTGCGGTGTTGCCCTATGAAATTCCATATTTAGTCATTCTACTAAAATGTTTAGAAGCATGTTTTTTTCAATGTAGACGAAACTATTTTTCCAAATACATATGTATTTAAGGAATATACATTTATGTATATGGCAAAGGAAAGAATAACCATTATTATAGCTTTCTGTACCTTTATTCGATGGTATGGTGTTTATCAAGAATTGCTTATCAACACGTAAACATTTCACATCTATTATTAAACTGTTTTGACTAAACTGTATTAAACTGTATCTGACTATCAATAGATACACATAATTGCAATCATTATGAATCATGTGATCAAAGAAGTCGCACAAAGCTGAAATGCAAAAGTTTTGAAAAAGGTTTAAACTAGGATATTGAAATACGAAGCATATGCATTCACAACACTATCCTATTCATAAACATAAATATATTCATTTCAGTGGATATGTCAACACACTAATTATGCGAAGGATATTTCGAGGTTTTCCGTTTACACAATAGACTGTATTACACGTGTCAGCATTTTCTCCTCCCTAACAGCACTGCAGTACGTTGGTCCTATTGAACTTTGCATGTGGTATTTTATGTGGCTTTGAGATGGATTCATCTGGACCGAACAGCAACTGAAATACGATGCCCGCACACACGGAGATATATGCTCTAACACACTCACAGACAAGCATTGAGTGACAGGTCTTCACAGTAGCCCGATGCGATGGGAAAAGGGTGGGGGCAGGCGTAGTGTAGTCTGTACAGTGCCCATACAGTAAACGGGATTAAAGTACTCAAGCTTCTAAATAGTAGTAGTCGGCAGTTTCGTGCAGACATCGCCTCATATGCACGTCTGAGTGCAGAAGCGGAGAGACGAAACCAGTTGTAGCTAGCTCGCTAGCAAGATATCTGAAGAAAAACAACGTAAATATACATTACTTTTACAGGCACACGCATTCAACCTCTCTCCCCTGAGTGCATCTGTTTAGAAGGAGGGAGGGAGGGTATTTGGGATGAATAAATAAGATATCTAACATATCGCAACACTGATTTTAAAACTATCATTCGCTTTAATTAAGAAAACTATACAGAGAAATGGAGAACCAGGCAGCAGAACAGGCAAGCTACGAAGATGTTCGGAAGAGCGGCTATCTCCGCAAACAAAAATCTATGCACCGGCGATACTTCGTTCTTCGGGCGGCCTCGGAGCGGGGCCCGGCTCGGCTTGAATACTACGAGAGTGAGAAGAAATTTCGCGGTAAAGCGCCTGTCCCGAAGAAGGCTCTGAATCTGGAAACGTGTTTCAACATCAATAAACGGGCCGATTCAAAAAACAAGCACATGATAGTGCTCTACACCCGCGCTGAGAGCTTTTCCATCGCGGCGGAGAGTGAGGCGGACCAGGACGAATGGTTTCAGGCCATGTTGGACCTTCAATGTAAAAGTAAGTCCGCAAAGCGAGGAAGACTGCTACCAGAGCACCGCAGTGTCCAATGCCCGGTGTGTCTATCCAGTTAGATAAAGCTGGTTTGTTAATGCTGTCAATTATAATTGGTTAACGTGGCACCCTAACATTTTAAGTTCACAATATCTGTGTCATTTTTTGACCGAAATACGAAATTTAATCTATGTATGTTATTTGCATTTGTTTCTACTTGTGTAGTTAAAGCACGCCTGTGTTTTAGCTAAAATGACGTGTGGATATTGCTAGCTCGCTGTTAGATACTACATTGCCCACTGCACGCGCTGTTCTGCAGAACCATTAGTTTGATAGCGTGTTGGTTGCATGCATGTTGCTAAATAAATAAACACGCTGCTATGCGATTTCTGTTAACTATCAGTGTTGCTAGTGTTAAAGTATTCTGTGACAGTTTCCATAGCTTAATCGTGTTGGTTGTCTATACCGTAACATGCTTCAGTGTTGACTGCAAATTGACTCTACTGCTAGTTGTACATTCCTGCGTGTAAGTTAGTCTATACTGTGCATAACGCTACTGACTGTCAGTGAAGATGGGAGTCTGTTCCTACTTTGGAAAATTAGGTATTGCCTGTACTCCTCATGCTCAAGTTACCATATGGCCTTATCCTGGTCACCACCCTGGATATACATTTTATCTTGCGGTATACATAGCTGCGAGCACTGGCGAAAACAGTTGCGATATGAATGAGCTCCAAAGTTAGGCGCTCGGAGAGTGGGAACCGATTAAGTAAAAAAACAACAGAATCGTCGTGTTATTGGCTAGCTTGCAAGCTATAACAGAAACCCCGAGTACGCAGCCCCCTTATTTTCATGTCGGCTGAGGCCATTACTCTGAAACACCCAAATCCGCGTGGTGTGAGCTTGATAATATCTTATTTGCGTTGCTTGCTTGGTTTTTGCTGAGCTTGCAGTAGTCGTTGACGTTGAACAACGGCAGAGACACATCGCACTCCGCTCCTTTTCTTTGCTAGTAAAATATTTTGTGTAGCTAAATATGCAGTAGCCTAAGCTATAACCTATGCTAGCAAATTGGAGTAGTTTTCCCCACTAGCATGCGTTAACCTTAAAGTGGGTACTTCGTGCTTGGTCACACAATTATGTGCGAAAATGCTGCTTGAGAAGGATGGCTGTATTTTATCAAGCTAACTACAAGTGCAAACATTATTGTATACGAACTCTTTACGTGCATTTGCTGAAAATGACACCGAACTGGAAAAATCCACTACTGTCATTATTGTCCCCCTCATTTACATGTTGAACCATGTATGTGTGGTGATGAAACAGCATGTGACGCAATCTTGGCAAACTCAGTTTTGGGTTCAAGGTACTTATACCTGACCTGTTGTTACATAAGAAACTGATTACAAACCCAACACTAAAATTAGACTCACTGTTGCAGATTAGACATAGAAACCCTATGCAGTCACCACTGCAGAGTTGATGTAAAGTACTGTTCTGAAGACTTGCTTCCTTCTCCATATCCACCCAATAATGGAAACCCAATCGATATATCTCCTTATAGAGCAGGGTTACTCAAATCACGGTCCTCGTGGGCCGAATACTGCTGTTTTCCCACCCTCCCTTTACCTGGGAGTTAGGTGTGAAGACACTCTGGCCAATTAATAGCACTAATTGTTCAAATACTTTCCTGAGAGAAAAGAAAATCGAACCGAATTTGGATTTGTGGGCCAGATTTGTGGAATCCTTAGAGTGTACGAGACTAGAGAGGACTCTAGCATTTGGCTGAAACTGGGTCCTTTTGGTTTTCTTTATTTTGACGAGGGTGTTTGAAAGGAAGAAAGAGGAATAGCTACAGGTGGTGGAGTGATATGGGGGGTCATCCAGTTGGTGACCATAAAACTATCTGCATAGTTAACTAAATAAACAACTGGTTGGCTGACCAAACATTTTTGCATCTGTCTTTGGCATGTCTGACTGCTATTTAAGTCTTCATTTCTCTGTTTTTTTTTCTTCAGCTTTTTAACTATTGTGGAGTAATGTGTAATGTCTGTCATGGTTAGTTAAGGTTGTTCTGCCTCACATTGTCTGAAGTCTGTCATCCACTCTAATGAGCACAACATTGTGTTCAGGGTGCTGGACTGTGAGCCAAATCAGATTCCTCCCAGATTAACATATTTAACTCCATTAATCAGAATAGTCAGTTCACTCCTGTTAGTCATTTTCTTCAGTTCAGACAAGACCATCCTTGTGTACTTTCTTTCAAAGCCATAATTCTGAGGAAAGTAAACAGCATAATAAATAAGTTATGTTCATCTTTATTTATGTTATTCATGGTGCATATTTAATGCCTAGTTGCCCACTTTTCTGTTCTTTAGCACAATCAAAATGGTGGAGGTGTATGTTGTTTGACAAATGGCACAAAGGTCCAAACCATACAGAAAGGAAGCAAGCATCCTGTTTTTGGTGAAACAAGAATACCGTCTGTTTATTGTTATACAGCGCTAGGCCTGACGTAGAATGCGTGGGGGTACGCTGTCTACAGGTCACCACACCAAACTCTTAAAAGACAGACATGCACTGATTGCTGCCTGAAGAAAACCAGATTGGTCAAAACAAGTCACTGAATACCACACTCAGTGCAAATAGCCATATCCATTGATTGTTTGTATGTTGTCTGTATGTTTGGAGCACTACCCGGCCATTCTATATCATGCTTAACACTGTACAGTTAACTATACAGTTTGCTCACCATTGTAGTTGCAACATGCATGAATGTTTGTATACTTTATTTTGTATAGAGCTACCATCTGCCATGTAAGGGGGGTAGTCTTTGCTCTCTGCCTGTACTTGAGGAGCCCCCAGTGTGGCATGTGTACTGTTACAGAAAGCCGGCAGTAGGATTGAGGTGGAAGGAACAGATTAGCCAGGCTGGGAGGAGCTGTGGAGCCCAGCTTTAGGAGTTTCCTCCTGTAACCAAAGTTTATGGTGTAATCTGAGCCTCACATGTAGGTTTGCAGTTGAAAATATTCATACCCGTCACATGGAGGGAGGAGGGGGTTGGGGGTGAGGAGTAGGGGTAGGGGTAGGCAGAGGTGATGCAATGGAATGTATATTTTGCCTTTTAATGGTCCTTGTTGATCATATATTTTGTTCCGTTGTGGACCACTGCAGTATCATAGCTCCGATAACACAGTTATTCATGGCCATGGAGAAACATTGCAATGTTGTAGAACTCCTGACCAACGTACCACTGATATCAATAGATCAATTGGTGTGATTGCACACATTTTGTTGAATGAACAGGCAGGAGCATGTTGAGATTGAAGTCTGACTGGCAGAGGACAGGTTCAGAATCTGACACACCACACAGACCTGACAGCAAATGGTGGCCTCTTGTGCACTCAGTAGCATGTCCTCCAGTGTTTAGGGATGGAGAAATTCACCTGCGCTGGAAACAATCTGATATGATGTCACTGTCGCTTCTTGCTCCTCATCAGCTGGGTTTCCCACTGGCTATAAAAGTTGAGTTCAGTACTTCAAACGTATTTGACTTCTAACATAATTTCTACCATTTTGTATGTGCAAATATAACAATGGGTTATCAACAGCATTACATTGTAGTGTTGCCATCTTACTGGAAGAATGGAAGTAAAGAAGAAAACAGGAAATGAGCCTCAGGGCTCGGAGGCATTATTTTCCTCTTGACAGTTGAATATTCCTGCTGACGTGGACCACACCACTACTCTCTATAGACCAAATAAAAGCACAGCAATGTTAGCTGAGAGGTACATTATGCTTTCAATGACCATGTCTGGACTCTCTGGACTCTCCCTTGTCAACCAAGTGCAGATTCACTCCGATGCCCTCATAATAAGCAGTGGCATAGCAAGTGCCATTACAAGTCTTAAATCAGTTCAGAAAAAGTAATCTGATGCATAATCTCTCTCTCACCAGGGAGGGGTGGATTCCACTGACTGGCACAGGTACATGATTCCAGTACAGTGCTGCACTTGGGTGGTTGCTACAGGCTAGCTAATAGCAGCAGTGGTGTTCTGTCCTCTGGCACTAGATTATTGTTTTGTTTTAGCCTGGAGAAAGAAAACATTCTTTATTTTTTAAATGTATTCATTCTTCATTAAGCACTACCATTTTGACAGCCATTAAGGATGAACTGAATACCCAGATACTTGTTAATATTCCTAATATATACCGTTACTGTAAAGAACAATACAGCTATAACTCAGCTATAACAAATGATACCGTGGGCCAATTCCAAAGTTACCCCTTAAGCCCACAAACCCTCGGCGAGGGCTCTTGTTTTGATCATGTGACATAATGGCACCAAGCAATCATTACAGGGATTGAGGGACTGAGGGAAGGTAATACGCAACACTCTTAGAATCATCATAAATTGGGTGCCGTTACTCTCACCTTTACCAGTAAATGGCGCAACTACAGTACGTCTGATAATTGCAGTTTCCGAGATGGTAATCTAGGCACATATTCATTATAACATAAATGCAGTGTATCCATTATCATAATGATTCAGTAGCCCAATAAAGATGCAATGTATACATGAAATATATGTATTTTGTACAATACAAAATAAAGGAAATGCCAACATAAAGTTAATAGGTTGTTGGGCCACCACCAGCCACCCGAACAGCTGCAATGAAAGTGCCTGGAACTATTGGAGGGATGCAACACTATTCTTCCATGGGAAATCCAGAATCTCCCATAATTGTTCAATTGGGTTGAGATTCGGTGACTGAGATGGCCATGGCATATGGTTTACATCATTTTCATGTTAATCAAACTATTCAGTGACTACTTGAGCCCTGTGGATGAGGGCATTGTCATCCAGGAAGAGACCACTCCCATCAGGATAGAAATGCTTCACCATAGGATGAAGGTGATCACTCAGAATGCCTTTGAATTTATTGGTGTTTACATTGCCCTCTAAGGGGTGGAGTGGACCTAAACCATGCCTGGAAAATGCATCCCACACAATAACCGAGCCATCAGTATCCCTCATTTACTCAAGTGTTTCCTTTATTTAGGCAGGTACCTGTATGAATGCTGCTCTAAAATGTAAGATTAGTGTAGTTAATTGTTATATTTTATTATTCCCAATTCCTGTGTTCCTCAGTCCCAGAGAACAGCATTTTATTAAACTTTAAGCAAAAGTTAAACATTTTAATTCACACAGCTGACCTGATTTTTATTTGTAATGTGTTTTATATGTGACCAAGTGTCATAAAACTGCTGCTTGTAGCACAGGAGAAGACAACCAACTACTGGGTGAAGAATCTGGGTTCGAGCCGCCGTTTTTGTAAACCAAGCAGTTTTTTCGGAAGGGAGTTGCACAAGTTCGCATTCCAATAGTCAACTGTGATGAGCTAATTAAAGTATGAATCAAATACTGTGAAAGTGGGTGGACAATGTTCTTGTCTTTAGTACATCCAGAAATACCTGATGTGTACCTGACAACTATTGCCTTGTTATAACAACACCTACCAGCTAAATAATAATTATAATACTCTTTTTTAAAAATTATTTATCTGTCCTTGTGGGGTGGGTGGCTATTCTTATATTGAGAGCTTAAGGGTTAACTTTAATTGGCTCCATGACCTGCTGTACTGCAAACTACATGCTTCAGTGTGGGATTGTGCAGTCTCAGTGTTTGCTAGTGCAGAACAGCACAGTGCATTTCAGTATCCTGCTGTTGTGCAGAACTGCACAGTGCATTTCAGTATCCTACTGTTGTGTGGAACTGCACAGTGCCTATCGGTATCCTGCTGTAGTATGGAATAGCACTGTGCATTTCAGTATTCTGTTGTTGTGTGGAACTGCACAGTCCATTTCAGTATGCTGCTGTAGTGTGGAACTGCACTGTGCATTTCAGTATTCTGCTGTTGTGTGGAACTGCACAGTGCATTTCAGTATGCTGCTGTAGTGTGGAACTGCACTGTGCATTTCAGTATTCTGTTGGTGTGGAGTAGCACAGTGCATTTCAGTTTTTTGTAGTGTAGAATAGCGTAGTGCATTTTAGTGTTCTGCAGTGTCAAACCACACAGTGCGTTTTGGTGTCCTGCAGTGTCAAACCACGCCAGTGCCTTTTATTATTCAGCTCTACTGTTTACATAAAACTGGTGGTGGAATCCTGATCTCTCTGGTAGCTGGTGTTAAAAGGTTAAACCCCCTAAAGTGGTGCTCATCTCCCTAATTAGGCAGCAATTATTGTCGCAATGATGGAGCGACATATCCAGTGGGAGAACAATGCTATTTTAAATCCCTAAATCCAGTGCAGTGAGCCAGATGGCAGGGGTCTGGCCCTTGCTGGAGGTCTGGACACAACATTCTTGTACACACATTATGATCTAGCCTACATTCTGCATTTCCCTTTGAACAACTGTCCCAGGACTGTCATGTATGTAGCTGTGACTACTAAATATATCACTTTAAATTGTGACCGCTTCAACTTTAACGGTCAAATCAATGTAAGTCAACACAAGAATGAATGGACCCCTGTTGGGTGCTTGCAAGAAGGTTATTCTCAATGAATACTCCTTGATGGAGTTTGGAACAACCCCAAATTCAGCCTGATTCATTATTATATTCCTAAAACATCGACCTCACTCTAACTGAACAATCTAAACCAGCATTGTTTTTTTTGTGTAATTAACAAAGTGAATTTGTATGTCATTACCACTTTAAGGGTTCCCGTGGTCCTTACAACTTTTTTTAATCCTTGAAAATATTTTTGTTTGCTCGGAAGTCATGGACAGTGCTGAAATCTTCTGTCCTTGAAAAGTCAGGGAAAATTGCCCAATTAAAATTAAAAAAAGAAACCTTTACAGCAAGTGGAATAGCCAGCATCTATCTTTCCTGCTAATTCACTAGCTCACTTACTATCAAGAACTGTAATATCAGTGTGCAGATATATAAATGGACAGCTCACTGGTTTGCATATTCCACAGAATTCATTGGTCACAGTGAAGTATTTAGCTTTTGTCGACACAACATATTTTGAAAGTAATGTGCCTCAAAAATTAAAAAATTAAAAATTACTCAAAATAATCCTGACTATTGCATCAAATATAAATCCTTGAAAATCATGAGTTTATCCCTTAAATGTTATTGAAAAATCATGAAAAATATAAATCTGATTTCAGTGGGAAGCTCACACCTTTCATCAGATCCCCAAAGGGGTATCTGATTATAGCTTAGCATGGGAATGTAAGATTGCCTTCCACTGTTTGCTGACCCATCTTTTGTGGTGATCGTAATTCTGGACAAAGAGCCCAAAGGCAGTTATTCAGAATAAAGACACACCGTCACCGCCTACTGAGTCATTAAGAGTTGAGATATGGCACTGTCACCAGTGGAAGTCTAGCCTAATTATTCCCTGTAGGTGGATGCCTCGCCATTCCACTTTGCAACCAACCTATAGCGTGCCAATAGATCCATGATGCTGGTATCCATTTACAGTACAGCAACGCCCAGCTGGCCACCCGTACAGATTATGTTCCATAATGTAAATATCAGGCCAGAGAGGACTTAACCAGTGAAGTGTGTACTTTATACAAGTGTAAGTGCTCTTTTTATTGTGATCAACATTTTTATTGAGGACCGATTTTCACAAAGGGAAGACACAAAACAGATGGACAGATGAAAAATTCCATTACAAATATAAGCTAAAACCATAAAGAGCAGATGGTCGATTCACTCCCTCAAACGCTCAAACATTTTCCATGTTTGATGACACTATGCACAGACCTATTTAGTTAACACCCCTAGCCCAGTTTAAGGTTGCTATAACCTTTCTTCATAGCTACATGCTATTAGCACAAAAAGCTTTTTCTTGCTTGAAAGTTACAATGTGAGCAAGTAATAAGAACCAACAGGCATTCATTCATAATTACAATACTTACCCATACAGGTCAATATTGCATGTCGAAAAGTTCTAACAAATGCTCTTTGAAAGACATACTACTGCATACTATACATGCATAGTGCATATATACTACATACAATACATTTGGTAAGGTACATAAGTTAATCAGTGTTCCAGCCCAAACATTATTTTTATAGCACTTTAGATACAAAGGGCTTTAGAGATTAAAAGGAAACGTAAAACAGGATATGGATGGTCACATGACCTAACTGGTAGTGATATTTCACATTTTATTTTCTTACCTCATGGATTCAAAATGGATGTAATTGAGATTTCTTGCCACTGATCAACACACCATACTCTAATGTCAAATAAAAAAACAACTCTAAAGCTTTTTCTTAATTAATTACACAAATAAAAAATAGACAATAATTGATTGCATAGGTATTCACCCCCTATAAGACACACCTAAATAAACTCTGGTGCAATCAGAGATCACATAATTATTTGATTGAGTCCACCTGTGTACAATTAAGGTGTTTCAAATTATTTCAGATTAAATACACCTGTCTGTGATAGGTCCCACAGTTGGTTAGTGCATTTCCAAACAAGATCTTCACCATGAAGACCAAAGAACATTTAACGCAAATCTGACAAAAATGTTTTTCAAAAGCATCAATCGGGGGAAGGATATAAGAAGACTTCAAAGACTTTCAATATCCCCCGTCAAGTCCATTATAAAGAAATGGAAAGAATATGGCACAACTGTGAATTTGACCGAATTTGAATTAGAACAGGCCATCCTCCAAAACTGAGCATCCATACGAGAAGCACACTTGTTAAGGAGGCCACCAAGAGGCCTATGGCAACTCTGACAGAATTAGTCTTCCATTGCAGAGATGGGATAAACTGTCCATGGGACAACAATAGCCTGGGCGTTTCACGACTACGCTTTATGGGAGGGTCATTGTTTAAGAAAACTCACATGAAATTTCATCTGGAGTTTGCCAGAAGGCATGTGGGAGACTCTCAAACCAAGTGGAGGACCTAACATGGCGCATCATCCCAGGAACACTATCCCTACCATGAGGGGATGCTTCTCTGCTTCAGGGACTGGAAAACGTGTCAAAATAAATGGCAAAATGGATGGAGCAAGATATAGACAAATCTTGGAGGAAAACCTGCTGCAGTCTGCAACAGACTTGAGAGAAGATTTCTATTTCAGCAGGACAATGATCCAAAGCATACAGCAAAAGCCACATTGGCATGGTCTATGAGATGATATATGTATATACATTATGTGACATTGGACTTCAACCATACCTCTGAACTCTTGGCAAAATACTTGATGAGTTACCCTGATGGTTGTCGCTGGTGTTGTATGGATCTAAATGCACTGAGTGCAATTCTGAAGACCAGAATTGATACCTGCATCGCAACCTTCAAGTGGTTTCAGAAACAAAAGGGCCAGCCATTCAACTCATAACCCACCATTCAACCCATTCAACCCCCCAACAAAGTAAACAGTTTAGAGCCTGATGTGTGTGCCGCGATAACAAAAAACACATGTGTGAAATGAACCACAATGGAGGTGTTGGTGAACTCTGTCTCTAGGGTTGGGGCTGAGAGGGTGAAGGGGGTGGGAGATGGACAGGGACATTTGCACAGTGGAGCCTTCATTTCTTTGCTCTCTAGAGAGTGACATATACACACACACACAGCTGTCCCACGTCTCTGTCTGCACCCTTGCCCCTCCCCCACTCTTCATAGCAGAAGGAAATTGGTAAATATATACTGATAAAGAAATACCTAACTTATATAATACATATAATCTCCATCCCTTTGGTCATGGTGGGCTACCATCTCAGATCTATACCCAGTATGTGCACTGTAAATCTTGAATCATCACTGTCTGCTTTTGCTTTCTAATTGTATCGATTTTCCTCCTAATGTTTTGTGATGTGGTTTTGCAGCCTTGTTCCCTATCATCCCCAACAGGAACTCAACACACAGTCAAGTCACTTGGATCAGTGGCGCCGTGCCAGTATTTTCTGCAGCATTCTTGACTGGACTTGACAATTGACTGCGTTAATTATTTCCATTGGCTATACGGTAATACTGTGTCTGGCAGAACACCACGACACTCAAGCAGTGTACAGTATGACTCTAGACTGTGGTGCTTGAAAGGGCTGGGGACTGCACCAAGGCTATTTTTCACCCTACTGCACCGTACCCTTATGCACTGATGTTTGTGACCTACTTTCATGAGGAGACTGAATGATAATAATCGGTGCATCACTGTGGCTAATGGTCAGTGTGGCCAATATCCCAGCAGTGAGCACAGTTTCATGTGAGAATTACAATAAAAAAACCAGAATGATAATGGCCATTGGGAAATACTGCCATGTAAGCGAAAGAGTGAGGCTCAATTGTAATCTCTTTTAGTATGAAGAGGTGGGGCCAGATTACTGTGGATCGCAGAAGCGAAGGATGAGGGAATAAAAATATGTATAAAGGGGTATTTTGCATGCACAGAAGAGCGTATGTGTTGTGATAAAAATGATTAGTATGGTACCAGTACACCGTATACCAAGGTCTATGTCTGGTGTGATTCAATGACTCAAATTGTACCTTGATGCTAACGCCAGACTGTTGTAGTCATTTGTTTCCTTCCTTACAACTAAATATTAGTCTTTATGGTGTTATCATTGTCAACACCATCATCATCATCATCATTGTCAGCACCAATCTTATAATTACATTGTTGTTGAGAAAGGACCAATTTAATCATGTGATAGTGTGTGTCATGTCATAAAAGCCTATGTGATGATATGTTTTTTTGACTTCATTAACAACCAGTAGTTTTATGCTCAAACCCATCACAGCAGGGTGCGGTTTGTCACTGCTAGAATAGCACCATAATAAAACACTACTATTAGTTCTTGTTTTATGCTGTTTAATGTGTCATATGCAGAATCCATTCTGAAGAAGTAAATATAATGAGAAAATCGCTTTTAAAGGGCATATACAGTGCCCATCTAAAAATGTTCACCTTTTGTTGCCTTACAGTCTGAAATTATATAATAATAATATTTATAATATATTTAATATAACATATTAAAACAGACTTTTTCCACCTTTATTTACACATTTTACCCTAAAACCTCCCAAGTGAATTTCTTTTTCTCAATTTCTGAACATTAATAAAAAATTAAAAAACTAGAATAACTTGGATTGATAAGTATACACACTCATTATACCAATTGCAAACTAGCTCAGGGTTAATCAATTACTTTCCAAATCACACATTGGCTTCCACCTGTGTTCAATTGTAGTGATTCTGATTAGTTTATTATAAAATCAGCTATTCCTACAAGATTCCACTGCTGGGTAGTGCATTTCAGAGTGAAGAATCCACCATGAGCAACAAGGAACTTTCAAAAGAACTCCAGGATAAAGTTGTGGAAAGGCACATATCAGGAAATGGGTGTAGAGGGATTTCAAAGGCCTAAAATATCCACTGGAGCATGGTCAAGACCACAATTAAGAAGTGGAAGGTGCATGGCACCACCAGGACCTTGCTTAGATCAGGCCGTCCATCCAAGCTGGATGATCGAGCAAGAAGGAGACTGATCAGAGAGTCCACCAAGAGGCCAATGGCAACTATGAAGGAGCTACAGGACTACAGGAAGAGTGGTCAATATGTGCATGTGTCAACAATACAGAAAGCTCTCCACAATTCTGGTCTGTGGTAAAGTGGTAAGAAGGAAGCCACTACTCAAAAAAGTCCACATTCAGTCCCTTTTGAGGTATGCAAACAAACACTGAAGATTCTGAAGTCTTGTGTTGTGGTCAGATGAAACCAAGATAGAACTTTATGGCCTAAACGCAAAATATTACGTTTGGCAAAAACCCAATACCGAAACCAGTACCCAAAGAACACTATCCCTACTGTAAAGCGTGGTGGTGGTACCATTGGGTTATGGGGGTGTTTCTTGTCCGCAGGAACTGGGGCACTTGTCAGGATAGAAGGGAAAATGTATGGAACAAAACACAGAAAAATTATTGAGGAAAACCTGCTGCCCTCTGCAAGAAAGTTGAAACCGCACTCAAAGCACACAGCTAAAGCAACAGTGGATTGACAAAAAAACGAAAAGGTGAATGTCCCTGTGTGGCCTAGTCAGAGCCCTGACCTAAATCTTATTGAAAGCCTGTGGAATGACTTGAAGAGCACAGTCCATCGACAGTCCCCACGCAATCTGACTAAGCTTGAACAGTTCTATAAAGAGGAATGGGCAAACATTGCCCAATCTAGGTGTGGAAAGCTGGTAGAGATATAGCCAAACAGACGCATGGCTGTAATTCAAGCAAAGAAGGTTTCTACCAAGTACTAACTCAGTGGAGTGTAGACTTATCAATCCAAGTTATTCAATTTATTTATTTATTTAATTTTTAATTTTAAGGATTTGGTTTTTTTTGTTATAGAATCAAATGTGTAACTAAAGGTGGAAAAAAGTCTGATTTAATGTGTTTTCATTTCAGGCTGTAAGGCAACAAAAGGTGACATTTTTGAGATGGGTGTACACTTTAAGACACTGTATTAGCCATTTTAAAACACAAGCGCTGGTTTTAGGTAGATACGACCCCTTAAGTCCAGTGTGGCTAGGCCACCACTCAACTCTTTGTGTAAAAGAATATAAAACAACTTTGAATGGTGCACCCTTCCAGTTGTTATAAAGAAGATTATTTTTTTCTTCATGATGTTTGTAACCTGATGTAACTCAAGGAAAACAAACTGTTAATAACAAGCTGTTAATACCATTTTAGCTAAGTTAGCTAGGTACTAATCCTACTTTTGATATCTTGATAAAGCTAATCATTTAACTTAACTCATCGTTTTCATTCATCCTTTAAAATGCCAAAAAGATGTGTTGTTGGGGGATGCAACAACTGTTATCTAGAAAAAATGCACTTAGAGCAGCACCTAATGAGTTAACATTTTTGGCCAAAAAAATTACATAATCCGCAGAAAGTGGAAACTATTTGTCGTTTCCACTAGCAAACACTAGGCCGGACCATCAAAGAGAACATTTTACATCCGATGATTTCCAGAGGTTTTGAAAAACTGGCTTAAAACCTGGAATGTGTCCACAGAGACCAGCGAAAAAATGTGAGAGCACAAGGTGCAGCAAGTGCCGATTCAAACATATATGTGATTAAACATGTTCACTGCTATCATCATCGTCATGTTCACATTTAGATGATGTCTAAATTAAGGGAGCTGAGGCTAATACTACTCTCAAGGAATGGTTGTCATCTATGTAATCTGTATCGTAACTGTCATAACATCGACACTTGGCTAGCCAGCTACCGGTAATCGATTGTCAATGTTTTGTTTTCCTTGAGTGACGTGTGCTTAGCGCAATAGAAAATTTGAACCTTTTCAGAAGAAGAAGAGAAGAGATCCCAATGACTTTGAAAGAGGGGTGATTTTTGGCAGGAGATTCAGTGAGGCAGCTCACCTTGCTGATGTTTCACGAGGAATAGTGGCTAAGGGTTGCTGGCATGGAAGTCTGAGGGTAAGACATCATGAACTAGGGGCAACTGTGGTCGAAAACGCATGCTCCTCGACTGTGATGTCTGCATTGGTTCGAGATTGGTAAAACAGACAAGCAGCTCTGAATCAGTTGACTGCAAATATCAATCTATGGTGTGAGCGCAGGCAGTTTCATCAAGGACAGTCGAGAACTTCACAGAGAGGGATACTATGGTCAGGTTGCAGTACGTGAACCCCTTATTACACCTAAAAATGCACGTTTGCGAATAAAGTGGAGCAAAGAACACAGGCAGTGGTCTACTGAGCAGTGGAAAAAAAAATCATGGTCAGATGAGTCATCCTTCACTCTGTTTCATGCGTGAAGAGTGCATGTGTGGCGCATGCCAAAATAAAACCTACAGTGTTTTCCGTGGGAAACAAGTGCCTATTTCCCACGGTGAAGGGTTCTAGTAGCTCAGTTATAGTGCAGGGTGCATTTTCCTGGCATGGTTTAGGTCCACTCAACCTCAGGTACTAGCAACAGCAGTAAATAAAAGCCATTCTGAGTGATCACCTTCTTCCTGTGGTGAAGCATTTCTATCCTGATGGGAGTGGTCTCTTCCAGGATGACAATGAAATCAATGTAAATAATTTGCCATGGTCGTCTCAGTCACCAGATCTCAACCCAGTTGAACACTTATGGGAGATTCTGGAGCGGCACCTGACACAGCGCTTTCCACCACCATCAACAAAACACAAACAACAAATGATGGAATTTTTTTATAACACACACATTTTTTGGTCAAGCACCCAGCAAAAACCAAGTGAAAGGAAGAAATAGAGCTAGTGGAAAGCGATGGGGAATACGAGATAAAAAGTGGACATGCCATCCTCACTGGCCAGAGGTTTGGCCATGGCTTGGTCATGATGAGAAGAAGGGAGTAGCCTTTTTCAAGACTTGCCAGTAGTCTTATGGGTCATTCTGTATGTAAAATGGTCAAAGATCCACCAAGATGCTCATTAAACACTAAAGAATTAACTTGTTTATGCAGATTTATTTTTGTTGGATTGTATTTACAATCATTATTAACCCTCTGAGGTCCGTGCTAAGCTTTTAGATGTTTTTTGATTTTGGCATGGTCTGATATTTATCTCAATTTCATCAATTTAACACACACTTACTCCGAAGTGTTTGATATTTTTATTTGAAGGACAATCACAGCTACATTTGTATGCCATCAATAGTTTGGTCAGTATCATATGCAGTTTGTAAATAGATCTACAAACACACAAGTTAAAAATAGTAAATTTTTCTGCTGTCACAAAAGTTGTGAAAGCACACACTAAACTATAGTGACGAATTGTTTTGCCAATGTGCGTTTGTTCATCAAGGTCTTGGTTATGTAAGGGTGTGAAAACAGTTTAGCACATCTGAGATCTAAATAGCTAAAAACCTGTTTTTATCAGAACTGGTCACATTTATTTCAGGCTGTGGGAGGGCTAAATGCTAAATACCTGAATATTCATTATTCATTGTCCACACCTCTAAGATCTGTCAGATGGGCCATCTCACTGGGCCATCAGTGTTATATTCTGAGTTCCTGTTCTGTTGTTTTTTGGTCTTTGTTTATTTTTCATTCAGTCCTTATTAATGATTCTTTATCCAGTATTGCATTTTCCCTGTTCTGTCACGTTCTGCTCCCTGTCTGTCCTTGTTCCGTTTATTTCGAGATCCACTCCTTGTCTTGTCATGCACTTCGGGAGTTTATACTTTCCGGGGTTTTTTTCCGCCTTCGCTTATTATCTCGTTTTCTTCCTTCTTACTTTCTAGATTGCACTTTGTATATATTAGGTAGATGTGTATAGTACTAACCAACTAATCTACTAACGTTAGGGATTTAGATTAAGTTACTAACACGCTGAATATGTTTGGCGTCACAAGACGCGGAATTCATATATTTTCACGAGTATTTGAAAACAAGCGAAATAAATAACATTTTAGGCTGTTTGAAAAGTATTCTTCCATAGATCTTGTGTGCATATTGCAATTTGTTACGTTGCAACACGCGGAATATGTAGTCACAAGACGCGGAATTCATATATTGAATATATATACGAGTATTTGATAACATGGCAAATCAAATATAGTTACTTACTCTTCGTCAGTTATTGTCTTCACGCTTTTCATCAATACTCTCAAACACTGCAGCGCAGAAAATCTTTCCATCTTGAATAAAATTGTATGTCTGTATAAAATCTTGCTTCAAATTGTCGGGACAGTTTATGTGTTTACGCCGGCGTTTTTCACACATGGCCCCACGCCCGCCCCACACACCTCCCGAAATTCGCACCTAGTTACCATGTCAATAGAAGGGGGACGTTACTACCAGGTAAAAAAAAAAGAGAGTAAAAGGCAAAGTTTACTTTTGGTCTAATTAACCTAATTTAAAAATCCCATTTGATTTGCCAGTGCTCAAATCGGAAAGTCGCGATTCTAAGGTTTCTGTCAATGTTTTTGTCGCGTGTGTATGATAAAATATCGCGAAGTTAGAAATAGTAATATACTTTTATTGCTGCTGGGAGCGGCGCCGCTCCCGTCGACCTCAGGGGGTTAAGGGTGTTAATAATTGTGATATCTTTTTGTTACTCTGATCAATTGTGTTAGTACAAAAGCATATACACTCAGTGTCCACTTTATTAGGTACACCTTGCTAGTACTTGGTAGGACCCCCCTTTGCCCCCAGAACAGCCTGAATTATTCGTGGCATAGATTCAACAAGGTGCTGGAAACATTCCTCAGAGATTCTGGTCCATGTTGACATGATAGCATCACGCAGTTGCTGCAGATTTGTCGGCTGCACATTCATGTTGCGAATCTCCTGTTCCACCACAAGGTGCTCTATTGGACTGAGATCTGGTGACTGTGGAGGCCATTGGAATACACTGGACACATTGTCATGTTCATGGAACCAGCTTGAGATGATGTGTGCTTTGTGACATGGCGCATTATCCTGGTGGAAGTAGCCATTAGAAGATGCGTAGACTGTGGTCATAAAGGGATGCACATGGTCAGCAATGAGACTCAGGTAGGCTGTGGCATTTAAACAATGCTCAATTGGTATTAAGGGGCCTAATGTGTGCCAAGAAAACATTCTCCACACCATTACACCACCACCACCAGCCTGAATCATTGACACAAGGCAGAATGGATGGATTTATGGATTGATTGATGGATTCATGTTGTTTACACCAAATTCTGACCCTACCATCTGCATGTCACAGAAGAAATCAAGATTCGTCAGACCAGGCAATGTTTTTCCAATATTTAACTGTCCAGTTTTGGTGTTTGCCTGTGCCCACTGTAGCCTCACTTTCCTGTTGTGGTCTTCTGCTGCTGTAGTCCATCCACTTCAAGGTTCAACGTGTTGTGCATTTAGAGATGCTCTTCTGCATACCACTGTTGTAACGCTTGTGGTTATATGAGTTACTGTTGCCTTCCTGTCAGCTTTAACCAGTCAACCATGAGGCTATTCTCCTCTGACCTCTCTCATTAACAAGGCGTTTTCGCCCACAGAACTGCCGCTCACTGGATGTTTTTTGTTTCTTTCACACCATTCTCTGTGAACTCTAGAGACTGTTGAAAATCCCATGAGATCAGCAGTTTCTGAGATAATCACACCACCAACAATCATTCCATGGTCAAAGTCACTTAGATCACATTTCTTCCCCATTTTTGGTCTGAACAACAACTGAACCTCTTGACCATGTCTGCATGCTTTTATGCATTGAGTTGCAAGTGGCAACCTACTTTGCTGTCACATATTCTCTCCTCTCTCCCAATAGGAATGGCAGACTGTCTTCCTCTGATAGGGTCTCAAATTCAGGACAGAATTTTTTATTTTGGGGAAATACAGGACTGTACTTTTTTGCATTTTGTTAGTAAATGCAGCTCTGACTCCATCTCTTGAGAGAGCACAACTTGCTGGTGTTTGCCAGTCTCAGTGGTCAGGCTATGCTAACTAAGTCTATACTTTGTCAATGTTTTCCAGTGTTTATAACTTTTCACCATGGTCAGCTGGTCTGTCATGGTGTATTCTCTTTTTAAGATCAGATAACATGCTATTTTGCTTTGTGATTTTGTTTGTGTGTCCCAATAAGTAATGTCATTTTGTTTGTGTTGTTTTATAATTTCATAAAATAACACAAACCTGTCGTTCTTTCTCTGTCTCTCTGCTGATCTGTCTGTGTGTTTGTCTCTTCCCTTGAGGAAAGCGTGTGTGACTTTGTTTGTGGATAGTTCTGACTCCAGCTTGCATGACCTTCAGGCAGTGGTCAGTTAAAAAGTTGAATGTGTCCAAGCCATGCAGCAAGAGAGATGTACTTTAAAAACAACAGGGTCCACAATCTCAGCCTTGCACAAGCCTTCGACAGTGCAGTTATTCTGGGCCCCCTAAAATAAGAGCTCACCATTGGATTTGGGAAAAAAGGGAAACCCACACATGCAGTTTCCCCTTTCATGCCCACAAGTACATGTTTTGGAAGCTTGAACGGAAATGTGAGTCAGGCAAGAAGGGAGCCGTATTTTGGTACGTGCTCTGAGGCGTTCTTACATACAGTTGTGATTGGCCGGCACAGTGGAGATACAGGCAGACACGCTTGCCCACAAATGTGAAATTAGTTAAGACTGGTGGGGAGAGTGAAATTCAGGACGACATGGGTTGGTGGGGTGGTTTATTAAGTTGATATCATTACAGACACGGTGACAGTTAAGAGTTGACAGCTTAGACAAGCAGGGAGCATCCCAGTGGTTCTATAAGTAACCTAGTTGAAACCATCTTTATCCCTTACACAGGAGGCCTGATTCAGAGTAGAATTAGGCCCAATGGGACAATTGTTTTATTACTTAAAGTGTAGGCACCAGTTTACCTTGCAAAAGTGATGACACATGTCTCTCAAATACCCCCCAACTATATCATAGTAAGTTTGTGAGCATATTTATTTGAAAACACGTATGCATATTTGTAGTTTAAAAACTTAACTCAAGAATCTGCCAAATCTTTGGAAATCTACCCACAATGCAATTATGTGACGTACTAGATAGAACACGATCTGGAGCTAGCTGCTTGGTTGGATAAATGGTTGGATCACTGTTGCGATCTCCATTTGGGCATTGCCACTCTCATTGATAAAAACATCAGGATGAGGGGAGGAGGACTGTGGCTGCTCTCGCTGTCAGACATCTTTTCCGTAGTAGTAGGTAGGCGGATGGAAGATGCATCATATTTTGGATGTCATATGATACCAGCGCAGCTAAGCTAGCTAGCGCCTATATTACAATAACAATGTGTTTATAATTATATACTATAACTGAGCTATGTAGATTTATAAAATTAGCTAGCTAGCTACTTGTGATTAAAACAAAAGAAACGAAAAAGACGTAGACATGGTATGTAGAAAATGTTTAATATAAAGACAGCTGGATCACACAGTGTAACAAATCTAGCCTGCGCTAGCTTGCTGCTATCCAGCAATAGCTAATGTTTAGCAGTAGCTAGCCAGCAGTAGCATTAGCTAGGTAGCTAGCTAGCTGCTTTCCATATGAATATTGCAAAACGGTCTAGCAAATTATTTTAAAAACATCACGTGTGATAGAATACATAGCAGATGGTTTGTCATATTGATTAATAAAGTTATTTCTAAGAGTGTAGAATATTGTAGTTGCTATGTGCTTTTCAGTACAGTGTAACGCCATAATACCCTCTTCCGTTCTCTATAACATGTTGATGACTCGTGCTTTTCCGACGCGGTTGACGTAGACTTCGGGGATTGGCCTTTTTTCGGCCTTACTTTTTCAAAAAGCTCTTAAAATAGAAATTTTAAGTGTATACTTGCATTGGGAATTCTGTTCATAACTATTACACAATTCGATTGTGGAAAAGCACAGCCCGTCTTGTTGCTCCGGCTTTAAAAAAAGGTTTTTATGGTCTGATTGGGATGACAGGAAAGCCAACCAGACCAAGTTACAGGCATACTGTTCATAGCGTTAAGCTTATTCATAGCGTATGAGAGTTAAACCCTTTTCAGAGTTTCATACATAAATAACCAACATGACAGAAGTTTGAATCATTAAAAACATTTTATTTTGTACCATTTTAATAAACATATTTTGGATACAGCTTCATACGGCCACACAATAAATGTGTTCTCTATCTTTTCCTCTCCCCCTTCTTTTTATTCTTCCTTCCTTTCTTCATCATTCCTACTCCTCCGCCTCCTACCCATACCCATTGTATCATTGTCACTTCTCCAGTACCCCTAATAATATTTATATATTATTATAATTATAGCCAGTTGCAAGACTTTGTGTGGTGTCAAGGGAAACCAGGTATTCAGCAAGGTCAATGTGGATTGAAGGAGGCTGTTTCCTTATGTGGGGCATGACAGTTGACAGCCAGAAACCTGGTGTCTTGTGAAATCTATCTTTGTTATAACTGAGCGCCCGGTGGAGCTCCCAATACGTGCATTAACACATGAGCGTCCGCTACAGAATGTGACTAGATTGGGTATGTATGATGTATGAGTATGATTAGTTCCCTGTGGACTTGGGTCTTTAGCTCGATGGGCTAATTGTGTCTCTTGTTGCGTTGGGATCCTGAGTTTGAAACTTGCTGCAGGCAGAAGCAACTATATTACACCCATCTTTGATGGCAAGCAATGCTTATAGTGAACCCCAGAAACTAGCGAAGCCAGCTAGCTAGGCTAGTTAGTGGGGGGGTATAAACCTAGATGGAGATCTAAGGGTCCTAGCCCAGAAAGCTAGTAAGCTAGTAATATATTGTGGAGTATAACGCTTACAACTCAGCAACAGCTTGTATTGTTTTGTTTGAACTATTTTAAAAGGCTGCAAGGTAATTAGCTGTGTTGTTGATTAGGCATGTGCTTGGAATAACGTTACCTCACCAGCTAGCTAGCTAACTTGTGTTTATTATTATCTAGCGAACCAGCAAAAGTAAAGTTAACCACTAGATTTTTACACAAAATATACTAACTTTCTCTCTTTACTAGCTAACTTTACTTTACTCATTATGTTAGTTTGTCCGTCTCCTGTAAGATTCTAGGTAGGTTCCAGCCCATCACACAACAAACCACACTGCATATCTGCAATCATATATGGGAAGTGCAGCCTTTGTATGATACGGCTAGAGCCGTCACGTTTAACTGTTGACTTCCCATCCCATCTATCATTTTGTAAAACACGACTTGTTGGTCATACCATCACTGTAGCAGAGGGATCAATAATGTATTGTATGCTTAAATAAGTTACAAACACTTTTTTTGTATAATTATGTTGCTTATGCATGTATTTTCATTGTTATTGGTGACAAGAAATGTGGGGGGCAAACCGATAGTCTTGCCCCCACTGAATTAAAAGGGTGGAGGGGCAATTGCCAGTGAGCTAACAGCTGCAAATAGTAATCAATGGGGGGGCTGTCCCGCTGGAGCACAGCCGGGCCTGTTCTTGTCACACAGATGGTCCTCCCTCACAATGCGGCTCCCTGTAATGCACCCCCTGACCAATCCACAGTTACAGAGGCATAAATGCATTTTACAGGCTGAATAAACCGTGTGTAAAAACTGAAATATTTGGAACATTTCAAGTTTAAATTCACATATAGCTGCTCAACGTGACTTCTCAACGTGACTCTTGAACTTGGTCTAACTGTAGAATTACCAGTCATGCTGGCATGCATGTGTCTCATGACCACTGTTGATGAAACTGTATACAATTCTTAAATCACATAAAATCAAACCTTTGGTTAACAAACTTGTGTTGGTGAGGGATTACTGTAAAACTCATTGCTCACCACAATAATAGAACATCAAAACTAAAAACTGTACTTGTTTAACAAAATTTCAATGCACATTTTCTTTGTCAATTGATATTCAATGTCTGGCAGAAACAATCTCTGGTCTCTGGAACATCCCTTTCCCAACACTTTTATGCAAATACTTATTTTCAGTAAGACAGCATAGAAATCTAAAAAGGTAGCTAGATCTATCCATATTGTTAAGTTAACCCGCTGACATGTAGGCCTAAACTTAAAAAAATGTTAATCAAACAAACAATATGAGACATAATACACTGTAAGCAGGGACTACAACCCAGGCCTGATACTGACATTTTGACCACTGATAGGTTTTGTATGACTAATCACCTTTATAGTGTCATTTATAACCCATGATGTAAAAATGTTTTCAATGTATGACAATGGCAATTATTCACATATACAGTTTATATTTAAGTCAGTAAATAAATACTTGAAAAGTAGGTATGTACGCCAAATGTTTCGATTTAGCATTAATTTAACATAAAAAATGTTATTTGTTGAAATTACTATATAAACTACAGAGGGGGTGATGTACCTTCCAAGCAGAGTAGAACCACCCCTGCAGGGTACTCTTGTCAAATACTGTATTTAGTTGAGGAATGAAATGGGTGTGGTAGTTCTGCCGCATACCAGAATATAATTTAAAATCAAAGGCAGTCATTGTCAGCCATCAAGGCAGTTTTGTCCAGTCTTCAGAAATGCTTGTTTTTTGGGTGATAAACAAAAATACAACCTGGATTAAGGTCACCAGGATAAGGGCTATCTCCCATAGCACTGTTCTTAGTTGTTCAGGCACTATCGTCTTGACACTGTGAAAAGTAGAGGTTTAAGGATGTTTTAGCAGGTTTAGTTTATCTCTTATCGATTACTTTTCTGCTAATTTCAAATGGCCAATTGTATTTGTTTACTTTTGCTATTGCTGACACATCTGATTAGAAGCACATATACTCAAGTATAGGCACACATGCCTTCGGAAGCACATATAGCCAGCAGTGCTTAATTTCACTTTTCAGTCCACCAGCTGAGCTAAACAGCCATTGCACTAGAGGACTGCACTTACTGTATTATGCAGATGGTGCAGGCAGACTGCAGGCACCGAATCTACCATGTGACTGAGACAAGTCGGGAGTTACCCTCCAAACTATGACCCTCCCAACTGGGTGACACTATATCCAATTATACATTTCCCCACAAGACTATGTTCAAGGTTTTAACAAAGCACTGGAATCAGACAACCATGGATGGTCATCTTCACAGAAGGCCACATGGACAGCAGTGAGATTGAGCCATGTAGACACATTAGCAGACATGCTGGATAAACCATGTGCATAGGGGTAGCACTGAGAACGCTTGATTTAGCCAAACAGCTGACTACAACTGCAACGTTGTTTTTTCCCCCCTAGTCTATTGTCTGTTATCATCATTTTTTGATGTGTGTGATTCCTCAAAAGATTTCCATGCCGGTGTGGGAAGTCAACAAACGGGTCACTAAGTTTGAACATGCAGGTATTGGAGCGTCTACACAAGCTAGCACTTGCTCCAAAAAATTGTTCAGAATTGAGAAAAATGGCTATTGGCGCTGCTTGCATAACACTAGAAAGGTTTTTTTTTTAACCTTGGTAAATAGTGGTGCTGTCACCTAACCTTCCTTTTTGCGTTGGTTTCACAGAGAGGTTATCTTATTGATGATATGTGCTCCATTCTTTTCTCTCTCTGTGCTCATTCTTGTCATTCATACTCTGTGGTCCTATATTAATCACCACTTTGCTCTCTCCCCCACAGGCAAAACTCCCAGTGACAGTGGCAGTGGTGTGGACTATGGGGTGCCCACTCCTGGCCCTGCCTTCAAGGAGGTGTGGCAGGTCAAAGTGTGGCCCAAGGGTCTGGGACAAGCCAAGAACCTGGTTGGCATCTACCGGCTGTGCCTGACAGAGAAGACCGTCAACTTTGTCAAGCTCAACTCTGATGCGGCGGCTGTTGTACTGCAGCTTATGAACGTTCGCCGCTGCGGCCACTCGGAGAACTTCTTCTTTGTAGAGGTGGGTCGATCAGCAGTGACCGGGCCCGGGGAGTTCTGGATGCAGGTTGAGGACTCCGTCGTGGCCCAGAACATGCACGAGACCTTGCTGGAGGCAATGAAGGCCTTGAGCGAGGAGTTCCGTCAGCGCAGCAAGTCCCAGTCTGCCGCAGCAGCTGGCGGAGGTGCCACAGCCTCCAACCCCATCAGTGTGCCCTCCCGCCGCCACCATCCAAACCCACCACCCAGCCAGGTGGGCTTTACTCGTCGACCTCGCACCGAGACTGCTGGGGGGGCCAGCAGCAACAACACATCCCCCACCCCTCGCCACAGCTTCCCCAGAGCACGCACAGCCAGCGATGGTGGAAAGGTGGAGGGGCTGGGGCGGCAGCAGGAGGAATGTTGGCAGCCTCTAGTCCCAATGGTTCCTGCTCCACCACCCCTATCCTCAGGTCCAAGAGTGCCCGTGTGCCCACCCCTGCCAAGACTCCACTTACATTAATGCGTTCCACCTCCACTCCTGCCCCCTCTCCAGCCCCTAGCCTCTCTTCCAGCTCTGGCCATGGATCTGAGTTTGGAGGGGTGGTGGGTGGTGGAGGAGGAGGAGCAGCTGGTGGCTATGGACATGTGCCTCACTGCACCTCAGTTTCAGGCTCCCCCAGCGACTATGGCTCCTCCGATGAATACGGCTCTAGCCCTGGGGAGCATTCCCTCCTGACCCCTGACCTGCCAGGGGCCTCCGCTGGGAGCCTGAGTTACCACCCCCTGGGTGAGGAGGCCTCAAATTACATCATGATGGGACAACGGGCAGTGTCCGGGTCCCTGCAGTCCCAGGCCTCCCATCCACCGACCCGCAGGGTGCTGCGGCGCTCCTCCAGCCGTGAGTGCGAAGCCGAGCGCAGGCTGCTCAGCAAGCGGGCCTCCCTGCCCCCTATGGCCCTGGACCGGCTCACTCCACGCAGGAGAGGGGAGGAAGAGGGCGAAGAGGACAACTACGCCGTCATGTCCCGGAGTATGAGCCGCGAGTCCTTCGCTTCTCGCCGAGACTCTGCCATGGGGGCAGGGGCCAGCGTGTACCTGGATGTGGCTGGGGAGTTTAGAGAGAAAGGCGAAGGTGGACTAACAGGAGGTGGGGTGGATAACGGGTACATGTCCATGCTGCCTGGAGTGACGGCACCCCCTGTCTCCCTCTCCCAGTCTATCTCAGTGGCTGTCTCTGATTCAGCCTCCAAGCCTGCCGACGACTACATGGCCATGACCCCAAACAACAGTGTGTCCCCCCCGCAGCAGATCCGGCCACCCCCCACTGGCTCAGATGGGTACATGATGATGTCACCCAACAGCAGCTGCTCCCCAGACCAGCGAGGGATGGGGGGAGGCTGGGTTGGCAGCAGCAGTGCAGACAGCAGAGCTGGCAGCGACTACATGAATATGTCCCCAATAAGCGCCCGGTCCGCCAACAGCACCCCCCCACCCACTGAAAGCCTCCCCCACCCTGAACAGCATCAGCACCAGCAGCAGCCTCCCCCCAAGATGGTCTACTCCTACTACTCTCTGCCTCGATCTTACAAACACATGCCCCCTGCACACTTTGAGGATGATAGTAGCCAGGGCAGGAGGCCTGGTGGTAGCAGCAGGGGTGGAGGTGTGGCCAGGGGGATGGCTAACCATGGCAGACAAGAGCCCCCTGTGGGGCCAACAGTGGGTCGCCACCAGTCTCTGTCCTCATCCTCCTACTCCTCCAGCTCAGCCAGCAGCGAGAGCCTTGGGGAGTCTGAGGAGAAGTCAGCCCAACCAGGGGACAGAAGCTCAAAAGACAGGGGTCTCCAGCAGAGACGGGTGTCTGGGGTCCAGCAACAGGGCCAGCAGCAGAGTCGGAGGCCGGTCAGTCTGTTCGTCGACGTGTCAAAAGCTAACACCCTTCCCAGGGTTCGGGAGACTCCTTTACCCCCAGAGCCTAAGAGTCCTGGGGAATATGTCAGCATTGAGTTCAGGGGAGACAGAGGTGGAAGAGGAGGAGGTGGAGGGAGAGGCCAGGGTCCAGGGATGTCACTACTGCCAGGCCCGCCCAGGCCCCTGCACCGACCCACCTCCTGCCTGGCTGGATTCCTACCCCTCCCTCGCAGTCCGTCTACTCCGCTGACCCCTCCCACTGCCTCAGAGTATGTCAATATGGAATTGGGCCCCTCCCCTTCTCCTTCCCCCCTCTCATTGACTCCTCTGGGGTTTCCCTCCTTCTCAAGCCCCACAACCCCCACAGGTGTTGCCCCTAAGGCCAGGGACGAGATCAAGATGCCCCCGCGAGGGGAAGAAGGGGCAGATGCAGGGCACAGGAAGAACACTACGACCGAATCCCCAACCTCATGTGGCGATTACACAGAGATGACCTTCAGTTTGGGTGTAGCTACCACGCCCAGCTCTACAGCCACCCCTAAGCTCCCATCTCCTGGCAGACAGAACCAGCTAGGACCTGAACTGGGCCTGGCGCTGGGTTTGGACTTCCCTCTGGCTAAGGCCAGCCTCAACCCAGACCAGGGAGCCAAGGTGATCAGAGCTGACCCTCAAGGCAGACGACGTCATTGCTCTGAAACCTTTCTGGCCTCTCCACCCCTGCTCCCCCCCTCCTCCTCTTCTTCCTCTTCTTCCTCCGCCTCCTCCTCCTCTTCATCCCTCTTCCCTGAGCATACCCAGGCAGTGGCACGCAGGCTTGGGTTTGACAGTATGCTCTGGGGTAACGGAGCGGCACCTGAAATCCCCTCTCAATGTGTGAACTCTGGGTCGTCCATTGCACCCACTGCCCAGGCTTCATCCATGGAGCAAGGCCTCAACTACATTGACTTGGACCTTGTTAATAAGGAGAGCCCACATTCAGCTCTGGAAGGGCCTGCTGCAACCCAACCCCTCCCCCCTCGCCTCTACTCCACCGTGCTGAGCGGAGGGGCAGTGGGAGGGGTAGTAGGGGGTGGAGGAGGAAATGGCGCCACCTCAAATCTCAACACCTATGCCAGCATCGATTTCTACAAGTCCGAGGAGCTGAGGTCCCACCAGAATGGTAGCAAGGATGGCACAGGTAAGGGTTTCAAGAGGGAAGCCTGCTCTGTCAGCTGTGTCGTTTTCTGTTTTGATTTCAGTGTTTGGTGATTTAAGATGACTTGCATTGTACTTGGACTGGAAAGGTGGTTATCCTTATTTTGTATTTGTATTTTGTATGATGGAAACTGGTTCTGTCTGTTTATCTCTCTTGACCTCTCTCCTGTGTTCTTTCTGCCTGCCCCTCTCATGTCTCTGCTGCCTGCCTCTGCTCTCCCCATTTCTGGTGAATGATCCTTGCAGCTATTTAATAATACAACGTATTCACTGCAACTGAACCAAGCAAACAGGGTCAATACATGTTTATGTTCATGACCACCTGGCGCCGGATTATACAGAAGCCACCAATCTGACGTACGGCATTGTCTAAATGTCTATGGGAAGCAGGCAGATCATATCAGTTGTTGCTTTGTCATGGCCTGGGTTGTGTCTAGGACTGGGTTTACAGGACTGTTATTGTATTATGCAACATTATTTACATAAATCAACTTCAAATGTAAACTTGACAAACCCCAGTTGGTCCCATTTATTTTCAGAAATGAAATGTCTATCTGAATTTTTGCCTTGAGTATTTCAACTGTTTGTCCCAATATTAATCTCAATATCACAAAACATTTTTATATATTAGCTGTGTATCCTGAGAATTATGGTAACTCACTTTTTAAAAATGATACCTTTGTTGAGTTTGCTGGAGTTTGTTCCAACTCCGACTCCCACTCTGTGTGGAGTCTTATTCTAAGCAGGGTAAGAGAAATCTGATAAAAATGGGCTTGGGAGTAAATGGGAAGCCGAAAAGGAGCATGATGTGATGCAAACTGATCCTCAGAGTCTAGCTGGGTTTGGAGGCAATTAAGTTCTTCATTTATGTATTTATTTTTTTCGTTAGCGAATTATGATGGGCGGTAATTGTGGGGATTTTCCCTGGCACGGCTCCAGCCCTGTCTCTGTTCAGACAGAGCCAGCACTGTCGGGCTGTGGCTGTAACCTTGCCTGGGCTGGCTGTGCGCAGCACCGCTGGTCAGGGGGGGAGCGTCTGTGGGTGTCTGTTTACTGTGTGCTGCTGTGAGAGTCAGCTAGTGTGTGTGTGTGCGTGTGTACTCATGGATTTGGGTTTACTTTGTGCTGCTAGAAGAGACAGCGTGTGTGTGTGTGTGTGTGTGTGTGTGTGTGTGTGTGTGTGTGTTTGGGTCTACTTTATGCTGTTTGGAGGGGCAGCAAGGGTGTATTTAACCTGCATCACAGTGAGAAGCTGCTAGTATTTGTGTGTGTATTTTTGGACATTTTTTAATCTGTGCTTGTATGTTTGTGCATTGTGCTGTGAGTGTGCATGTGTATGTGTGCTTTTGTCTGTATGTTATTATGTATGATTTATGGTGACTGACGGTTTTTCTGAGGTATGTATATGAAGGCTGGAGGATTTGAGTTTCCTCTCTGTGTCTCCTGATTCAGTGACCCTTCCACAGTCCGGCTCCACACATCAATCAAGGCACCACTGCATCGTGCTAACCTCACATTTACCCGTGCACTTATCAGAGCCAAACAGAACAGGCCAGGTTCATTTGCACTTCTGTCCCCTGGCATGAGTGTCACTGGGAGTCTGGAGGGGTGCAATGTAGGGCAGAGGAACCCAGTGTGTGAAGGGTCATAGAACCATGACACTAGGGGTGTTAATCACTATTTAAACGTAAGAATCACATTTTTCATCAAATAGGATGATGTTTGGGTGAAACCAGATGAAAGTGGGATGTTGAAAGCTTGAAAACTGACCAGCGCAAGTACGCCGATAAAGCTGAGCCAGGCTCCTCCTTTGTGGAAGAAATAAAACAATAATAAATTGTGTATTAAACAATAATAAATCATTCTGGTGTTCCAATCCTATTGGCTGATATGGAGTATTTGTGACATCAGAAAATCCAGCTCACTTTAATACACCAATTATAGCTTACCAAAAACCACCACCTGGAAGCCTCATCACTTTGTGGAGGAGACGCGTTTTCATTGTTTACTAGCCAGCAAACATAGCTAGCTACAAAAATTCAAATGTAATGGACAGCAATAGGTGTTTGCTAACATGGTAAAACCTCACTGTGTGGATGTCAAAAAGCAAAAATATATCCTAACCCATTTGACCAAAAAAAGAAGAGGAGCGAAGGAAATGGCAGAAATGTATTAAGGTTCAACACACTCTCACGTCTTCTATTTCAAAAACACAGGACTAGTTGCTGACATAGTTCAATACGTGTGTCAAATAAGGCAGGGTGAAAATGAGCTCCCCATCCACTCCAACCTTCAGAATCTCAAATTCTGACCATTTTAATTGGGTAAAAAGTATTAAGGAAGATTTTTTCACAGGATGACATTACATACAAATTTCTAACATAATTTACATGTGAAATACAATGACTGTGGACCTTTAAACAATAAGAATTTAGTAAACATTTAGAATTTTCCATAAATTATTCCAAATGAATTTGACAACTATGTTAAACATACTGGAAAATCATCCATAAGCATTATCTTTCCTTTCTTTCCATGTTAAATCAATTTTAACCACATTGCAATGGCATCTGGAGTTAGTTTTAATTTGACTTTTTTGATTTTTACCATGTACTACATTTTTTTAGATCTCTTATTTCAAAACGCGATGCATGTTTTTATTTAACGATATTAGTGCCACCAGAAATTGAATTTGAATGACATCATATTGAATTTATAAGGCTTGAATTGAACAATTGTAAAAAAAAAAAAAAATAAAAATAATAATATTCAAGAAAAAACTATTCCACCCAAAAATTCAGATTTCAAGTTAATTGGAAGTTAGTTAATTAAAATTTGGGATTAAAAATCATAATCTCAAATGGTGATGTAAATTACTTCTAACAGATTTTCTGTTTTCTGTTTTACCCATAAAACGAATTGCATCCGAAAGTCAAATTCAATTTGTGATGGCACTAATATCGCTCCATATGTTTTTAGCAGTTGAATTTTGATTACATTTCTTTCTAAAATTCTATGACTATATGGTGATTAGAATACAAGGTAGCTACAGACTAAATAAATCTGTGCCTTATTTAAACTTCCCTTAATCACAACCACGCCAGACAGAGCTAATTGAGTTCACTACCCCTGTCCTCTCCTGGGCTTTGTGTGTGCGCTGAGTCAACAGAGCACAGAGTAAACAGTGTCACATTATTATTACAGTATCACTCTCACTCTGCCCTTCTTGTAAGCTGGTAGTAGAGCCAGTGGTAGTGGCCAATGTTGGGGGTTCCTGCAAGACCCAATCCATCTGGGGCTGGCATGGGACAAATGGGCAGAGCGGAAGAGAAGGCTGAATTATGCTGTTCAAACCCCTGTCTGTAACTGTGTTGTGTCACCGCCATTTGTGTCACATCAGTTGTACTTGGACAGCAGTGTGTATACAAGGGATTGCACAACATATGGTACGATGGAAACGCACACTGTAATAAAGTGTTACGTTATTTCTATTCCGCTGCTCAAGGCCATAGTTTCTAGCACTGCTATTTCAGTGCCAGCGTTGTTTCGTTTTGTTTGAATGTGCTGCTCTCTCTTAATGCATAACAGGGTTCCCAGCACGCAGTTGCTGCGACGGAGACTTCAGTTCTACTTCAACGCTTACAACCTGATTCATAAGAACATCAGAATACATAGTGACGAGAACAGGCCGTTCGCTGATTGCTGATCTAAATGAGCTGGCCCTCCTGATTCTGTAGGTGTCGGTGCGATGAGAAGGGCTGGAAACTGTGCCGTGTCGCGGCCCTCCAGGGCCAGCAGTGGGTGTCTATTTGCATTCATCGTGCCGCGCTCCGCCATTGCTTTGAAGTACGGCGTGGTGTAACTTTACTCTATGGCACACTGTGCTCTAGCAGTCTAATAGCATAGCGCTGACAGGTGGAACACTGAGAGCGTATAGTGCTAGGAACAAGGCAAACTTCCTTAACATTTGCTCGGTGTGGCTGTGACATATTGCAGAAGGTTATGGAAACACACTGAGGTACTACATATTAGCCATGTATTTATAGCACTCTACAGTGTGTGCATGATTTCCAGGTTAGAAATGGCAGTCCTTAGGGGCCTCCAATAGCGCAGCGGTCTAACGCACCCATATTGGCTGGTCCTTTATGAGTGGGAGCTGCCTATCATGGTTGCGGTTCGAAACCCGACTGTACCAGACCAGCCCTGGTGGGGAGCCCTGACTGGGGGTGGTGTTTGGCTGTCTGCCCCAGAGGGAGGGGGAGGGTGAGCTGGCATGAGCTCGCCGAGGAGCGGTAGGGCAACCTCGTAAACAGGGTTGGGCGATTTCCATCTCGGAGGAGGCAAACGTTGCCTCGAGGTATTAGCTCGTCCCGCGGAGGTGGTGGCGAGTTTATGGGGAGGGTAAAATTGAAAAGAAATAGAGGGTATAATTGGCTACCAAATTGGTAGAAAAACAGGGGAAAATCTGAAACAAAATAAAAAATTTAACAAATGGCAGTTCTTGGCTCATTATTATGCCAAACTATCATCTGCGTTTGGTGTTTGTATCAAGGCAAGGGTTGGGATGGGTACAATTAAGGGTAGCAGGAATGGTGTAATTGTAGAGCTTTGCATACATTTGAACTTCGAATTAGCAGATTTTTATCTGTACCTTTTGACAGAGCAGTGCTTTCCTCATGCAGACAGTATTTGGCACAGAACTGAACCCAGATGAACAACCAGGTGGAAAATTCTACAGTGGCCTGATCCCTCTGTGACGTGAGCAGGGCAAGGTTCAAGGCGGTGTGCGGGACCGGGCAGGTCTGTTCAGTACAGTACAGAGCTTGATTCACGGTTTGACCACGGCACATTAAAATCAGCGTATTCCTACAAATTCCTATTTGACATATTTATGGTGTTTCACTGAGACCTTACTCACACCACTGACGATTGTATACCTTAATTCCATATATTCACGCACTCTATCGGCCAGTTGTACAGTTGGATCATATGTGCGCCACAGAGGTTTGCCACCATGCTTAGGGGGTGCTATAATTTGAACGGAGCTTAAACCCATGTACCCCCAAATCCAGCATTCTTGACATCCAATCGAAAACTGCCAGACACGACATGCTATGACTCTGTAGCACTTGTAGTGCAGCGTTATTCAGTGGCTGGTTATAATACCATGCAGCTCAGTCTAGAACAGAGGTGGGTTTACGGTGGAGCAAAACAACACAGAGCACTGGAGCACAAGGCAGCAAATATAATATGATTCTGGTGACACAGAAGCACGGTGGTCAGCAGTGTGGGACAATAAAACAATATACAGATAGTTCTCTCCCTCCAATCACCAGGTCATCCGCTGTCATACATTGCCAGATGTCACTGCCTGCTCACCTTAGGTGGAGCCGAGTTCAGCTGGTGTCAGCCGTCGTTTCCCCGCACTAGTGACAATGTGACGCTTGTGTTGAGTGAACAGGCCTATGATTCAGTGTTAACTGCTGTGTGTGTGTGTGTGCAAACTAGTGTGTGTATGTAGGTTCACTGCACGGGTCTTGCTGGTTTTGTGCGCTTATGCCGGGTTGCATGAGGCAGTCACTTTTGTCATCTAATCTCCCATTGACTACAGTGAGATAGAAAAGGAAATGGGAGGATTTAGTAGTGTAAGAGATGAATAGAGGACTTAATCCCCGATTTTCGAAAGAGAGAGAGACCGAGACTGATTGTAGAAAAGAGCATAGGCACAGACAAAAGTAGCGCCCCCAGGTCATCTGATTAATGCCACTATTCAGTAATAACCCAATTCAGCAATCGAAGAAGCTACGTACCTATCTACACTTGTGGCCGGGGTTGTACATTTACTAGTGCTGGCTGAAATTTGATTACATTTGAATGAATTGCAAAAGCTTTTCATTGCTCAATAAGCACAGTCAAACAGCATCACTGCAGAATGCACACTTCTCTGAAAGGAGAGGTGTGATGAATGCACCGCTGGCACACTTACCACAGCGGCCGAATACGACAAAAGGAAACAAATATTGAGACAAAAGGTGAGGTTGTTTTGGACTTTTTTCGTTGGTCAAAGGGAGTCTGGCTTGCGCCGTTTCCTTAGTGACACTAATGAATGTGTTGTTCTCTCTCTGTCCGTCCATATCTCTCGGTGTGTTTTTCTGAATGTCATTCTCACCCGTACTCCCTCTCTCGCTTGCTCTCTCTCCCCCCTCCCTCCCTCGTTTTGCCTGCATCTCTCTGTCTATCGCTTTATCTCACCCTCTCTACTTCCTTCCCTCCTTCAGCAGCCCCTTCCCGTCCATCTTAACCACATCTTTCTTATCAATCTTCTCCTTTGTCTGTTGATCAGCTAGTCTTTTTGCCCTCCCTCAGACACACATTTGCACACATACATTTTCCCACTGTGCGATAGAATCCGTAAAGCAGTCTGAAGTAGTGTTTGTGTGGGTGACCTGGTTTAACGTCGGGGTCGAGCAGGAGAGAAAGACTTGAATGGCCTCATTCCTCCTGAGTGTGAGGGCTGTAGAACGACAGATGAAAAGAGTGAGAGAAAGATGGAGCGATAAGGGGAGTGTAGAAGTGAATGAGTCAGGGCTGTGTGCTTTTCCTCTGTGTGTGGTAAAGGAACTCTTTCACAGCTTCAGTTTCAGGAACAATGGATCTCATTTTCATCATGCTTATTAGTATTATTTTTATTTCCCTTAAAGACGCCTCTATCCTGGCTGCTGTAAGTTCACACAGTTTTCACACGTGTGGATTTCACTGAAGCCATTGAAGTTGAAGTTCAAGCTCAAGGGTGAGCAGGTTCCCACCTTGGATCTAAAACCCATGCTCCTCAAATATAGTCTGTTGCTCTAACTCCTGAGCCACTCCAGTGGCCAGTGTAGCATATTATATTAATGAGTAAGTGTACATAGTTGCGTAGAAGCCAGTTTTATGTTCCAGGGTGATTTCAAATGCTTATAATTTTAGATTTGCACATTCGGAATCCTTAAACATTACTTCAGGGTCATGGGTCTAACAGCTATGCCCCTGCTCAGGATTTGAACCCTCAACCCTCCGGGCCACGCCCATGCCCTATCCACTGCTCCACATTGCATTACACTTGTTGTTTTGTTGTAATATTGAGGCAGACCTGTGACATTCTGTGTCACATACAGCGCTGCACTTGTGGTCTGTCACATAGCACAAACTGATGTGTGACTACCACCTTCTGGACCAATCAGTGGGTCACTGTTCACACCAGAAGACGTGAGTTGCGTACTCCTGCCAAGCGCTTAGGTAGTATTAATCCGAATCCGATGTTCATCCTCCATACTTGTTTATACCTGTTTGTGCACAAGTTTGTACATTAAATTCCCTGAATTGGATCGGTTAAGACCGGTCCCCTGACCAATTGCATTTTGTAAAAGGAAGCTGCAAAATCTGTGCACAGCGGTGCACCCCACTCGTGTGCGGAGAGCTGGAGGAATGTGAGCAAGACTGGGCTTTCATTTTAGACCCTTCCTCTTTACATTAACTTTGTGTCTGTCTGTCTGTTTGTTCACTTGAACGGAGTGTGTGCGTGTGAGGGTTTATGTGGGCAAGCTTGTGACTGGGCGTGTGTGTGTGTGTGTGTGTGTGTGTGTGTGTGTGTGTGTGTGTTACTGCACCTTCAGTATTTGTGTCCTTGTATGCTTTTCTTTATGTGGACATAAATACATTGTTAAAATGTGTGTGTGTGTGTGAGCATTTGATAATGCATTGCAAAATGAAGGCTCAGGTACAGCATAGGGGGAGCTTGGGCAGGGCCATTCAAATGTGGTTCTAACCCTTCTCCTCCCTAAGTGGTACAGGCCCAGGCACAGCAATGTTAACATTGGGCATATGTAGGTATGTAGCAAGTAGGTAACATTGGGCAAATGCCCATGTAAAAGAGTTGATGTGCTCCAGGCCTCATACAGTAGGTCGTGGTACAATTGATTTATTTATTTTTTGTTTGTTTAGGATTTTTTTCCAGTTTTTCTCCCAATGTAGTAGCCAATTATACCCTGTATTTTGATTCACCCTCCCCCACGAACTCACCACCCGTCCTCCGGGTCAAGCTAATTGCGAAGCGATGATCCGCCTCCTCCAAGAAGGAACTCACCCACCTACTTCTAGAGACACCCTTCATGTTTCTCGGCAAGTTTGTGCTGGCTCACCCTCCCCCTCCCCCTGGGGCGGACAGACAAATGCCGCCCCCTATCGGGGCTCCCGGCCAGGGCCGGTCTGGCGTGGGTTCTAACCACAACCATAATTGGCAACTCACACTCGCAAAGCACCAGTCAATGCGAGTGCGTTAGACCGCTACACTATCCGAGGCCCCCAGGAGTTGCCATTTTTTAAATCAGAAAAATATCCCCCATATCCACCACTGCTTTGCCTTTGACTTGCTCATTCATTCTTTGAACCCTTCCACCACCATCCCCATCCCCACTCTCTGTGATGGCGGATGACTCCTCGCTAGAAATAATTCTCTGTGTGTGTTTTTTACCCTGAAGACTGTGCTGTACTCAAACTAGGTTTGTCTATAAAGAGCTTATCGCCAGTGGGCGTTCAGAGAGCAAAGCTGATTAAATTCCAGTAATGAGCCATTTCTCACATGGGGTGGTTAGGAGGTGTGGTTGATGGGAGCAGGGGTGTGTATGTGTGTGTGTGTGTGTGTGTGTGTGTGTGTGTGTGTGTGTGTGTGTGTGTGTGTGTGTGTGTGTGTGTGTGTGTGTGTGTGTGTGTGTGTGTGTGTGTGTGTGTGTGTGTGTGTGTGTGTGTGTGTGTGTGTGTGTGTGTGTGTGTGTGTGTGTGTGTGTGTGTGTGTGAGAATGGAGATGAGGCAATGGAGAAGTCAGAATTCAGGCAAGGTGTAGGATGGAAGTGACATGGCACCTGCTAATCAGACACCATTCAGAGGGTATGGGTGGCACGTAATTTGAGAGGGACAACACTAGCATACGCATCCTCAAAAACATTTGCAGCCAGTCTCTATTCACCCTGTAGTCCACCAGCGGAGCTGTGCCTTTTTGCACTAGGGACTGCACAACACGGGTGTGGATAACACGCTCCCTGGATGGGGCAATAGGCAACTATGTGTCACCTTATGTAAATCCTGGCCTAAGTCACCACTGGCATGGTCAGGATCTGATTCCATGTGACCGCAGTGCACATTACTGCACTGCAAGCTGGTGCTTTCACTGGATGCACCACCTGGGAGCCCGCATCATGGTGTATATATATGGTGCCAGTCATTCAAAATTGGGCTGTAGAAATATTTGCTCTTATTATTATTATTATTCTTTTGCATTTATTTTTCCGATTTTACCCCGTTTTTCTCCCAATTTGGTAGCCATACTAATTACTCCCACTGTGCTTAGTTCAATCCCCTCCCTCGTAGTTCACTGCCATAGCCCTGTGACCAGCAGTGACAATGGCGAAGCGCTGCCTCCTCCGAGACCGCACTCGCCGTGCTGTCGACTGTAATTCTGCCACCCCAGAACCACTCCTGGGCGCAGCGAACTGTGTCGGCTTCCCTCCCCCCTCCCTGGGGCGGAGGCACTCCCTGGTGGCACTCCCGGCCAGAGCCGAATCTGGCGCAACGGGAATCGAACCCCGGTCGCCGTGGCCAGCATCGGACATCGAAACCACTAGACCACGCGGGAGGCCCTGCTCTTATTATTTTACTACATTCTGACAGACCCTCTATGACTCTTAGGGACCTCCTGTACAAAGACATAGAGGGATTA